>HG993155.1:17500-1231785 GCA_905231865.2 Boloria selene
GACTGGTCGTGGTCATCATGTAGATCTTATGACCCGTTCGACTATACGCCTCCACTCTTCTCTGGAGATTGCCAATCTTGAACACTCATGCAGTAGTAACTCTACTGCTGTTCTGACTTGGTCCGTCCACCTCATTGCCGATCTCCCTCGTGCTCTAGTGCCTTCTACCTTTCCTTGCACCACAATGCGTTCAATGGCTACATTATTACGTCTAGAAACGTGACCAAAGAAAGCTAAGATTCGAGCCTGAACTGTAGAGGTAAGACGCTGTTCGATGCCGAGTTCCTCGAGGATTGAAATGTTAGTCCTGAATGCGTTCCAGGGATTTCTTAGCATCCTTCTCCAGCACCACATCTCGAGCGCGTCTATCCTCTTTTTCTCGCTCTCTCTTAGGGTCCACGTCTCTGACGCGTAAAGAAATATGGAGAATATAAGTGTTTTTACTAGCCGGGTCTTAGTGGCTTTGGTTATTTTGCGGTTCATCCAAATTTTTTGAAGCTTGTCTATCGCTGATCTAGTCATCGCCATGCGTCGTTTGATCTCATCAATACAACCTCCAGTATTCGAGATCAAAGCTCCTAAGTAAATGTATGATTGGACCACTGGGCAGTTCGCAATCTGAGTAATTTCCGGCAAGTTGTTATTTTTGCGGTCGACAATCATTACTTTGGTCTTACTGCGGTTCAAATGTTAGGTTTCGAAAAAATTAGGTTTCGAGAAGTTAGGTTTCAAAATATTAGGTTTCGAAAAGCTAGGTTATAAAATGTTTGGTTTGAAAATGTTAGGTTTCGAGAAGTTAGGTTTCAAAATGTTAGGTTTCGAAAAGCTAGGTTACAAAATGTTAGGTTTGAAAAAGTTAGGTTTGAAAATGTTAGGTTTCGAAAAGTTAGGTTTCAAAATGTTAGGTTTGGAAAAGTTAGGTTTCGTTAAGTTAGGTTTCAAAATTTTAGGTTTCTAAAAGATAGGTTAAAAGAAGTTAGGTTTCAAAATGTTAGGTTTTGAAGACCGAGGTTTGAGAATATTAGGTTTCGATATGTAACGTTTCAGATAGTAAGGTTTGAAAAAGTTAGGTTTCATAAAGTTGGGTTTCGAGTTGTTTTGTTTCAAAAGGTAGGTTGTGAAGAGTTAGGTTAGAGAAGGTTAGGTTTCAAGTAGTTAGGTTTTAAAAGTTAGGTTTCGAAGTAAAGGGTTTAATAAAGTTAGGTTTTGTAGCAATAGGTTTAATAAAGTTAGGTTTCGAAGCGTTAGGTTTGAGAAAGTTAGGTTACGAAACGTTAGGTTTGAGAAAGTTAGGTACCTTAAAGTTAGGTTTGAAAATAGATAGGTTTCGAAACGTTAAGTTTGAGAAATTAAGGTTTTGAAGCGTTAGGTTTGAGAATCTTATGTTTTGAAACGTTAGGTTAGAGAAAGTTATATAACCATACGTAAGGTTTGAGAAAGTTACGTTTCGAATTGTTAAGTTTGAGAAAGTTAGGTTACGAAACGTTAGGTTTGAGTAAGTTAGGTTACGAATCGTTAAGTTTGAGAAAGTTAGGTTTTGAAGCGTTAGGTTTGAGAATATTATGTTGCGAAACGTTAGGTTTGAGAAACTTAGGTCACGAAACGTTAGGTTTGAGAGAGTTAGGTTTGGAAGCGTTCGGTTTGAGAAAGTTAGGTTACGAAACGTTAGGTTTGAGTAAGTTAGGTTACGAATCGTTAGTTTTGAGAAAGTTAGGTTTTGAAACGTTAAGTTTGAGAAAGTTAGGTTACGAAACGTTAGGTTAGAGAAAGTTAGATTACGATACGTAAGGTTTGAGAAAGTTACGTTTCGAATTGTTAAGTTTGAGAAAGTTAGGTTACGAAACGTTAGGTTTGAGTAAGTTAGATTACAAATCGTTATGTTTGAGAAAGTTAGGTTTTAAGCGTTGAGTTTGGGAAAAAAACATGTTTTTATAAATACGAATCAGTATTTAATTAAGAGCATTGCATTGCAAGATTAACATTTAAATACCGATAAGGTTACCAATAATTAAACATTGTATTTATAAGATAAATAGTAAAGTTTTAACTAAAGTTATTATCGCTTTGTAATTTTAGTATTATTCCAATAATCAGAAGTAAAATATGACAAGAGTTGAAAACGTAACGATTAGTATAAACATGTTTTAATATTATTCAATTACGTACGGCCGAATAAAATAAGATGTAGGATTAGTTTTAGTTACGCCTCTTACGTTTTCATCATCTATCAGTTAGCACAACTCCTTATCTATTCTATAATATTCCTTAAAATAATTATTTGTATCATTGATTAGGTAATATGAATGTTTTCATAAATAAATCGTGCGTGTATTGTCGAGTAGAGAACAACATTTTTAACATCCCCCAGAACCTATCTCAATAGAGACAATATCCATAGACTCCAAACTCTATAGACTTTTGACAAGTCTCGATCTTGACATTTTCGTATATGACGTTATATTCTGTTTATGTCGTTAGTAAGATTCCAAATTTATATGGTTGATGAAATAAAAGACAAGCGTTTATATCGTTTATTGTTATAAAATATTAGCTTACAGTAAGATAATATTAATACAAAATAGAATCAATATTATTTTTGTTAAACATAAAGCTTATGAATGGTAATTTTTAATGTATACTAAAGTTTGAACAATTGTTGTAATATACTTAATACTCAACATTGATACACTTAATGAATTCGCGAAATATTTGTATTATTAAATAACATTTTATAATTTTACTAAATTATTATGTTAATGACTTGAAATTGACAATGTACAAATAAAGTTATTTTTTTTTACACAAGTATTGTAAGAATATTTAATATACATCAATAATATGACTAGCTTTATATTATCATCTTTTATTTTAATAAACAATCCATCATTCATCCTATGATAAAAACTTTTGAACCATCAGTTTAAATATAATAATGTATATAATAAATACAAACAAAAATAAATACTCAGATCTTATAATAATTGTCTTCTTATTTAAATTAAGCAGAAGGTGACTGTTGATTTTATCTCCCAGTGAGATGAATCTGAAATAAATTAAATAAATGTGATCATTTAAATCAATCCCTGTATTTATAGTTATAATATAAGAATACTTCATGTTATTACTTATAAGGTACCAACGATTGATTCCCAATTTAGTTTAGTTTAATTCCACCCTGGTCTTCTTTTATGAGAACTGCTATAACATACAATATAATATTTTCTTGTAGTAAAGGATATTCTAAATATTTACCCTAGTATTAAACTAATATTGCATTAAGTTCAGTTAAAATCCGTTCAGTAGTTTTTGTGTAAACTGCCCATCAATTAGCTAAGTTACTGTTTATATGTATAGCTGTTATACTACACAAAACTGCTTATTTTTCTATAAACCTTGTTTAGATCTATAATTTTCAAATACATAGTTTTGATAAATGTTAAGGTTTAGAATCAAATAATTATTATTTCCCATAGGAATGAAAGGCTTTTTCTTTATTAAAAAGTATTTTAAATGTTGCCTCATGTCATAATGTATCATTATGTTCAAATTGGTTTAATACTTTTTGCTTAAAACCAGCACATTAATTTTCCAAGTTACTGTTTTTTATACATACTGATAAAATAGGCATTTGTAACTTAGGATTTAATCCTATACTTTTTTGTAAGCCTGAAGATGTAGCCACCTCCAGCTTTCCAACGACAGTGTATTAAAACTAATTATTTGGTTTTCTTGAGGTGGAATATTGTTCTCCTATAAAAAGTATTCTAGGTTGCATACCAAGCAATAAATTATCTCTACACAAAATTTGGTTTAAATCAGTCTAGTACTTTTTGTGTTAAATAATAATAAATAAAGACAAATAGATAATAAAAATTATTATCATTGTTTTGGTGTCTATATTCAACACACAATTTATTACAATCATTATTTTTAAAAGCATTTCCTGTACAAACTTTTACTGTTTATTTTCTATGTAAGTATGTGTACCTTGTTTATTTATAATTTAACATAATTATCACCATTTGTTAACTACCTACCTATATTATTTATCTTCAAGTTTTTTGAATAGTACCAAAGTCATTCATAATAAAACAATATGTTAGCCTTTGCAAATATCAAACCACTGAGCATAAGCATCTTCAATGTAATAATAAGCTGGTAACTGAATAATGTGATCTGATAAATTTATAGTTGCATAGTAGATTCTATAAAAATGAAAAAAAAGCTATTAAAAATTAGTTACTTTGTTAGACATAACATGTGAAAAGGAGAATAAGGTAACAATACTAAATTAGTACCAATTTATAACAATTTTATTAACAGTTTCGCGTAGATGTATAACTTTTCTAAATAAATAATAATGAAATATCAAAATATAGTTGAAATTTGAAATATATGAGAATCAAAATAAATAGGTAAACCAAATTTAACTTACCAATCTAAATAAATTATCGGCATCCGATAAAAACTTAAATATTCATTAAATTATATAATTTATGTTTTCTAAACTCTAAATTTATTCACATTATGAAGTTGCTTCTACACAAAACTGCTTTAGCATTTTAAAACTTCCAATAATTAGTTGTTATGATATAAATGTAGCTATTTTAATGAAAATAAAGCAAAATTGATAATTCGCAATAAAAATAAACTACAACATCGAAAAGTAGGTACTTCCCCGTCGGCCGTCGTTCAACGACACAGTCACAGATTATAGTAATATTTAGAATTTAGACACTGACTCTGACACTCAAATAGTAAAGCGCGACGCGGCATAGATGAATCATCTATCATCTAAGATGATAGATCATAGAAGGCTTGAAGGCCTTATTACAGTAACTGTAATAAAGGGTATCATAAATATTGCCCTTTGTAATCTATCACTACAAAGTTTTCTGAATGCCATTTTAAGAAATAAAACTAGATCATTTATTGTCCAACTGTTTATTTGTTTCCTCGTATTTCAAAATAAACGTTCACTTGGTGCGTGTCCTGTACATACATTACATAACTCTTAAAACACTAAATTTAAATTTCGAACTCATCTATACAACTCATAAATATAACAAATACAAATAAAAGCAATTTACACAAACAATAATTCCACCCCCGAAGAGCTCGCCTCGCATCCTTTTGCTCGCACCCTTTCGCTCTCTCGCTCGCACACTCACACACAGACAGCGCATGGACCGTACAGATAATACACCAGGCAACTTTCTTGTCGAACAATAAACATACACTCATAATTGGCATCTTATATTTGAAGAGGGAATCATTTAATTTGACACTTCCCGCTTCCAGGAATCGTTTGCTGGACGACTCGGTGATACTTCTATGGCCTCGATACGTCCCATACAATATTAGTCCAATATAATGTACAGGAATCCTATAATTTGCCAGTATGCGTGTCTGTGTGCACGTCGCCTAGCACCGCCGACCGGTTTTACATCCCGCTGGATGTTCATAATTATTATTCATAGCTACTATCGTTATATTACACACAAAGCAACGCTCTTCTCAAACATTAACATTCATTCAGCACCGTATCGAGTCGAGGCGATGATTCGTAGGAAAAAACACTGTGCAAAATAAAATACCGTAGCAATTGTAATACTGGACTTCGATACTGCCCAGCAAATGAATCCCATTATGTTAGACACATAATGTAACAGAAATTATATCAAATTCACACACAATAATTTATTTCTTATCGTCCATTTAGAAGTGAAATTTAATTTTGATAAATTGCGAATATTTAGGTACTAATTTGTACGTGAGAGAACGTTGGGGTCCACTAGGTGAGTGCTCGGCTTACACCAGCGCTGCTGGGAAGCAAGAGAAGCGACCTATTCAAACAACCGTCACCATAATAAAATAGTTTATCTACATTACATCGACAACTTCACTCAACGGTTCAAGTTCCAAGGGGAGGGAAGTTTTCGAATCACAGCCTTGAGCTTGTAGACGCGTGCTGCCAGCTCGAAATCTCAGGGCTAATGATACATCTACCTAATAGATATTATATACAAATTTAAAATGTTTAATTTTAAAACTGGCAACACTTTGTGTGGTAAATAAAAGCAGAGTTATTAATAGGCCCTGCGGAATCGAGTTAGACTCGACTGTTCAGGAAGGTTTCCCGCTTACAAGTAATCATTTAAATCGTTTAACTCCTACTTGAAATTAATTTTGACTGATATTTATACATAAATTAATAAATCGGTAACTAAAAATAACATAATATGTTTCCCGCCGGCGCGAGCTCCCGAGCGCGCCGCCAGCGTGCAGTTTATAGTGGCGCCCACTGCTATGTACAAACCTAACGGCTACACCCATTTAGATAATATCCAATCGTTTCTAATAAATGAGAATGTCAATTTAGTTTCAATTCGTGTAATAATATTACGTTCATACCGGAGTGACGCCGCGCGGCGCGGTATGCGGAGTGAAAGGAAGTTATAAGCCTTACCACTAATATCAACACTTATGAGGATTACTAAATAACTTTAATCACAGCTGCTGCGCACGCACACACGCACGCACGACTCACGCACACACACGCGCTCACACACACACGCACACACACACACACGCACACACACATACACACATACACACACACACGCACGCACACACGCGCAGGCGCGAGCTCGCACCACCTGAGCGCGCGACAGACAGGCCTCGCCCGGCGGCGCCAGGTCGAAATACGTGACATAATTTTTGAAACATTAAGTTTTAACAATTAAATAACAATTTTTAATAAAATGTAAATAGTTAAACGGCTTTCCTCAGAAGCCGCGCGCCGCCCCCCGCCACGCGCCCGCGACCGCGACGCACTACTAAATATTTGAGGAGATATTTTATTATTCTTACCTTATTCAATACTTGATACTATTCTTTACAGTAAACATATTTAATTAATAAAGATTAATCTTGATCTGGACACATGATACGCTCATAAACACTGTCATTTCATCAACATTGCCCGCAAAAATTAAAACAAAAAATATAAAGAAAATGTGTTTAAATAATATAAACAAAACAACAAGACATTAATAATTAACAATATACTATATTCCGTAGCAGCTCCGGCTCACCTTTCATACGTTTCCTTTTTCTATATTTTTTTATTTTATTCGCTCGAGCTGAATGAAGCTCATACTATGACTGTAGCTCATATTTAAGTGTTAAATCACTTGGACTTAGTTAAGCATTTGTTCAATTCCATGTCAGAAAGTTTTCCAACAGAATGCGAAGTACAAACATATCAACAATAAGACTTTGATACAGTGTGGTGTTCACTTGAGCGCTGGACGAGTATTACTGTAGCTTGGATTTGATCTTCTAGACGTCCACGTTCGCAAGGAGCGGTAACTCTAAATAATTAATGTAAGTTTTAAATATAATAATTCCTCTCTCGTGCGCGTCGCATCTCCACGTATTATTACAAAAATAAATTTCAGCTTTCCAAGCCAAATGAAGAAATCGAAAACGATCATTGTGATTTTAAGTTACAACATGATTTACGAATCCACACAGCCATCAGTCCCGCCGCCCGCGCTCTGCTTCATGTTGCAAATAAATAAATCTTTACTTCAATCTTTTATGTCTTTTATAAGTTAGAATTATCCAATATATTTCCGATGAAAGTGGCGTAGTTCCAGTTGTATGAATGTATGGATTCAGCAGGCGTCGGCTCGTGTCCGGTCTCGGTCCCAGCGTGCTCGAGTGCTCGAGTGCCCGAGCTCGAGCACACTATGTGCGCGTGAGCGGGGAGGGCACGTCGGCGGCGGCCAGGCGCAGCGCGGCGCAGGCTAGCGGCCCGCCCGCCGTGCTCGAGCTCGCGCTCGACGCGCCTGAGCTCAAACTCGAGCTACTACTGCTGTCTTCGGGAGTCAAACCGAACTGGAAATTTCGAATAAATATTTAATTAACATAATACTACAGCTATATGATATACTTTATTTTAAGGGCTGTATATAAAATACTTTGATATTTTGAAGGGAGAGAAACTTTTACTAATAGTAGTGATGTTAGTTAATACTAGCGTCTCACTTGGTCTCTAGTGTTCCCTGCTAAACAACTATGTAATATAAGAATTTGTCCCGTAATAAATTATTTTTTTTAATTAGAGTGGCCGAAGTTACTCTTTATAACACTAGCTATCAGCTGCCAGTGAGAGTCTCGTCAAAATCGGTTCAGCCGTTTCAGAAATTCATTGCCGCAATATTGTTAGAGGTTCGTAGTAATTGTGAAAAAGCGTGACGAAGGGAATTAGTGTTTTATATGGTACCCTAACAAAGTTTCCATAAATTTAAAATATATATAAAAACCTATGTTTGGTTTGCTAGTATATTATAATACAAAGCGAGTGGTACCGTGGTGATGGTGTGCTTGAGCGTCTCGTAGGTGAGCCAGCAGATGGCGGCGGCGGGCATCTGGTAGAGCACGCGCGCGTGCACGCCGCGGAAGAAGGCGAGCGGGCCGCCGGCGCGCAGCACCAGCGCCGCGGCCGCCGCCAGCCCGTCCGCGCCCGCCTCCTGCGTGTTGAGCACGGTCTTGCACACGTCCAGCGGCGTGGTGGCGGCGGCGGCCAGCGCGCCCGCCAGCGCGCCCGCCGCCAGGTGCGCGCACGGCGAGTACGCGCGCCGCGGGTTCAGCCGCGACTGGCACCACTCGTACGTCACGAAGTGCAGCGCCTAAACGAACCAACGAAAAGTAATACTTTTAAATTTGAATCCACTTAAACTGCGTGCGTGTACGATTGATTTTTAAAATTGAGATAAATCATTCAAACTTACAGATGGAGCATTTCATATGAAAAATAGCAAATAATAAACCCTAAGTTTTCAGAGCTTAAACTCGCTTAAATACAATGATACATGTGATTACACTCCAAATTTTGCCAAGTAATAAATTAGTATGAAGCATCACGCTCAGAGCGACATGCATGTCGATAGCGATATACATTAATTTACCCATCTTTCTAAGCAATAGAGATTCCACTATGAAACTTTTAGTGTCTTTTAATCATACTATAGACTATATTTGGTTGTAAAAAAATTTAAAAAAGAATGGTCGAAGTGATCAAAATTTAATTATAAGATTTTCGCTTCTGGTTTTGTACATCATTTTATTTTTAATTTCAAAAAAATATTTCTTTATTAAAAAGAGCAACTAAAAATCTATCAAAACGCTAAATTGAATAGTTGTTTGTATTTTCTAAAACATCGAAATTTGGATTATGATTATTTTTCAAAATCCCATAATTTTAAAAATACACATCGTAGAAAAAAAAATTACGCATCCACTTTCATATCTACTAGAGGTATAAATAGCCCGCATATGAACAAATTTCCTAACCTCACTTTTTTTTTCTTGTCCGCTTCATATAAAATGCCCCAGTTGTCAATTTAGGCACATAATTTTTTCTACTGTTGTAACCATTGTATGTAAAATATTGGTAACTTTTCCCAAAATAGAACTATTATGTTCCAAAATAAAGCACTATGGTGTAACGCAACACGTGTAACAATAGCATTGAGTAACAACCTGGAAGGGCACGTTCATGGCGACCTGCGTGCCGTAGGAGCGGTAGAAGGCGCGCAGGCCCTCGGCGCGGTACACGTGCCGCGCGCACTCCCACACGCCGCGGTACGGGGAGTTCAGCATCTGCAGCCGCTGCTTCACTACTGTAACGGGGAAATATTACCATTAGTAAACGCTTTATGCTATTTTACAACTTATATTTCTACGATACAAAGAACATATTGGTCGATATAATTCATCCAGCGAGCTTCATTCGGTTTCGTTGGGATTGGAGTGCTGGCTTTTCTAGTTGGTAGCTATGAGATAGCCATGATTGTTATTGTTGGCAAATGTTTAATGATATCTTGACTTTTAAACTTAAAAAAAAGTTTTTTTTAGTTGGATGGTACCATCTTTTTCAATATAATCATGTTTTCATACTATTAAATTTGTTGACAAGGCTTCAAAACGGACAATATTTTTCTGCAATATATGGCTGCAATACAGTGACCGGCAACATTGCAAGTAATAGGCAAGACTATCCAATATTGCAGTACTGTCCCGGCCATATCGCCAAACATGTTTGGTATGGCTGCGTATAGCCGATATTGCCAGACGATCGCTCAGCGATCAATTTCTACAAAATAGCCCGGCCAGTTATTTATTGTTGTTTCGGTCGCTCTCTATTGTTGGGCTATGACATAGTGTGTTCTCTACGCGACTGGAATAGTAAATTTAAGTTTAGTTAATTGCAGATATAGTGCAACATATTGCTTGGCAGTTGGCTATGATTGCAATATTTTTGAGATGACCAATGCAATTAGTTGCCAATATTGCAGCCACACATTGCAGAAAAAAATTACCCGGTTAAGAGCATTGTTAGGAAAATTATCAGCAATATACTTAAAATTTAATAGAGATAATATTGAGTAGCTCTTCCTGTGCGCATGTGGCCGGCGGCAGGGAGCCGAAGTTATTATTGAATATAGACTATATTATTATACCAAGGATATAAGTACTACATCATAACAATTCATCCGCTCTATAGCTTTACTTAGTATTGTATTATTTTACGTTTCAAAAACATCATACAAACTGCGCAACTCCGTGATGACTAAATCGATAAGATCAGGTGTAGCCTCCGCAACGTTCCGGGCGCGGAGGAAAATTTTTAAAGATTGTACCTATATTTCATCCGATACTCTCCAACATAATAATAAACAATAATATATTCAAAGTAATCAATTTATTATACACTACTATATTTACACTACTTTCTGTTATTATATAGATAATGATCTAATTATTTATAATAATTCAGTTTCAGCTAATACTCATAACAAGATATGTTTGATTTGACGCTTGTTTGACCTTAACAACCCAGTACCCTACAAGTCATGGAGTGAACGACCGTATCTGATAGCGGCACCGCTGACATCTACGGTGCAAAACTATTACTTCCTTATCAGCTGCTTCAATAAAAATAGAAGTACATACTTTTTGAGAATTACGATAAAATACACGTGAAATGGATTGGATTTAATAGACTTTTCAAGTTGACACTTACTCAGGATAAAATCATAACCATTGAATTGTGCTTGATCATAATATTGTAAATTAAATGAAAATGTTGAGATTCTCGCCGGCTCTTGTGGTGGATTGCTTACGGATAGTGCAAGCAATTATATGCAAGTGCCTACATACTGACATTTACTGACTGACTGACTGCTCAATAGGTACGTCACTAAATGTACAATTTACTATACGATAAATGAAATTAATTGCATGCACATATTTTGTTTGATAATAAACGTAGGTATGTATCCATTTACACTTCAGTATGAAAAGGTGAAATTTATGAAGTATATAATATTGTATTATGCCGAATAGCAGACTATTTTATAGCTGACAGACTTGACAGTGGTATTTGTATAGAAACTTGATAGATATTACGTGCAAAAAATAGGACAGAAAGTGGATTAAAAAGATAGTAATAGGGTTTATATGTGTACGAAGAAACTGAAGACATTGCTCATGAGTCATGACTTATACATTACACATTTTTACCGAAAATTTCATAAATATAACACCATTACAAAAAGCTAACGCACCCACGACGGAGGTCGCCGGTTTGATTTTAAGTGACAAAATGTAGGTACATCGTTAGTAACATTTATCGACTATAGTTATGTCTGTTATAAATCGGCAATAAAGAACAGTATTAAATGTTGCTCTGTACAAGTCCTTTATTCACACATAAAACTTGTTACTTATTTCGGATGTACAAGTTCGTGTAGGTTATCACTGCTGTCTCAAGTACAATTTGTGTTATTTATGGTACGCGTAATAAAAATAATAAGCGCCGTTTATTGCGTGCGACTATCAGTTCCATTGCATGGTAACATGTGGTCATCATTGATGTGTTATCTACTCTACAATTGATATCATTTCATATTTTTTATCATTTCATTTAAAAAAAGGAATTTTGAAGAACAAATATTGTAAAGAGAAGCCGCTAGAACTCAATAATTTGTTTATAATTTAACAAGAAATAATAATAAACATGTCAGTTATCTTAGACGAATAATATGCGTAAAATATTACAGACCGTACGTTAATTTTAATTGTACAATTAAAATAACTTTATACTTATAAAATTATAAAGGACAATAGTTATTGTATAGTATATTATTCGTAGGTATAGTTAAAAAAGTCGCGCTGTGGTCAGATGGTGCATTGTCAACCAACACTGTTGTGTGGTTTTTGCGATCACGTTTCTGCCTTTATCGAAACTTATACAAAAATACATCAATATAATATGTAGGTATTTTTGTGAAGCTTTAGAACCTAAATAAAATATTTATTATATGTATAAAACCTTGGGGAAAAGCAACAATACATTACATAATATATTTTTAGGTTCTTTAGTTAAAAAGTTGGCTACTGCCTTTGATTTAGCTTTAGTCTTGGTCGTAAATAATTATGTCAATGTGTAAATTATAAATCCAATTTATCGTTATCAATTTTTAGTTTATACCAAATATCTATACTAATCTATATAATATTCATGGCTTATTAACTTGTGATCAATTTACGGCTACAGGCCGCACTATTTACTATTTCTAAACTATTTATAAAATTAGTTACCTAATTAATATAATATTATACAGTACGTACTGTTTATGTTACGAAGTCGCATTATTGTACCTATGAATAAAGAAAATGTAGTTTCCGTACACTTATGTAGTACCTATATCGTCGATTTCAATACGGCGTTTTGTGACGGTTGAAACAGTGCAACGCTACAAATAGAAAGTAGATAATAAACAAACATTAAGCCTCGACCTGTTTTAATTGTTTAAATTATACATGCTTAGCATATTAATCTACTAACTTTCGCCCGCGACTCGACTCTTCACCTATACCATGATATAAACAAACAAAACACAGTTTTAATAATGTATTGTGTCGTTTGCGCAATAAAATCAAGGATTATTATGACGGGATTCCCCTCAGTATCGTCTATTGAGTCACCTCGCCGGTCGCACTGTAGGCTGTTCAGTAGGCAGCCATAGTAAACAAGCGCCGGCCACCGGTAGTTTACGTCTCGCCAAGTTTCCTCAGCGGCTCTCCCGCAGCGGACGAGACAACATCCGTGCAAACACCTCACACGGTTGACACAACATCGACTCTCGACGTCGGTATTGATAGTTTGTCAACTTTGTAGGGTTCGAGTTCGTTATTTAACGAAATCATGATTCGATACATAATGTTACATGCTTAATACGTACTAAAGACAATGTAAATATCATTTATGTAACAATACTAATACATTGTAAACAAATTGTTAAAGTTATGATTTCATTTTTAATATCAACTTATTATACGTGAAGGATTTCTTCATTTATCAATTTAAGTATTTCACACATATTATATAAATGATAAAGATAGCTCTTCATTACACAGTACTCAGTGGCTTTTCGCAAATCTATCGCAGTCATAAGTGGTATCGAGAGGTTCAAACAAGTAGAGGAAAACGTGTCGCTTATCTGCGCAGCTGTGTGCTGTGTGCAGTCTGGCGTGCAAATAACACTTACCACTTTATCAACAGTTCTTAACAATTTGCCTAATTATAATAATGTTACGTAAACAACGTTGTTAAATATGAGAAGGTAATTTGTCATTGTATTGCACAATATAGTGTAGTACTTTGATGGCTTTCATTGATTTTGATCATTTTATGTGCGCCCGCGACTCCTCACGTGTGGTAGGTAGGTATAAACGTAGGAAATAAGGGACAAAATGTGCAACTCCACGGTATAAGCTACTTCTATATCACATTACACTCAAAGACATATCAAGCTGCCAGAATTATACATTATAAAATATTTGAATATTTGTTGAGAAGCAACTAATACATTCTCACTCAACACACGCAACTTGTTAACTTTCGCTTCCATAATATTTAAGAATTTTGCGTAGTTTTTATACGACACAAACAGCACAGAACAGTGAAGTAGAACAAATACTATAAATATATATGTATGAGCATTACACTGTACCAACACCTCGGCGTACGTCAGTATCCGCATTAATTACAATAATGAATAAGTAAGGATCGAATATCGACTCGCGGGGACCTTGAGCGGGGTCGGGGCTGCCGATGCTTTGAATTTCTATTATTTACTCAATTATGTTACGAGCGTGTCCCTGTGACCCTCTTTGAGTATATAATCGGGCATTACATCACTTCACTAGACAGGGCTATCGCGTTTCGAACGGATTTGACAACTAAGACTTTGTAAGTTGGGAAGTTAGTGAAAGTTTATGTTTGAAGCGATTTTGATGAAACTATATAGTAAATCAGTTTAAAAGTAATCAATGGGGATGTCGCTGAATTAGGGACTAATTGAGCAACTCATTATTAATATGAATATTTATCGGAATTAGATTATTGTCTTTAGGCTATCGTCGACCAAACAAGTTAATCGGGATGAAATTGTGAAATATGGAGAAAATCGAGTTCATGTTAATAAGTTCCTTACCAAGCAAGGACCATATTGGAAGAGATATCATCAGTTTACGGGGACTCTCGTACAAGTAAAACTATGATTTACAAGTGGCATACCCTCTTTAAACAAGGCAAGGAGTCACTTGAAGAAGACCCACGGCTATTTAATAAAAAAAGTATTGAAAAATAGAAAAATTAAATCTAAAAGATGCCCGACTAAATAAGAAACATCTCGCAGACATGGTATTAGGTATTCAATATTTAACTTTCCAAATTCTTCACGAACTCGGCATGACTAAATCAGCGCAAGATGGGTGCCGAGGATGCTTACTGCACCGCCTCGAAAACAACATCGCGTGGAGTGTTTTCATGCATTTTTGGACCTCTGTAGGGAAGACAAAGATGGAGTGTATGCTCAAATTGTTACTGGTGACGAAACTTGGGTCCATTATTATGATTTTGAATATAAACAGGACTCTATGCAGCGGCACAAAAAGGCACATCACCGCCCAAAAGTTTAAGGTGTCAGCTGAAAAAATCATGGCAACAGTCTTTTGGGACTCAGAAGGAATCCGATTGATCGATTACAAAGATAAGAAAGTAAGGGAAAATTGTCCAAAGGAATCCTCCTTCTGACAAAACGCCTGTTCACAAGTCTTGTTGTTGATAGCTGCTCTACAGAAGTTGGCCTTCATAATTTAACCACACCTTGGGTAGGTGTCACCAGTCACAGTCCTGACCAGTGATTATTACCTATTTCCAAACATGAAAAAAGTACTTAGTGTGAAAAAGTTTTCTAGTGATGAAGTGAAGAGTGTAGTTTCGGCGTATTTTTAGACAACGACAAACTTTTTTTTTTGAGGTTATACATAAGTTAATTGAACGTATTATGGTAGCAGGTGGACATATTGAAAAGGAAAAATAAATTTGTATTTTTGTTTCCACTCCACGTCTGGCGTGGCGCGGCGTGCAGCAGGAATGTATATTGAGTTTTACTGTCGTTTATTCAGCTACACTTGTGAATACAATTTCTTTTAATTGTTTCGACGTCGCCTTGAACTGAGCCTACAATAACATCTAATTTACATTTACCGACATAATACATCACACTACACAACAACGTCGATACTCGTAGATTATTTTTACATTGAGTAGGTATAACTCACGCATATGAGAAAAGTACGTGTGATATAAACAAAGGCGAAATATTTTATTTATAATCTTTATTTCTATAAATTTATAATTCCTTTTTGATTAAGAAAATAGTTATTAGAAAGTGCAAATATCGGTGAGAAATCCAAAGTAGTTGAAGCGCAACGGGTTGATTAGATCGAATTTGGCATCAAACTATATTAATATCATAGAAGGCTCTTCTATCATCATCATTACACGACTGCCCAAAAAAGGAGTGTTTTGTTTTCAGGGTTAATTTTAATCCACCATAACTTATAAACGTCTGTACCGATTTCGATTAACTGTGAAAAATTAAAAAAATACAATGTTTTAGCTATGATTAATAAAAAAACATCAACTCATATAATTTGAAGTCACGCCAAGCGCCTGAAATGGCAGGCGCTTAAAGTATAAGCCTAGACGGTATGATATTAAAAATATGTTAAATTTTATTTTATTTTTGACCTTACAATTTTATTATATTCGTTTGATTTTTCAGTTTCGATTATTTTAAATCAATCAAATCAGGTTCAGAACCTGCAAACTGCAGATATATCAACAAGTTTAGGAACACACGGCATCCAGTAGAAACTGACACAAAAACTACTGTCTCGACATATTATAATACCAGTGTACAGTTAATCCACTGACATACTCGTATAAATACAATAAGTATCCCCGTCCACCATGATTGCTGTAAAGCATTCAAAACGTCGGGAACCAAAAATCATAAATCCGCGACAAAATCCGAAAAGATAGTTTCATTTATAATGTCAAATATTCGCGTAAATCTAAGAAAGTATTACAATAAGTCTCTATTACAAATTTAGAAGTAACCTTTCAGCAAAGAAACATTTACATGAATAAACAAATGTGGACAAAACCACGCGAGCGGCAGTCAAAATTTAAGCAGGGATGCTGCCAACAATCGCGTAACAGGAACTCGCTGTTCGCCGCAATCAAGCCGCTACTAGTGAAATAATTTCTATTGTTACGATGTAGAGACGGCCATTGAGTTCATATCAACTGCTGATTATTCGACCGGTCGGCTATCCAACTGGTATTCAGAATTATAGGATAACTACTAACTTCTGTTCTATATGTAAAAAAAAATCACCGTAGGTATTTCGATAAACTTTAGTTTTTAACTTTTCTAAGTTTCTATTGATTCAAAAATATGATTGAAAACTCTAAATGTATGTGAACATATTTGTCTATTTCCTATAAGAAATTATTTTGTTTGTGCAATTGCTAATAGAGTCATGATCTAATATAGGTCATCATTGTAGCGAAGCCGCGTTCGCCGAAGCGGTGAGCGTCAGTCGAAATGTCTTGAGGAAAACGTCGCAGGAACACGCGCGCTAGTGCAGTGTGACTATGTACTGCATTTTGCAGGCCAATTACAGGTTTTAATGTATGTAGGTCTGTACGTGGCGGAGTGAAGTCAAGTAACCGTCCGGCGTCCGATAATGTGAACCTGGTCAGATACTGGCCATCAGATATCATACTATACAGAATTAAAGTACCTTTATTTTTCAATTTTTTTATTTTAATATTATAATGTACGTAAACAAAAAGTAATAACTCTGTTTTATTTTATAAGGCTGCAGGCCCCAGATAATGTTGTTGACATGAAGTGCAAATACCGTGTTCCGAGACAAATACAATAAGCGAAACAAGTAAATGAGATAACGAATTGATTGTGAGGCGAGGTTTGCTCGCGATAGCGTGGCGTGCATCATTGTAAGCTCTAATGTGATAGTTTAAATACATTTGCAAATAATATAATCTTTTGACGCATTTGTTGTTAGCGATACTCTGTACATTTTTGAAATCGACGGAAATTTTACTTAATGCTTTGTTTTTACTTTGCTTTTTATTATTTCTTCTTCGAGTTCTTTTTACGTTATTACTTTTATGCGGGTAAGCACAGCTGACGGAGAAGCTTTGAAACACCTAACTAAATGAATGGGTACTAAACAGCATAATATAATCCCATATATCGAAAAAAAATAAAGAAAATAAGCGGACAATATCGATCAAAAGTGAAAATCATTTCGTACCGTATCGTATATTATGTCGCATTGTAAAGGAAGGATCATCAATAGCATAATGTCGAAATTAACTTGCGATAAAGAATGGTAGTTAATATGTAGTACTAGAATGCAGGAAACGGTTCGTCGAGTGCGATGTGGCGGAACGCGCTAAACATGTCAATTTAGCAGTTCTCAAAGAATTTAATAGCCGCCAATCATCTGCCCATTCCGGCAATTCTGTTTCGCGAATCTTCTACTGCAGAGCTAACGAAGTTTTAGTGCGTTTTAATAAACGTTGCGATGAAAATAATCGATGCCAGGAGTGTTGTCCTAATTATGCAAACACAGCTGGCTGCGACTAGTTATATTATAACTACATATTATAATAAGTGTGACGACCATTATATTGTTTCAAGTGTAATACTGTTGGGTTTGAGTCACAGTGAGACCAAACCGAACAACAGCCGGCACTTAATGAGTATTTTCTATAAATAATTTGCAATATTATTCTCACCTTCAGCGGGATTTGAGACGGCGTCGTGGACCAGCGACGCTATGCAGCCGGACAAACCTGGAATTAGCAAGCCATGGTTTTAAAATATTCTACCGTCATTGCTTGGTTTTTATTATAAGAGTAACCGGTCGGGCCGAGTAAGTTTGTTCGATTCCTTCTTTACAGTTCAGAACTCTATGCCGCGATGGATACATGTGCGTGTAATGTGTGTTAAAAAATTGTTCTACACGATAATGACACGACAAAAAGATCACACAGTTGTACTTCATCATTATTATCAAGGACGCGTTCGGTAATACGTACTTTTTTACAATTACGAGTCGATTAAATGTATGTAGGTAAGTGCAAAGGAAACCTGCGACCGCAACTGCAAGTAGTCTTATGAATATTTATTATTTAATCAGCTCTCGAGTCTCGACGTATCGCCGACTTTTAAAGTAAATCCTTTATATATTTTTATAAAACAACAAAACAGCAGAGAATTTTGGTTTTAAATATAAAATAAAAATGAAGTCTATATTAAAACGATGACACATGGCATGCGCAGTTCCGCTCAATCTCGCGACTCACTTGTACACAATCATATCAAATTCCTCTTAAGGAAACTATGAGTTGCGTCTTGGTAACATGCCATATTTCGCCCTATAGTAGGTATCAACAATATACTAGATTATTTAAATTTACAAAAAAATGAAACTAATATTATACGGTCATGAGACACTTTAGTAAATACAAAGTCAACATTGAATTCGGATTTAGTTCGTGTTTGCCACTTTCATGTGGCAAGATAGTCAAGATTTTTCAATTTTCGAGCAAAGATAATTTATATCTATTTAAGAGTGAATTTACAGATCATACTAGGATCGTCAGTCACAAACATGTTTATGAACGTGATCAATAAATCAATAAATATGGCAACAATGTTATGTAACGGTTAGTTTGTTCACAGTAATAATAAAAGAGCATAATTAATTATAGTATTTTCACTGCACTAAAAACCTGTGATCTCCTTCTAAAATTAAGAGAGCGACCATACAATAGCCATCGTTGATAGTTGGCAAGTACTGAGTTGAAGGTAAATACCATGTGTGATGTGGTCGTGCCGGTGCCTGGTGAGATGTGAGAGCGTGTGCTTGCACTGCTCGTAGGTGGCGAAGAAGCAGGCGTGCGCCGGCCCCGCGCCCATCACCACCGCCGACATGCCGCGGATAGGCCTGCACAGCAAATGGAAAATATTATATTTTGGAGAAAGAAGCTATATGAAGAATGTAGAGCTAAATTCTGGGCCGAGGGTTAACAACAAAAAAGAACTTAATAGGTACTATTAAATACTCTTCAAATAATATTACGTACGCGGATGTTTTTAGTTTGAATTTTTTGCAAGAAAGTCCAGTGAACCCTTATTTTTTTTCATAAAATATAGTGATCCAGCTCTTTCGGAGATTAGGCGCAGTTGTTGTAACTATTAAGATAGTGTAATTATAGCAACATTGTCGATAAAATACAGCAAGCTGGACGCTAGACTACGTACTGCACTAGGTGACATGCGCACTACACGTGGAAGCAATAGGCATTACGAGGCAAAGTTTTATTCATTTACATTTAAATTTTTAATTAATAAATCATTAAATTATTAATTCTTTTGAAATGATAAGAATATTAAACACAGTAATTAATGCATATAATAATATAGTACTACTAAACTTCCCCGAAGTCTGTACTTGAAATATTTATAGTCGGTCTATTTATCTGTTTTCACACGAAAAGACAACTTTTACTGCAGAGAAATAGGAAAAAAAATTATTCAAGCTACTTCCACTTCATGTTTCTTCATATTGACTTTCTTTGTGTTTCTTCATATTACGTGGCCATTACCTATATCGCATTGACGTATCTAGAACAGCTATTGAAATTAGTTAAGACTATTCTTGTGCTTCTTACATAAAATGGAACAATTGTAATGAAAAATGAACAAATATTTAAATAAAATCTATTGATTTTCAACTACTTTTTAAATTCGTTCACACAATCTTCTTCTTCGAGTTTTGTTTGTTTGTTATTCTCCAAACCACCTTATTCTTTGAGTCTATGACTATATTCACAAACTCTCTAAAAATAATCCGACAGAAAAAAAATATAATTATTACTGTATTAAAATTTGTCAGATCTTTTAAGATTAAAAATAAGTAACAGCTTTTATTTTCCTTTCATAAGCACAACACCAGCGGCTGAAACTTAACTCAGTTTTTTTATGTAATTAAATGACATCAATTGACTTACTTTATTCATAATACTTCTAGTATGTTTGTTTCTACCCGTATTTAAATAACGTATCTCGCAATATAACGCCATGTATGGACTATAGAGCATCGCAACGGCAGACCACGTGGCCGGCGGTCAAGGGCGCGGTAGAGCACGGCGCGGGCGAAATATAGTATTGCCAATAGAAATTCTACAAACTTGATTAATGCATTATACAATTTAATATATATAGGGGACTTGAATAAGCAACATTATTCTTTTGCACAGTCCGGTGTAAGTGATCTTGATAGACCAATTATAACAATATTTTTTATAGACTTTATAGTCTACGAATATACGAATGGATGTCATCGGAGCAATAGAAAGAGAAAATATGCAACGATTATTGCCGTATAACACAATGTAATACAATATGTACTCAATACTCATATTTAAAAACTAGCGACTCGCCCTCGCTTCGCTCGGGCTCTTCCCTAGATTTAGCACAGGTAAAGCCGCGGGATCTGCTAGTTATGCATATAAACCTTCCTCTTGAATCACTCTATCTATTAAAAAAAACCGCATCAAAATCCGTTGCGTAGTTTTAAAGATTTAAGCGCACATAGGGATATAGGGATATAGGGACAGAAAAGGCGACTTTGTTTTATACTATGTAGTGATAGATGGATTAATAATTGATCGAAGCGTAAAAGTTAAATATGTATTGCTAAAGGGCATTAGTCACTATTGACCTAATCGCGTGGCATTGAGGTACCTCACACAGTATAAACTATAAAGGTAAGTGAAGTACAGGCGGGACTGATCGGGCGCGCTAGGAAGAGGCGTTGGAAAACCAATTGTGAACTAGCAGGCGCGCGGTCATCAGCCACCGCCAGCGCTATCACTGGCTGGTACTTTCTGCATGGAATAAATTGCCGTTTCCGCTTGATTTGTGCCGATAAATGCTCTATTTTAATATTTATACGTACATTATTTGCTTTTGACGTATTACTTTGCGATAAACAATACTATCGTTTAGTTTTATTTGAGAAATAAAATGCTTTTAATAGGTTCTGTAAATTAACTAAAACAGGACAACCTTATCATTCTAATACACTAATGTAATTTAGCATTCTAACATCATAACAAGTCACATCAAAACATATCCAAAGTTTAGCGTCATCATATTATACGAGAAGTGTACTTCAGGGCAGTAGGTGCACAGAGAGCTACTACTCTGACAACTAGTTATAAATAGATTCGACATATATGCGATTCGAGGTAACTAAGTCAATGCGTGACATACGAGATTGCAGCTCTGTTGTGCGTCTCTACGTCTCTACTCTACGCATCACGCACTATGTTAAAGCATATATTTAAATGTAGGTAAATTTCAAAAATTATACTTAAACATAATACACAAGAGAGTATAGCTGTACACGACTCAGTACTGCTGACATTTAACTGTCTAATATTAACACAGTAAGCAGCACGACGAAGCGCCACTGTGTGTAAAATTGTGAAGCCTAACGTTTTTTACATCAAAAACATTAGTCTCGTCTGTATTGAACACGATGATTGCTTTGTACTACTAAATTATTAAAAAAATAAAAGAATAAAAAATTATAGCTTCCAATTAATATAAATTATATGCTATATTATGTGCTGAAGTGGTGTAGTTATATGATTAGAACACCAAGAGCCGTGACAAAATAAGCAACACACTCTCTACTAAGTACTATGGGTAAATAGTAAAGGAAGTTCGCATTAGTATCAAATTTGTAACTACGCACAAACAACGTGCTAGTCAAACTAAAAGTCTTACTAATATTTAGTATCAATGCAAAAACTGGTTTGTTGTTTGTTCGTTCTTCTTTCAACGGGTTGACGTCATTTTTAAGAGGCGCAGGGCCAAAATTAACAATATTTCTTTCCATTGTTGTGTCTAATATGATAAATTTTTACATGTTTATCGCTCATAGTTAAAAATTATCGGTTATTAATTTTAATCGATAAACTGTTTATTTTGTTATTTAGATTCGCGTGATATATAAGTATATTGCATAACATTTGATTATGAAATGCATGCAGGCCTGAGCGAAACAAAGGTCAAAGAGCAATAAAAGTTGAAACTATATTGTAAATTATTATAATACATATTACCTACGCGTAGTGTGCGCGGCGCGGCGAAAGGCGTTCTCTTCATTTAATATTATTGATAGAGGAAAAATTGCGTGCATAAAACTACATCCTATAACTGCGGACGTAGTTTGCTAACCACAGTTCACGCTTACTTAGTGTTATATTAACGTACACTACCCTGTGCAGTGTACACTGCCCTCCAAGGCCTGCTGGCAACTCACAGTAGCGATAGGGCTAAATTGGTACTTAATAATTTTCCTAATATTTACTACTACTACTTAGGCGCCGTTGAATAAATTAATATAGGATTTTCTTAAATAAATTACTATTTACCTACATATATCAACAGGTCAATATCAAAAACTTTACATCAAACTATAGTATTTATAGTATTTCTTTCAAGAATTAATGGAAATAAAATTTAAACGATGCAGAGATTTGCTATAGAAATACAGAAAAACAATCATAAATACATGCATATGTACGAGTATGTTGATAAGACAGATAAAATATAGACAACATACAAACTCAATTTTTCTGCATCGCTAAGATCAATCCGTTGGAAATATTTGGATCATGATGATGGCGCGGACGTTACGATGGGTTCGGTTGTTGGAAATCCCAGCACACGCGATACTATCTATAGATATCAGTTATTTTACCTTCAAAATATAACAAACTTTTTTATCTTTAAACCTTATCTGAATTCTGTTCTTTAGCAATGTCGAGGGTTGCAAAGAATTAAAGTGAGGAGCAAACTTCGTGTGATCGATATTCTATTCAGTACGACGCAGTTTTCCTGCGGAAGTTCGATATTTCCAACAGCACAGGTTTATCAAATCACTTCGTTGTGTAATCAATTCGTTACTTAAAATTACTGAAAGTGAATAAAGTGCTGGTAAGATTCCCAGGACAGTTTTATGTGTTCACCTTGTCGTCTTTAGCGTCTGGCAAGCCAGCCCGCGCAGAAGACAACGCCAGGAAACACTAGGTGGCGACTGGTGGTGGGCCACCTTAGTGTGGGTCATGTGCCATGCAGGTTGTCATTCAGGCAAGTGACAAGGCAAGCATACTTTTACATATACTTGGATTATTACATACCCTTTCGTTCACAATTTATTGTGACAAGCGAGATAAGATAATCACTTAATGATGATATAATATCGCATCAGTAGATATTGTCGCACGGTCATATTTTATTTAAATAAATATAATATGACAGTTACTACTACGTCTTGCTACCCTAAATTAAACATAAAATTGGAAAAAAAAATAAAAAAGCACCATAGGCTTATATCGGGATTCGGGATCTACAAATTCCTCACTCGTAAGTTTTAAAAACATTTAGAAATACTGCATTTAACATTTGAATAAGATCAGCTACTAGATACGTGGTTACTGCTATCTACGACGTATAATTAGTTCACATTGTACAAATATGTATGAGACGAGATAGCATCAAGTACATATTTTCAAAGTATTGTTAGTGACCTTTACTGACATTCTGTCCCTGAAAGATCTATACTTTATCTGATAATCATCTCAAGTATCATAACTACATTAACACGTTACAAATAAGCAATAGTCATATTGCGTCGAATTGTTCGAATTATGAATTACAATCAAATCTTTATCTGGATTGATACGACCGCGCCCAGCTCTTCTTTACTTGTTCCTTCACCTTGCTTTGCTCAAGTAATATGACCGCCAGAGGTCGCGGGTTCGAGTCTCTCATTTGTGTGATGAGCATGACGAATGTTTGTACTCCAGTCATGGGTATATATGGGTATGTATGTATTTAAAGTTTCCCTCTGACAGTTGTGACGCTGCGCACACACAGCTCTCACACGCATGTTTTTGAGATAGCCTAATTGATACCTCTACTTTTGAACCGTCCGCTCCATTCATATTTAATATCGTCTTACACAATATTATATAACTTTTCATTCCTCCTCTATTTCCTTCTTCTATGCCTATTACTCTTGAGTTGTTCAGTTACTAGTGCTACGAGTAACATACAAACTTTTCCTAATATACTCATTCTAAACCTTCAATCCTAAATCAAATTCAATTCCACACATTCATATCGCTACGTATCTCTGCCACACCCACAGGCATATGTTCTCCAACATTCCCATCTATAGGTTCATTAAAATAGAGAGAACTTTGGCATAAGCGAATGACAAATTGTGCCCGGAGCGGTCACTATTTCATCCAGCCTGCATTTATTCTTGCTCTCTACTTCCCGGTTGATGTTATCGTCGTTTTGAATAAATAAATCGAATTATATTTTTTTTAAATTTCTGCAAAGATGATTAGATTTTGGAATTATTAGGTGATTGCTTTATATAGTGTACACGCGGTTATCTCGTTACGTCACGCCTCAGCCAGCTCTGGTGCGCGGCGACCGTAGGCGGAGCGGTGCCGGCCGCACCGCCAGATAACCTATATACCGGCCAGCTTTGGCAAATTCTGTTGAAGGTCATGTTATCATAACACTTACGATTACACTATGCGATAGGATCTTTATTTATTTATATTTACGAATAATCGTCACGTGAATGCATGCGAAAGATCAGTAGTCGGCGAGTTCTATTTTGAGGGTCATAGTTTTTTTTTTTTTTTTTTATGGTAAAAAGGGGGCAAACGGGCAGGAGGCTCACCTGATGGGAAGTGATCACCTCCGCCCATGGACATCTGCAAGCCAGGCTTGCAGATGCGTTGCCGGCCTTTCAGGAAAGGGAGGGATGGAGGAGGGAGGGGAGTGGGAGGAAGGGGATAACGAAGGCGGAGGATGAAGGGAAGAGGGAGGGGGGAAGGAGAGTGGGCCTCCCGGACTCTCACTCACCGGACGAAACGCGACAGCATGCCACTTCACGCCGGTCTTCTGTGAGAGAGTGGTACTAATGAACTATACGGGGCGTGCCGGCCCATTCGGTTGCTACCCGAAGGTAACAAGCATGGCACTACCACTAAAAAGTTAATTATAGAGTCACAGAATTTTGGGAAATCGCCTCAAAACACATACATTTTCAGTAAAGAAAAACATGATGTAGAACTAGCTAAAAGAAAAAATGTTAGGGCACAAGTATGACAAAGATTTCATGATTGTGGTATTAAAAGTAGTATTTATTGAAACAGTGACATTTCGGGTTGGAAGCTGAATTTTATCTTTATAACGTGTTTGATATCACTTTTTGAAACTTACTTCGGCTCGCGTCACGTACTCTGATAACGATAACAGGTAACGATAACTTAAATGTTGCAACTTATATTTAACTAATTGCTTAGAAGTATTTGTTTTTAATCAAAAGTATTCGTTTGTATTAAAGGGCTGTGTGGGGGCGCTGCGATGGTTAAAACTTAAATGTTGCAACTAATAAATTTTGTATGAACAAATTACGATATATTAAACATTAAAAAATATTTATTAAGTAATAAAGGTAAACTATAATTTGGAACTATTGGAATGAATGAGTTATGTACGATCGATATATTTTAGAATAAAAATAAAATTCCTGTGAATCTGATAAAAATACCATGAGTAAAGGTAATAGGTACCTCCTCTACGTCTTATGGGCAAAGGTTACGTGAAGTACGTTTTTAATTAAATCTAACAACAAGAAAATCTTTATAAAAATAGACAGGAGGATCAAAATATTTTTTCAAACATCTAGTGTACATTTATTTTTATTCGTATCGAGAAGCACACAACACTATTTCCAGTTTCTTAAATCTTGTTTACCTGTATTTTTACGTATTTATGCATTAATATATTGCAGTTAGGGAATGCAATCTCGATCTCGCGAGATCTCGTTCTTGCGAGATCTCGGCCTTTTTTAGCGAGGTTGATCTCGAACGAAAAAACGACGAGATCTCGCGAGATTAACGAGATTGCGCTCGAGCATAAAAACGCCCTATTTGAACGTCCTATTTTATTTAATTGATAATAATATCTCAGTTTAATAGTCAATGTTTTGTTTGTTAATAAAGAACTGTTTTATTACTAAAAGATTTTTGTTTTTTGATATTAGAATAGAAGACTAGTTGTTTATTTCATTTGTAATTTGATAGATACGTACGTCAAAGTTTACTACTTAAAAGTTTATTAAAAAATTATAGGCAGATACGTCAAACAATGTTTGTTGCATAAAAGTCTATTGAAAAAATTCGTGAAAATAAATGTCACCTTATAATACTCACATTTTTTAATTTTTTTTCTAATCAATTTAAATTTTGTAAATTAAAAGTAATAATTTGCAAAAAAAACACACAAAACTGCCAATCTCGCGAGATCTCGCTTGAGCCCTAATCTCGCGAGATTTGCATTCCCTAATTGCAGTATAGATAGATTGCTTTTTAAAGGAAGTTATTGAGGGGCTTCGTTGGATTTGCTTAGGTAGTTTGTTCCAGAGCGAAACGGCATACACTGAAAAAGAATACGAAGAAATTTCGTCATTTTTTGATACGTCTAGCATTGGCGTGACGCAAGATCGCCTAGAACGTGAGGGAGGTGGGAGAATTTTAATTCGAGAACGGTGATAGGGGGGAGCTTTTGGGTCATTAAGGATATTGAAAAGGAATAAAAGGATGTGCATATCACGGCGAAGTCGGATTGGGATTCATTTTATTTGAACACGAAAGTCTGATACATGATCATGCTTACGCAAACCAAAAAGTAAAGCAAATCGTTAAATTCTGGAGTCGCTCTAATTTGCTAAATTGCTCCTCAGTCACATCCAAATAGCACACATCAGCGTAGTCAAGTACCTATGGGGAGAAGTAGAGTTTGAGCAAGCATAATCTTGGAGATTGGAGATACTATTGGAGACGCTTGAGAGAGTGGAAAAGAGTTTATTATTTATATAAAAAAACCTACGCATGGTTAGCGTTTTCGAGCTTCGCAAGTATTTAAGATTACGTAGTTCATTAAAACTTTACAGTGTATTAAATTTTCCGGGGAACTACTACTCATTTTTTGGCATGGTTATTTGTGCTTTTTCAAAAACCATAATACCTAACCATATATACGATATATATACCGTGTTGTTTTTGTGATGTTTCATCACAAAAAAGTATAGGTAATTTTATTATTAAAAACATACACGGACTTCATCTTAGTAGCAGGCATTGTAGAGTTCTTAATATTAGCTCTTGCCAATTTGCCCAACGTATTTTCCTGCATCCGTGGGGAAAACCAGATGCAATAGATTTAAATTAAGACTATAATCGAGATGATACCATCCTAACTCTGCAGCCAGGTATCAGTAATATTCGATCACAGAACTTTTTAGTTCAATTACGTAATAGGTACTATGGTAAAAATAATTATAAAACTTGAGCGTCAAGTAATTTAAGAGCTTCGAAGATCCGTTTCGGAATATATTTAAAAAAAATAAAAAATAACTGACGTATGAATATCATAGGTAGAATTATTTCATGAAATCATGAAATAAGGCATTTTTAATGATAATATAAGAATGAGAACTTGCCCTTGTGTGTGCCTGAATCCGTCAAAAAATTATTAAAATTCATAGCGACATACGATTTAGTTTTGATTTTTCACTTTTGAAGGACTGGTTGTCCAGTCCTTTTGAAGACATTCGCGTGTCGACATGTGTTTTTTAACATTTGTGAGGATGTGAGAGAACGAGGTGTAAAATTCCTTCACATATTTACCCCTCAATATTTATAAAGGTAAGACAATGGTAGCCCAGCGGTAACGCGTCGCTCGGATAACCGAGTGATGCGGGTTCAAATCCGGGTCTCTGATATTTTCATGTGCGAATCATTTATATCATGATTACCGCTTGTCTTACGGTGAAGGAAAACATCGTGAGGAAACCTGCATGTCTGAGAAAACCTAGCAAGTTTTCGAAAGACATGTGAAGTCCGCCAACTCGCACTAGGCCAGCGCGGTGGACTATGGCCTGATCCCCCTCGTACTGAGGGGGGCCCGTGCCCAGCAGTGGGACGTTAAAAAGGGCTGATGATGATGATGATGATGATTTATAAAGGCTTCTAGAAATACGTTGTGCGTCTGCGCGCCGCGCTGACACGACCCGAAGGACACTGTAGCTGTGATTAGCCACTCGTTCGTACCTATTTACTAATTCTTATGATAAATATTGATCATTTATATATTGATAGTTCAATGCTGTTTATTTAACATGCATAATATTATAATTCTTTAACCATTAAAAGTTTTTATTTCAGGATATAATCGGGACTGTGAAATGTGTACTACACCAGGACTGTAAAATTTTACTTAAAATCCGACTGCGGCAGAGGGTTATCTGTTTTACTTGTATGTATGTATGTATTAATATGAGCATAGATTTAAGCATATGTAATATGTATGTGAATACCTGAGGAGTCCCTCGCGCTGCACCATGTAGCGGAAGGTCTCCACGATGCTGCCGTTGTGCGCCGAGCGCAGCGACTGCATCCGCGTCTGCAACAACGCACATACTATGCTTTCATTTATTTTCTTATCAATCAAATTCATGGCAGAAATGGTGAACCTTACATCGAATTTTCAATTACACATAGTATTTATCGTAACAATCGGCTTGCCAAAATGTTAATAAATGTAGCAATTATGCTTTGAATAACGTTTGACTGAACCTACAATTTCATGACAAAATAAACAGTACAAGAGTCATTTTTTGCAATGACTAACAAGAAAATCATAAAAAAATTACAGTTTACGAGGAAAAATAACACACAATATTTTTTAATCATCGAGCTACAGCTGAGATATGTGTAATTTGGACATCGAAAGAAAATGATTAATTTGCGAGTTGACATTGAAAACTTCTATATATACTTAAAAATGCTAAAATTGATGCATTTGTTAGCAGTTCTCAAGATGCAAGGGTTTATACTGCTTTATACTTTAGTCGCCGCGTTGATAGCGGACACGACGGCTTTGGAGGGAGAGATGGCAGAGTTGGCGAAGATGCTACGGGACAGCTGCATGGACGAGACCGGGGCCGACATCGCTCTGATCGACAAGGTGAACAATGGCGCCGATTTAATGCCCGATCCAAAGCTCAAGTGCTATATTAAATGTGTGATGGAGACCGCGGGGATGTTGTCGGAAGGGACAGTGGACGTGGAGGCGGTCATCGCAGTTCTGCCTCCGGAGATCCAAAAACATGCGGATATAATGAGAGGGTGTGGGACTCAAAAAGGCTCAGATGATTGTGACACTGCTTTTTTAACTCAAGCCTGCTGGCAAAAAGGAGCTAAAACTGATTATATTCTCATATAAAATATTATTTGAACTTATTTGGTGATTAAAGTATTAACAAATATATATTTTTTATTAGTGATGAGAAACTGTGAATTTAAGTAAATGACATTTCATTTTAAATATAAATTAAACAATGCTAAATTGCAAAACATAGATTCAAGGATAGACAAAGAGTTTATCTAACTTAAAATTACAATAAATAAAAAAAATGTTTTATTATAATTAAATGAACACACAGGGAACGGAGATTTAAATAGTTAAATAATGTATTATATAACAAAAAAAAAATGAAAATACTTTTTTTTAATCTGCAGTCTCCATAGAAGAAAGGTAGGAAAACCCTATTCTAAATACTTAAAACCAAATTGATATTTATTTCTCTAAGAACAAATATTGATTTATCTGTGTGAGTTCACACAATGTGTTACAGACTCTACTTATTAAATAGAAATTAAAATGTTTGATTTTTCTATTTATATGCATTTGATATCATAACAATTCATACAGGATGTAGAAACAATCACATGCACGAAGAGGTTTCTTCTGCATATTATGATTGTTGAAAAATATAAAATAAGGACCTGGTCTTGTTAGTAAGAGCTGGTTACCACAATGTTCTCTCTACTTAGGTAGTATTAGGATCATAGAAGTTTAAAAGACAAGGAAAGTGAGTAAACTCAATTCTCCCTTTGAATTATCTGATGTTCAGCTGAACAGTACACTGTGCCTGATCTGCCTGAGAGATCAGTCATATTTTATAGACATGTTGTTTTATCATGTTAAGTTTACGGTCTGAACAGAAGATCAAATTAACACAATTAGAAAAAAATACTGATTGGTAATTTCCGTTTGCATTTTCATACCAATAACTATATATTTTATTTATTTTTATTAACCCATCGTATACCATACCCCGTCTATAGACGTGGGCTGAGGTGCAAATCAGGTAGGTGGAGGTACATGAATTGTTAATTATCTCTAAGAGAACTTTTTTCTGAGAATAATATAATGATACCAAATAACACCTTAAACAGTGCATATATTTAAATATTACCTACCTCTAGTACCTACTTAATAAATAGTACAGTGGTATATGTTTAGTTATACATATTTGAAATTTTATTTATCTATTTATTTATTATTCTATTTATAATTCTATTTCTAAATATAAGAGACACAGTAACTAATTAAGCAGTTTTATGAGCATCTTTTGAAGGACAGCATTAACAGGTAAAAGATTTTTGAAAATGTATTGACTTCAATGATGTAAACTGACGACTTCAATGAAATTGTAAATATTTAAAATCATTCATCAACATTGTAATGTAAAAACTATTCTTCTAATAAGTAAGTTAATAAGTGTTTTTCTAATTTGATACACACAAAATAAATAATGTTATATTGTTACTTAAATGAATAACAGATATATTTATTAATATTGATTGTTTTTTTTATGTTGTGAGGTTCTGTCTGAATGTTTCATGCTTAATATTTTATATTCAAATAGGTAATGTATGAGAAATTGCAAATCATTGATGGAAATGAATATAAATAAAAACAGAAAGTACATAAATTTAAATAACAATTTAATTTGATTAATTAATTATAATAACAACAAATACTACAGACTGGTATTATAATTAATAAACACATGATGTAGGTATAAAAAGTTGAGAAATTTAATGGTATGCTATAGGTTTTTGTGTCTTCTGTTAAATATAATATACCTCATTAATCTAAACATATTTTAAAAAACTATTTACAAATGGTTATACTACCTAACTAAAGTCCCATTGTAAACTCAAGGTCAATTTTGATGGTTTTAACAAGTATTCAAATATTACTTTATAGAAATAATAAGAAGCATAATATGTCAATAATTAAACAGATTCTTATGGTTAAATATTAAGTTACATGGATCTTCTATCATACAAAACATGGTTATGACATTTGCCAGGTCATTTTAGGATTAGATGTTTACAAATATTTAAGAAACTACGGCTCTTGTTTATTAATAATTAACAAATTACTAAACAAAGTAAATTCATCAAAATATATTATAAAATTACATAATTTATTATTGGAAATGCAATATTTGGAAATGCAATATTGTGCTGGCATATAAAAGATATTAACAATTATCAAATTGTAATTATATTGCGAAATTCTATGTAGACAGGTTTTTATGTAACCGAAAGAGATTGGTGGCGTAACAAGGCAGCCGACTGAGCTATCATTGGCATGATTAGGTTAGGTTGTCAAAGTGTCTCCTGCTGTCGAGCGAGCGAGGGCTGAGCGGGAAGATATGCCGAGCTTACCTTCACGGAGTCCAGTGGGTACATTACGCAATGCTCCATCACCCCCGCGATCGCTCCGGCGGTCATGTGCGTGATGGAGCTCTGGGTCGGAAGGGTTTCATAGTCCTCAAAGTTCATAATACTCGCAGAATACTACCACTTAATATGAAATTAACACAAATTTTCGTGGGGTTTGAAGGGCTTTATTTTTACCAATATATAAATGTCATTTTCACCACACTATTTTTGTCACAGTCTTCTAAAATTTAGAACGAACGAATAACAATCAAAATTGATTTCGGAAAGTGCGATGTGATTAGCACGCGCGGCAGTCTACAATGGGTTACCATCTGCTAAAAATAAAAAATTATAAAATGATACAGATTACAGGTTGAGATTACACGCCCGCCACAGATAGCATTTACTTTAAACTTTTTAAATATGACTGTGTTGCTATTATTAAAAATGTACTTTAAACTTTACAGGACCTTATAAAATTCACAGAAGAATAAAAAACGACTAAAAGAAGGACAAAAACTTTAAAAGCTTAAATAAATCAAAAATAAGTATAACTACAAAAAAAGATATTGTTAGGCGGAAATCACAACGTAACGATAACATTCATGTAACGAAAAGGGGTATATTTTTTTATTTAATACCTATATGACGTCAACACATTAACACCCAGCGCTTCATGTCTGTTGATTATTATAGCTTATTAGTTATTGTTATTTTATTTTCATTAGTCACTGAATAGAAAAATTGAGTTATAACACGTATAACACTCATAATAACCTGTCATGGTACATAGCGCGAGTTCATTTAAATCAAACTAGGTACTATACATGTTAAATGTTGCCATAGGTGTGACATATACGTATTCACTATTGACGACATATTTATGAGTTGGCTCCGTACGCAATGTTTCTACTTGCTGCGCCTGTGGTCGCGAGTTTGAGTTCCGCTGGCGAATTTATTTGTGTGCTCATCTCGTAACCCTCGCTTGTAATTTATCATGGAACTAGACTAGATGGCGCTGTGTGTTTTTCAAGACCCAACTACACATTTACATTCTGAACTCTTTCAGAATACACATTACCTACTGCGTCAAAAACCAAAATAGAAACGGATGACAGGAGAAAAATACCCGAAATAATAAGAGTTGAAGATCTCTATATAACATATCTACTAATAAGATATTGAGTTTGTCAGTGAAAAAACAATAAGAACTCTCTGCATGTCCAGCAGGGGTATTCATCTTAGCACTAATAATTTGTTTATATATGTAGCAATATACTCTATGATGTCCAGTTACGGCATTTAGATTAAGTCATTAAGATAGGTAGTAAATATTAATTGAAATCAACACCGTGCGTAGTAGTTATAATGAACTGCACTGCACATATAATCAAAATAACTGTTAACATGACAGAGTTCGAGCATGCAGTGTACCTACGTAGTACGTTCATTACCTTGCTTGAGCTTGAGTAATCGATTCTCTTAACATGAAGATATTCGTATTCCATATCATGTTGGTTCTGTATCTCTTTTACCGTAAGTGTTGAATCTCAGATCAAGTAAGTAAGTTTTTTACTTGATCTGAGTGTTGAATAAATAAATCTTCTACTATTCTGGTAATGGGTTGGATTCCAATTCCGACAAAATATTTACAACATACGTACATATTATTTACAATATGTATGTATTTTTACTTATATATTATGTAGTATATCAATTATCTGGTATCCGTAACACAAGCTACCTTCGTAGCTTCCAACGGAACTAGATGGCGCTGTGTGTAATAATGTCCCAACATATTTATTTATATTAACACATTTTCGGTTTGAGTTTAGAGCGTAGGTGATACTCGTTGATGAATGGATACATTAAAAACAATTATAAATCAAATAGATGTGTAAATAGGGAGTGACAAGTTCGCTTCCAGCCAGTTCTTCGACGACGCATCAAAACACTTCCAGTACATCCAGATGGACCTCGTGCACCGCGGCAGCTTCAACACCACGGACTGCTTGCGCGACCTTCTCAACTGCTGGGAGATTATCAAGTAAGACTCAAGTACTTTTAAATTACAATAATAAGGGCGTATAACATAAGTGTTGAAATGTCTCTTCACAAACTAGAAGTGTTGGCGGACTTCACATGTTTTTCGAAAACATGCAGGTTTCCTCACGATGTTTTCCTTCACCGTTAGACAAATGGTAATCATGATAGAAATGATTCACACATGAATATATCACAGGTGCAAGACCTGGATTTGAACCCGCATCACTCGGTTATCTAAGTGAGCGTCTATACAATCATGGTTAACTCATTTTAAAGAATGCAGGTTGTTGTAGAGAGTACATGTCGAGTGTCTTGTGTAGGTGATCGCCTAGGTTCTCTGGTAAAGAGTTTAGAAACGTTTATATATATTTTCGCTTGATAAAGTCTAGACAGATTATAGAGCCCAACTTTACTTTTGGTACCTATTCTCCTTTCCCAGGCCCGACTACATTTGCTCCTACTGGGTCATTTACGAGTCAGTATGCGGGCTCTCGCGCAAGGACTGCACTGACAGTAGCGGAACTTATGAAAACAGTAATTATTTGTAAACTATATTCTTATGTATATGTCGTCATCGTCCTATCATTATGTAATTTATCATAAAATTGTAGAATTTCATAATATTTAAAACCCCCATTCAATTAATTAATACGTCTATATTTTTTCAAGACGACTCATTGAATTTTTGAATTAAATTTGAAATTAACCACCGCCATTTTGAAATTAAATGATAACATCAAAAATATGATATTATACTTAGGTATACAAATACACATACATACGAGTCAAACACATAAATAACTCTTCTTTGGGGTTTTCCGCAGTCGGGTAAAAAGAGTCAGGTCATCATTACTAGGGCCCGTTCAGTCTTGAGGAAAGCCTTAAGTACACGAAAATATTTTTTGAGTAACTAATAACTGTTATTACTCTAGTATTGAGACGTCACGTTGTGAATTCGCATTATAATTATAGTTCTCGTATGCAATGAGAAGCAAAATATTTATATATTTATGTATATTGAATGCATTTCAGAAGACCACGTGCCGCTGTACGAGTCCTTCTGCAAGACAGCGCCTACGACCTAGCTATAAGACGGAGAGGAACATTATATATTATAGATTATACATTATATTAACATCAAAATTTTAATAACCGTTATGTTCTAAATCACACAGGTCTGACTGACAACATTTAAAATTATGTTCTTGTTATATGTAATTACTGTTTAAAATTTTATATGCATTTTCTAAAATCTGTTATTTCGATGTTATGAACAGAGATTTATTTTATTTGTCTGTGTAGTTACTAGTTCATACATATTTTGGATTAGTTTTTCAAAACTGCTTGCATTTGTGTGATATTGAAATGAGCAGAGTGGTTCGGGAGTGATGTCGAAATAAATAAACTTTTACTCGGAAATGCAATTTTTATTACTTAAAAAGCATAGTCTTCGCCTTAAAAATCACTGACAATATTGCTCCAACTCAGCGCCGAGCTCGCTCCCGCCCTCAACGTGTTCACGCAACCAACTGTAACGCGCGCCTTCTACATCCATACGACGAAACTTAAAATATACAATTTCTATAATTTATGATTTTTTTTTCAATATAATTAAAGACAAAATACCGGCAAGTAAATGCCTTACAATTATAGCGCTTATTAATGAAACCACGCGAGGGCGAGGCGAGCCGCCGCTCACAAGTATTCTATACACTTATAGCTGTTGTACAAAAAACTATAATAATATACAGACGTAATGACGGAAAGTCAATATTATGTTTCATAACCGACGTCAAACTAAAGACAGTAACATACGCGTATAAATATTTATTCGTAAATATGAACAACGAACGGTGAAGGCCTTCCGGCGCCTCAAGTATCCCCCCCCCCTCCTCTCCCCATTCCTCATTCCTCCCTACAATATAATAATTTGAAATAGCACATAATCTTATCTAAGCCGGCGCCGGCGGGGCGGCGCTCCCCGCTCCCCTCTGGTAACAAATTAGGCATATAGTCCGCGAGCCGAGCTCCCCTCCCCCTCCCCCGCACTTCCCCACTCTCCCCCCGCACTCCCCCCGCGCCTGCGCAGTGCTCGCTCCCCTCGTATAGCAATCGAGATAATATCTGGCGATAATAAAATTAAAAACAACAAAGTACGCACACACGCACACACACGCACACTCGCACTGCTAGGAACAAGCCGCGCCCCGCGGCGCCGCGCGCTCTCTCCCATACATATATACTTATGCACGTAATAGATATACATGAAAGATGTATGGATGTACGTGTTTGTTAGTCTTCGCTTTCTTAACTACTAAATGGGTATAGATGAAACTTCACATCATAAGAGTCACGTCTCAATTTTAAATAAGGGTCAGTAATAAATAATAGAACGCAGAGCGCAAGCTGCGGGAAAGCGCTAGTATTAAATATAAATATATACAGAAAATAGTATATTTACAAGGTCAATACTACAAGCTATCGCATTATTTAAAGTGTAATGTGAACGTTTAAAATGTAACATAGCAGAGCGCCGCGGGGCAACCCCGTGGTCTTCTCACATATTTGGTTCCACGCACGCACGCACACACGCACACACGCACGCACGCACACACACACGCACACACACACGCACACACCTCGCACGCATAAATCTCTTCTATACATACAACAAGGCATCGATATATTATTATATTAGTTACACCTAAAATAGTTACTACGTAACTGTCGGCGGCCGCGGCGCTCGCGACCGCCGCACTCCGCGACACGAACAATAAATTACACGAATAAGTGAAAAATTAAATAAAAAACATAAATTACATTATGTAAATAGCTATCTGTTTTATAAGATATTTATATAAAGAGGATCGAGGCCGAGAGCGTTTATAGAAATGTGTATTATATTATTTAAATACACGTAAACCTCTCCCGGCGGCGGCTCCTCGAGCCTCGCGGTCCTCACTTTATTTTGTTATGATATTAATATCAATGGTTCTTTTACACGAGCGTTCCGCCGCCTCTTTTCAATCCCATCCGTCCCGTTTCGTTCCTTTTTTTACAGTCCCGACTCGTTCCGATTCGTCCCGTTTAATCCCTATTAGTCCCGCACACATATGATGTGAATAAAAAATGATTAATCATCTCGTCATACACGTATAATCATATAGAACCCCCGCGTCACCCCGCGTATGCGGATGCGGATGCGGGTGCGGATACGGATGCGGGTGCGGATGCGGGTGCGGATGTGGGTGCGGATGTGGGCGCGGATGCGGGAGTGGGGGAGGGCGCTCAGAAGAGACGCGCGCGGCGCTTGAGCTCGTTGCGGCGCCACTGCGGCAGGCGGTAGAAGTCCTGGCGCCCGATCTGCAGGATGGCCTCGAACTCCGCGTCCGACAGGTGGCGCTGGAAACCAGGGCGAGGCGGTTACGGTATTATGTGGGACGTTATAAAATTATATTAAAAAAAATTTTTGAAAACGTTTTAAAATATGAATAATATAAATGAGATTTTTACATAATATCAAATATATTTTTTTATCCATTCTGAATAAGTGCTTGACTACGTTTCACCTGATGATAAATGGTAACGCATAGATGGTAAGTCGCACTAATTCAGTAGCCACCTATTCACTCTTGCCTTGAAGACAATATTAAAAGAATATAGAAGAAGAATATTTTTTGAGAGTCTCATTCAAGATATTTAAGGAGAAGGAGTAGGGGGAGTCACCTCTAGGTTGAGGCGGTCGACGTCGGGCGGCAGGCGGTAGTTGGTGATGAGCAGCAGGTGGTAGGGGTAGAGCTTGGCGGGCTCGTGCAGCAGGTGCGACGTGGCCATGTTGGGCAGCGAGCGCCGCACCCCCCCGCCGCGCGCGCCCACTCCCACCCCCACTCCCACTCCCACGCCCGAGCCCACTCCCACTCCCACGCCCGCCGCCGCCGACACCACGCCGCCGCCGCGCACTACTACGCCTCCGTCGGTGGTCTGCCGATACGAATATTATAATGTAATACTTTCAATTTAAAACGAGTTAGGGCTCGAATTCATTAAAAATAAATAATATTTTTAATTAGGTATTATTACTTCAAGTTTGATATATTTATAAATTATTTATTGTGTGTAAGAATCGATAAATAATATTTACCACAGCACTTCTATCCACGTCTGTGATAGAGCCGGCAGAAACTGAAAGTGTTAAGAAATTTCATTATTAAATTGCAAAAAAAAAGCATTAAAATACATAAAAAAAGCTTCATATTATCTAACCACAAGTCACAACACGTGTATCAGACGAGTGTTGCACGTTGTGACATGAAGCGAAGCAATCATGCCGTGAAATATGACAGAAAATAAAGCTCGGCGTCGGGTCTGAGCGTGATGGCACGAGATGGTCGCCAAGAGTACTGCGCATCAATGTAAATTAATTGGAAAAAATTTGAAAGGTTTGAAAAAAAATAGCAATTTTTTTACGTAAATAAACGTCAACGTTCACAGCAGCGTATGAATTAAGATGTATATAACTACTCATATATTGATACATGTAATGTGCTATGTAGGGCGGGGGAGTGCAGGGGAGTGCGGAAGTGTGGGGAGGGTGGGGAGTGACAAGCGCGACAGCCGCAGTCGCCGCCACTTACTGCAGAGGTCCGACCGCACTGCGCCGCGCGCAACAAGACAATGCGTTACTCTCACACGCAATATAAACAACAGAGACAGCACTACACAGCTATTTTCACGATATATCCCGTCAAAGGACAGACTTGACGCCTCGTATTAAACTATGTTTAGATTAGTACAGTACAACATTGGCACCCAGGCAGGGGCTAGCTTTAGAAAGACGTTCAATAACAATATGGCAATTATTTTAAGTATTAAATAAAAATAATTGCACGGGTAGGATTACTTAAATAGAAAATAATAAAGGCAGAAACGGTATAAAAATTCATACACAAGGCAAATATTGTAAAGTCATCGTATATATAATATATAGTATATCAACTATCTGGTATCCGTAACACAAGCATATTGCTGTGTCTTAGGTACATGTAGACTACTAGACTTTGGTAATAAACTTATTATGTTAATGTATTATGTCTTCTTATCTTCAGTCTTTTTAAGCCCACTACTGGGTACGGGCTCTCTTTAATACGAAGGGCTCCCGAATCAGACCATCGTGGTGGACACCACGCCGCGCTGGCTCAGTGCGGGCTGGCGGACTTCACATGTCTTTTGAAAACTTGCTAGGTTTTTGTATTGGTGAATATCAGAGGTGCGAGATTCGGATTTGAACCCGCATCACTTGGTTATCCAAGCGAGTGCCGTACCGCTGGGTTGCCACTACCTTAATTAATTAATTTAATATGTAGTAATAATGTAAGTGAATACTGACTGTCTGACTTGCCGCTGCTGAAGTCGGTGCTGTGCGTCTTGTCGCAGAGTCCGCTGAACGTGAAGTCGCCCTGCACGAGACCAGAGCGTCAGCGTCTGACTGTGGGACCCTCACTACGAGCTCTTACGATACTTCAAATTCAAATATTTTTTTACTGCATATTATCAAGTAATATAGAATTTTGAGAACTCGTAGTAAGGGTAATATGTTATATAAATGTTATTTTGGAGGTGCTAATGAAAATTCTTATTAGAATTACATATTATAATATAAAGGATGAATAGAGAGGGATGTATGAATGAATACTAGGCATAATTAACTGTGAATGTAAACAAAAAGAATAATACGTCATTCGTTGGTTGCTATAATTAGTTGTGTATGTCCAGCTACAGCTGGACTGTTGCTTAACTGTGGAATAATAAAATAAACTTTAAAGCGTCACAAGAGCATCTATATCTCTAAATGTGAATGTAATAACAATATAAAGCAAATCCGTTCAATAGTGGAATCTAATACATAAAATACAGATAAGTCCTTTAAATATCCAACTCATTACTCATGTCATTACAAACCCGTTCAATAAAATATTGAGCTTTCGTCAAAATTACAATATACGATTGGCCTGGAATAGTCCAACGTCCCCCGTCCTGCGGGGGTGCGCGTGTGCGGGGGGTGCGGGTGGAGGGCGGGCACTCACCGCGGTGCTGGAGGAGAAGGTGTGCGAGCGCGCGGCGAGGCCGTACCCGGGCCGCGGCGCCGCGCGCAGCGACGACACCACTGCAACACTCGCGCGTCACTCCGCCGCCGACTCACTCTCACTCACTCTCACTCACTCACGAGACCGCGCGTGAGTCGGCGGCGGACGCGACAAAACGTGTCCCTACCGCGAGCGGAGCAGACCGGGGTATAGTGTATGGGATACGTCACCGTTCGTTGTGTTCCTTCCGGCGCTCAGTGAGTCGCTGCTGGCTGTGAGGTCGGGGACTGCAGGAGCGACGATCGATGTCATTACGTCACTTAGAACTCCTAATGGAGTATTTGAATTAGAGTGAATTCTCAGTAAAGCGATACAATTCGTGACGAAAGGACGTCGAAGACGCTCTCAGTTGAATGGGTAGTGGTTGAAGGATGTAGGGGGCGGGGTAGTAGGGGGGTGTGGTGTGTGTCACTCACGTTGTGGCGCAGCGCGGCGGGCAGCGTGGCGGCGCGCGACGCGGCGGCGGCTGCGACACACGCACGTCACTACACTACGCTCAACACGCGACACCACGCACTCTCACACGATGACGTTTATCAAAATCAATATATTATGTACTGTATTTCATGTTATAAAATATACGTAGATTTGAATTAGAGAATGCGTGGTGACGACGAACTGAGAAAGTGTCCACCATTAAATAAGTGATAATATTTAGTTTCTTAACAAAAGAAAGGTTTGCAAAACATATTGTATGTAAGTACAATATTTAATGGTGAACTTTAAATAGGCATTTATAGAGACACCTCGCAAGCGACAGCGCGCGGCGACGCACACACTGTATTATTTCTATACTGTCTACTTTATTATTATGAAGAGAATTCTTTCGTAGTACTCTTATAACGAATAAACTTTATGTCAATTAAACCGATTTAGATGAAACTTTGATTAAAGGTAGTTTAAGACCCTTGGAAGGAAGGAGATCATAGGATAGTTTTTATATCAGAACCAACCCGTAAGGGAGCGAAAAAGTGAATAACATTTGTTTGTACTAACTCTTAGTTAGATTAAAAATGTCGAAGTTAAAAAGTAAACAAAACTACCGCATACTATTCTCGTGAGCGTCGCCACGTGTGTCAACTGTCAAGTGCGAGATCTCCCCACACTCATGCTACACAATACCAACACTAATCATTACATTATATTGATCAGCAGACAATATAAACCATTTCAATTATTTTAATATGATTCTTTTGCTGATAGCATTCATTTCAGCATATAAAATATCTTTTAATATATATTATAGCAACTTATATTTGTATAAATAAAGAATACAAGTACTTATAAATAATTATATAGCCCATTGTTAAAGCGCATGCGTTAAACTGTTAGTATCAACAGTGCAAACCACTCACAGCCATTCCATTATACAACTTATACGTATAATACATAAAGTTTATTATTGAATAACACAAGTAAATATCTCGAGACAACAAACCGCAGGCGTGTCACACACAAAGCCGCAACGTAAACCCCCCAAAATAACAATACTCTAAAATGTAGTATATTTGAGTTTTGCATAAACTATTTTTTAGTTTTATCTCTATAGTTTTTGGACATTCATAGCAATTAAAGTAAAAAAATAAATAAATAAATAGTTATCGCAGACAAAAGAAAATGAAAAAAAAAGAACGAGAAACAGCCCCAATGTTCTTTACAATTAAAACGTTATTATGTCATTTAGTAGAGATTCTTCAATTATAGCAACAACCTACGAGATGTCAAAATCTCACTTCTCATGTATGGTTACCATATTCGTCGTAAAGCATAAAAGACGTAAGGAACCAAAAGAGGGTTTTATGTATAAATAAATGTAAATAAATTTAATATTGGCTACAATAAGCAAAATAAATCCGCCAAAAAATCCAAAAATGGTATTCGAGTGTTCACTACCACAACCCACTAAGACTCAAGCACTATACTCTAATTTTTAATTAGACGAAGTCAACTGACGTTTACTGTGTTGTCAGGTTTTGACAAAATAAAAATAGTGTTGTAACAAAATGAATGATTGAAAAAACTCCTGAATGAATGAAATTGCCTCGATTGTCTAGTGAATAGTTAGTGTGCCGAACTGCCGATATCGGGTACGGGGTTCGAATTTTAGTAGGTAATGAAAATAAAAAAACATCGCTTATTACATCATTTGTTTTTATTCATCATCAGATAAAACATCGTCACTATCGCTTTCGGTGACATTAATTATTAATATGTCTGAAACATTGTCCATCATGTGGTCGAGACCATACATTTTGTTTTCTTCTTTAATTATATGAGTCATAAAAAAATTATGTACTTTTCACCTTATAGCGGTAAAAGTAAAATCGTCTAATTTATCTTTGAAACGACAAACTTAACAAAAACAATAACTTAACAGCGTGGGCGCAGAAAAAACATTCGTGCTATCAGATTAGAGGTTAGAAGCCGAATAACAAACAAAATGGCGACCGCAAGCGCGGCGTTGATCGGTGTTGGCACTAGTCGCCGCGCCGCGCTTTGTAATAAGCCGTCAAAAAACTGATTGTAGTTACATACTACTACTATTACTAGTGTAAAATAGAAATAATATTCTTTTATAGTTTGAAATGATTAACTATTCACACTCATTGTTCATTCATCTGATTGAACGAGAACGGAACGCATCACTAATACTTTAACTATGGCAACATTATTTTACAAAGTGACATTAGCTACTGTCAGTTGGCTTCGTCTAATTAAAAATACGACTATACATATATGTATTTCATAACTACATCAGTCCACAGCGCCTCACCTCGCGCCGGACGCACTCCCGGCTCCGTACACTATACACTATACACTAGTGCAACTCCGCTCAATTTTACGTTATGTTATCAAAGAAATGGCAATGAAAATTGCATTTTCATTTGATAAATAAAGTGAAGAAAATATATTAACAATTTTAACTCCAAGAAAATATCACTTGATTAAGAGACCCCAGGTTATGAATGGCGATGATCGACAAAGCCTAGACTACAGTACTGTACTGTTACTGAAGCAAGAACAAGAAACAAGATGGTGTTCAAAATATCAATTAGTGTAGATGCTAGAAGCATTTATAAAAACATCCTTAATACAGTTATTTATTATTTATTAATGCTAAATTATGTATGAATAAAATAAAATTATTTCCATCGCTTCCTTATCAAATAGCCACCTGTCAAACTTTAGGGAGTGCCGCAAAGTAAAGCAAACAATGAGGCATTTTTAAGAAGCAAGATTGTAAAATAAAGTACAACGCGCAGTCTAAGCTCTGTCAAGTCGCTCAGAGAACCACATTTCATATAAAATATTGAAATTAACAAAGAAAAGAAATAAAACTTGCATAAAAATATTTTTCTGCAAGTAATTAGCACTTTGTATGATTGTATAATTGTAATTCAAATAATTTAATTAAACAAATACATATTTTATAATTTACATGAAATGTACTTAGAATATAGTCAGTTATTTATATAAAAATTATAGTTACTGTGAACTTGTATTAACACAATTATTCTGCCAAATTCTATAGTAGTATCTTATTAGTGTTAAAGACTAACTTAATTTGAAGGGGTGTTGAGTGGTTACAGTGCTGGTTAGTTATGTTACGGGACGGTCACAGGTTCACCAAAGTATACAAGCTGCACCGTGTGTACTGAGGTGTGGGTGTTACACAGAACGTACAAAATACAGAGTTAATATTCCCAAATATCACAAGCAATTGTAGAAATTAATTTATATAAAACTTTTTTACAATAATATATTGTATTTAAAAATTCGTATAATTTGTGATTGTATGTTAACTTCTGCACAATAAAATTTATAACCTTTCATTTAACAACTTTTATCGTGTGTAGAAAAAGCATGTGTTACATGCAATTTATTTTATATAATCAATTTACAGAAAATTGGCTCAGTAGTTTTCGATTGTTATATGTCGCTGTGTGTCGGTATAAGTCGGTAGGAGTCGATATAACATGTCGGTATGTGTCGGCGTGTGTCGGTGTGTGTTGCTCACCGTTGTAGGAGGGCAGGTGTAGCGGCGCGGCGTCGGGCGCGCGCGCGTGGTCCAGCGAGCGCGACGGCGACGCGCCCAGCGGCGACGAGTAGCGCAGCCGCGTGCCCGCCTCCCGCGCCGCGCTCGGCGTCCTGCACGCACACACACGCGCAAGCCGGAAGCAATGTATTGTGTATTATATTATTGTCGACTTCAAATAATACCCAGCGTTATAATTCAAGTTACACATATTAGCTTATAGCAGAAACTACCATAGATATCTCAAGTCTATGGTCAAACCAAAATCCACATTTGTTTATAAAACAATTATTAAGTTTTTAACGTCAACATATATTTAAAATATTTACGCGATAATTATAGAAGTCACAGTCAGAGGATGCAAATGAAATGTAACTCTACTTATAAAATACTTTAATAAAACTAATTTTACAAACTAATTAACCTAAGGTGATTACACCGTCGAAGATTGACAGATGTCAAACTTCGACGTTCAATCCTCGACGTTCAATCATGATCATAAAAGTCTTTACCAGGTTTTTAAAAGGGAACTCAGATATTACAACACTGTCACTTCACAAAAGTTATGTCGAAATATGAAAGACTGTGTGCAGGTGCGGGATGCGACGTTGGTGGCCGCGCGAGGTGGTCTCCAGGCATTAGGGTTACGTAACACGATATAGTTCTTTGACTTATTAAAGCATTGCAAGTTTCTTAATTAAATATTAACAATTTCTAAAGTCGGTAACAATATTATTAAGTATGTCTTAGGTATGTAAATTGTATGAGTCGATTATATCATCAGTGATTATAAGCACACCTGCTAGCGTTTCTGGGGTCGAGGTTCTGTTTCTTCCACTGCTGGAGCTTCTCGCGCTCCTTGACCTCCTTGAGGAAGACCTGCGCGATGCCGCTCTCGATCTTCTCGAGCTCGCGCAGCTCGCGGCTGTGCTGCGCCGCGTCGCCGTTGGGCGTCGCGTCGTCGTCGCTGTCGAGGCCGCGGTAGGAGTCGGACCAGCGGCGGCGGCGCTCGGGGTCGGAGTAGGGGTAGGGCGGCGCGGGGAAGTCGTCGCGCTCGATGCGCGGCGTGGCGCCGGGCGGCGGCTTGTAGGCGGACGGGTAGTGCGACAGCTCGATGGGCTCCTCGTTGTTCATGCGCGGCGACTTGGGCCGCGGCGTGTCGCCCCGGATGGAATCCACGAGCGCGCGCATGCCGGGCCGCGACGACGCCTTGCTGGCGGCGCGCGACGACGCGCGCGACGCGGCGGACGGCGGCCGGTGGAAGTGCGGCGACGCGGGCGCGCGGTCGCCGGGCCGCACGCAGCGCCGCAGCGTGGCCGGCTCGCCCGCCAGGTAGCTGTACGTCGTGATGCGGTGCGGCGACACCGTGTCGCGCGACCGGTAGTCGCGCAGCGCCAGCCCCGGCGACACCGCGCGGTAGCCGTACTGCAATACACCACATACACACATTTCACTCTCACAACTGATCATTCTTGTCAAATTTTAAAATGTATGTTGTTAAAAGTTGAATAATAACACCTAGAAAATTAACAACACATTCACATGATAAATGCTGTATAATGATAACACACTGATTCAAAACTTAATAAAAATGAAAAAAATAATTTTAAATTAAAATAAAATAGCACGTCCAAACAGATAAATTCTAGTTTTCGTAGTAATAAGATAATAATAAAAAAGGTCAACCAATAATTTAAAAAAAATACCGTTTATATAAAAACAAAATTATATGAATATCCATTTGAACGCGCACAGAAATAAAAAAAATAGCAAATAAAAACACGGACCTTCCTGGTCAAGCTACTGTAGGGACTGCAGTAGGAGCCGTTGACGCTGGGCGTGCGCGAGCGCAGCGAGAACTGCACACATTCAACAACGGTCAGACACGCCGACAACACCCGACAACACCCGACAACAGCCGACACCGGCCGACAACAGCCGACAACGGCCGACTACGTGTCAGCTGTTCAATGCGCTAAGTACAATGTGTCTCGACGGAGTAAAGTAACAATTCATATTTCAAATTCAAAATTGGAACGTATTGACATGTTTTATAGAGCTGTGACAGCTACTCATTATTTGTTAGATTGAATAATTTAAAATTTGGAAGCTTATTTTTACTGTTACTTTATACCGTCAAGGGATGAGCAAAACAGGCAATAAAAAATAAACAATAAATAATAAATCTAGAATTAATTGCTATAACACTTGCTAAGACGTCACGCCGCGAGGGGACATGCAGTCTTCGGTGCAGGGGAGTACATAAACCATTAGTTAGATAACAACCAATTTGAATTTGTATTTTACTGTTGGTACTATTATTGATTTATTTTAAAATAAGTGGAGCCTAGGATAATTAAAAATACGTGTTTTTTATGGTTTAAAATTTGCAGATTTCCCAAGGAAGCGATAAGAAGAAATTTGCATTGATGCTTTTCAAAGAGACAATTTTTTCCAACAAAGCATAGCATCGTATGCTTTAGACATTACGCATCGTAATGCTTTACCTTACACTAGTAATAGGTCAAATAATTATCGACATCGATGTTTTTTAAAGTAACCCTTTTGGAATACCTAGAGAATCAGTCATCACTTGGTTGTCACTTCGTTACCCAATCACAGCTAGCGAAGTTTACCTCTCCCCCCGCCGTAAATGAGTGACTTTGAGCTAATACAAAACCATGCCGATGCTCTCTCCATTGGTTTTATCCTCCATGCATATAGGTGACGTGTATTAGTAAAATAATTTTTTTTTGGGTGTGTATTTCGATAAGATTTTTCAATCTTATCGAAATAGTGTTTATTATATACTAGATAATAGATCTGTATATATATTAGCGTCTGTCCGTCACCTGCAGCTCGGCGGAGGCGCGGTCGAGGTCGGGCGCGTGCGGGTCGCTGGGCGCCGGCCCGCAGCGCGGGTGCCAGATGGCGGCGCCCTGCAGGAACATCTCCTCGCCGTCCCCGAACGGGTCCCCGCACTTGCTGCAGCGCGCGCACGTCGGGTGGAAGTGGTGGTTCTCCCCCGCCTGCGACCCACGAGCATTGGGTTCAAACGACATTATTGACAAGTGACAGTTGCGCTTTATAACAACACACAAGCTTTAAAGAGACACGCACACCTACGGGCAAGACAGGCTTTGTGTTTTCTAAATATCGATGAAGAAATAATCTTATGACAAAACAGCTTTTACTTCCTTTTTCCCTTTTTTCCAGGCAAACTACTAGTTTAATACTTTTCCCGTTCCCGAAATTTGAAAAATTGCCCTTCTATATTATATTTCATTTTTATTGATTAAAAAAACATGTACATAAAAACGGGTATAAGTATGTAATTAGTCTTAGTTTCTTACAGCTCTTAAATCGAATAATAATCTTTAAAATGTTAAACTTCTTATTTGTTTTAGCAACAATTATCTTGAAAGAATAAAATTAACTAGTTCTTTAACAGAGCAGTGTACGTTCTATATTTAGGAACAAAACATAAATATGCTCATGTTGAAACTATACAAAAACCCTATATAATAAAAATCCCATTAAAATTTTCGAAATAGACCCATCAAATATAACATTAAACCAAATTACAGTTACAATATATATAACAGTGTACGTGTAGTTAATTTAGGACTCGGTGTAGCTAAACAGTTGTAAGATTAACAGATAGCGGTTCAATGAGAACGCATCAACGCAACGAGTGCAAGTGGACGCGCTTTGTTGTCGCCACTCGCCACAATGATACTGCCAATGCTTACGTTCTATTCTATTTGATCTTTATCAGTACGGATTTAAAGTCTATTTTAACATATTGTGTAGGAGACACTACATTGATTTGGTACAGTAAGCAATACAATACGAGTGTTCTGATTCATCGCTTGCAGCTGCGACAGCGGGCCGCGGGGCGACCGAATAGGGAATCTCTCGCGATTTACTTATCAATTTGTTACTAATTGTTTGTTGTTGTTAAATGACCAGTTGAAGACACTTTACGTTAAATGAGAAGCTTTGTTTCAGATTGCTTTTTTTTGTTAACAACCATGTGTAAATTCATACTCTTAGATATTATGATGAATCATTATTAAGTAAAGTATGAAAATATTCTTTCTAGTTAAACAAATATTGTCATTTAATTACAGAAGTTAATGTGTATAGACATTAAGCAAAATATACCAAATTTGACTTCTAAATATTATTTACTTATTTTATTGGGGCATTTTATCCACAAGTCGTCGGGGTGAGTTTTGATGTACGAGCTGTCTTAGGTTTTGTGAATATCTCAGGGCGGCAAATCGTCAATCGATCGTGATTGATGAGATCAGATGATGTTGCATTAAATAAATCTATACCAATATTATTTTAAGAGTTTGTTTGGTTGAACGCGCTAATCTCAGGGACGTGCGTTAGTTCTGCGTGGAGGAGGCACGTGGAGGGGTGGGTACGTACCTGCAGCACCTTGCCCGAGATGTACCGCTGGCAGTAGGCGCAGCGCACGCCGAACAGGCGCTGGTAGTCGCGCTCGCAGTAGGGCGCGCCGGCGCGGCCCATGTACTCGCCCTGCAGCAGGCCGCCGCACGCGCCGCACGCGAAGCAGCCCGGGTGCCACTGCCGCTCCAGCGCCACCAGCGCCTGCCCCTCCGACAGCTGCTGCCCGCAGCCCGCGCACTCTGCGCACGAACAACTTACAGGTAAGAGTCAAGGCCAACCGACAGCTCTACATATTCTCCGAAGTAATTTCACTAAGTTACAGCCATTAGTAGCGTACGTTCCTGTCTCGCATCATCGCACTCCCTGCACGATTGTTCTATAGTCTAGATGATGATGATTCTTCGTAAAACTGGATCAAACCATTGTAATAATTTCATGATAGAGATACCCCCTCAACCGATATGAATATTAAAATAGCTCTAGCATATTTCGTAGTAAAAATGCGCAATATACAAGTAGGTATGTTTTTTACAATTTTAAGTCGTATAATTATGCTAATAACAATTCGTATAAATTGACAAAAACAGCTTCATAACAATCATGTGATTCTCACAAAATGGCTCCGACCCTGAACTTGGGAGGCGTCGAACCATCACAGCTGTAACATCCGCGACCGTGCCACAGTGTAGTAAGCAGGCGTGTGTCTTAAACGATACAAGAAATGGCGTAAAAAGTTTTTGAGATTGTAGAATAAAACGTATTCAACGTTTAATCATTAAAACGTTAGTCATTAAAATTCTACTAAAATATGATTTATGGTTTACTGTAATAAAAAGTAATCACGCGACGAAGGAAATAACATGAACAACGTGAATAGAGGTGATAACTTGGAAGACGAACTCTGAGCAGCTATCAACATTTAGAATGAACTTTAGTTTCCGATGATGAATTAGTTCTTACGTGTTCAAACTAATAAATACTATGCAACCCAACTTCCCTCACCTCTTAACTAAACAAAATCGTATATTGTAAATTGTAGGTATATTACACGATTAATTAAATTAAGTATTAACATTACTAAGTTGAGATAAAGTTACGTAACAAGTAAGTACCTATATCGCTGTTGCTTTGGTCAAAATTACCAGAGCGTCGCAAAAAATACGAATAATGATATGCTTATATAAAAAAGCATATTAAATACGATGATGTACAAACATCGTGCGAAGTGATTCCGCTTGCAATTACCGTATTTTGTTACCGAGACGACGCGACGCCGCATGAACTTATTTGTAATATCGCCACAACTCGTGTCGATTGCAAAATTAAATAAGTACCTTTATTTCCTATATCAGACTCTACTTTTTTATTACGCAAAGTGATCTGAAAGAGAATATCAGATCTAAAAAATTGTTATAATATGGTTTTGTGCACAATATTAACTTTTTTACCTATTCCATGATTTTGCGCAACAAAATACAGTCCATATTTGTTAAAATATAAACTGTGTACAATATAATAACGTATTTTATTTTTTAACCTTAACATTAAAGGTTATCAAGTGTTGTTATATGTTCTAAATACTTACTCGTACTTCCAAATTAATTATCAAATATGACTTAAAATGCTTTCTTGAAATTATATCTATTATAATGTCTCAAGCGACCTCATCTGAATTTATTGCAAAAAGTATATTTAAGTAAAGAAATCGTCTTTCTTCCATGACATCTGAACCGTTTGTAAACACTGGAGTGTAATCGAGCGCGCCGCGATTAAAGCCGAGTGAAATTAGAGTTGACATGTCAGGCCTAATCTGTTGATACGAGGCTCAGCGCGAGGGTCGCCGCGCGGGCCGCGGACGGACGGACGCACGTTATTTCGCACTCGATTGAACTAATGTGGGGTGGAAATTAAAACTAACGAGTATTGTGTACTCTTTGGAAGGGGTTGAAAGCAATTATCTTGTTTTTTTGTCATTTTGGTCAAATTAGTAATAGCTACTTTTTTGTACGTTCCATTCCAAATGGCTATGCTTGATAGGTAGATTTAGTTTAGATTTAGTTAATTTCAATGTTTGGCTTTTTTATAGAAAAAAGCTCCCTTAAACACAAAAGCTTTTTAATTCAATTGATCCGTGAAGTATTATGGGCATAAATAAAAGACCTTTTAGCTAATTTATAGGATGATGGAAGATTTTAATTACAGCGATACTCACTAGAAGACAGTCGAGAGAATAGAGAGCAAAAACGAAAAGTGCCAACCAAATGACAGTGTACTTGACAGCTGTTTGTCAAAAATTAATGCGCTTAGATCTAACAAAGGTTTAGATAATTAACATTCCGGTTAACCATTAGCAGTTTTCATATACGTTACCGAATACATAAATCGACTTTTCTCGACTCACTGCAAACGCCTACAAAGACCGTCGAAGACTCACCGTTGGGGTCTGGCTGGCGCGGCGGGCGCTGCTCGGGCTCGGCGGGCGACGCGGGCGGGGACGGGGAGGCGGGGGTGGCGGGCGAGGCGGGGGTGGCGGGGGTGGCGGGGGAGGCGGGGGAGGCGGGGGAGCGGGCCGCGCGCGCCGTGTGCCGCTGCGGGGCGCTCGTGCACGCCGCGCACACCACCTCGCTGCCCGTGTACGTCACCTTCTCGCCCGACGGGAACGCGCGTCTGCCGGGCACCAAGACAACAGACATTTACTCTACTACTTACTACTTGTCAAGAACCATTATGTAGTAAACAATCTAATAAACAAAACTTTTATAATACTTTCTTAGGTTTACGCGAATACTTGACATTATAAATGAAACTATCTTTTCGGATTTTGTCGCGGATTTATTACGATTTTTGGTTCCTGACATTTCGAATGCTTTACAGCAATCATGGTCACCCCGTGACCATGATTGAAAGATAGTTTTATTTATAAAACAAAACTTTTAATAAAATTAGACCTAAGATACACCTTAAACTTGCAACAATTTACTCTTATGTATTCTGATAATTATAGCAGTACGTCTAGCTCTAGAATGTATAGAACAACAATGAATTGATTGATTATTGACGACATTGACCAGTACACTCACTTGCATCTGGCACAAGTGAAGCACTTCTGGTGGTAGGTGTTGCCGAGCGCGGACACCACCTCGCCCTCCACGTACTGGTTGCAGGCCGCGCACCGCGTGCCGAATGCGCGCTGGTAGTCCTGCAACACATAATAGCAAATGCAATTACACTAATATTCTACTTTAAGAACTTACTTTTGCGTCTTACGGACGTAGGCACAGGGACTAGCTGGTCTGCCTATCTATATAGGAACTAAATTTCATCCTAATTCTTCCTGCCGTTTGAAGTAACACATAAAAATTTGCACATATCCGTCCGTTCGTTCTATATACAGCACAAAAATAATATACAGAGCAGTGCTATTACCAATATTGTAACTTGATCAAGGCCTGATTACAATTATTATTTATGAGCAAAACTAACTACGACAAACTAAAACAGATATCAATGGCAGGTTGTTACTCATTAAATTGACAGATGTGAGTTCTCGGCCGCGTGTTTTCAGCACAGCATACATAATAACATAATATGTTAGCACCTACAATAATTTTACTTACGTATATCGATATAGACAGTGGTAGCCCAGCGGTAACGCGCTCGCTTGGATAACCCAGTAATGCGGGTTCGAATCCGGGTCTCGCACCTCTTATATTTTCATGTGCGAATCATTTCTATCATGATAAAATAATAAAATAAAATAAAATGATTACTACTTGTCTTACGGTGAAGGAAAACATCGTGAGGAAACCTGCATGTCTGAGAAAACCTAGCAAGATTTCGAAAAGCATGTGAAGTCCGCCAACACTCACTAGGCCAGCGCGGTGGACTATAGCCTAATCCCCCTCGTACTGAGGGAGGGCTGATGATGATGATGATGATATCGTATATGCCTTATTTACAAATATAATAAGTCATGTTTTAGAGAATAGTGTGAGGTGTGTGGGCTCACCTGCGGGCAGTAGTAGTGGCCGTCCTTGCAGAAGAAGCCGCCGCGCGCGAGGGAGGCGGCGCACGTGCGGCACGTGAAGCACGCCATGTGGAAGTACTTGTCGGACACGCGCAGCACCTCGCCGCTGCACTTGCCGCCGCACGCGCCGCACACCACCTTGCCTGCGAGCAATGCCAACGATAACATCACATCTGGCCTGCATTGCTAGGTTTGCGCTATTCAAATATCTTGCTATATTTTTAAATTATATGCCTTAATAAGAACGACAACTGCGTATTTTAATTAAAGACGTTTGACATTCAAGTACAAGTCGCGTTGTCAGAATAAACATTAAAAAATTAAGTATGCAATTTTTATTAGTACAGTATCTAACAGAAGTTCCACAAATAGGTCGGGCACGGGAATGATTCGATTAATTGATACTTTATCGGCGCGCGCGCCGCCCTTCGGCCTACATGGGCTTCAGTATTTGATTAGCCTGTATATGTCCGACTACCGCGTACGTACCGCGGAAACGTTTTCGACATTTATTAAAACAAATTGTACGTCCAATTTATTTATACACACGCAACACTGCGCGCTCTAAACTAGGTTGATGCTGTGGAATTCAGGAAGAAATTATGGTAGTTATTGAACTAATGTTTACAAAGTTACAAAATTCCTTCGTGGTACGATACTTTTATCGTTGAAGTGAATTTTTGAATATTGTTCTTTTTAAGTATAATAGAAATAGTAACAATCGTGATAGACGCGAAGGTAGTTGTTAGAACCTATTATACGAAAAATAAATGCGGTAACAAATCAATGACCAAGATATACGAGCTATACTAAGTAGGGTTGGCAAAGACTCTCTCATATGAATTAAAAAATAAGAGTGATTGATGACTAAAAAATTTTATTTGAAAAATATTTCATAAATAAAGTTTGTTTTATTCAACGTCTCCTTGGGGTCAGGAAACATAGGCTTATTGATGTCTGTAATGAGAAGAGAATAACAAGAGAGAACCTTCCCTATTTCTACATAACTCATTATTTCCTTATAATTACTTGCTATAAATTTACCTACTTAATTATATGAAGGTTCTTGCAAGGATAGAAACCCTGCCGAAAGAATTATCTTAGAAAATCGTGCAGCGCTCGTCCCGCTACTCACGAGGACGAAACGATCACGATCGCGCGTGATTACTTGTGCAGTGTGCTACACGACGACTAGCTCAGGCCACTACCGCCAGGATGATAAAGGTATTGCAAATAGAAATGAGTTCAACGGAATAGAAAACGTTTTACAGGTATCTCATCCATCTTGTTTTAGATTATAGTATATACCAATATAAAATACAAGTAGATAACAAATACTCGTATAACAACAGTAAAGTACGGTTTTATTGCGAAACAAAGTGGTATTTCATAGAGTTCAACTGCTGTTTTATTTGCATCTACGAATTCAGATACTGAATATTTTAATATTTCTAACATTATTATGTCGTGCTTCAATTACCTCAAGTGAGTGTTATAATATCCACTAACCTATGAGCGTATATCTATAGTACCACCTACGGTAACTGAGATCGGAGGTGCATTCTGCGGTTTTGCAGCATTACGGGCTGCTCCTACACGTTACTGAATAAGTCTTCTAAATCAATATGTAGATATTTAATAAACATCTCTTAAGTGTGTCTCTAATATAAAGCTTTTTTTAATTTTTAAAATGTACGTAGTATCTCACCAATTATGGCATAGTGTGTATTTATTGTAATGACATTTTCACTTTCCGAATTCTTTAGTGGCTTCTGTATCTCTGGACACATGCATCGAACATTACGACGCGGCTTGAGTCAAAGCGGCGGCACATCAGTGATAGCGATCAGCGCCCACGTGCTGTTTAATTACACACGAGATGTTCGCATTTTGTTGTAATCTTAGCTCATTGAGAGGTGAAATTCCGGCTTTTAGAATATACGAGCATACATTTATCATAATATATTATTATTTGCCTATAATAATAGTTTCACGTTTTTAGAGGTTGTTTAGATACTACTACATAGTAGTAAGTAGTAAATTTAAAGAATAAGAATGTCATCATTCTGGATTGCTCTTTGATATTTACAACTTTGCTTAACCACAATCATCTCTAAATTAGCAATTCCCTTAAGTTTACACTTAGGGTTAACTTTATTGCCAACATTACTTATAGCATTTCTAGTTGCAGAAAATTACTCAATTTGAGCAAGAACCAGATCACTAGCGTATTAATAGCGTACCAGTTCTAAAAGTTACAAACATCGGAGTACTCAATGACTATGCATAATAATAAAAACTTAATTAGAGACCAGTTAATCTGCCCATATTTTAAAGATTGTTTCTTATTTGCGAGTCGTGAGTCGTGACTCACTCGTGCAACAAGACAGACTGGTTTTTATGTGTTGTTTTTGTCGGCTCCTGATGCTCTAAACTACGTGATCGATGGTTCGATAGCGATGTTATGATTTAATAGCGTTTAATGGCATATCGAATGTTTCGGATTTGCTTCCCACAGTAAAATTTATTACTATCTATATAAAAATGCAGTAAGGCATGCCATACATGTTTCTATAACGACCATGTCACACGATGATGTGATTTAGACGATAAATTGAATATAAATTGATATCCAGAATCTCGTGCTATTTTTCAGACTTTTATTTGAATTCTTACCTATATTATATATTGTACCCTACTTAAAAAGGTATGTTATTTCGACAAGACGATTAAAATGGTGTCACTTTAGCTGTTAGATGCTAGACCGTCGAACCAGCGCCGTACGCGCGGCTCGTCGCTGGAATTCCAGCTGGCGCGCGGCCAACAGAGCCGCTATATTTAGAGCATTCCGTCTGCGGCGGACTCCGGGATCCCCTTTATGTGCATGATTTAGATAAAACTTATATCCCGGCCGTGGACATATGTTACTTTGCTTTACGATTTATACATTAAAAGTTAAAACATCGTAGTGTCGAGCTTTTACTGATGTTGTTTTAAAATAAATAATAAATAAATATGTTGGGACATTTACACACAGCACTATCTAGTTCCACGGTAAGGTACGAGCCTTGTGTTATAGATACTAGATGGTTGATATACTACACATATATAAGTTTAAATACATACATATTATAAATATAAACACCCATGACTGGAGTACAAACATTCGTGCTCAACAAATGTGTGCCCCCAGCGGGACTCGAACCCGCGACCGCTTGCGCAGCAAGTAGGGTTACTACAAACTGCGCTACGCGTGTCGTCAAGTCGTTTGGGGCTATTAAGTGTTCTATTTATTCTCTAAACTATCTCGTGTTGTCTCTACGAGTATGTTAACAATCTTTTTTGGGAATTCAATTAATGGTATGTTATCATACCATTTTTCATATGTTATAATTATTCCTAAGGTTGCCTGAAAGATAGCGATAATTTTTTTGATTCCTCTTGTGTACATTTCTTTATGATGTACATAAAGTATCATCAATCGTACTTTACCAATATTATCATGAAAGACCTTTCAAAGCAAATTCTCATTCCTAATAATATAATGTAGGTTTTTCGGACTCAAGATAATAAAAAAATAAGATTATTATTATTTACGTGATATATTTTTAGTACTTTAGAGGATGTTATTTTCTATAAGAATAAGAATTACCTAGTTAAACCTAGCTGTTCGCAACAGTGAAAGTGACAAGCGTGGATTACTTATGAGAGTAGTTCACAAATTTTACGAGTGACCGGCGCGGTGGTGCAATATACGCAACGAGGCCCGAGGGAGCGCATTGTATACGACGCTACGTGCGCCCGCGGGGACACATTCAAGGATTCGCGCTGTCGCAATCTGCTGATGCGACCCGATATTTTTGCAATTCATTCATTTGATAGGTACTGTGTGTTTCGTTATTGGAATACAGACAAAGATAATCTCACGAAGATACGCAGTACGGCCTGTTAATATCACGTATTTCTTTGTTATTATCACAGCTCCACTTCTATTTCTGTCGATGTGTTGCCAGTTTCTTTTAAAAGCACTCTCTACCTTCTTGGACTATCGCGGCGTATTTGTCGTTTTGTTACGTTAAAAACGTTGTGGACTTGAGCTGGGCCACATTTCGTCAGACATGCAGCAGATGCGTCCAGCTTAATCCCATTTCAAGTGAGCAGCTTTATGAAGAACGTAGACGATTCGTGTTTTTGAGTTTTATTGAGCAATTGTGCATTACTTTAATATTATTCACATTTGGATATTTGTTATACAACTTTTATTTTTGTAAGATATAAATTAATCAAAACCGGTAATATTAGCAAGTGTCCATCATAATCTCTCACCAATACAAAGTAATTCTTAATCAAATTACCGTTACATTTGCATTAAATTGCAGCTGACACTTAGAGCACGAGGCAGTCGGCGTGTATGGGAGCGTCAATTACACGGACAATAGGCTCTGGACGGCCAACTAATTATGATCTCATACATAACGATCGATTACGATTACCGATGCCGCGCTACAACTCTGCGAGGTACAATGCAAGTAACTCAGCTATTGTATGGTTTAATTGAAGCTGACTCATTCGATGCCATCGACTTTGACATACCCGAAACTGAATGCGCCTAGATATGAGTATGTATATGTAATTAATAGATAGTAGTAGCACAGTAGGTATGCGAGATAATTTATCGATATCGAAATCGATAATCTTTATTATTATAATGATATAATTTTACATTTACCATATGTAGTAGTAAAATTTTCATAACTAGACAACTATAAAGTAGCTTAACTAACTAGTAAAAACTAAAGCACACAACGTGATGATACAATTACTAATTAGATCTTATCCAAAACTTTGAACTCTACAATACATTAAAAAAAACAGGGAAAATACACAGCATACTTAAAAGTGGGCACTTCACGAAGAATAAAATCTACTCATAACGTTTGGTTACATAAGTTCCAAGTTAAGCTAATGAAACAGTGTTATAATACCTAAATTTCTAATAATCTCGAGAGTAAGACTCATAATAGTGAAAAGCAGGAACTCTTCCATATAAACCGCTTACATTGTACCTCTAAAATATATTCATTATTAGACCATAATTTACTCCTGATATATCACATAACAAAAGCCTGGCGAAAGTTGGTAGCAATAAAGTTACAAATAGCAACTTAACTTACAACAATACGAACGTACAGAGAGATTCATGATAAGAAGTTGAATTAAAAAGAAACACGAAACAGCAAAGAGAAATGCTACAGGTAATTGGCTGTCAATTTTACATTTAACATCAATCATAAATGAAGATCAGGTAATAGTTTTCTTTTTTGCCGTTCCAATATCATGCACTATTGAAACACTTCCACTTTGCGCGCTGATCAAAGATCATATCGACTTGATAACGTTTGAGGTTGATAATGTAATTACAGTGAAAGATGTAGCACGCAATATACCTACGAGAAGCATGAGCTGTTACTACGAAACGTAGTATCAGGGTATCAGTGACCGGCTTAGATAAGTCATCTATCGGTTATCAGGCGTCAGTAATGCGGCTGCCGGCTATAGCGAACGAAAAATACACGGACAAACAAAAATGAAATACTTAAGTATTATATTAGTAAAAAATGCAATCATCTTAAATATTAAGCACTAGTTTAACGTTACAGTCAAAATAATGTATTACTGAACACGAACACCAGTAACAATAAATAATAATTATCCTAACGCTAACCCATTATTAGAGGTACTCGTGTCTGAAAACAAATTTTGTTAAAAACAAACTAATTATAATGCCTACAGTGTGTCGTAGAAGACGAGATATAAAAGAGGATGAGCACAGTGACAACTAGAGGTAAACATTAGACAATACTAAAAAAATTATATAAGGTATTGATATATTGATATTTGGATTATTTTACGCCGTTGTACTGGCTTTCACTAGATTCTCGTATATATCTTACAAAATCTTATCAACGACATCGATACGGTATTCGATAGTAGCAGCCTTGGACGTCCTTCAATAATATGATTATCAAGCATGTTTCTAATTTATGTTTAGTCAATATCAGTATTTCCACAGCGACACTATAACACGGTCGAAAACACTTCAGTCACGTCAACCCGAAGTCTATAATGCAAACACCATTCATCATCTGGAGAAACTGTGACAAATTGTAGTGTCGATCACAGCGAGGCACTCGCTTTCCTAGACGCCAAGCCATTTAAAAATCGTTTGACCTATTCTGTTAAAAATACTTGACGCGTGCTGAGTGGGCATAATATATACCTAGTCTTAATTCAACTCATCGTCATCACTTTTATCATTCAAACCTTGATTTATAGATACATATAGTGTCAATTATTTCTAAATCATGGAAAAACGACATTTTTATGTGTAATAAATTTAATATTTACAAAAGCAAATTGAGTACATAGTAAATAATACTGTACTAAATTACACAAGGTGTCAGACTAGTATGATTGATGGCGAGTGCACACATTAGGCGGGGTCTTGCTCTTGTCTTTACAGTACGTGACAACTTAACGCTCTCTTATAAGAGTACCTACACTCTGTGGTCTCTCTTAGAGAACTGTATATTCAATATGACGATGAAAAGACAGAAAGAAGAAAGTGTTATACAACTAAGACGTCTTTATCCTATAATATAGCATATACTCTTAAATTCACACAATTTGATTTGATCCGCTTTAAATTTTTAAATGATACAGATTAGGAAATAAAATAGATTAAAATTTATTGACGTCTATGAAATTGGTGTTGAAGCACTTACAGCAATTATCGGACATGACCTATAATTCAATCGAGGCAGCCGAGGCGACAAAGGTCAATTAGCTGTTACAGCAATTGTACAATATGGGTCAGGTCTCGCCGTGGGCGGCTCCGGCAGAGCGACCTAATGCACTAGAGCTGATAAATAAGCCCTATTTACGTGGAATAATGCGCTAAAAGTATCTAAGACAATCTCATCTTGAATAATGCATTTGAATGCATTGGCGATGATAAATTTATGCTTAACGGAAATGCGACGTGGACTGCGGACAGCACATCGTATGAGATCATGATCGTCGATGCAGCATCAAAGGCGAGACTGCTTTAAATCAACAATAAACATTTAAGTCAACCAATTTAGATCAAAATATAGTTCTAAGAAAACTTGGTTTTGCATGTTTACATTCACACATTATAATGGATTTCCCATGTACATTTCTATACTTATGCTAGGCATCTCTTGCGTACTAAAAGTATACCGTAAAAGAATTTATTATTATTATGACAACATATACAATATTAACATGAACAATGAGGGAGCGTTTCGCATAAACGAATTTTACAATTTCCATACTTCCATACATGTACTTTAAGTAATTTAGTATAGTTCAACACTCAGCAATTCCTCCGCTCGTGTGTGCACTCTCGCGAGCGCTTGCGAAGGGCCTACAGATAGCGCTAGGTAATTACATCAGCGGGGATCAAATCAGCTTTCACTTCGCTATAGAAAGCCGGCAGGATAGCGACGCAGATATACATTATAATAGACTACAATTATGCAGCACTGAACAAGCAGTATGGTACCATAAATACAAAGAAAAGGCTTATTTAGATAGTTACGTTTCACACACGAACGAATCTTTTGTGATTTGCAAATTTCAATTGGTATTCAAAGTCATCAAATAATGAAAAAGACCGCCACCTGCTAAGTTACACAATCTTCATTTAAGCGTTATTGCATGTACTGCTAACTTGTTCCGGTGCAATCTTCGCAGTATAAATCGCAAGTAACGACGTTGATATATTTCAAGAAAACTTGTTTGAGGCGGCTGAGGGCACGGGAAGTGCTATTCAGAAGACGTGTTTTATTTACTGATCAAACATTTTGCAACTCAAATAATGGTTTACTTATTCTCTTTAGCTGGTTATGCATTCGCGTCTCGCAAGTTCATAACGTTTTTATTTTCAAGAAATAATCATATAAATTACGCAAAAGTAAAACCCAGATTTAAAAGTTTACTTCCTCTTAATGCAAATCGAGAGATCTATCACAGTCAGCGAATGTAAAGTCATAGAAGTAGAACCGGTCCCGCTCATTTCACTAATGACTCTTGCGTTTGTTTTTGCAACATACGTCTCTTAGGCGATAAAAATCGTGTCTCTCAGACTACATCATAAATTACGCATTACCAAGAGGGAATATCTTTATAAAAATAATGCCAGCAAGTGTATTGAAATGTGTTTGTACAATGTACATATCGCACATATTATGCACATATATATGTAGGTACAATGTACACATATGAAGAAATAACATTATAATTAATTGACCCAAAACAATATACACAAAAGATTATATTATCCCTACATGCGGACAAGTTACGAGAAAAAGATAAACGTCAAAATTTCAATGAACTGATGTCGAACAATATCCATATAAAATCTTTATACCTTTTATTTTACAGTAGGAAACAAGTACATTCTATTTCATCATAATCAGTGTATTCAAAATCAGTTGAAAACGTAAATAACATTTACTTGACACTTTCGATTTGTGTAAGTATTAATGTAATTCACACATGTTATAACATTATACCTCTATACGTAAATAAATCTAGGCTCCAGCTTCTGCCAACTTAATGGAATAATCAAGCTTTCTCATACTGTGTAAAAACATATTGACCAGGACGATTAAGGTTTCTAATGGTAGCCGCCTGCACTTCGCCCGCGATGTCAGTCGACACATGACATTAATCCGCAGGTAGGAAACTATGCGCTACATAAGTACTTAATACTGTTCATAGCCGTTAGATATTATATTATTATTGTGTACTATACTTTTGCATTATTACAAGATATATATGTATAGTTGCTATAAATTTACTCTCGCTTTTCAATTTCACTGATGACTGTGCCCAGCTCATAGCGTTGCAGCATTTATTTATTTATTAATTTAAAGATTGTAAAAAATTAAATGTTTTAATCCTAACATTAAACCTTAATCTGACAAACATATATTTTTTTCATCAATAGACAAACTTATTAGGTAAATAGTTTAGGATTCACATTTACACAGTTACATAGTCATAGTTTAGGATACAATTTTAGATATTTAACTCGATATTTATGGTTAGACGTGTGGTGACAGCCACATATTTGCCGTATAAAAGCAAGCTTAATAAAAAGTATTTTTGAAAATTAGTACTGCAATATAAAAGCAATTTGCAGCAAGATGTAAAAGTAGGATTTTGCAAAAAAGGGAAAGTAGGTACAGAATATTTACCTTTCACTGTAACCATCGCAAGTTATAATTAAGCTATATTCGCATCGCCTTGGCTGTTGCGGTACCACAAGCTCATATTAGCGTCTAAATTAGACCCCTTTCATGGCAGACAAGAAAATTTGCTTAATCTTACCTTATGCTATATGAATAATGTTATGGGAGTATATCTACTACCAGGTGTAGTGGGTATGTTGTCTATAGTAATAAAAAAATATAATAAGGTATATATTAGTAAATAATAAAATAAATAAATACAATAGAGCCAAAACGCTATATTTTGCTCTACTTTAAACATAAAAGCGTCGTTATAGTCTCTATGCTTCTTCGAACTACAACAAAAATAATTGTTTTACTTCCGGAACAAATGGTACGAAAGTAGACAGTAAAAAGGTCGTCGTATGTTCATGTTAGCTTATTACCATAGAGTAAACTTATTACAAAGCTAATGGCGCTACGTGTAGTCGCCATAGGTCGCACAGAAAAACAGCAATCGTTTTAGTGGCGGCGCACTTTCTTCTAATAATAGTACTACGCTGACGCTAATACATTATGCCGACATAAACTAATCGTAATTGACTGTCGGAGCGAATGATAATAACAGATCAATTTACAATCTAAAATTGCTTGTTACATAAAAATGGAAAGTGTTGCAAATGCACCGGACGATTCCACTGTAGTTATTAATGTTAGAGCTGTCGAAATTACTGCTCACTTCTATTTAAATGGCCTTCAAAATCTTTCCACAGCGACATGTACATAAACGTTTAGTTGGAAAACAAAATAAACGATTGTTTAATAAAAAATAACCGCTCACGTTCAGTTATAGTTGTTGCCTGTGTTTCTCATTGCTAGAGCTTTACTTCTCACTTTTCTTTGTTCAAAATCAAGGGCATATAATGTAATATAATTTATATAATCGTACATTATATGCCTTTAAACTATAGAAAAACCTTAATTAAAAGGTCTCTATATTTATTTTTAAACTATCTCTACCGCCACAGCGATGTGGATTGTCAGTTGTAAATCTTACTGATAGGTACGAGTATATAGTGCTTGTAGCACAGTATTGTATCGAGTATTGGTAGAAGCAGTTTGGTTTTTACTTTTTACCTTTAGTGACATAATGTTTTCCTTATAAAAGCCAGCGCGGGCCAAGGTCGCCCGCTCTCAGCCTCACTCGGCGCTTTACTGCATCTTAATCTTAAATATACTGAAGAAGGTCACGCTACAACATTGTCACGAACATAATTTTATTTATTTTTATTCGGAATAACATCGAGTAATATCATTTTATATTTTATTTTACTAGCGACATACAGCGTCCCTAAATACGGGATGCATTTTTAACGGAATTTTCACAAACAAGATATTTATAATTTACCCACAGTAAAAAGTTATTCTATATGCTATAGCGATACAAAATTTGACCAAAATCTGTCCAACGGTTTCCCGTTATACGGTCACGAACAGACAAAAATTTTAATAACTACACATTCAGCCACTATTTCTATAATAATGACAATTTCAATTAGGTTTTCAAAATATATAAATATTTTTTACATTAAAATATACAGATTCGATTATAAAAAATTGTAATTAAATTAATTTTTGTAATCAATTTTTAATTTGTAATTTGTATTTTTGTAATTTAAAATGTTATTGTAATATGTAGATATTGATATTTTTTAAATGTTTACACTCAATACTGCGCTACAATTTTCCACTGCCTACACCACAAGGTATCTTATGACCAATCTTATTATGTTTAACATAATAATATCCGAACTTTATTCGGGTGACTTAAATTCTAAGAACTTGTTTTTGTTTATATTCATTAGAAGAAGTAAGCACTCAGAACAGTAATAATAAGAGACTGTATAATAATAAAATGTATTATCTTACTGGGTAAAGCAAGCTAATTTTAATTATGACCTCTGTAAGCATGTATGCTAACATTCAAGTTTCGCAACTACTTATCTATTCATTATAATCATCTAAATTACTATTTTGAAAATACTTTTATATTATAATGCTGCTTATTTACATATTATATTCGCATCCACTAGGTGTCACAGGTACTGCACTCGTACTGTGTGCCTGGTAATGACATTCGCTACAAGTTAAACATGAAATAAAGGACCAGTTCAGTACTAGCTTCACGGAAGATGGATTTACAAGCAAACAGTCTCGTACTACACTTATTATACATTCAAGAAGCCCGCGAGTGCATACTTGTGTAGCGAACACAACACCTACACCTACGAATACCTACACATATAACGTTGGATTTGCAAACGCTCTTTAACTGAAATGAAATTAACATTATTTATTTATTTAAACAAAGTTAGTGTAGCTGTAGCCAGCCCTCAAGGAAGCTACCACCGGCTTGGCAAGCATTTCTACAAAGCAGGGTCCAAAAAACATATTTCCTTCATTAAAATTTAACATTTAAATTATAAAATAACATTAGCAATAGCCGGCATCAATCAATATTTCCGAATTCCAAACATTTCTCCTCAGCGAGAAACTCTTGAACATGGTGATTGGTAACGAATACGATTTAGTAAATTTTTTATTTCACAATGTTGTAAAGATAAACTACAGATTTTGTAATATCTTACTATACATTGCGTATACTTAAGTACAATATATTATGTATTATTATATACAGTTAAAAACAAATGAAAAAAATCGAAATTAATAAAATTAGGCGTTAAGTTGAGAATTCTATGGGATCTGTATTTGTCTGATTTGTTTACGTGTTACATTTGCTGGTTTTTTCGATCGGTTAGCGGATGAGCAACACCGAAGCAGTGCGTCAGCGCGAGCCTCCGCCGCTCCTCTACAAATGTCATACGACCCTCTGCACTAATATTCACTTGTTCAATGTTTTCGCAATTCAACACTAGATTTAAAGTTTTAATTTAATTCAAAAACTAGCAATGCAAATTGCAGATATTAATCCGTGAATCGATGAAGAGATCTCTTACGCAAGCCTAAGACTGTTACAAATTATACATTCTATGGTTTAAAACTTTAATATACTTACTTATACCTAAGTATATAATGAAGCACTGTTTTTATTAATGTGAGACCGAGCAAGTTTGCAACAGGTATGCAGTAATCTACGACGTGAGCTTGGAGAGTCGCGGTTGACTGGATTTTTCAAACATATTTGGTTACATAGCTAGGATTTAGCAATTATATTTTTATATGGAAACTTGAGCAGTGCTTACGTATTTGTAAGATGTTATAAGATTCTTTAAATTATATGAATATATGTAGTAATAAGTTAAAAAAATGTAATGGTGTAATATCAGTAGGTATAACAATAGCATTTTTTTTTTCAAAATATTCTTTATTCAAATAGACTTTTACAAGCTCTTTTGAATCATCATTTTTACATTATTAAAATTAATTGTCAGTCTGTAAGTCTGTGAGTAAGCTACCACCGGCTCGGAAAGCTGTTCTGCTGAGAAGAACCGGCGAGAAACTCAACAGTTGCTCTTTTCAAAAAAAATATTTGATAACAGTATTGCATTACAATATTTATCTATTTATCCTACGTGAGACACAACCAGACATTAATCCCACACATTTACATCTACTAAGTATTCCGTGATGGTGTAATAAGCCTTATTCAGTAGCGTATTTTTAATTTTAGATTTAAATTGCTTCAAAGGCAAGCTCAGTATTGACTGTGGAATTTTATTATACATGCGTACACCTTGCCCCATAAATGACCTATTTACTTTTTGTAGACGAAAACTGGGTGTTACAAGTTTAAAATTTTAAAATGATTTCCTAAAATTTAAATCATAAAGAGTGGTTTTTGTGTGGCGGCGGAGGGGCGTTATCAGAGCGGCGCTATCCGACGATCTGTGCCCTTGCACCTTACATTACATACGATACATTGTTTACTTACAGGATGTACATTTTGCCATGACCTACGTCACTATTGATGTAATCCTAACGAACCGGATGGTTGTTTCACACTCACACAAATAATAATGTATTACTGTACTTCTTTTGAAGCACGGAAACATCAAAAAGTAGCCCTAAAAATAATTCTATTACTACAATCAATCGATCAGCGTGTAAGTAATTTTCAATTCGGCCGCGCTTATCGATCATTCTCCTAACATCGGACTCTATTTCAGAGTCAGCCGTGACCTTTACTCTATCAATATTAAATACCGAGATATCCAAGTAATATCTGCGGTATATTTTTGTATACCTTTTACATCGATTAAATGGTTACAGCTTAAAAACCGGATGCATTCATTGAAATTTTATAGTTCAAGGCCCCGCGTCGCTCTGATTTAGTTTATTTTTACTTTATAGCTCACTACTGTGCTTTTGAACGTCATCAACATCCGCATCTGAGTCGATCGCGTATGCCTGGACGTATACCGTACGTGTTCGTGTGGGATTATGTTTGCAAAGAAAACATATTTCCTAGAAATACAAAATAGTTCAATATAAGTTAATTCTTCGGTGTTACAATTTTATATTCATAATACATATTATATAATAAAATAACGCTTGAAACAACAATCTTAGTGTCCAAGGGTTGGGCAAAATAAACGCCGCGAGCTCGGAGCTATCTGTGTCAATGTAAACAGTCATTCATTAAATTGTTCGTCATTATGCCACTATGAAAAGAAATTGAACTATATATTTATCTCGGTCTTGAAACGGAATAAGAGAGACGTCTGTACATAAGAGTTATGTATATAAGAAGTTATTTTAATACGTAGTCTAATGTAGTTTCTGAGTAGAACTTACATTATTTTTTTAATTTTATTGAAATAGTTATTATTATCGATAAAGAGGCCGAATTCATAGTTTTTATAATTTTTACCTGTTTGTCTCTCTATGACCGCATCAAGAGAAAACCGCTGAATTTATTTTCCTGCTCACTTCACGAACCCGAGCGGAGCTAGCTTATAATATATTCATCATGTAGATGTAGATGTAAGTATTGATGAAACGTAAAGAAAATAAAGGAAAGAACCTTTTGGAAATGTAGAGATCGGTCACGGCCACTACTCGGTCGCTCAGAGCCGACAGACGCCGCCGCGTCAGTTGGCAGCCGCGCCGCCTCCTCGTCCATTGTTATATTCTCATTCATGATATCAGCATTGCTCACAGCTCACGTGCTGAACATCTACTACATACATACATACATACATACTGTATACTGAAACATTCTGTTTAAGTATAACAAGATATTTCTACGGATATTTGGTAATTCAAATCATCAAAGCTAACAGTGTTTTTATGCGGAGCGAATAATGGTGATTTTATGGGCAGTATTTACGATCAATGGAAATGTACGGCCGCGTCTGCCGCGTTACTGTTACATGAACGAAATTGTAATTGCACACAGCTACACTTGTCAATAAAACCGAATGTTATGAAACCCAACATCGCTTCGTTCGATGAATGGGGTCATACAAAGCTGTTAATTACAAATTGTTTAAACTTTATTAAACCTGAAACTAGACATTATGTAATGTAATATAATATAATCGTTTATTCAAATTACTCAACTATTATTGGTAAGTTATTTCACAATGATTATTCGAGACGTTAAAAGCATTCTAGGTGTATGATTACTGATTATGTTAAGTAGATAGAAGTAGTATCCTATATATATACGTACGTATTTACCGCGATTGTTTGCAGTCCGCGACGAGAGATGATCTCACGGAGCGCACTCCCACAGCTATGCAGTAGCGCGCACACTTGTAGTGTAGGTGTAGATCAATCAGAGATTTTAATGGAATCTCTTATTTCAGGTTGAGACCTACATACGTATTTTAATTTTATCCTTAAAGTCTAAATCCAACGAGTTATCTAATATAAGGTAAGCTAAAACCATACCAAATAGTTAATACCTTCGCCTCCGGTGGGACTCGAACCCGTGACCACCGGCACAGCAAATAGGGCTAGTACAAACTGATCTAAACATGCCGTCTAGCTTGCTGTGATATAAATTGTGGTAATATAAATATGAAATAAAACATTTAATTTTTAAACCGCGGAGGTTCAATTTGTTATGCTTTCGAACGGGTATCATATGCTTATCAACGGGTATCGAATGGGTATTGTGAAATAGATGAGTACTCCAGTTTATTTTTCTAAGAATGTTTTGTAACGATAGGTCGCTATGAAATAGAAGCGCAATACAGCAATAGTTGAGCGAAGCGATGTCGAAACTGCGCGCAGACGAGGCACGCACATGTGGGACACAAACGTATAGCTATAATATTTCAGGGCCATTCACAAATTATGACATCAGTGTTCGCGCTCTTTACACAGAACTGCTATGTGATTAGGAAATATTTATCGTAACAAAATACTAATTAAAGTTAATTATGATTTGGAAGGAACTCAGCCGTAAACAACTTAATTAATGCCCAATATAATTACGCTCAATTGTATACGGAACTCTACCAACAATTGAGTGATAACGCTTATATAATATTAGAAACAAAAAAGACTTATCTATCCTAAATACATATTTTTGTGTATATATACTCATAAGTATAAGTGAACATAAAACGGAGATACACATTAAATACATAATATATCGTAGCTGTACATAACAACCATCGATTTGCTTCAAGTAAACAAGCATAGATTTAAAACAGTATTATAAACATATTCCTCGAAGAAAATTACAGTGTCTGTCTATTTGTAGGATGATAGAGACCTGTTGATCAGTCATCAGACAGCAGGCTGCGCGCTCCACGCGAGCTCCGTAGTCGATACCGTTACGATTGGGGCGGAGTTCGATTGAACTAAGGCCTTCGAGTTGAAACAACAAGTGTTATTGTATTCAAAAGCTGGCCTACAGGCTGCAATCGTACCATGGTCTTTATTGTGTTTGTGACTTATGTAGGTACTCTTTTTCAGTTCTTAGGTCATTTTAAGGTGACATTAGTAGAGTCCGTATTGACCTATTCATATTTCTAAATATAAAACTCAAGAAAATTTTTATTAATTTTTTTTGTTCCATAAGAACATTATCACACAATAGGCAAATGGAAGAAGAGAAGGCTACTATTTGCTCTTTTTCGTACTTGTTTACACATAAGTGTGCACAGTAGCTCAGTGTCCACGTGGCAAGCTGCTCCTTAAGTTGACACCGGTGCCGGCTGCGAATACGAAACGACGCGATGATGTCACCGGCAGCGTGCCGCGTGTGATAGCGCTACGAGTAATAATGCCAAGGGCAGGCGCGTCACGCCGCCGCCGCCCGCCGCGCCGCAACACGTCTCATGTATGCACAAGTTGCATTACCGTTAAATATCAATACATTATTATATACCATTTATACATTATTATATACATAGGTACCACACGCTTAGCGAACCCTCATAAACCTTTTTCCATAGCTGTTGGGGGTTGGTCGTACTAGATGTTACAAACATTTCCTCAGTTTTCAAATATAATCCTAGTATCACATAAAGGAATAATCGAATCAACTCTACAAAACTTTACAAATTAAAGAGATATACTTTTCTCATTATTTCACCCTTCATCTCGAAGTTGGGGTTTCCTCATAAAAGTCTCTTTCGATGGCTGCAGTTATATACTTTGATTATTATTAACATTTAACACTCATTAAAGATATATTTCTATTTGATGGTTTATCCAGATGGTGACTGCGGCTTCGTACAACGTAGTTTTCATTATGTATTCAATGACCGCGCGTGACTCATCCTGATTCTTTCTGAACATTAACTTTGTTGACAGTCACAAATAGATAGTGTAATGCCCGAGGTAGGTAAATGTATATACATAAGCATATACAGTATACATATGTATCTAAGATGTTCGCCATGTTTTTTTAAGTACATCATTAATATTATAAAACTTCATATCATTAATTTCGCTTGAGGTCAAATGTCACATTTCATTAAATGAATATATTATTAAGATATACAAAATAAAAAATGTAAGCAAACTGGCGTCAGATGTTTTTGTGAATGATATATTTTTATTATTTGGCCACGAGATGAGAATGTTCATCACAAATTAAAACAAATGAAAACATCGAGTCACGCGCTAAAAATAATAATGACGATACGGTACTTTGTTCTGAGCAATCTGGATATATCGTGGTTCTTAGTAGGTACCTCCCTAGTGTCTAATGTATGTAAATATTATATGCAACTAAGCTGGATTAAATGCAAAATACATATTAGCATACGCCATGCCAACGAGACATTATTTTCAGAAGAGATAAAGAGGACAATATATGTACTGTCGCTCACGCGACTTTATCTTTATCTTTTGTTATTCTGTAATAATGTAGCGTTCTAATGGCAAAAGAATTTTGAAACCGGTCCAGTACCGAATAAAATTCGTTACATACAAAAATACACATCTTTCCTCTTTATAATATTAGTATAGACTATAGATAACCAGATTTCAAAAATATATTGTTAGTGTACATCAAAATATATGACAAAAATTTGTGTACTGTAACTGTAACAATAAATTATTGTTTTTAGTACGCCCTTATTCGAGTATAATACAGGTAGTTTATTTTAATTCTCACGGCCTGGTTTTAAACGTTTAAGCGACCGACGTAATGCCACAATTATTACAAACAACTCTACCTACTAAATTTCGTACTTTCCAAAATTAGCTGACGATTATCCACTTTAACTATAATTTTGAATGTTTTAGTTATATTTGTAGTAAACACGATATATATAGAAAAGTGAAATGGATATTATATAAAAAATAGAAAACAATAGTATAAAAAAATCTCTCACATCATATAGAATTCTTGAGGCAAAAGGTGTGTCGCGTATTTTCTTGTATGATTATGATATGATTGATTGGGATGGTGGTATGATTTTTCCAACAGAGTTACCGGAGAGCGACTTCGATCGCTTGTGAGTTTTTGTCATTGAATCTATGTGATTATAATCTATTGAAAGTTTTTAAGTTTTTATGGAGGTTCCATTTGGCTACTCTTCATTTCCTTCCTAAATGCTGCTCTTATATTCTTAGTGTTGAATTCTTTATAGAAGCTATTGCTTAAAATCAATCAATTAAGAACTTCTACTAATAGACAAGCTAAAGAACATATCAAATAAATCAACCCATTTCGCAAGTAAATTAATCAGCGGAGCTCATAACTAGAAATAGTTTGTACTAATGAGAACTCATTTGAGTTCTCATTCGACACCAAATGGCGTGTGAATAAAAGCAAAAGTCGAAATGGCGGCTGGAGCAGCTGTAGTCACGTCGCAGGTCGTCGGCCGCGCCACGCCACAATGAACGCCTAACCATGTCGCCATGGGGTTCACTCTAAGAAAACAAATACTAAATCTGATGAAGCACGAGGGCTTGATAAAATTAAATAAAGGAAAATTAGCATGAGGAGGTTAATATAAAACGAAACTTAACTTAAACAACACTATCATTAATGTTCCCACTTTAATAATAACGAAAATGGTTATTAAAAACCACCTTTATTAAAAATATATAACGCAATCATATGTGTGTATTACATAACGGCACTCGCATAGGATCGGTTCTCTTGATCTCGAATTATTGCCCCTGACATAAGACGACTGTGACTGAGCAAACCTTGTTTTATTCAATAGCCATTGAATTTCACAGGAATTGAATTAGAACAGTTTTGTTCAACGCGCGAGGTCACGCGGGTCAGCTGAATTCATTGCTCCAAGTTTAGCTTTTAAATGCGCGCATTACGTCGCACGCGAGACTCGTATCACGGGAGACTACGAGCGTCCCCATTAATAAAGCCCGCCGCAACATAAACTGCATGAGAACTGCTATAAAACACAAGCCGTCTCATGTCGAAGCCGTCAGCCGTCAGCCGTCACTCTGCGTCACTAGCGGTGGACAAGATAATTTAGCGAAGATTCTATTAGAGATTTATTCGACGGAAAGTTGGAAAAGATTTCATTTTAAATAGGAAACGTGTAACTATAGACAAGAGGGACCATTTTGTACGAGATGTCTCTTACACAAGCAGTAAACTGTGTACGCTTATTCCAATGCAAATGATACATTCATTGAAGTCGCATGTTATGATAATAAGTATTAATAACAATCATATGCTCGTTTATTGTTTAGATTTTAGATATTTCAGCGATGATGATATACAAAACATGTGTACAGACGAGGCGATGTAAATAAACCGAAACGTAAGCCATAACGTTGGTATAAATTGTTAATATTGACCGAAATACATATAAACTGAATTACTGTAACTTTACTTAACTTATTCACACAATCATCAATTAAATAACCAAAACGTACGTATCTTTATTTAACTGTTACAAGTATACCCACACCCATTATTCTGAATCCCATATTGCATATTACATCGATCATAGTAGATATAAGAGACTCTTTAAATTTTTCAAAAGAAAATGAAATTTCGATATAATTATATTGCCACATAGCATTAATTTCTATATTTACCGCGACTCTACCAAATATACGAACTAGTTGGCATTTATTATATAAGAACAAAAAGAGCATAATAATTCTACAATAAAGTTATAGCAAAGGAGCAAATGCGGCAGTGAACGACTCCCCGCGGAGCTATAAACTTGTTAATGTTTCAGGATTCACCGGGAAAATTCATGTGACGCCTTGCAGCTTTACAAGCCTGGGCTAATTGATTGTTTCCTTACGACTATCTAGAAAAGCTAGTGATAGTACCTAGATATATACTTATTAGTAGTTGTAGTTCATCGTAATACCGACCCAACTTACTTCAATAAACGATTTTTATCGTCATAGAAAAGTTTGTATGTGAATAATAAAATATATAGTTTTATACCTCATACATATTTTAGTAAGAAGTGATGAGTACTCATTTTAAGCTTTTTCTGTTGTGAAAACTCGTAGAAAACATTACCCTAATATGCTGCAAGCATTTAAAAACAAGAATACACACATTCGTTAGTTTTTCGAAATATCGCACATTTTGTACTCTGGTGAATACTAAAATAGGTCAGGTCAGCTTAATGACTGGATTGTAAGAAATTAATTTGCGCAGAGTTTGCTTTTTACAGTGTGCCGTAATTAATCCGTGTCACGTTTTTTAGAGCATGCCAATGAAGAAAATATTATAGATCAAAATGTTGTTTACAAAGATATTCCAGGGCTTCCGAGATGACCTATATTATTTATATGTATAAATATTAACACGAATAATGAAGCGTGAATGGAGAACACAAAAATGAAAAGTGCGTGAAGGACTCAAATATTCGATTGACCCGGTTAATTTTCTCTTTACACCTTTTTGATACAATCTACAACCGGCACGACAATCTCGCCCTAACACCGTATGCCACATTTGTAGAAAGACATTATTAAAATTGAAGTACCAGAATTGATTAGATCGCCTTAGATAGACGGAAAAGGCGATTCTAATTTTAAGCAAAATAATATTTCTCAAAATATATTCCACTAAATGTTGCTCTGAGATGAACCTTTCGGTTATTACCTAGCACTTCGTAACGGGAAATCAATTCTTCGTAACATCATAAAAGCTCGTGGCCTAACAAATCGCGCTACTTGCAAATAATCACTGAATAAATTCGGTACGGTCCAGTAACAAAAATCGTACAGTATATAAATGCTACCATTACACGGTCCCGTTGCGACAGGCCCACAAATAAAACAAAACAGAGGAAGTGTCAGTGGAGCGTCCAAGAGTGCAGAGTAACGTGCAACAGCCGGTCACGCGCGACGCTTCCTCGCGCCCGCCTTCCGCAGCGTGGCGCAGGAAACACTACTGTTAATCTAATGCTGTACAGAACGATTTCGGAACTGTACACGCGTAACCACTGACTAGCTACTTATCGATTCCGTCACACAATTACAATAAAAATATTAACATTTGCTTCAGCAGACAAGCATTTGTTGAAAATAAGGGTTAAATTAACTAACTAAAAATATTTAGAAGTTAAAGCTGAATTGAGTTTAACTTGTATCGAGCACTACATTAAATTAATCTATACTAATATTATAAAGAAGTAAAGTTTGTTTATTTGTTAAATTGTAAGGGGTAATCTCGGGATCTACTGAACCGATTTTAAAAATTCTTTAACCAATAGAAAGCCACATTATTGCTTAGTGTCATAGGTTATATAAAAAACCGAAAAATAAAAAGGCTTATACGTGATAGTCCGTTTTGCAAAGTAAATCGGAAAAAAACGGTCGAATGAAAGCGTTTCTTACGAACGCTGCCTTAACTATGAAAGATATATTTTTGAGTTATAGAGAAAAGATGTGGAGCTTAAAAATGCCTGCAAAAAAGTCAACGACAGCATATGTCTAACTTTTATATTTAAGTGACAAAAAGTAGTTTTTTAAATTAATTTTTAAATTATAATATTAATAAAATAATTTAAATTATTTAAACACTCTGTACTAAAAAAGGACTATTAATATTATGCCCAACGAAGTGGGCACGGGTCAGCTAGTGTTAAATACAAAACAAGATGTAATTTCCTTGATTGTATAGAAATAGGAACGTTCTACAGCCTCGTATCGCTTATACGCTAAGGTAAATTAAGTCAGAGGAAAGGTAAATAGTTGCAGGCAATGCACTTTATCCTCATAATTTTAATATAGAACATCCAGACAGGAATTTATTTGACAGATAAACATGGTTTGTTAAAACAAGTAAATAAAGAGGAAAATAAATTACTTTTTCTGAAGTACCGCAAAAATCAAAGTGGGTTTAATTAAAGACAAGCATACTAAGACCAAAAGGAGATGAGTTAGTAAGATAAACACGTGAGTTAAGAGAAATTATTGTGACAAAACTGTGTTTTTGATATTGGGCGTGACGCCAACTGTTGGAGTGAATAATGAACTCACAACAGGTGGACGAAATTACAATATCAAAAATGAACTCAAGTTTGTAGCACTTCTATATATTCATCTTGTTGTTGTTAGATATAAGATTAAGCTCTGCATTAAAATTATGTAGAACATTAAAACGAACATTTATGGTTATATTTTAACGTAATAAATCTAATGTTATTTATACAGCAAGCATTACATTACATACTAAATTACAAGCTACATCGTGCCCTGACTTAACCCGGCGAGGATGTGGAGGGGTCAATTTGACCCTTACAAATTTAAATCGGCTAGATTTTATATTTCGCGCGGGCGCACGTTGTCGAACGTCTCAGTAGCTGTCACTAATAGACCACCACGCACCCCGCAATCCTCTATTCAGTCGGCCGTCGCCTGCGATGGGAGTTTAAAGGATTTGTCCAGAACACACAGTTTCTTTTTGCCAAGAATGTGCTGCAAAAACTGACAATAATATTAACTTAACTATAACTTTTTTTTTATTTCATGTGATACTGATTGATCTTATTGTTGATTACCAAATTATCTTAGTTTTTTTGTTTCTTTACTTCTATTTTATGTTACGTCGTTTTATTATGCAGAGTGTTGAAAAAACTTGTTTAATTTTTAAGTATTATAAAAGTGGGAATAATTACAAATTTTTGTACCAATATGGATGATTTTTTTTATTTACATCGTAAAAGAAATGTCTATTTTCTTTCATTATTATGTAAAAGTCACAAAAAAATCAAACAATTTCAAAAAACAGTGCAATTGAAATACAGGGTCATAGAGACCCTCCGCTACCTCCATGTAATTATTTTCACCGCATTCTCGCCGGGTTAAATTTTAAAGAGAAATCAAGGATAGATAAAGATCACACCACGTGCAGTAAAGACAAACAAGAGAGAAAGTAACAATTTATGAAGAGATCAGCAAAATCTGATAAGTTCGTCCACTTTACCTACAGCTGGTCTTAAAAGTGACACATTTTATCGGTTCGTCAGTTACGCTTACGGGACGCGGCTGAATAAAATAAGATAATCAATAATCATTATTGATGGCTAATATTTAGTGTGAAATTTTAAATCCTCTTTAAACAATAGTTGGATGCAATGCGATACTCAAGGTTAACGCAACATAATAATCATGAAAAAAAGCTTCCTTAAATTAACCATGATGAGATGATAATAATAGATGACCTTGTTTCCTTGTCTTTAATTTTTAAACGCGTCCTTTTTTATATTTTTCATTTTTTAGAATTTTATAAAATACATTTATTTTTTACAGCTTAATCATAAAGTTCTTTTTGTGTTTCATGTTTAATTATGGTTAGATATCATAAAACTAAAGCTATAAAGACGAAATTCCTCGATTGGAACAGTATGGCAGGCAATGTAAACAGTGAGAGCCGTTACATAAGTCGCTCAATTGACCCGGATGACGCGTGCGATGGGAGCGACCGGCGCGATGGCGACAGCGGCCACTAACTCTTCATTAAAGTCTCTCGGACGAATGCACTATTTGAAATGCCGACTCGTCTAAGTTGCCGCTTCGTTTTGGATGCAAATTCAACGAAAAGTACCGGAAGCAACAAATTAACCATTCTTAGCACACTTTGTTTTTTAAATCTGCTTGAAGTTCATCCATTACTTCCATTTGAATTATTAATTCGCGTAAAGCTAACCCTTAAAATATGTGTGTATATATTTCTCATTTCTGTGTCTGAAGAGCTTTACGGAAAATTTTCTAAGTATCTCAACACTGGATTTATGTTAAAAAATAGTTTACCGCGGCCGCAACAATAGTAATATTTTACAGGTATATACGACTTACGAGTATTATGCTTCTGTCGTTTTAACCAGAACTAAGTTTCTAACTACTATGGAATTCCTTTCAGCCTACATTCATAATCTACGAATTTAAGGATACTTCCTTATTAACATTGCTAAATTGAACAAGGAGCTATTTTGGACTCTCTTATATTACTTGATGTTAGATTACAATGTTAGATACTTCAAAATTACAATTAGAAATATTTTAGGTTTTCAGTTAAACTAACTATTATACATCAAAAACAAGAACGAATTAATTTATTTTTTCTTTTTTCTTTCTACTCTTCTATAATTTGCGTCATAAAAACGTACAATATTTAACTAAATGAGCTGTCATTTAAATCTTAAATAGAAATTTTTAGTTAATTTATTTGAATTTAATTTTTTCTTAGCTTTCTTAGATTTAAGCTAATATTTGACCATTGTGAACAAAGCTCTCTTTTGGGACTATAATTAATCATTATAAAGCCGGAAACCAAAAAATAAAATGAGACCACGAAAAGTTCAAATGGAAGTTAATTTTTTGTTTTGTTAATTTATAAAACAAGTCTCTAGTGGAAGATGACAAACACTTTACGAGACAAAACTACTACTTGTAGCGCGAGCGTGCCCGCTCCCAGATGTCGCGTTGACTGACGAACAGCAGCTAACATTCTAAAAGCGAGGAATCTAACGTAAATATTTTGTGAATTCCCCCAGCAGTGTCTAAGCAACGAACGTTAACATGAACTTTGGGTATACTATAGTCTATACATTATACGCGTGTTATGTGTATAGGCTGCAGCATTAAAGCCATGTGGAACCTCTAACACCAAGGAGAAATTTTGACATAGCCGTTTTATAATATGGGTATCTGTTAAAAAAATATTTTGTGAAATACGCAAAACATTTGCACTCAAGGATAACACAGGATATGTTCTTGAATAAATATTATCTATATATTATTATCCAATTATAATTTATGACAATATGGTAGGCAACAAAACAAATAGTAGCGAACGGGAAGTTCAATAGAGACCGCCAATTAGACTAGACCGTGTTCTAGGTCGAAGTAGACCAGGGGAGCGCTTACTGCTTCCTCCCGTAGAGACAATCGCAAGGTCGAACAGAAGGTTATTGATATAAAAATTATACAAACAAAAACAACATTAACTATTCATTTTATATTCAGACGTTGAAAAAAGACATAATATAAATTATTATATTACAAAGTAGATTAGAATTAGCACTAGTGACGCACGTAATAATGTTAAATAAATATGTTGAAATATTAACCACAGCATCGTGTGTGCACTTCTATGGCAACCTACGAGGCTTGTGTTATGGATACCAGATAGTTGATGAACTGATTATAATATGTAACTTTTAATACACACATATTATAAATCTAAACATTCATGACTGGAGTACAAAAAATGCCATTCACACAAATGGCCTCATCTCCCAATTGACTTACATCATCGTAAGTTCAAGAGCATCAACTATTCAATATCACCTTCGTGCACCAGTATTTGTTAGATTTACGTTTTCTATAATTATGATTATCTACCAAATGTTGCTAATAATAAGAGCCGAAAGCGCGAATCGCGTTTATTTGATAAGAAAGGCCAATATCTCATCAGCGAGCAGCTCACTGGCCGGTGTGACGCAACGGGAGCTGTTCAACAAGTTTACTGCCGGTCGTTTACGTCCGTTTATGAATCCTTTACTAATAAATCAACCGATCGCATAAATCATTATAAATCATATACGAGCCAACAAACAAATTTAATTTAGAATCTAAAACTTGAACCATGTGTATACTGATAGCCTCAAGATAATAAGGAGTGCACTTGACACACTTGTTATTCTAATACATTATAAACAATTATTGTCACAGAAGAGTACAGATAGCAGTCGGTGAGTAATATTTGCCTTTAAACATATCAGAAAATTTAAAACAGAAACTCTAACCCATGATAGATGGTAAAAAATATAAAATAAACACAGGTTCGTCACATGATTGAGAGGAACCGACCTGGATAAGAGTATGCGTATCGTGAGTTTAATTCAAATAACGCAAATAACTTATTTGCGGCAGTGTCGGTATAAAACACTGTCAAATGATAAAAGACAGTCGTCCGTCTTGCCTCGAAGAACTCGTTTAGTCGAGGCGAGCGGAAACGCGAATATAGTTTTTTGTACGAAAGAGAACAAGTTCGTGCTCGGAGCCGATGTAACTGTTGTATAATATTTATAATTTTAACAATATAATTTTTTTACTTATATTTACACTAAGAGCACATAAAGACTAGGATTCTATGCAGTAATGATGCTATCAGCCAAGTGGAGATTCTCACGTAGCTTACTAAAGCACACACACACTCGACTCCTTCACGAGGTCCCACTCGCATTCAACCAATTTCTTCAATGACATAATATCTATCCCGTTTTTACGTAAGAAACAAGTTTAAAATGATTTTTTTTGTGAAAAACTACACGCAAATTGATCAGCCCCGCAACACGATTAACCAAACTTAGGCGATCTTACATACACTGTAGTAACACATATTTGGCTTAATTTATTCATATTAACACATAACAACAAACAAAACAAACTTTGCTTTTAGCTAAAGAAATGTAAAAATTTAGTGATCATTATTTTATTAAGAATATTAAATAAAGCAATAATTACAAAAGTCATTGTGTGGAACTAATAGAACCGCTCGGCTCTCAAGTGCAAGTGATTCGTTATCTTGGCCTCGAGAGTGAACGATACACTATTATTACCGAGAAATTTGTTAAAATAGAAATAATTATTTGCATATAAAATTATATAGGGACATAAACCTCCTTAGAAGTAGGTCAACACTTGTATTATTAATTTGAAATACAATTTTAACAATGTCGTATAAGAATAAATGTTTCGTTTATTTATTTTACATATTCAATAACTAGAACAATCCCCTGCATTATAACACTATTATATTTACAAAACATGAGAAAAACTTCTCAAATAAAAACAAATTTTCAAAAGCAAAGAAGCAAAGTGAATTCACATTCGTCGTTCACAAAGCGAATGCGTAGCGCGGTGACACGACAAAAGCAATAAATTGGTGGTTATTTACTTATTTTGCTCGCGGACGAAAAAGCTGTATAAACAACCAACTCGCCTGAGAACAGTCAACATCAAGCAAGGTGACTTCTGGTGACGTCACTGGCCTTCGCCGCGGCCATCATACTTTGATGGCCAACACTTAAATGATGATGATGATCATATTTTAATATTTGATTTGGACGAATAACACTAAATAGTTAATAAGGAAAAGAACAACCTCCAAAAAGTATAAATTTATATCCGATTAGCGAATTATAACGCTCAGTGACTACAATCGAAGACACAAGATACACGACTTCATGAGTCACTCTCCTTGACCTTGTACCAGCCATTTGTGGAGGTTTACAAACATTACTTTGCTATTAGTCTCTCTTAATTCCATTCTATACACCTTAAATACCTATGTAGATATTTATATATAGAAGAATAGGGAATCATGCGGTCGCACAATTTGGTCACATGACATCAGAACATGTAATTATACTAAAATATCTTATATGAATGATCAAATATAATTTTCAATGTAATATAGAAAAACTTAGAGCCCTTACAAGTCGCTTGCAACACATAATGTACCAGGTACCTACCATACATAGTTGACAAACAGCAATTAGCTAACGCGATGCATTACGTATGCGACATTTAAATGGTCGTAAAACTACAAAGTGATTCATTCTCTCAATTAATGGGCGATCGGCAATAAACAAACTTAATGAATCCATTAATAAACAATAACAAAAATAACTATCGCCTTTTAGCTTTAATGTTCAAACTTAAATTTGTAAATATTTATAAAATTATAGTAGTTACATAGTAGTTATAAAGAATTAAATATTCAAAAAAGATAAAGTGTAAAATAATAGATTCAACAAACAAAACAAAAAAATCATCAACAGATAAAGTTAGTGTAAGCAAGCGATTAACTCAGTTCACCCTGCTCTAGCATTGGAACTAAGAATATATACTTAATATATATGCAAAATTACAATTATATATATAAATACATAAATAATGGTTACTTTTAAAACTACTATGATTTCCTTATACCAATATCATTGCAAATAAAAAACCTCAACAAATGAACATGACGTCCAATGATGCGTATCGAGGCTACCTGAATGTTTGTAACAAACAACTTTTAATTAAAACCTGTAAATTCAGTACGTGTAATAATGACTAATATTACCAGAAGTAAAAGTTTAAATTATAGTAATAATAATGTCCTCCGACCAATTCCAGCCATGGCGGCCAATCTCGTTGAGATTAGCCAACTGCGCAGGAGATATTATAGTGCACAAGGGTACGCACAGACACAAGTGCACTCTTTATTCTTATAACTCTCATACTCCGGTGAGGCGATTACTCGATACGAGCAGCGAGAGCTAAGGCGCAGGACTGACGGCTTTACGTACTCTCCAAAGTCCGAAGCGCGGGGGTGTTGTGTTAAATAATATAATGCAAGTGAGCTATGTTCGCTCTGCTCAGTCTAAACAAAAATAAAGCGCCCTGCTGCTATACGATACGGTCCTCTTGAAATAAACAAACTCTCCGACCCTTCGTCTAAATATACCGAACATCACGCCGAGACTCAAATAGATTATAACTATCTCGAGATGACTGATGAATGAATACTAAACTATGGAGTCTAATTATAAGACCGTAAAACCGCTTATAAAGTGTTGAAACAGAAATAGATACAAACGGCATGGAACAGACACATCGAAGCATAAATCATACGAAATATAAAGCGGATACATAAAAGCTAAAACGTGATCACAATCTCATCACGCCAATTAAATGATACAACAACTCGAGATGGGAAATTAAACGTCACTCAATTAAGAAATAAAAGATGTAAATCTTATTACTCTTGCGATCTGCTATCACGATATCAACGATAAGTTATTAATATTACAATTTTCTACGCTCAATCTCTTCACACATCTATGTCTATTGCCTACTAAAGTTCCCTCTACATAAAGACTGTTCATACAAATATCTACATACGATAAAGCTTTGCATTCATCTACATATAACATACAGTGAGTGACATTAGATATTTGCTAGGAGTTTGATCGGAGCACGTGTTATTATGTACAGTTTCAGTGTAGTTTGAAATCACAGGTCTGCAGCTGAGCAGCGCGCCGGCGCCGCTGTTGGCTACTAATTAGAACATCCGGCAATTAACACTTCACATAGTCTTCGTGTAAACCACTTGCTTGCGAGGTGGAGAGGTGAAGTGCAAGTCACCAGATTACGCCTTAATAAAATAGTATCAGAAACATAGCTTGAAATATCAAATATAATTTAAATACTGCATATCATGAGGCTGCGAATAAAGTGGTAAGATAAAGTTATGAATAATATTTTCTTAACTTATCTTCACTTATAGTTTGTCCATTTTGTTAATGGTTTTTTGACAGCTCGCCGACTGACAAGCTATAGTGATGACAAAATGACGTAATAATCGATTGTTCTTATTTTTTTAAATATAAAATAATATTTATTTTCATATTAATAAATATAAAAATAAATATTATTATTGTAAAAATCAAGTGTGGTGGAGAGAACTAAGAGAATCATAATGTGATTCGGGCCGTGACATTGCATATTTTGATAATTTATGCACACAAGAGTTAATAATTAATATAACTGAAGACTCCTCATCGGACAAATCTAATATAAATGATGATTCTGACGAATCAGGTTAATAAGAGGAATTAAACTATTTTAGTTGTTTTATTTGTATGGTTATTATAATAAGAAGAAAGTAAAACTTTACATAATGTTAATGTCTTAATTTATTGGTTTCAACCTTAAAATTTTGTTGTCTTCCTGATTAAATACCTAACATATTATTATACCTTATTAACATATGAGCATTGATTTCTATCGATTATTTGTAATCTGTGGCACAATCGTAGTAATCGTTATGTGTGGCACAGCAATAAGGGGGAGGTGCCCGTCCATGAAGTACAATATTAATGAGTATGACATTTTAACTTTAATGGCTAACCATTAAATACGAAACTTCGTGGGCGTGAGCTGTCAAAAAACCATTAACAAAATGGACAAAGTATATATACTTCATGACGTCATTATTATTATAAGGCAAATAGATAAACGGTAGTGTCTCCATAAAATTACAAAAAATGTCATACTGATTTTAATCATGTTCACGAATTATGAAACTTTGTCAACACACGTTTGTAGACTTTATTTTAATTATAAATATTAGATTACTTTTAGTCACAGGTATAACCAGAGTCGCCAAGTACTTGAAAGACCCATTAGCAATGCGGTCACGCTTCAGTCTCGCCAGATAGATAATGTCGCCTGTGATAAACACCGTAACGTTGTACACGATACAGTTACCAATAATATCATGAAAAAATTTACGGTTACATCGACTACAATAATAAGCACATCTTGATTGCCTCCGCGTTTATTTAGATACCTATAAAGAATCGCAATTATGTCTATAATTGTGTTGATACTAATAGAAAACAGAAGGCGAAATATATTATGTAGAGTACAGAAAATATACTCGTATTTATAATACCTATATTTCTGCAACACGAACTACAATTCGTAACACAGTTCAATTATAAAATCAAACAAAAACATGGCTTTTTAGAGCGAAATTAATCACCACATATTTAATACTAGCGACTCGCCCTCGCTTCGCTCGGGCTCTTCCCTAGATTTAGCACAGGCAAAGCCGCGGGATCCGCTAGTTATGCATATAAACCTTCCTCTTGAATCACTCTATCTATTAAAAAAAACCGCATCAAAATCCGTTGCGTAGTTTTTAAGATTTAAGCGTACATAGGGATATAGGGACAGAAAAAGCGACTTTGTTTTATACTATGTAGTGATAGTGATAGTGAAGAGGCCTACTAAAGTTATGTATAACACGTCATTAATTAAATAATATAGAAGAATAGTAAGCATAATAAGGTCGCTACATAATAAATCTAGTTGAATGTCCCAGCGAGCTTATCTAATGGGCTTTGTTCCGTGCTCTACCTACATTACGACAGCCGGCCGAATTACATACAATCGGCTATGAGGTGGTGATAGCAGGTAATACTCGTAGTTAGATTATTAACTTAGATTTTAGGTTTAACAAATTCTACTTAATATATTGGAAAAATAAGTAGAATGAAGTATTTTAAGGAGGTCAAACATTAGAGATATCAAAAGAACTCTCTGTAAGGCTGCCAATTGAAAGAAATCATTGTGCGTCGAGAAAAACAATGATTTTGTTGTGAGGTATTTCTCAACTCAAATTGTAACGACGTAGTAGCATGTTATTACTGTTAGGATTGATTTAATTACAAACATGTAGAGAATAACTAGGTTATCTTCTATTTAAGGTAAAACAAACGAATTTGAGAAAAGTACAACGACTCATGTCGCATGCAGCTTTAAAGACTCGCGTAAATAGCAAGAAAAAATAGGGAGGAGAAAACAATGACATTGTCGTGATAATTCTGAAGCAGTCCAAAAGGGTACCGCAATGTACACACTCAACAGTGCGAGGCACCTCCACACTGGGAGCGACGTAGCGTAGGAAATGAAAGGGCGCGGCGTATCAGATGAAACGAAAGCTGGTTCGTTTTGGAGAACTGCAACTGCAACTACTCGAGCAAGACGGCAATTTCTCGAGCGATGTAACGAGCATGACGGCTAACTTTTGTATGCAAAACGCTGCATAAATCCCCGTTCTGCTAACTGATTGCAAACGAACGGTCGCCGTCGCGCGCCGCTCGGACGGAGTTTGTATTCGTAAACAATTATAAATGGAATTGAAAGAGAAAACGCTCACGCTCTTGTTTACTATACGATGCATTTTGTTGTTAATATTGCGATGAAATGGGCACATTCAAAGGGTTTTAAGAGTAGTTAAATATGCTGTGTATTTTCATTTGTATGTTATTCTAGTTTAGTTTAATAGCTCAAATATAAACATCCACCTACCTATTTATACAAGCGAGCATAATGGTACTCATTAAGTAACCAAAACATGCTTTAAGTTATTGTGAAATGTTACTACTCTGATTATTTTGTTTATATTTTTGAAACACGTGATAGTTTAATTCAGTCATTGTACATATTCATTGAAACTTGCATGAATATCGTTCTGATTTCTGTGAACCCTGTAAATGTACAGGGCAAAATACAGAAATACAAAACCGTTATTTGGTTATTATGATAAAACTTTAATACTAAGATAACGTTACTTATTTTAGTCAGGAGCTCCAAAATAAATTGTTTCTAAGAAGAAAATATAATATAAGAACGATTTAATTTAGGAAAATCAGATAAAGATAGAGTATTCTGAGAATGCCTCGTATTCGTGTGTATCAGAATGTTCCGTCAACACACTTAGCTGAACAGTGACATTTTGGCATTTAATTTTAAATGACATGTTTATGAGTTTTAAGAACAACATTACACACTGATGAAATAAAAATATGTCACTCCCACTAAAGTCAAATGTAAATGTTATTATATCAATAACGACGGCAAAAAATAATCGTATTAAACTGGTCTAGAAAAAAATAGTACATTCCAATTAACTCTGTCATTATTATTCACAACAATCGTGTCATTTGTTCGAACTCGTTTAAGTTATTCCTTTGCGAATCATTTAGATTGACTAATAACTAATGAGTTGGTGATAATAGTGTTTAATATAAGAGTAGCAGAATAGCTGTGGAATGTGTACTCGATATAATATGTAAGCGGCTGCTTTATCTCTGCTCACTGATAAAGATAAAAGGTTTATAAAAGGAAAATATTTGATAAATTAAGTATTGCCAAGGTCGTTAATGATGTAACACCAACAACAATAGATTCAAATTGTGAGAACAGAAAATGGTGAGAGAATTTTATTAGCCTCGTCGTCATCATACGGACTCGCTGTAACCTCTATAATTGAGCGAGATGACATCATGATAGCGCAACTCGGTGATAAGACCTGCTTCACAGTATTATATTTTGTAAAATACAAAATCTAACCTTTTTTAGCTTGCTTTTCACGCTCTTTTTCCTTTTCCCTGGCTTTCTTCTCGCGTTTCTCTCGCTCCTGCTTCTCTTTTTCGAGTCTCTTCATTTCTTTCTTCATTTCCTTCTCGCTTTTCTTCGACTTAGTGTCATCTATTTTCTCGGATAAAATAAAAGTCCCCGTTTGAAGCTTCGTATCCACCTCCTCCTTGGGCCTCATCTTGCACTGGCCTACACAGTAAACTCACTCAAAAGATTAAGAATAGCAACAAAATGCCGTGTAAAAGCACTCCGCTGTTACCGGGACGCTCGGGCGTCGTGAAAAATTTCGATTTCGATTCGGCACCGATCGGCGAGCTGATAGTTTATCGTCCACGTTTAAGCTTGCCGCAATTGGCGGATAGTATCGGAGTTATCACAGACACCTTTTAGTATTCGAGAGTGTAGACCGCGATAAGTCGGAGTCGGGAGAGCAAGGCGCGCGGAGCACCGGTCGCGACGGCACCTCGGCTAGCACTGACGGACGAGCACGGTGCGCAAGCGACGCGTGCAAGCGGCAAACTCTATAAATAAAGCTTCACTTCCTATAACATTTTATAGAATCAGAAAACGATTTATGGCCATTGAACTCATGAAAGCTTTTCGCGACGAGTGACTAAGCCGGATTTTCACATTTACCGACTCTATTTACACGAGATTCGATGCCAAGGTCAAGTGTCGTTACATTAAATTACGCTAATCTCGAACACTAGAGTGTCAACTTACGCACTAAAGTTATATTTTAAATAGCTACTCACTCTTGCTTCACTCGGACTCGTAGGTACATTTCAAGGGACACACGGACATTTCATGACTATGACATATTTTCCCATAGGTAAAAGTATCCTATGTGTTGACCCGATGTTCTGTCAGCAGTTATCGTCCCAAATTTTCGTATCGAAAATAGTGACTATTTCAATTTTTTTAGGTTTTCAGTTTTTATAACATTTCCAAAAAAGTATTTCTGGTACAGATTCGACTTAGTTTGAATTTTATTACATGTGCAATCACTTTTTTATTTGGTAAGCATTTGTATCAAATTAACTATTAAATATAAAAAATATCGTCGTCATTCGACTTTCATTGTCGATAATATTATAGACTTGAAATTTTATTTACATTCGTTGTAAAATTTATGTGGTATCACTTTAATTCGCCGAACAGGGGCACCTTGTTGCCAAAACTTGTCACAACCGGTCACTCGAAGATAGCTCTCGGCAGACGAAGGAAAGTCGAAGCACAGGTCAAAAAGCGTTTCCCAAGGGCCGGTGAGACGTGACGCAACGCTTGGCCGCGTCCGACCGCCCTGAGAAAGTGCATTAAGACGACCGCACTTAAGTTGGTTTACTTCAGAAAATGTTGTTCAGCAAAATACAAACAATGGCATTTACCATGGAGTTATGTCGTGTTATGACCTCATGAACCCGGCAATTTAATTATTTTGTGAAAATCAACGTATTATCATATGAATCATATTATGTACATAGTACATACTTATTAAAGTTATAATAACCCTAAAAAGTAGAATACTAGCTATACATAAATATGTTGGATAGAATTACAATCGTCTAATTTTATGGTAAGGTCGAAGCTTGTATGATGGATATGAGATAGGTGATAAGTACAATAACAACTCTAAATACATTTAAATGTTATCATTTCAAATTATTATGTAAATTCTGTTTAAAAACATAAATATTAAATTTTATTTATTGTAATATGAACGTAAACTTAATATTTTATTCAGTGGTATTATTTAACTATAATAATAATTCTTATTATTTATTTATTTTGTATATATATATATATATATATATATATATATATATATATATATATATATATATATATATATATATATATATATATATATATATATATTATGTACAATTGACACTGAAGTACACATTAAACTATGTAGGTAGTCAGGTCAGTCAGGTAGTAATCAAAGTGGAACTGCTTCAAATAAGACAATTTATTGTTTTCTATCAACAGCGTCGTGTTTAATTGAATATTCCAACTTAAATTAGCTTAAGATTTACGTCTTTCGATCACACAAAACAACACGATGTCGCATCTTATTATTTTAAGCATCGTGATACTCAAATATTTTAAAAGCGTCTCCCAAAAATTGAGCATATAACAAGGAACATATTCTTAAGATTATAATTTAACACAAAAGGACATCACTTCCGATCGAGTTAGCTTATGGCATAAAGAAAGTTTCTGCTTTCCAATTTATATCTGCAATATTTCCTGACGATGTAAAAGCACAATAATTGGAGAATTGACCGGAAAATAAGCTCGGGAAAGCTACGACGAGACCTCGCTCTTCCCGATGACGGCGTGGGCCTGCACTTGTATTACACACATTTCAGTGCACTATAAAGTACAGACGGAAATGAAAGTAATCGTTTACACCTCGACCTGCCCCGTCAAAGCTTGTGGTGGGTGGCTAAGTCAAACGAGATCAAACATATCAAGTAACGAATCAATTTTTTTGCATTAGTTTTAACGTGTGGAATGACAGTGTTTAGTTTCTAACATAGAATATACTTAATAATTATATATATGACTAGAGATTATCCTCGTTCTGCTTGTATTTGTACCTAGATATGTTTTAACGATTAATATAGATTTTTCAGAAATAATATATTTTCCCGTAGTAAGAAGTTCTCCACACGTTGACCCGGATAACCAAATATCATCATACCAAATTTTCTCCAAAATCTGTGCATTGATTTTCCTTTCCTGATGTTGTTACAAAGAGACAGACAGACAAAAAAAAATACGGCTTCTGTATCGGTAATAATGACTTTTCGATAAGATTTTCTAAACAATGTTTAATGTGTAGAGTCGACTCAAAATAGAACACACAATTGCACTATTATTGGCACCTATGTGTTGAAAATTTTCAGACACTATCTTCATAATATATTGAAATTGATTTTGTCTTCAGAAGTGATTTTTAAAGTCAAACCTTACGTACAATAAAAGAAGAAAGTCGAACACTACTCGTAAGTTTTAAAATGTACCTACAATAACAATGGCATATATTTATCGTTACAACAATATGTTACATATTTATCGCTACTTATGTACTCGGTATTGTAGTGTGTGTAGTATGTAAGTATATTATGTTAAGTCCTTATTCAGCATTAAATCGATGTATTGAGCATTGGCCGTTTTCATATTATTAAAGTGGGGAAACTCGAGTATAACGGACGTGTTTATTTTACCTGTCATGACTACTACTTAACTGACTAACACCCCACAACACATGGCGACCCTGCCATAGAACTGGCGGAATCATCATTTTTTTTTTTTTTTCTTCAATATCTCTCTTCATTCGATACCCTTATTTGAACATGGGGAAAGGTCAAAGTAAAGAGGATGTTAAAGAACAAGTTATCATCGCGCAAACATCGTCTGGTGGCGACAATCACGGAGAAGCAACCCTGGCGCACATGAAGTCTAATAATATTCTTCTATCAATTATCTGCGGTTTCATTATTGTGGGGGTGCTGATTGGAGTCTACTATTTATACAAGAGGTGCCATAAACAGTGGATCCAGAAGGAGCTGAGGAGTGCGGCCTTGGAGCGTATCCTGTCGCGCGTAAGCTACCGCCGCCGTGGCCGAGATGCCCGTGACCGCTGCGACGACATCGAGCCGCAAGTATAAAGTGTTATAGTCCTAAAGTGCGTGAGTGCGTAGTTATACGGTATGTTATTGACAATATCAAACTATTATGGACTTTAAAAATAACATAAGTTTTCTTTAAATTTGTTAATTCTTTAAAATTAATTTCTTTAAAATATTGTTATTAGCTTTTAATCACTAAGTTTTTCTGATTATGTCAATAGAATTAGAGTTAACTACTATATTTGAACAGTTGAAATATCTTAAGGAAAATATAATTAAATTAGGTCCTAGTAGGAGAGTAGGTAGTAATTTTGAAAAAAAGGTTTCTGAGGCAAAAGCAATTTATAAAAAATTTAAAGATATATTGAAGTGCTTACCGACTGACGTTTCTAAGAAATGCATTTTATTATGCGCTTCTATTGACGAGACTTATTATAAAATAATATCATTTGAGGAGAAATTTGATTCGTGTAGTAGTGGTCAGTCAGAGATAGAAAACATGTCTGGAGAAAAGTTTAGTTTAAAAACGGCAGTTAGCCTCTTGCCTAAAATGACCGATGACGAACAAATTACGAATGATCTTATTGACTCAATAGAGTTGTATGATTCGATGCTCTTAGATGAGGATAAAAAGCTGTTAATAAATTTTGTTTTAAAAAGTAGATTATCCAGCGGAGCAAAAATGCGTTTAGAAAGTTCTTATAGTTCTATTAATTTACTTTTAAAAGATATGCGTACACATTTGCTCACTCGAAAATCGGATACAGCCTTGCAATCGAAGTTACAAAAAGTAAAGCAGGGTGATAAGTCTGTTCAGGAATATGGAGATGAAGTAGAAAAGTTGTTTGTGGATTTAACAATTTCCCAGGCTAACGGGGATCAAACTAAGTATAAGGTGTTGCAGCCTCTAAATGAGAAAAATGCCATTAAGTGTTTTTCGGATGGATTAAAAAGCCAACGAGTAAGTACCATAATTGCGTCGCGTAATTTAACTTCTTTAAAAGATGCCATCAGAGTCGCGGAGGATGAGTGTGGCTCATCTTTGAACCACAAGGATCAGATTTTCTCGTATAATAATAATCGTAGGAATAGGCGTAGTAATAATTTTAACTACAGCTATCGTGGATATCGTGGTCGAAATTTTTCGACATATTATTCAAATCGACCGATGTCGCAATACCGACAGCAAAGCACGTGGCGCGGAAGCGGTTCACGCGGAGCGTCGAGTTACGGTGCAGCGGGACGCGCTTACTCTGCAAATCGCGGTGCATCGAGGTATGTCCATAATTATCGCGGTAAACGTAATAATAATGTGAATAATTCTAATGATAGAACTTTAAATCATTTTACTTCGAATGACCAAGGTGAGGAAAACGATAATTTAAGTCAGTTTTTTCGTGCCTAATCAGATTTTAGCTTGTGACAGCATTAATTGGGTTAATTTTAAAATAAATAATTTAGAATTAGAATTATTAGTAGATACAGGGGCCTCTTTATCAGCGATTAAATATGAATTATTATTAAGCTTAACTAACGTAACTTTACATAAGAGTGAATTAAGTATAAATGGCGTAGGTGGTAGTTTGAAATCCGAAGGTTTTGTCTATTTGACATTAGAATGGGAAGGATTTAATTTTAGTCATAAGTTCTACGTATTTAGGAATTTACCATGTAAAGCTATAGGTATATTAGGTCAAGATTTTTTAAAAATAAATAAAGGTGTCATAGATTATAATACAGATGTACTATCTTTAAGAGTAGGTCGGAATAAGGTATCCTTACCAATGCATTACTATAATCATAATTTAACAATCGGACCGCGATGTGAGGTAATAAAATATTTACCTACACACGTTAATTATGATTGTGTCATATATCCAAAAGAGATAAGGCAAGGAATTTTTCTAGCAAGTGTAATAGCTAGGCCAAGAAACGGTAAAATACCCATAAGACTTTTGAATACGACGGATGAGGAAGTAACATTGAGTATAAATGAGCTAGAAATAGATTCATTACAAAACTACGACTTTTGTAAGTTTGAAAGACCGAATGTAAGTGTGGAACGAGTGCGAAAGTTATTTTCTATGCTTAATTTACATTCATACCTCGGAAAAGACGAACAAATGTCAATTGAACAGATATGTGCAAAATATTCTGATATTTTTCATTTACCAGGTGACAAACTCACAGTAACAAATATTTATGAGCAATCTATACATTTAAAGGATAATGTAACGCCTGTTTATAAAAAACAATATAGAATACCATTTTCACAAAAAGACGAACTTAATAAACAAATTAATGAGATGTTAGAAAATGAGATAATAGAAAAAACGAGTAGTGAGTGGTCCAGTCCGTTGTTGTTAGTACCTAAAAAGGAAGATAAAAACGGGAAACGTCAGTGGAGAGTAGTAGTCGATTATAGGCAATTAAATGAAAGGATACAGGATGATAAGTTTCCACTGCCTAATATAACAGATATATTAGATTCCTTATCGGGAGCTTTTTATTTTAGCCATTGCGATTTAAGCCAAAGTTATTATCAATGTAGTTTAAAAGATGAGTCAAGAAAATACACAGCTTTCACTACCGGCATGGGACAGTTTCAAATGTGTAGGTTACCTATGGGGTTAAAAATCAGCCCTTCAGCTTTCAGTAGATTAATGACTATAGCAATGTCAGGCCTTAACTATGAAAAATGTATTGTTTATATGGACGATTTAATAATTTTCGGTAGAAATCTAATCGAACATAATAAAAACTTAATGACTGTATTTTCAAGATTACGAAAAGTAAATTTAAAATTAAATCCATTAAAATGTGAATTCTTAAAAAGACAAATACTTTACTTAGGACATGTGATATCCGCGGAAGGCATGTTACCGGACCCTGAAAAGATTCGCGTAATTGAACGCTACCCGACACCGGAATGTGCGGATGACGTCAAGCGCTTTGTTGCATTTAGTAATTATTACCGTAAATTTATTCGTAACTTTGGTGAAATAGTTTTACCATTGAATAAATTATGTCGAAAAAATGTTAAATTCGAATGGACACCGGAATGTAACAACGCGTTTGAGCGCCTTAAAAAATTACTTTCTAATCCACCTGTATTGGATTATCCAGATTTTTCATCAAAAAACGAGTTTATTTTACAAACTGATAGTTCAGGTTTTGCTATAGGGAGCGTACTATGTAATGGTAACGAGAAACCGATTGCATTCGCGAGTCGAGGTTTGAATAAAGCTGAATTGAATTATGCGACAATTGAAAAGGAGCTATTAGCCATTGTATGGTCGATTAAATATTTTAGACCTTATTTATATGGCAAAAGATTTGTTATTAGAACAGATCATAAACCGTTGTTATATTTATTTAATATGACTAATCCATCGAGTCGTTTGACAAAGTTTAGACTTTTATTAGAGGAGTATGACTTTAAAGTAGAGTATGTTAGGGGTAGAGATAATGTGGTGGCAGATGCCTTGTCTAGGATAATTATAACATCAGATGAGTTAAAACAAATGAATAGTAAGATGGTGTGTGTGTTAACTCGAGCGCAAGCGAGAAAGAATGAGAGCAAGATTAGTAATTCTTCTACTTCTAGTGATTGTAGGACTGATCAACCTAAAATTGCTGAAGTACTTAAGAAATGCGATTCAGATGTAGAGTTTATTATTTTACCTGACCAGAAACTGCGCAGTATATTAAAAAATCGAGATGAAAGCATGCTTATTTCAAGTAAAAAAAATTTATGTTATTGTAAGAGTAAGAATAATATATTTGCAAGCCAATCTTCTTTATCAGTATACTCGCGAGACGATTTATTGAAAGAACTGGCAATTTTGTGCAAGGACTTAGAAATAAAAGAAATAATATTAATGAAAACGCGTAAAAATAAAGAATTTATTGAATGGTTAGCTAAATATATTTCTAGAAATAAAGAAAAGAATTTACCTAGAATATGTATTGTAAAAGACGTACAAAGAATATTCACAGGTGACGAAAAGAAAGTGATAATGAATGATTTTCATTTATTACCTAGTAGTGGTCATGTAGGTGTGAGAAGAATGCTAAATAATATTAAAAAATATTATTACTGGCCTTCATTAGAAAAAGACGTAAAGATTTATGTAGGTAAATGTACTCAGTGTCAAAAACAGAAATACACAAAAATTCATAAAGAACCATTGTCTATCACAACAACAGCATCATCATCATTTGAAAAACTTTTTTTGGATATAGTCGGTCCTATTGATAGGGACGATAGTGGTTTTTGCTATATCTTAACACTACAATGCGAGTTGAGTAAATATGTCGAAGCTTACCCTTTAAAAACCAAAACAACTACAGAAGTAGCTAAAATTTTTGCTGAAAATTTTACTTTACGGTACGGAATTCCAACAGAAATAGCTAGTGATAGAGGTACGGAATTTGTTTCTAAAGTAATTTCAGAGTTGTGTAACCTTTTGAATATAAAACAAACAATAGCATCAGCCTATCATCATCAAAGTATCGGAGCTTTAGAGAGTACACATAAAGTACTAGGTTCTTATTTACGAATACAAACAAATAATCACCCATCGTCTTGGAGTTCATGGTTACCATATTGGAGTTTTTCATATAATACTACTGTTCATTGCGAAACGAAATATACTCCATACGAGTTAGTTTTTGGACATTTATGTAGAATACCAAGTAATTTATGTCAAAAAGTAGAACCATTGTATAATTTCGATAATTATGTATCTGAATTTAAGTATCGATTGCAAAAAGCTCAAAATGATGCGAGAAATAATTTAATTAAAAGTAAAGAGACTAGAAAAAATAATTACGATAAGTCAATTAATCCAATTGTTTACAAGCCAGGTGATTTCTTGCTATTGAAAAAAGAAACCGGCAGTAAATTAGATACTTTGTACTTAGGACCGTATGTTGTAATTGAAGATTTGCGTCCTAATGTAAAAATAAATATGAATGGAAAAACTGTAACTGTTCATAAAAATAGAACAAAACTGTATAAGGAATAAATAGTTTTTAATTTTAATTTGTATTCTTATAAGATAAACTATTTAGTTTGATTGAGTAACTATAAGTATATATATATAAAAAAAAAAAAAAAATGTATATGATAATTTTTTTTTTTTTTTACCCTTTGGGGGATGATGTAGTGTGTGTAGTATGTAAGTATATTATGTTAAGTCCTTATTCAGCATTAAATCGATGTATTGAGCATTGGCCGTTTTCATATTATTAAAGTGGGGAAACTCGAGTATAACGGACGTGTTTATTTTACCTGTCATGACTACTACTTAACTGACTAACACCCCACAACACAGTATTATCTTTATAAATTGCAACGCCGCTTAAATACCACTTACTTAATTAATATTTTTATCGTTGTATTAGATTAAAATATTTTTACCACTCGGTTATCCAAGCGAGCGCGTTACCACTGGGCTACCATTGCCTTCTTTTCAATTATTGCTATCCAAAAGAAATCAAAACAGTAGATTTTACTTAGGTAATTAATATCGATTAAAGTAGGAAGTAAGTAGATAAGGAAGTAAACCTATTCAAATGCAAGATTGATTGTCATCAAGAAAGCGAGACTAGATACATGTTCGAAGGTGCAGTATCAACAATATCATGGCAACTTTCACAAGAGCTGCAACAAATTCAAGTGTGGGGAAAATGAACTTGCAGGCGGAACTTATCCTATCTTAACCTGTTACCGAGATTACGAAACTGCAAGCTTTGCGCGATGACGCAACTCAAGACGCACCTTGTAAAGAGTCGAGGCAATATTTCCTACTTTGCTCGCTTGCTAAATTAACCCCGTTAGAGATTAGTATCTGAGTGATGGTATAATAATAATAATAATAAAGACGGAAAAAATACCCTAATAACTTAAGTAGTTAAGTAAATGGTTTATTTCTATATAATGTAATGAATTTTAATGTTATCAAAGTGTGTTTAGTGCATATTCATTAAACGCGCCCTAATAACATTTAAATAAAGCCCTCATTTGTGGGCATTAAATAAGCAATTCTAAGTATCTTGGAAGCGATTAGAAAATATTTTAGGATTTTAATATAGAAGTTAAGCTATTAAATTAGTGAAACATATGTAAATGTGACTAGTCACTACATAAAGTAAGTCATAAAGTTTTATTGGCTGTCAGTTTTTGTCGGCGGATGTCACCCGCCGTCACCTATATACGGCCGCTTCCGGGAGCGCCGACCGGGCGGACCCGGAACGTTTTACCGACTCACTCACTTTTAGGTCACAACTTGTCAAATACCTAGAAATCCAGTAAGAGTTCTATCCAATGTTAATTCATGAGATTCAATTGCTCATTCGTGCGCCGCTTCACACTCACTTTCTGAATCGAAAGTGGACAGCACGAGGAGGAAAACGGACACATGGAAAACACCTGTTGGTGAGTTTGAATAAAACATTCCTCAGGGAAGTAAAAAAAAATATAAAAATATAGGTACAGTATAAAAACCTATTGATAAAAATGAAGGAAGATATCGTGTACACACAAAAAATGTCTGCTTCTCCAATAAATCAAATTAAGTTTAAAAGCACACGTCAATGAAAAGATAAGCGAAATACGATTAATAGAGTTGTGACATAATATCAAACGGCATTTTTCCATTAATAGACAACAATTCAATTAGAAGGACGAATTGAAATCGATTTCAACTATTGTCAGTTGACCCAATAGAGGCAGGCGTGGTTTACATTTTTGTATCTCGTAATCCAACGACGGCGGTGCCGAGGCTCGTGTAGCAGAAGCAAGGGAGTTCCCGCAATGTATCGGTGTCAGTTAGGGACGTTCGTGTGTGGCTCGTTCTAGTAAATTCCGAGTGATTATCTTATCGCTGGGTGTCGCGCAGACTGATCGCCGCGCGCCAATCGCGGGCTTTTACGAAAACATTGAGATATCATTAACACAAACATGAGCAGGTGAAGCACACTGTGCGTCGCTAAGAGAATATAGAGTTAAATATGCTATAAAACGTAGGCAAATATAATCAAATGGCGATGTTAAAACTTTAAGGGGCGGTAATATAATTTTTAAATAACGTATTCAAAATAATGCGGCTATATTTTAATTTTAAATGTAACCAGTTTATATATGTATTAAATTCTCATAAGCATACAGGTTTCCTTACGATGTTTTCCTTCACCAGAAGACAAGTGGTAATCATATTATAAATGATTCGCACATGAACGATTCATTGGTGCGAGACCCGAGTTTTGCACCCTCTTCGCTCGGTTACCCAAGCAAGCGCGTTACCCCTGAGAAGAAGGTATTCAAGTAACGACTTATAAACTTATATCCATATTTGTTATTAAATCCACACCTTCACTGCCTGACCGCAGCCATTGTGACTGTGTCAGAAGAGATTTCCACGCTATCAGAAAGGAAACTTAATCCCACGCTTCAAATCAAATTATGGTTGACCGCAATTCTTTTGACAATTACAAGCACAAAGACTTTTTAATCACTTTCTTTAGCTCATTTCTCTTACCGAGTAGTTGATAATTTACTTTCAAATAGGTTTTTTTTATGTTTTGGTCTATTGAGATTAATAGCTTTCTAGAAATATGGCCTAAAATAATATTATCTATGGTTTCATACAAAATTAAACAAAATTCTTCCGAGAAGTTTTAAATTTGTTTTCAAAAGTTTATTTCACAATGTAATCGCTCTTAAATCAATTCATACAACGCTTTAAGCAATGTATAGTACATGTATAATTAATTAAAAATGAAGCACCTCCTGGTTCCAAGGGTCGCGCTATCGATTACAATCATCAAATTTTAATGAGATATGTCTAGACTTTAGCAATTTGAGGCCAATGTCATTGTATTAATAATAAAATACGAGTTAAAGCTGACTCTAACTTTATTATGCATAACAAAAGGGATTGCAAAAGTTTTATGTTCCATGAAGTAACTTCGTCCATAAAGTATTAAATGCACTTGGTTTGATAATTTAAAATTTTATTACTCACAATATTTAGTAATACTTAAGTAAAGTTAACTTTTCGGTTTATACATTTTACTGCGGGAAATATTACCTACATCTAAGAGATATCTATACTAACCATTAAAAATATGTACCTTGGGAAAGTGCCTGGACGAAGCGAGGGTAAGTCGCTAGTATATAAATATGTTTATAAGTTATCTTGCTAGTTAATGCTATTAGTGAAAACTGAAAACTAAATAAAACTCCATGCAGTTGAGTCCTAATAAACACGCACAAAATAAGCAAACTGAAGATTATACATTGAGGAAAATGCTTAGCATATTGGTATATACAAAGATCAAAGGTGAGATTTATAAAACCTGTAAGTACAACATAAGCCAGCACTTAGCTGTGCATGTCAGAGAAAACGTTTTAAAATTTAAGGTATTTACACGGTCGCTATACATCGTGCCCACGCGACCCGCTGTTGCTCAACGACAGAGCATGACCGAATTTATATTAAAACGAATCAATAACAATCGATAAAGCGATAGCTTACCAACAACTGGCAGAGCAAGAGCGGCGGTGTTTGAAAGATAATATTTATTTGCAACGAGTAACAACACTTTATTATTTTTGTGTAATGTAAGATTTAAATATATGATCTCATTTGTATGTTATTTTTGAATGTTTAAGATGTCATTTAGCATATTATAAAGTAAAAAAATAAAAATTTAAACTTGATTTATAACAACAACTTTATCCATTTATTTTTTCCATTTGTAGGTACTATCAATATACCTACTTAATCTAACAATAAACTTAGCAAATAAACTTCTAATTAAACCCTAAAGGTTAAAAATTATAGAGAATCTAATATTTTTATATTTTGGTTGCGTAAATCGTCTTTGGAAATAATAAAATAAGGAGTGTCCGGGTGAAGTTATTATTTATGAATAGTTACATGTAACATGTATAACCGGTACATTTCGGCAGCACGGACACCGGCTTGCCTTCACCTATTTATTGAATTCGTTAACATACTAACTGACTCATCGATGCAGTGGGCGTTAAACTTACGACCGCACTAACTGTTAGTTAAAAACAAACTTAGGCAATCGTTAAACTTTATAAACTAAGCTCATAAAACATTATTCATTGTCGAAACACTATTTTACATCTCACGTAATTGTAGCAATAGTAATAACTTTTAATAGCTCGGTATTTTACATGAATATAACAGTACCTAAAAATATATATAAAATGTAACAGTGCGGCATAATCCAAAATTTCCAATAAAGAAAGTAAGTAACTTCCTCGTTACAAAGTTTGAAAAGCCCTGCCGCCCAACCCACCGCACGCTTCGGTTCCACTGACCGATAAAACCTCCATTACAATATTAATTATATAACGCGGAAGCTATACACACATACATATACGTATACACGTACACTAGTGTAACGTAACATTAGAGTGTACACTTCGTATTAGTCACTGTTTACCAAGCTTTAATTCCAACTCATAATCTGTGTACAGATAAATAAAATTCAATTGCTGTTCGTTAGTCTGACTAAAACTCAAAAACGGCTGGACCGATTAGAATAATTATTTTTTTGTTTCAATGTGTGTCACTGTGTGGTAGTTTAGTTATTAGTTTAATAAACGCGAAGAACCCATGAGCAAGAGCGAGCTTCTAGTTACAAATAAACGACAGTATATTTTACAGGAAATCAAATCTACTCGTATGACAAGCACATGCAACTAACACCTACTACTTTAAAAATTAAACTATTAATATTCTCAAATAAAGTATATTTTTGTAAGTATACTTTATTTGAGAATATTTAAAACAGCATTAATGTAGACTTTTAAAAAATTCAAACATCACTACTATTGCTATAAATCGTAAACTCCCGCATTGCAAATAAGTTACAAACAATTTAACGGCAACAATGTTGTGGCTTGTTTGTATACATACGTGGTATTGTTGTGTTGGAACGAGTATAAATATAACTTAACAAGGTATTATGGCGTGTAAAATGTGCAAATAGTTGCGACAGTGATGTCATTTTACCTCGACATGAGGGATTTGTAGGTACACGGGTGACCTGCAGAGTCCGCACCTCTCAAATATCATTTTAAGAATATACTACAAAACAGTTAAAAAGGTTTTATTTCTTGATACCTGCTATTAATTTTACAATATAAATAAACGACAACTCCATTATCTAGCGGGTTTTTTTCAAATGACACTAAAAATGGAGCTCGTCAACCACCACTAATTACGTCCGCGTCGCGTCGTGCAAAGTGATTATTTTACCTGTTAGCAACTTATGTTATATGTATATTCATACTTATGTATTTTAATGATTAAATGAGAATCTTGTGAAATCTTGTCGTTAATAGATATTTTAGAGCAAAGTTGGATTACGCTTCTTTAAACTTCAGTGCATAAAATATAAAAAAAACGTTGACGTTTATTAATTAATTAATGTATGTGTACGAGATGTAAATAAAAGATGAACCTACCTACTGACCAGCTATGGACAGTCACATAAATGCTATATGTATGTACAACTAATTCAATTGTGAGGCAACGTCCATACGCGAGTGTAATATTACCAGAGGCATTCCAATTGCGACACAATTCCCAAACGACAATGAGAAACGACAAGTGAATGCATTTTCGTAAGTAATCGTTTTGAGAAAGCGCCATCAACCTTGCCTTGTGCAGCTTTGAAATTGTACAGCGTCGGCGCCAGTTGATACTATTATAAACATACATACATCGATGCAAGTAAAGAACGTAAGTACATCACTTTATTATGTATAGATACTTATTATGTAAGTTATTCAAAATCATCACCAGTTGCCGCATGACTTCTGTTCGTGATAAACTCCAAAACTACGGCACCGATTTTTATGCTGTTTTCACAAATGGAAAAGAGCTATTCTAGAGGAAGGTTTTAGTATATAATTTGTAAAGTTTTAGTATACCTAGCGGAACCCGCGGCTTCTCGTACGCTAAATCCAGGGACGAACCCAAGCGAAGCGAGGGAGAGTCGCTAGTAAAGTACAAAACATCACATACGATTAATTTACTATATTCTCATAGTACCCCGCGTTCCCTCCGGCCACCGCTGCGACGTGCGAGCTACTACATCGTAACAATACACATAACTCGGCTAATTCGACACCCGCCACCCGACACCGCGCCTGCGCCCGCGCACCGCCGTAGGGCAGTGGGCTAGGTATTTATTGTTATGATAACAACGCACATGTTATACTTAGGGGTGAAGTTAAAGTTCAAATTACACACTGTAAAGTTCTACACTACGCCCAGTTTCCACTTTGTATGGAAATTATGTACAATGTTGTGTTTTATTTTATTTTATAAAAGGGAAGTCGCTTTATATTTAAGTCGACATTACTACTTAATTTCCTGTACTTCTCTTCTTAAACATTATAAGCTGTTAGAATCAATCGGTATTTTATGACGATATTAAATGCCATCGATTGCTTATAAAATAAATTATATAATACAATTACTGAACTGATTGGAACGGACACTGATACCGTAATTCGATATGTAAACAATTAAGTTTAATTCAATTAGTTTACAAATAGACCAACTAATTTGCCAGTCAGATTAGTACGAAACTACCACCCACTAGCGCTCTAAATTAAACTAGCTCGCTATACGTAGTCACCTTTAACGGTGACCCCAGTGTTACAGCCACGTGGCGCGCGGCCCAGCACCCTGTGGCACGCCCGAACTATGGTTCGACTGCGTTGACTTAGACGGGAGAGCAAACGGCCTACGATGAGAATACACATTAAACTAACATTTTCATCAAACTTTAATTTTTTTAGGTAATAAAATACAGTAAAAACACAGTAAGTTCTTACAAGTCTCTCCGGCTCATGCTCTACCTATCTATGACAGTTCACTCCTCCATCACCGCGTAAAAGATGGTAAACTACAAAAATACATTTATAACATTAATACAGAATAAACAACTTTAAACGGATATGTTCCCATACTACGACTATTAGCTACTCGTACTATGAGTTAAAAGTTTTCCCTTTTTCTATCATTTGCGGGCAATTTGTGGTGTTACGGCGTCAAGCTCCTCGTGGCGATCTTTGTGATTTATACTTTTTATATGCAGTGTTGAAACACTATTTACGCTACATTTGCATTAGCAGTTGTAAGTACAGTATCATTAAATCATATACTTTGAAGCGTTGCACAGTGGTTAAGTTGTTTGAATAAAGAAGACTACGTGTAGTAAAATGCAATTATCCACTTGTATGGCAGAAGCTTTAAGCTTTATATTAACTTCAATTTTGTTTTATATTTATACCACGATTATGCCTTCGAAGAAACTTTTGTCACTATTCATTTATGTGTCATTTGAATATAAACGCCAATGCCTTATAAGGAACTCTCACTTCCTTTGACTGCTGTCGTAATTTCCCCGCCACTTACACAGGGAGATGTGCAGATAGACAACGAAATGAATACGAACAGCTGCGTCCGAAGGCATTATTATTATATGTAGAGCTTGCACGTCTGTGTTGGCGTCCGCGCGTCTGATTAAAATGTGGCCGGCCATATGGTGGGACCGGCTCGAGCAGGCAAGCGTACACTACACATGTGCCCTACATCGAATTACGAATACATGTATACACTTTGTCGACTTTCCGCGAAAATTCATGAAAAATTAAGCATTCCTACACGCGGATTTTCTTACAAGCGCCCCGTCAATATATTTTAGGTGCAGATTTTTCATTGTCATCGTCTCTTTGAAGAGTAGTTCGCGGCGGCAAGGCCAATATTATTTACATTTTTAAAGAAGTATGAGAGGGTGGGGGGTGTCGCGGGTGAATACAGTCCCCGCAGCTTATAGTAATCCAATAAATAAACGTGCGATCTTTTCACCCCAAAATAATCCACTCGCAAAATGTAGAGGGGAATTTGTACGATGCTGAAGCCCTGTTCGTTCGCGAAACAATCGATAATAGGTATATCAGCTGCTCTAGCCGTCGTCACCGCGGCTAAAGGGAACTAAGCGAACGACTTCTAACAAACATTCAAAAAACTAAATACGATGTTAAAATAACAATTTTAGAGGACGCCAAAGGGCTTTTAGCAAGTCTTTATAAAAAAAATATATCTAATAAAATTTCAGAGCCATGTCGGCTCTATATTTATTTTTTAAATATTACATTAAAATATAATTACTTAAAAGGCTTTTAATATTTTCAAAACAAAAAACTCTCTTTATTAGAAAGTGCAAAATATTTTCAAATAGTGAACCAAACTTAACGTGGCTTACGTCGCGAAACTGATAAAACTTTATCACCTAGCAACGTAATGCTTGCTGTTTTAGTACCGTAGAGTTTCCGCCGCCGTATAAAGAATACGAATATTTTTTCATTACTTCATTATAGTTTAAGGATATAATAGATTTTTTCTAATTGAATTACCAAGACACTTGTGGATATCACGAGTGGCATTGACGAAATATACATTGTAAAGTAAATAAATAGGTAAATCAGACATTTCATTAGACATTTTGAAGTTAAAAGTATCATTGATATTTGATAGTTGCAACTTGCAGTGAAACGATTTCGCATTAATTAGTCGAGTGACCTACATCGGCGCGGCCGCAGCGGGCGCGGCGCTGCACCATTGTTTAGTGTTTTGTGTAGGATCAATCTGGGGACATTGCACATGACGTGTGTCATGCAGCGTACAGCCTACATAGTATGCATTGGAAATAAGCTTGACTATGCCTAATAATGTTTCTCCATTTTTTCACTATAATTATACAATTTATGATAAATTATTTTGTACTTTAAAATTGACAACAAATAAAGTGTAAAAATTACTATTTTTTTCTTAGATTATCACAGTTAGTGTCAATAATAGTATCATGTGTAGAACAGGCTGTGAACTACTTCTATAATTTTAACTGAACTATTTAATACTAATGAAATTATAGTATTTTCCTTAATTTCTCAATAGGTAGCATTCTTTACTGATTTTCACTATCTATTGATACAAAAGATATCAACAAAGGGATGGCCAAGTTGATAAAAGATTAAACCGCTGATATAACATTTTTTGACATTAACTGTAAAGCATATTATTTAAATATTAATTCTTAAATATTATGCAACAGTCAAATATTTAGTTTTGTTAATAAGACCAGAGTTATGTAAAGTTGAAAAAGTTAATTTAAGTACATATAATATATGCAAGGTTGGAGTAATTTTAGCAATGAATAGTAGTGTCAATAATTTTTTACATTGCGGTAAGTAGATAGCAACAAAAGAATTAGCTTCCTAGTGGTGGAGACTCAAGGACAAACTTATTAGTAAAATATTTGTATGTGACATAATCACCTGACACCGTCACTCTAATCACTTAACACAGTCTCTCTAACTTTATTTTACTTGATCTATTAATCAACTATTGTCAGAATCAGACAAAGTGTACTAAGATGAAAATAATTTATGCAATAGTCAACTTAAACTTAAATTTGTAGAAATAATATTACATTGCCTAGTTTTTGCAACCTATTAGAAATGGTAACTTCATTTTTAAATAATTATATATTTCACTGCTTTCACATATTAGTAATATATTTAATAAAAAGTTAATGTAGAATTGATTTATTTTTTCTTTTTAGAGAAAAAAGGCATGAGAAAAATCGATATTTTCAACAAAACAAGACGCCGCTAGCGAAACACAGGACAAATACTAATATGAAATTAAAAACGTATAATCTAATGCATAAAGTAAATTAGGAGCCTTTCGTATATTTTTTTAGTACTTTGAAAAGCAACGAAAAAGGTGCAAATAAGATACCGGCGTACTCACCCATCTTGATAGAGTCAGTCGATCCCACACAACGGTCGTTAGTGTTCCTTCAGCTTCATCACAAATTACAAGTATTTACACATGAACACTAATAGAACCTCGCGTTAGGTAGCAATAGTCGTGAAATCCTTCATTTAAACTTTAACATAAAATATAAGCCAGGAGCCGGACGGCGGGCGGCGGGCGGCGGGCGGCGGGCGCACTCCGCAGCTGTCAGTGGGCGCGCGTGCGTTCGGAAGTTGCGCCTGGTACATGTGTGTGGGACACGTTCGGTTTCTTATCACGCCTGCGAAGGCCTTACGCCTGCATTATTCAGACAACAGTGCACTGTACACCTTTGTGATACTCCATGGTGATACTACATATTTGACCCACGTCGATTTTTATTCAAAACAAATTTTCTCATAAAAAAAATTCTATTGTTTCTATTAATTGTCGATACAGAAGCCGTATCTATAGTTTTTAGAATTTTGATCTATCTGGCTGTATAGTGTATATGTCTCCACTAGGTTTTTAAGTAGTTAGTATGATAATAGTGGATATCCGAGTTAAATTTTAATGTATGGCATTTACCAACGTTAAAAAAAGGACACTTTTACTGCGAGAAAATATCTAATCTCTGATAAATCTATACGATACGAGCGAAACTGCCTCGTAACTTTTAGGTACATGTAAAGAGTAAAATAGTCGTTCTTGCCATCTTTTGCTACGAATCAAAAGCTAACAGTAAATTTTATTATTAGCATTAATTATATTTAAAGTAAGAAAAACACTTACAATACTAACAGAAATATTAAAAGTAGCGACTCACCCTCGCTTCGTTCGGGTTCGTCCCTAGGTTTAATGTCAGCGAGCCACGGAAGGAACCGCTTAAATAAAATTACTATAAAATATAAAATTTCTACCTCCGCCTTTTTTTTGAAGTCGGTTAAAATGTTCTAAGTTACGCCTTGTAGCATTAGCTATCTGCGAGTGAAAGCCCCATCAAAATCGGTCCAGTCGTTTCAGAGATTAGCCGAAACAGACAGACAGGCAGACAAAAATATTAAAAAATGTTTTTTTGTTGCTAGAGTCGTAGTCGCATTTAGTGAAAAGCTGTTAATTAGAAATTAATAACTGACATTCACATTTTACTTTTCGTTACAGTCGAATTAATGAACATTCAATATATGATTGGAAGTAAATTTTTTTAGTTTTGGTATTTCTTAAATAGAAATAGATACCAAATACTAAAATCAGTCAACAATAAATAGGCCAAATAAGAGGGTAGGTACATAAAAAAAGAAAACATATGAACGCTTCATAAAATAAGTGCTTTATTGATTAATTTTCGTAAGTTTTATAGGTACATAAGTAAAAATTAAATTGTACGTGTTTGTTAAACAAAAACCACTTAAACAACAGAGAGAAAATCATCCACAAACATATTTACAATTTCGGAAAAACAAAACATTACTGGATTAGGAAAACATGAACGTGCTTAAGAATAAACTATGAAACTGTTAATGTACGTTTACTAATAATTAAAAGTCTAAGATTCGATTGCACTATGTCGAATTAGAACTGTAGGTATGTGTGAGAACCATACATTGGTATTAGAAATTATTTTATATATTTTTTTTTCTTCTTATCGGCCAGATTTTCTAAACCTATTCTTAAAAAATTAACGAGTCGTTTTAGATGAAACGTAAGCAAAAAGTTACAATTCAGTGCTAGTGGCTAGCTAAAACAATAATTTCGTCCGCAAGGCGAAAGTCTACCCAGTATTAGCGATCTTTATACCTAGGATCAATATACACAAACCAATTTCATATATTTACATAACCGAAAACACAATAAATATTAGAACCTTATACTCTCTGTACAATATCGTAAAATATGAAATAGACTCTCCTTATCACTTATTTGACCTTTTCCCTTAGCTTTGTAACGCGGTGTCACATTAACTGTTAAACATTTTGTTACAATTTAGTTATTCACTATGGTTATTGTAGTTAGTGAGATATCGTTACAACTTGCTGTGATTTAAGTACGCACTTTGCAACCAGCTGAAATTTGAGGCGAGCGAGACAGAAGTATGTGTTAGAACAGGATAGCAATGTATCTAACCATAGCTCTGTCTCTTTCGAAAACAATACACTGACACCACATTTGCCTCAATTTTGTGGTAACAGTGTACCACACTTAAGATTTAATATTCTGTTCTTATCTACATTATTTATTATTATTAGTGTAGTTAGATTTGATTAAGAGAAACGTTGCAAAGTGTTGAAAGGAATTAAATAATTAGTATAAAATATAATATACGATTAGTGCAGACGAAATGCTGAGAGCTCTCTGTACTAAAATTGTAAAGTTTTTAAAACACATAAAGCGTTCTCAGCATTTAGACCAAAATCACACTTAAATATTACTTTTTTTTCTACCCAAGTTATTTACCCAAATTACTAAAGAATTATAAGGAAAATTTGTTGAATAAGAACAAACATAACATCAATTACATTCGGGACATACCAGCTTGAAATGTATAATAAAGACATTGAATAATAGCTAAATGACAAAAGGTACCAAAAAGACTGGTATCAATTGCTAAAATCAAACAGCTATTGCTATTTCTTTCTAAATAATATTTTGAAAGAGATAGAGAATGTTTATAATACATATTGTCAATATTACTAGAATATAGGAGAAACAAAAAAACAAGGCTCAACTAAACTTAAAAATTATTATAAAAAATATAGTAACTATATGATTTGCACAACATAATTTATGTTTGATGTATTATTACTTATGTAATTTTATCTGGATTGGAGGAATAGTTTATTTATACAAATGTCAGAATGTTGAGAGATGTGAGCTGCCACCTTGTGCACAAGTGTAAGTCCACCCATCATATATTATATTGATAACACGGTCTAGAAAAAAGGTCTAGCATCAAGAGTAGCGAGGGTTCGTCAGCTTATCGTGATAAGTTTTCATTTACGGCCGTGGCGTGACGATAGACTGGGGTGCTGTGCAACTAAGATAGAGTATTTATTATTCTCTTTTTATCTCACGTAATGCTAGCGTACTATATATCATAATCATATTATAATCATCACATTACTCGAAATTATTTCGTATTTCATAAATACCATTTAATTATCACTTAAACGGCGTGCGGAGCTCCAGTCGATAGCAACGCCGCATAGCGGCGGAGACGCGAAGCTTAGCAGCTTATTACACAAAACGTACAAATCTCTTATTACTGAAATTGAGCTTGTTGCTAGACCTGTTTTACTCAACCGTGTCTTGTACACAAGTGTTCTCCACTCACCATATATGTAGATTATAACCAATATGTAGGACAATTCAATAGAACTCACTGTAATATTAACAAAACGAGATAATTTCTAATATAAATCAAAATCCTTGACTAGAATTTCCTGTTTGTAAAATCGATACTTTATTAAACAACAACGTTTGTAATTTTAACTCAGTAATATATCAAATCTATAAGCTTATTTAAAGAAAGCTTGACAATTTAATCGCGGTATAGCAGTATCCATATTACAACAAACAAATATATAGAAAAAGCGTACTTTATTATAGATTATAATAAATAATAGTATTTTACATTAGTATAAAATGTTGCACCCGATCGCCTCACCTAGTTTGTGTATGTATGTACGTCGTACAATACATCAGAGTAGTTTGTGGAGGTCGATGAACGTCTAAAGACTATGTCATATGTTATATTTAATCGACACGATATTAGAAGTGACTTAAGTAGGTTAGTATTTTGGTTACGATTGCACTGCTGATGTCTGAAACATCGAGTCGCCTTTCTAGCTCTCTACAGGGAGGTCATTTTCCCGAATTATAGAAAAAATGAGCAATTATCACATTAATAGAGATTTTTACAAGTTTCTTGCCGTAGAACATTAAGCAAATATTGCTGTGACTACAATATAATTATTATAATATTACATCTATCCGCACTCGACGAAGCCCGCACCTGATCTGCAGAGCTTCACTTATAATATCAATTGTAATTCCTAACACGTCGCTTGCGTTTCCCCGCTATCATAGAACCCCCTTATTGAATTTAATTAATTTGAGTGTATGTTTACACTTAAAATGGAAAAACCTAAAAATGTATACATTATCTGTAACGATATATGAATATAAGTTAAATTACAATAAATAAAGATATTATATAAAACAAAACTAACTTCAATTGGTAAATAGATCAGATCACGAGCATACCAACAATTTGATAAGTATATAATCCCCACATAATTTAGAAAGAAACGAATTGTTCAGGTGTCAGCTGTCGAGTGGGAGTGGGAGTGGGAGAGGGAGTGGGAGAGGGAGTGGGAGAGGGAGTGGGAGTGGGAGTGGGAGTGCGAGGGTCAGTCGTCGTCGGTGTCGGCGTCGCTGGAGTAGTCGGCGTGCGCGCGCAGCCGCGGCGGGAAGGGCCCGCGCGTCTGCTGCCTGCGGACCACACAGCCGTTTATACATTAGTAAAGTTGCGGCTGTTAAATATTATACATTACTGCTGAATACTTGTTAACTGTTGATATAGATTTATTTAAAAAGAAGGTACTTTTCCGCCGCGGGTTCAGTTAGATAAAATAAACAAAATTTCTAAAATAAAAGTATTCCTTATAACATTAGCTATCTGCGAGTGAAAGACCCTTCAAAATCGGTCTAGCCCTTTTAGAGATTAGCCGGAACAAACGAACAGACAAGACAAAATTTTTAAAATTGATTTTTTATGCAAGTAACTTTCTTTTTTTTGATATGATGGGACATTATTACACACAACGCCATTTAGTTCCGTGATAAGCTACGAAGGAAGCTTGTGTTACGAATACCAGACAGCTGATATACTACATATATAAGTTTAAATACATATTATAAATAGATGCATATTATATGTATAGTATGTATATTGACTGCGAACTGGCAACCAGTACTATCTCAATTTTGACAACTTTTCAGGATGAAGAAAAAACTCATTTGAGTCATTAATATAGCATCTAGTAAATTAAATAAAAATACGTGGTTTTTAAATATGTTTATTGCACATGTTATTAAAAAGAAAAGTAGCATTACATGCTTTCTTCTAATATAAAAACGAGATAGGACAATATAAATCAAGTTGGAACAAAAATTGAGATAGGACCAGTTGCCAGTTTACAGTCGATATGTGGTGTGGCGTGGTGTGGTGTTGTGTGGTGTGGCGTGGTGTGGTGTGGTGTTGTGTTGTGTGGCGTGGTGTTGTGTGGCGTGGCGTGGTGTGGTGCGGTACTAACGCGAGACGGCGGTAGTGGTTGAGCCACTCCTCCAGCAGCTGCGCCTGCAGCAGCGGGCGCGCGTGCGGGCGCCGCGCCGCCGCCAGCGCGCCGCCCAGCGCCCGCGCGCGCACCCAGCGCCGCACCACCGCCTCCTCCTCCTCCAGCTGCACGCACAATACACACATACAACAAACTTACATAGCAAGCACTCACTTTTATCAAAGAAATCCACTTTAAATCATGCTACTTGAGATAGTAGGTAGTAGCCCTTTTTAACGTCCCACTGCTGAGCACGGGTCTCTCTTAGTACAAAGGGGATCAGGCCATAATCCAACGCGCTGGCCTAGTGCGTGTTGATGGACTTCACATGTCGTTCGAAAACTGGCTAGGTTTTCTCAGACATGCAGGTTTCCTCACGATGTTTTCCTTTACCGTAAGACAAGTGGTAATCATAATAGAAATGAATCGCACATGAAAATATCAGAGGTGCGAAACCCGGATTTGGGCCCGCATCACTCGGTTATCCAAGCGAACGCGTTACCGCTGGGCTACCGGCTACTGTCTTTTAAATTAAATACCAAAGTTTAAAACTAATCATTATTTAACACATTATAATATAAAAATTAATGAAAATAGGTTGCGGGAGTTATATAAAGAGTAATATAAAGTAAGTTTTCTTTTTACACAAAAAAAATTATGAACTACAATAAGTATATCAGTACCTCTTCACAGGTGAGGAAGTGCACGGGCAGCAGCTTGCCCTCGGCGTCGGTGAGCGGCAGGTACGTGGTGTCATCGCCGTCCTCTGTCTGCTCGCTACAACCGACAACACGTACAGATTATATATAAATATATATTTACACCTGTCAAACCAATTGTATTACATTTATGCGTTCAACAATTTTTTTTTAAATATATAGGTTCCGTATTAAGGTTTGTGTTACTTATGCTCATGACTGAAATCATTTAAAACTTTATATAAAACAAAGAAGGTATTCAATAAAAAGATGGTTTCATTGTGGAGTTTAGTACCGGCAGATGTAGTCGTGCCGCTGCGAGTACTGGTCGAGCGTGACGAGCGCGCAGAAGTGTCCGCGCGTGTAGCCCAGGCACAGCGGCGCCGCCGAGCAGAACTCGGGCTCCCACAGCAGCGGCAGGTAGATGCCCTGGAAGCCGGCGTAGCCCAGCGCCTCGCCGCGGAAGGACGTCACCACGTGCACGCCGTACACCAGCACGGGCCGCCGCAGCACGTGCGCCAGCGCGAACACGTGCAGCGGGCGCAGCGCGGCGCCCGGGCGCGCGGCCGCCGCGCCCAGCCGGGCCCACTCGGCGCGCAGCTGCGCCTCGTCGGGCGCGTAGTGCAGGCGCGCGGCCTGCAGGCGCTCCCACTGCGCCCAGCGCGCGCGCAGGGCGGGCGCGCGCAGGGCGGCGGCGAGCGCGCCGCGCAGCGCGTTGCCGCGGTCGGCCACGCCGTAGGCGGCCTGGCACAGCGCGTCGGGCAGGCAGTCGCCGCACGAGCGGTTCCACAGCGCCAGCAGCCGCGCGCCCAGCGCCTCGCTCAGCGCCAGCGCCGGCTCCGCCTCCAGCGTCTGCTGCGCCTCGCGGTCCAGCACCTCCGAGAACAGCTGCTCCTGGATCGCCGCCGGCAGCTCCTCGATCTCTACACACCACCCAAACACAACCATTACTTACATACTTCACTAGTCTAAAATATTATGACATTAGCTATCGATTCAAACTTTTCAAAGATTAATCGAAATAGTTTAATATTCCGTTTTTTTTGTAAATATTGTATACACTTTGATACATATTAATTAAAAGAAACCAATTCATTTCTATTTATTTGTAATTAATAAAAACATAAGTAGCGGTATATCTGCGTACCGGCGGGCAGCGAGAAGGTGGAGAACTCGTTGATGTAGTAGCAGGGGAAGCTGCCGCCCTTGCGGTAGCGCAGGCTGGCCGCGATGTGGCGCCGGATGGACGCCGCCAGGTCCGGCGCTTCACACACACGACAAAGTTAAAAAATGTGTATTTTTATTAATTATTATACTATGAAATAATCAGAGGTGCGAGACCAAGATTAGAGCTCATATCACTCTGTTATCAAAACGAAAACGTTACTATTGGGCTACCACTGTCTTCCCCCTTCTATTGAAGGGACGCTTGTGCCCAGGGTTGGGGCATAAAAAGGAATAAATACAATAAAATACAATTATATTATATTCCATTAAAATAATTATTATTAAACTCGAGAATACATTATATGGACATGGAAGAAACTTACTACACCCATAAATAATGATTTAAAAAAAATTAATAAAATAGGAAACATAACTACATTATATAGTGTTAGGATCCTCTATAATATAATAAAGCGTGTCGCGGAACGTACGTTCGCAGCGCCTCTAATTGTGATTAATAATCTGTGCTCTCTTACAAAATGTCTACGAATATAAAAGTGTATCTCTGTACTACAAGATTAATAATTAATAATAAATAACATAAAAATATACTCAAGCATTTATCATTCATATAATATCAACACATACAGCCCGCGCCAAACTTTGTGACCGCCTTGAGTATAGTCGCGAGTCCGAACTTGCGCATGGTACAGTCGAGTGGGCAATACGTAATCAACCAAACAATTTTCGTTTTCTAACATTTTTAATACTTATTATATTATGTCAATTTATTTTTATTTGTTGATTATAAAGTTCGTGTTTATTTCATAGGTTATTTTATTTAATTTAATATACAATGTATGTGTTATTTGTAAAACATATAGGTTAGGTAATAATAGGATAAATGTAAATGTAAATAAATATGTAGACCATTTTACGAGCCTGGCGTCGTAAAACATTACAACGTCCGGTAGGCATGTTTATAAACAAATAACAACGAGTAACAATAACAACAAGTAACAATAACTAAAAACTATAATAACAAATTAACGAAACGATCGAACGAATTTTGAACGCTACAGTACTCTCAGAGCTCACAAGTGCGTGATTCGTGTACGGACGTAGCACTCACACTAAGGCGTGGGTGCCAGCGCGCGTCGCGGGTGAGCGGTGCGGGCGCGCGGGGTGTGGCCCTGCCCCCAAGCTCTTGTGCGTCCCGCTAATACCTGATGCAGTGTTCTGCGCAATGCAATGAGCCTAGTTCGGGACGGCCACAAAGTTTGGCGCGAGCTATACATAATATATAGATACTTACCAACATATGAAGGAGACCTTTTCAGTCCTGGTCCTCCACCTGATATCCTCGACAGCAACATCGACAATATCTCTTGTCTTTGAAACCTGTATACAAAAAAGAAATAAACATCTGATAAATACTAAAGACGTTAAAACGCCATTGCTAAACGCGTAAGTGAACTTGCGATGCTTTATTTAAGTCATCTAACCTTGCACGTCTTAACGTCCAAGATTAGATCCATAGGTTTTTATAGGTAGTGTAGATGTTTCCTGTCACATTTAAACTTTGTACCACAAGAAATTAAGGACGTTCAGACAAACTTGTTAGAGCTTTTAACCACCTTAATCTGGCCCTGTCGCATAATTCGTTTTAATGGACGTCTACTAACTACAAATTACCTCCCTGCGTAATTTCATCTTTATACGTCAAACAAGTTTTCGATATTTCGTGATGAGCGAGTGAGTGTTTGAGTGAGTGAGTGTTTGAGTGAGTGAGTGTTTGAGTGAGTGAGTGTTTGAGTGAGTGAGTGTGTGTGAGTGAGTGAGAGTGAGTGTGTGAGATAGAGTGAGCGAGCGAGTGAGTGAGTGAGTGAGCGAGTATGTGATTGTGTGTGTGTGTGTGTGTGTGTGTGTGTGTGTGTGTGTGTGTGTGTGTGTGTGTGTGTGTGTGTGTGTGTGTGAGTGGGCGAGTATGTGAGTGTGTGAGTGAGCGAGTATGTGATTGTGTGTGTGAGTGGGCGAGTATGTGAGTGTGTGAGTGAGCGAGTATGTGATTGTGTGTGTGAGTGGGCGAGTATGTGAGTGAGCTAGTGTATAAGTAAGCGAGTGAGTCAGTGAGCGAGTGAGTGAGGTGTGGGGCTACCGTATGGCGAGGTGCACGAGCGTGTGTCCGGCGTCGAAGGCGGAGGCGCGGTCGAGCGCGGCCAGCTCGGGCGCGGCCAGCGCGCGCGCCGGGTCGCCGCCCGCCGACAGGTACGCCTGCACCGCGCGCGCGTCGCCCTCCACCACGCCTGACGCACACAACACACAATAACATGAATATATGGATTTTCACATCCATTTGGCACTCTAAACAATTATTATTTACATTTTATTTTGATATACTTAAAGAAATTTCAGTGGCAATGGACATATCAAAGATTGCAAACACAAATATCTTTCAATAAACTATTTTAATATCTATATATAAAATCAACGGCCTGTGGTAAATTTTAGTAATATTGTCAGTGCTATAAAAACTAAAAATGTGATGCTGTACCGAGGCAGGCCTGCAGCCACATCCAGTCCAGCTGCCGGCGCTTGGAGCGCCGCGCGCCCTCCGCCTCCGCCGGGCTCGGGCTGTTGCACACCTCGTTTATGCCTGCTGGTACAATTATGTTTTATATTCTCATATTATATATCTAGCCCTCTAGCTACCAAGCGAAACGAGGATAGGGCATTACCTTCTTATAGGAAAACTACATCTTTCATATCACACTATAAATTTGTCAGGCGTTCCAACTTATTATTCCACATAAGCCACATTAGTGATTTAAAATTACTAAATGCATTGCAGCAGATGAGTTCCAATAAGCTCTATCTTGTCGAGGAGGATCTCTAATGGAAGCCTGTTATCTAAATGTTGTCACTTCAAAATTTTCTTAACCTTTTTCAAAATTACATAATATGACGAATCTTGTAACATTTTTTATCAGTAACATTATGAGAACAGAGCAGGTCTAACCAGGGGGCGTGCGGACGGCGGGCACGACGGCGACGGGCGCGACGGGCGCCACGGGGGCGGGTGGCGCGACGGGCGCGACGGGCACCAGGGGCGCGGAGGGCGCGGCGCCGCACATGGCGCACTTGGACGCGCGCGGCCAGTTCTCGTACGTGCACGTCTGCGAACAACAAACACACTAAGGGGCCATTCATTTATTACGTAAGACTATTTTCGCTAGTTTTTGACCCCCAGCCCTATTACAAGAAAAAATAAGAATAGGCCGACACCCTCCCCCCTGATTTATGCATATTACGTATAGGTCTAAAAGAAAAAATTAATACGCGTTTGGTTTATTTTAATGTTTATTTTTCAAAGTAACAATTTTTTGAAATTTTTATTTATACTTCTAAAGGTACAGTACCTTTCGCTCGGTTGCCCGCGCTTTTTCAAAGTATAATTTTAACTTTACGCATTTTGATCTTACGTAAGAACTATCGAGACTTCCTCCCACCCTTTTGTAAGAAAACATAAGACATGGTCAACCCCCCTCCCCCCTAAATTGTCTTACGTAATAAATGAATGGCCCCTAAGGCAAATGAATCACAACTGAAGGGCAACGTCGTGAGGAAACCTTCATGTCTGTCCAAATTGACTTGGCCAGCATACTGGTTTATGGCATGTTCAGTGTTCCCCCTCGCATTTTAGAAGTTATAAGCAGTCTCGTGCGCCGAGAGTTGGCGAAACTGACTTTCAAATAATTTAACTATGTAAATAACTGTGATGTCACACTAACTACTTTCCCTTTACTAACAAATTAATAACACACTTATTCTCTTTATAAAATGTAAAATGCATTTATGAAATGTACAAAGCTTCTAAGATATCAAAATTAATTACATTAAATATAAGGCTCATATATTATAATATAGTGTTATGTCCTAAAACTAACCGAGCATGGCCACTTAGTGACGGACGAGGCGCTAGCCTGGTCCTGAGGAGATGATATCCTCAACGGTTTCAATCTCTCTGCCACATCGTCTGCTCCTGGAAATTTCAATTTAAGCCAATGAGTGATTTATATTATAACTAGCAGTACCCGCCCTGCGCCCGCGTTAATTTTTTTAATCGCTACTAATCTTTATTCGATGCCTGAAAATTCTCAAAAAATACTCCAGCTCTTTCAGAACCCATCGTTAATATACTCCTGAGCCGCGCGGCTACCTCTCCCGCTCTTGGCTTCCCCTCCCTCTCCCCATTGCCCGCTGTGCTGCGCGTTATTTTATTATTATTATTTTTAAATTCGTAATATCCTTTGAATGGAGCGTCCGATTTATAGTATCGTAAAAGTTATCTACTAACTCAGTGCGAAATTTGAAACTTGTAGTACAAAAAATGAAGGTATTTCGAAAAACTTATGAGACCCTTACACCACCTTAATCCGGCCCTGTAGCAAAATCCGTTATTAGCGGACTTCTACTTAACTACAAAAACTACTTTTCTGCCAAAAAGTCTGTAGCGCAAAAAATTAAGAAATTTCATACAAACTTGCGAGAGCCCTTGGACCTTCTTAATCCGGCCCTGTCGCCAAATTTGTTCTTAGCGGACGTTTACTAACAATTTACTACCTCTTTGCCAATTTTAAAGTTTGTAGCAGAAAAGATAGAGGAACATCATACAAACTTGCGAGACTCCCTAAACCACCTTAATCCGGCCCTGTTCAAAACCCTTTCTAAATACTTAGAGGTCTTCTACTTACAATAACTACCTCTCCACAAAATTTAAAGTTTGTAGTACATAAGGAAGGGCTTTCATACAAACTTGCGACAGCCCTTGCACTTTTCACTCCGGCCCTGTCGCAAAATCGTTCTTTGCAGACTCTACTGATTATTAACTACCTCCCAGCTAAATTTTAAGTTTGTATTAAATTTTATGTTTGTGGCATACAAAAATTAAAAACTTTCATACTAACAAATAAGAGCCCTTAGACCACATAAATCCGTCCCTGTTCCAAAGTACATTTTTAATGGATGTCTACTAACTATTAACTTCCTCCCTGTCAAATTTAGAGTATGTAGCACAAAAACTGAAGAATTTTCATACAAACTTGTGAGAGCCCTTAGACCTCCTTAATCAGGCCCTGATGCAAAATATGTTTTTAGCGAACGATCACAAACTATAAATTACCTCCCTATCAAATTTAAAGTTTGTAGCACAAAAAATTAAGGCATTTCATACAAACTGGCGAGAGCCCTTAGACCTCCTTAATTCGGCCCTGTCACAAAATTCGTTCTTTGCGGGCATTTACTAACTATTAACTATCACCCTGTCAAGTTTAAGGTTTGTAGCACAAAAAAAGAAGAAATTTCATACAAACATTGCTATAGCACGTCCAATTTTTATCATTCAAAGACCAAATAAATATTATTATCTACATAAACTGTAGTTAGTGATGAAATAATTTATTTTTAATAAGGATTGATAGCATGAGTTAAATAAACGCGTTTAAATGTAGTCCAAAAAAAAATTCAAGATTTTTAAATAAAAAAATGGTTGTTGTGCCTCACTCGCCATAGATAGGTATAGTGTGTCGCGGACTTTTTTGTAGATATTTATAAGATCTACAATTAATTAGAACATTTTATGGTCCTATCTTTTATAGTTTAGGCAGTGTAAGCAAAATAAGTAACTTTTCTGGTTGATTTTTTACACCTTGTGTCCGAAAATCCCAAATATCTTACGGAACCCAATTTTTTTCCAAAATAAAATATAGCCTATGTTACTCGTGGATAATGTAGCTTTCAAATGGTGAAAGAATTTTTGAAATCGGTCCAGTAGTTTTTGAGCCTATTCATTACAAACAAACAAACAAACAAACAAACAAACAAACAAACAAACAAAGTTTTCCTCTTTATAATATTATATAGTATAGATAGAGAGCTTATTATACTTACATAGACAAATCTAAATATATAAAAGCAGAAGGTCACTGAACCATTACGAAATATCGAAAAATGCTTGACATATAAAGATGAAATATGGAAGGGAAGCTAGTTTATAGTTAGTAGATATCTGCTATGAATGGATTTTGCGACAGGGATAGATTGAGGAGGTTTATGGGCTGTCACAAGTTTGCATGAAAGTCGTTATTTTTTGCTACAAACTTTAAATTTGACAAGTAGCACTTAGGCACTAACCAAGTCACACTTAGTGCACTTAGAGAAAAATGAGGGTGAGCTTCTAGTACCCTATATGACAACAATTCCTTTTTTTAATACATGTGTATACTTAATAATTTGTATCTTCCTTTTTCAAATGATAACACCTAAAAGCTAGCCTAATCTCGATATATTTTTTTCTTGCCTATCAAAAGTATAAAAAGTACATCTTCTAAAGCATACCGTAAAACTAAATTATATATCTTATTAGCATAATCTTACCACAAACATCTTCTGTAGGCAGCGCGGTAGCTCCATCTTGCAACTTGAATATATCTTCTCCTAGAGAAGGCTTTGGTGTGCGACACATTGTGCACTGGAAATTAAAACTACATTTTTATCATACTTTTTGAGGTAAATAGTAATTGAAAATAAAAAATACATTTTTGTTAATATTGGCTGCTTACCAGACATTTATATACTTATTAGTTATTACTTATTATGTATTAGTCATATGATACCAATACTTTTTGCTTTTGGTATGATGAACTATTTTTATAGCAGATATATACAAAAATTTATCAACATCTGTGCTGTGGTTTTCTTAAGATGCAGTCACATGTAGACAGACATACAGGCAGTTCTAAAATCTACTCATTCAGTCTCCATATATAGATATGATAATTTGTCAAAAAGATTTTTCAAGAAGTGGACATTGAATTTATGTAAATATATATTGTATATAGATAAAACTGTGTTTGTATATTGTATTTAGATAAAAGTGTGACCTTCCTATTTTTTTCATATTAAGAATTCTGTTAAACAAAAACAAATCTTACAATAATACCTAACACTTATATGTTAAATGAAGTAAACAATTTATATGATAATGACAATCAAAAAGCTGTTATTCAAAACATGAATGATGTGTAATTAGTAAGGTTAATATCTGATGATTGCGATAGTTAAATAGTTTATGTATGTGCATTTGTGTAATATATTTTAATTTCTATATACATATTACAATTCCACAAAATAACTTTGTATAACTCAACTCAACTTTTACTCTTTTTGCTCAACAAAAAGAGATATAAATGTCTGTGTATGTAATGATAGTAACACAAAAAATGTAACAATACCTTTCGAGAGAGTGGAAAGTTCTCATATGTACAGAGTTCACACTGCCATTTATTATCGTCAGGTGGTACGGAGCTTGCTGTCATCTGTAAATTACATATTGGTTTCTAATAAGACTATTGTATCTCATTATATTAATAAATATATTTAGGTAGAAATAACAATAAATTTTTAACTACAAAAATAATACTATTTCACATTCTTTGGTTATGTTGCAACATTCTTTAATGACATAGGTAATGTTTATGAAAAACATAAATTGAGACAATCTTCAGTAGAACTTGCCTGAGCGATATTTGTTTGTGAAGTGTTAAGAGAGGCATCAATCTGAGCCCCACACTCTTCTGGCAGGCAAGCTTCGTTACATGCAGCCAATGATGGACTCTTTTTGCTACCATCATTTTGCGACTCCTCACTCATTGTACCATAAATTGTATCATGTGATTACTATCACAAGCTTCCACTATGAGGTTCGCATTTTATGAGATTCAAATTTTCATACCAATCTATTTGCACAGCTGTGGTGATGATTCTAATGTATTCTTTATTGAACTTAACTTCGATAATTGTTCACGTTAACAAAGATGCAAATGACCTAAAAATAAAGTCGCGATATTAGGTACGAAATATTAATTTTTAGAGCACTCACAACAGCACTAAAGTTACACTTACTCTAGTGAATTTACACGTTAAAAAATGCAACAATAAGCACTATTATATACTCCAACTAGAAATTTTGACGGATCACAAATGAAGTGTCTACGGAAATGTCCGACTTATTTACACCTTCAATAAATAATAATATCTAACGCTATAAAACTTGGCATCGCTCGTCTCCAATATTTGGCGTTGTTACACAACAAAAATGCATCGAGGCACGGATGGCCTAAGGTCAAGAACGGTACGCTAGTAATACAATTCACTCACTCTCTAGATAACAGAAATAGCATATACATGCAGTTACACTGTTCTATGCGAAGGAGAGTTTAATCTTTCACTAAAATAAACTGGGGCAGAAAGAAGTTTGAAGACAAAATAGACGAAACAATGGAGTTAAAGGCAATTATGTTTATACGGTATTTTGTTTTTGACAAATAAATTTATGTCAAATCGAATCAGTCTCTCGCCAACTATTCATCAATGAAAATGAAATTAAAAATATATTTTACATTATTATTTATTGGTAGTGAAAGAAACAATTTTCAGTCTCGTCCAATGACGTACTAGTAATATTTTGCACCACCAATAGGAAAAGTTTGTTTCATATGTATGTAAAATGGAACGAATAACAAAATGGCCTTTCTATAGGTACTAGGCAAAGTTGCCATTAAAAAAAAACAGTTGCCGTGTTTCCGATGTCAGATTGCCGTATTTTAAAGTAAAAATTAAAAAATGAAATAATATTTTGCAGTGCACTGCCGCGTCGCGTCGCGTCGCTCCACTTCAGTGCAAACTGCAGTTACGCCTAGTGCGTGCGGACCTTAATGTAACATATTTCATTTATTTTTAGCTCTATCAAAATCTGTAAATTTTGTTATATAAACACAAATCTAAACAAATAAAACTTACGTTTACCCTACAAATAAAGTGTATTATTTATAGGATCTAATAAATAAATGCAGTTATGAAACCAATATTTAAATATAAGTCTTAAGTTTAACAAATAATATATTAAATAATATTTTAAAATTAAATACATTAAATAAGATATTAAAATGTATATTTCTTTCATTAAAAAAATCATAGTGTAGATAAAGACCTGCGGTATTTTGACCATTGAGAAAAAACGCAATGACTTGTTTTTTCATTATTGATAAATGGCAACACAAGTTCCAGATTTGAGTGCGCCGGCATCGCACGTGAACGTGTCGTAAAAATCTCAATAAATTAGTGAAATCACTATGTCGGACGAATATTTCTATGGTTAGTAAAATTCTTGATAATACTCTTTTTTATGTGTTTTATTTATTTATTGATTTATATTAGTACTTTGCAATTATATTATTGTTCAAACTTGAGTCCAGCTTTGACACCCGGCTACTTCGCCATTTTATTTCACAACGCATTTTTACTGATTTTAGTATTTTTTATCATCGTGTTTTAGATACTATACATCAAAATTTAGCCATAAATAATATAATTTGCTCTTTCGATGTTATATATTAGAAGATGTTACCGCCATTCCTTAATTGATATTGTTCATTTACTAATACCTAACTACCTTGAAATGGCGATTTTAGTTTTGATATTAAGTACAACTACAAGTTATATCTTGCAAAATGTTCGTGTATTATTGATCTACTCTTACAATGTTTTACTTATAGTTATATCTAAAATGTACGTTATGGGGAGTCAACCTAACAGTTAGGCGCGTAATTTGAAAGTATGGCGTCCAAGCGTCTTGTGCGTATTTTTCATTGGTGAAATTTTGACATCAATTATGCCAAGTTTTTCTTACGTAGACTCTGTAGTGGTAGTTCTCTGTAGTTTATAATAGAAAAGTAGTTTTAAGATACGTTCGCTTCATTGCAGGTGTCACCTTATCATCCTCACACAAGTCCGAGACATGGGACCCAGAAGCAAAAGCGGAATATCCGCGCAGTAATAAGTTGCTCATACGCCAAGCACTTCTCGGACCAGATGCAAAAGCTGATGAACTCAATGTCGTTCAGGTATGTCATGTTATCATTTAAATTATAGTAATACCGTAATATTCTTTCAAAGGAAAAAACCATGTGTTTGCATTTTCTAGAAACAATGATTGTAAAGTGATTACTATTGAGTACTATAAAGTATAAACAACAAATTTAAGGGATGCTTTGTGACAAAGTGATGATAAAAATCACCATTTTCTTATGATGGCTTTGCTATTTCGTTTTGAGGTGGCATTGCTGACTGTGATTGCGTGAGGCATTTGTCTGATTGATTATTCATAATTTTGATAATACACATTAGTATAAAATTAAGGAACAATTTCTATTAAATGATAATGTGCATTTATCCTCATGTTGTAGGTGGAGACCATGTGCCTCCAAGAGTCGATCAAAATCCCTGTGGCCATCCTTAAAGTTGGTGAGACACGGCAAGCACGGCTCGATATTGAGTTCCCAGATGCACCTGTCACTTTTTCACTCATACAGGTAAAATATTTTGAAATATATATTATATCAATGATCTAACTATGTAGTTTTAAAACTTTGTTAAAGTAATTCTTTGACATGTAACAAACATTTTAAATTTAATATGATGATAAAACAACCATAATAATGAAAAGTGTGCAAAATCGTTTTGATGATGTACTGCTTTTATATGATTTATTTGAGGCATTTGTCTGATTTCTTAGTCTATATGTAGTGTTAGAAATTGAAGCTATCTGTTTTTATGAAACAATTTTTCATACTTAGGGATCTGGACCAGTACATTTAATTGGTCAACATTTACTGGGTGCACTGGTTGAAGAATTTGAAGATATGGAAGAAATGGAAGAAGAGATGATGGATGAAGAAGTAGGTGAAGATGATCAATTCAAGGTGGGTTCTGATAGTTAACATGTCATTTTGGCACATGGTTTATAATGCTTTTTTAATATTAAATATATTTTTAATTGCTTTATTAAAATTTGTTCCAATAATAAGAAGTGATAGTTTAAATATTTTAATTTATTATTACTATTATCTAACTAAAGTTTCAGAAATTCAAATTTTTACAATTTGAGATAGCTATTAACATTCTTTAGTAATTAATATTAAGTTGCTTGTTTTATTTGCAACATGTAAAGTGCACTGTTTGTTGCAACTAATATAAGAGATTCAGTAAATAACTAAATTTACAGGAAGTTGAGAATAAAAGAAAAGCACCATCAGGCAAACGCAAGACGAATGAGGTACTGAAAACCTTCAACTAATATAAATTCTCCACATGTCTAACAGAGGGAAAAGGGCCTGAGGCCCAATTCTGCTAAATAATGGCAGCAAAACAAACCACTGCAGTCATTTTACATTAAAATTCTTATCATTATTTATTGTACATACAATACTGCTGTCTTATTTTTGGCAAGAGTGGGCCCCTGTTTTAGCAACATTTTTGTTCAGAACAACTAAAATTGGCTGTTGGTTTTCTGTACTACTCATTCATCCCTTTACCTTCTGATAGCTTGATGTGTTACTGTGTTATGCCATACATGAGTGTCTATTTAATTAAATTTTATCATTACTTGTACAATTTGTTCTAATGGTGATCTGGTTTATAGGATGAAGATGATGAGGAAGGAGAGCCCAAAGGCAAGAAATCGAAAATGTCAAACAATGCCAAAGGCAAAGCACCGTCACCCAAGAAGAACGCTAAAAAGTGAACTGCCAACGCCCGGCCCCGCCCTCGCACAATAGACCAATTCCAGAAAGACTGATTCACCCTGTTTACACCCATATAGGTAATCTGTTTGTTTCGGAGCTCTCCTGAGCATGCCTCGGCAAGTGCTGCACTTTAAATTTGTAGTAATTAAATGTTGACTAATGATTAGCATATAATATTGAGCTGTTGAAATGTCTGTATGAATTTTGGTTTTAAACAAAACAAAATGTGAAGTGCCGCGTTGCGCCGAGGCGGGCTCGTTCATTGTCTGCATCGCAGGTCTGGCCGCCGGCGGGGCCCTAGTTTACGATTAGTGTGGTAATTCGTTAGGTTAGCGTTGTATCTTGCGCGTGTGCGAGTGGGCGTGTGTCACTGTGCGTGTGAACGTGTTACCGTCGAGGTATATGTGGATCCCGGTCACGATCGAGTGTGATTTCTAAACTTTTTTCTTGAACTACATTTTTTTTTCATTCCTTACTGTGGTATAGTCTTATTGATGTCAAATTTATTGATAAGTAAATTCACAGATGTATTTTTTAAGTTAAGACATAAGTAATCAGTGTATGTTTAGACATTGAAGGTTTTGTACGGAGTAAAGCTGCCGGTTAACATGTTATTGAATTTGCTAACGATTTCTCATTTCAGAATGAAAACTGATAATATTATAGTTTGTACATATACATATAAATGCATAAGAACCGTAAGAATAAAATCATTTCTAAACATTCTCTTTAAGATTTTTATTTCACCTTCCCTCCCTACTACAAATTACAGCAAGATTATAAGTTAATTACATATTTTACTATACATTTTAAATCTGAGTTATGGATAGAGGCTGGTTGATTTTCCCAAACCATAACTTGAAAAGTACTTTACATGTAACAATAGATAAAGATTTACGCTTAGTAAATTTTGGGCCCATTTTATTGTGCCTCTTCTGCTATACATACCGACAGCTAGGCGACTTTATTTTACACTACTGGTATGTAGTGATATTTTTTTTGCTTTACATAATGCATTTTAACTTGGATTCTTTATTCATCCGTTACTTTCGTTCCTCTACAGTCTATTCGTATACTATTATATTACGAAAGTCCTTATTACGGTTTTATAATGTTCCTTCTTAGGTTCAAGTGTTCGGGGGGTCCCAAATGGATCTGACACTCTTTCACTGAACCTACATGTATCCTAGTCCTTAGTTACTAACCAGTAAAACTATAACAAATAACTGAAAAAAAACTAGATAGACCACAATAGTCCATAGTAGCAAAAGGTATATTTTCAGTTTTCACCACATCGGTAAATTGAAAGGGTCAGCAATAAGAACTTCCTTAGCACAATGTTAAGAGTTAAATATCAAAATCGTAACTAGTTGCTAAACTAAGTTAAACTAGCTTCAATACCTCCGATGGCTAGCATGTACAGTACCGACTTCCGAGTACGGCAGACGGCTACAAAGGTAAGATCAATCACTACCTCTTCTAGGGCGACTGCATCAAAATATTTCTATGTGGTAGAAGTACTTGAAACCATAAAATTATGGCATGATTATGGTTCTTATTTGGTGAATAGTGCGCAATTCATTCGAATACATACATCCTTCCATACTTAAGACACGGATGTGACCGTGTAACACATGCGCTAACCAAAGCCCTCGGAGACAAACTTGCCAAAGAGCAATGGTCAAGATGAAATTAGCGGTCAAATAGATTCAGAAATACTGACCTTAGGACAGAAAGCTATCACTAATAGACAGAAAGAAATCTAAGAACGACGATTTGGAATCTATCGAATGATAATGTTTATTTCAGTAAGACATATTATAATCATATTAATTAAAACAAATCTGTACAGATTTGACTTAGAACTTTATTATAGACGTATTAGGTATATATTATATATGGACTAGAAATACTTAGAAAATATGACTTGTGCCTCATGCATGAGATCTCAACATGAACATAAAAAATTAAAGGTACACTTACAATAAATATACATAGGTACTTAGGTACACTCCCTAGTGAAGTGAGTGTAAGTTGCTATGTAATTAATTACTACATTTTGCTACTTTGTGCAGATCCACACACTTGCCAAGCTCAAATTAAAGCAGACTTGGGTTAAGTGCTTGAAGGTGTTTAAAGAGATTTGAAATTCCTGGCAAGTGGCGTGTGAACCCGTCATTACCCATGCTAAATATTACAACCTAGCTACTACTAGCTTACACTATACTTTGGTTTATGGGTTTACACTATACTTAGGACTATCATCTACTGGTTGTTTATAATTTCAATTTGTTAATGTTATAACTTTGATTACACAAGTATAACTAGGCTGAAGGCTCTTATGCTATATTTAGCCCCACATAATTTGAAGGCTTCAGCATTGGTTTATCGCATTTCTCATCTCACATAATCTTATCAATTAGTTCTTGCAAAATCCTGTTCCTTTCGCGTTGAATATTATTTGAATCTTCTATAACCTTGATTAAATTTTCGAAGTTATCTGCATCTTTTGATAGAAGATTTTTAACTAAATTTCGTATTTCTGGCAAAGGTAAGTTATCGACATTATATTTTACAAGGTCTCTTTTAGGTGTCTTAATACCATAAATTTGTTCAAAATATGAGAAATATTGCCAATCACTGCTTTGGCCAGTTTTTCGTTTCTTTTCTACAAGCTTAAAATAAGTCTGTTTCATATTCCTAAACCTTATGGCACATTGTTCAGGAGTTAGACCCAACCTAGAACTTATCTGCTTCCATAACATTCTTTTCCTTCCTATGGGATCTTTAAATTTATCTTTATTTCTAACACAAAATGCTAACATTTGGTGAACTGTTTCTTGATGTAATGGCCTGTCCTCTCCGTCTTCAACAGGTAGGTATGGTGTTTTCTCAAATACTGCTGCAAAGTCCTTGTAATATATCCAATTTATCATAGAAGAATCTGATTTACTCTTTAATGATATATATGTGTGCTTTAGATTTCTGAACTTTCTGTCACATTGTTTTGCATCTTCACCTATTTTAAGTCCTATTTCCTTCCAAAGTTCCTTTTTCTGATATCTAGGACTTTTAAACTTGTGAGCAATTTCTGAATATGCATTGATTAATGCCTGAATTTTATTCTTGTCCCAGACTTTCAAGTTACTTTTGTAATTACTATAGATTCTTTCAAAATAGTGATGATAAGGCCACTTAACTGATTTTCCTGACTCTTTAATTTTAAGCCATTTAACATAAATTCTCCTTAAATTTTTAAATTTATGAAAACAATTATATTCTGTGGTATTTAATTTAGATGCTATATTCTTCCAAACTTCCCTCTGCGTAATGTTTTTGTTTTTGCGAAATTGTTTGATATTTTCAATATAAAGCTTCAGTAGTTGTCTGTTTCTACTGCGATCCCAAGGTTTTAAAGGTATTGAAGACAAGGTTTTAGAATGTTTAAATACACTATCACAAGTACGATAATGGATCCACTTCACTTCTCTACCTAATCTTTTTCTTTTTAGGAGTGTTATATACATTCTTCTAAGATATCTAAACTTCTTCTCACATTCTTTGGGAGTAGTATGAATCAAAATAGATATTTCGTTAAATAAAATTTTATCAGTATCAGGACATTTAAATCGCCTATCAAGACATAGTGTCAATAAAAGCTTGATTTTACGTCTACTCCAAAATCTATTATCATTTATTAGAAGTCGTTTGGTTGGTTTTTTGGAAGTAGGTTTTGTTACTGTAGCTTTTGTTCCTGTGGCTTTTGTTCCTGTAACTTTTGTTCCTGCAGCTTCTATTGCTAAAGCTTCTGTTTCTAGAGTTTCTGTTTCTACAGCGTTTGTGGATGCAACTTCTATTGCAATAGCTTCTGTGAATGTAGCTTTGGTTACTATAGCTTCTGTGACTACACCTTCAGTGACTAAAGCTTCTGTGACTACGGCTTCAGATGCTACAGCTTCTGTGACTACGGCTTCAGTTGCTGTAGCTTCTGTTACTGTAGCTGGAATGTTGTCGAGCTGAATATATTGTCTATTATCGCCGGCATCAGCAATGTAACTAGCTTCTTGCTCTGCAACTGAAACTAAATTCATCCATGTAATTTTCATAATAAACTCACTCATTTGATACTAAAACAATTAATAATATATACTAACTTGGGTGGTTTTGTAAGTCACAAATATTGCTACTAAATATAACATTGTCATGATCCTCCCTTTCTACAAACCAATAGCTTTGGTTGTGTTGATTACCGACTTCCATGATTAAAATATAATCATTAGGTACGGCTTCGCTTTATCTAACTAAGCATTAGATATTACAATAAACAAGTACTGAAAATCAATAAAGAAAAACGCATCATTCGTTTTCAATAATAGTGCTCGAATCATCGAATATGAATGATCCATATATAATTCAATTCAATTCTTTGGTTTTTTGGCTTTATATACTAAATAATTTCTTTGATGCGACGAATGACATTATTGTTCTGTGCGAATGACACAGATTAAGTATTTGGCGAATGACGTTTGTCCATACTTCATCAATCATCATTGTTGAAACAATAGAGTATACTGTATAGTAAGTAATAAGTATATAGGTTGAAACTTGAAACTTGAAAATTGAAATGTTGGCTACGATTTGACATAAAATATCGATAGTCGATACATTGATTTTTATTATCTGCTTATATCGAAAAAAAAACTGTTTTATTTAATCAATTTTTTTATTAATAATTTTTTTTAATAGCAAAATAATTGTCTTATGTTAATTATTTCATTGGGCTAACTGTATTTTACTCGTGAGGACAATATCCATTTGCCTTCTTCTTGTAATTAAAAATATTTTAGAATATTCATTATAAATCTTTATATTTTATGTAGTATTTTTTAAATATCGAAAATGTTCTACACCTTAAGCTTCTTCTCTGACAAATGGATAAATGAAACGTTTTGTATGTTGAAACAAAAAATATTTCTACGGCCTTGCAGGTAACCCAGAAGAGAAGTAGACTATTACAAGCAAAATATTCAATAAAATTCTATTTATGTCTGGCGATCAATACGAAGTATTACTTAATTGTATATTTGGGATAAAAAAATAAAGTTTATTGATTGTTATAACTTTGTGAGTTCACTTATTCACACCCATAGTCTTATAGCTCATTTACACTTGCGTACGAGTCACGAAACAAGAGTGTGAATAGACGCTTGCGGCTCGCCTCGTACCTTGTCTCGTGAGTCGCAACGCTCGCGTCCGTAGTGGTTTTTTGGTCACGAGTCAAAGGACCATAAGCTCTTTTAGCATCGATCACACGAGGTGCGGACCGAGACACGAGACGAAGCTCGAGATATGTAGCAATATACTTGTAGTGACCACAGTACATAGCTGTCACACATTTACCATACCATAGAACCATATACATACCTTGTAGTGACATATTACCTGTCACACATATACCATACCGCAAGAACCAATTACCTACCATATACATACCTTGTAGTGACACAATACCTGTCACAAATTTACCATACCTCAAGAACCAGTAACCATATACCTTATTACCAATCAACACTGAACCTGTTACCTTACCAGTTTAACATGCCGCATGAAACAGTGAAGCAATCGTCTTGAAAAAGACGTTTTAGACATTCTGCATGAAACAGTAAGCTGTCGTCTTGAAAAAGACGCTTTAGACATTCTGCATGAAACAGTAAGCTGTCGTCTTGAAAAAGACGCTTTAGACGTTCCGCATGAAACAGTAAGCTGTCGTCTTGAAAAAGACGTTTTAGACATTCCGCATGCAACAAGAAAGCGATCGCCTTGAAAAAGGCGTTGGTTAGTACAGAAGCAGTGAAGAGGCGCGGGCGCAACATGGCGTCGTCACAACGCCGCGCACGCCCGCCATTTCGCTCGCGAAGCAGCAGAGCAAGCAAAGTACCAGCTCCCTCCGCGTTTTTCAATCACAATCACACACGCACTTAATACTTTATAATTCTAATTTAATTTAGCAAAAGGACACGCGACACTGACAATACACTACGGGTCTACGGCGGATGACTTCACTCGACGGCGACGCACTGAAAAAAGGCGCGCGCGCGCGCACGCCACTCCTACTTATACCTACGCAGCGAATGACGCCACGCCGCCCACGCGGGAAATGGCGTCCCGCGCTTTGCGCGCGGTTTTTCACGACGGCGCGTCGCTATTGGTCGAGCGGTTGCTAACGCTGTCTAGGGTATAGATTATGCCAACATATTTGTATATATATATTTAGGGTGTTAAGTCAATAAAATTATTCAGTCAGCTGGAGTTTGCATTTTTATTTAAATCTCTGACTCCCCACTAAATTGGTGACCCCTGAGAAGAACACAGAAGGAAGACTGAATCATTTGCAAGAATCTCTAAATTCGTCCACCATGACCACGTCGATGAAGAATAACGACGATTTTTGTGATGCTGAGGGCGTCACGACAGTGAAGAACGACGTAGCTACGATCTCACTACCGGCAAGATTACCACCATTTTGGCGCCAAAATCCTCGCCTATGGTTTGCACAGTTCGAAGCCGCCGTTGCTGCCAGCAAGCTTGGGGAAGATCAAAAGTTCAACCTCGTCGTCCCGTTACTAGGCAACAGCGACCTAGAGCAAATAGGAGACATTATATTGCATCCACCGGTCACCGGTAAGTACAGCACGCTAAAGGACAGACTAATATCAACATACCAAGAGTCTGATCACCGGCAACTTCAAAAACTACTCAGCGGTCTCGAGCTTGGCGACAATAAGCCAAGCCAGCTATTGCGTAAAATGAAAGATCTTAGTGGCAAGCTCCTTTCGGATGAAGCACTGAAAGTTATGTGGCTTAACCAGCTACCCCCACAAGTGCGCGCCGTGCTCTCAGTTAACACCGAGTCATCGCTCGAAGTGCTAGCCGCGATGGCCGATAAAATGATGGAACATTTTGAACCAACTACAATCGCCGCAGTCTCCACAGCAAACCCTTCGTCAACAAGTACAACAGTCAATGAGGTGCAGATGAACGCGATAACAAACCTTCAAATCAGTATGTTATCAAAACAAATAGAAAAGTTGTCACTCGAAGTCGCCGAACTCCGCAAACATCAATACTCGTCGTATCACCGTTCCCGCCAAAACTCATTACATCGTAACCGCTCACGCTCACAATCAAGACAGCGTAATGACAACGCCCGCAAGCCCGGCGATCCCAACTGGTTGTGCCGCTATCATTACAGATTCGGCAATGAGGCACGAAAATGTGTATCGCCGTGTTCAAGAGAAAATCGGGAAAACTAGAACGTGCGTCGATAGTGGCGGGAGTCGATGCAAACCAGACAAGCCACCGCCTATGTGTGATAGATATCAAAAATAGAGAAAAATTTCTTGTCGACACGGGAGCCGACATATCAGTATTAGCCGCTCGTAACAAGAAATACACAAGACCTAACAATACAGGCTATAAACTTTACGCGGCCAACGGTACAGAAATTCGTACCTACGGAGAGCGCACACTCGAGCTCAACCTAGGACTACGAAGAAGTTTTAAGTGGACTTTCGTCGTCGCAAATGTAAAAACATCAATACTGGGTGCAGACTTCCTAGCGCAGCATAGATTATTAGTCGACTTACACAGAAGAAAACTTATCGATCGCGTGACTGAACTTAGTGTGAACGCCATAAAAATTAAAAACAAAGAAGAATCAATTTACATAATCAACCGCGACCATACATATCACGACCTACTGAAGAGATATCCAGATGTGCTTCGACCTATGACACTAAAAACCCCAGCCAAGCATGACGTCACACATCACATAGAGACAACGGGGCCGCCGATCTACTCACGGCCGCGCCCTCTACCGCCCGACAAATATAAAGCGGCAAAAGTCGAATTCGAACGAATGATAGAGATGGGAATATGTAAACCGTCAAAGAGTCCGTGGGCGAGTCCCCTTCACGTAGTAAAGAAGAAAGACGGATCACTTAGAGTTTGTGGCGATTATAGAAGACTCAACGCCGTCACCGTTCCCGACCGATACCCCATTCCACGAATACAAGATTTTACATATCAACTCCACGGCAAGAAAATATTTTCAAAACTGGATTTAAAAATGGCATATTTTTGGATACCAATAGCAAAAGAAGATGCACAGAAAACAGCGATAATAACCCCTTTCGGCCTCTTTGAATTCAACTGTATGACGTTCGGCTTAAGAAACTCCGCTCAAACATTTCAACGATTTATGCATGAGGTACTACGCGGACTAGACGACAACGTATTCTGTTACGTCGACGATTTGCTGGTACACTCAAAAAACAAGGAAGAACATCGCCGCCACATAGAACAAGTCATTGAACGCCTTAATACCTACGGCGTCAGTCTTAATATCGATAAGTGCGAGTTTGACAAGAAAACCATAGAGTTCCTAGGATACGAAGTGTCATCAGAAGGAATCAAACCTACTCAAGAACGAATTAAAACCATAGTCGAATATCCCAAGCCACTAACAGTGCAAGAACTAAGAAGATTTTTAGGAATGGTCTCAAGTTGCAGAAAAAGCCTTTGAAAAATGCCGACAAAGCATACTCGAGGCAACAACACTCACGCACCCGATTCCTAACGCGCCACTATATTTATTTACCGACGCATCCAATACTAGCATCGGCGCTGTTTTACAACAAAAAGTCGACAACACGTGGAGACCGCTGGCATTCTACTCAAAAACTATGAGCGAGGCGCAGCGACGCTACAGCGTGTACGATCGCGAATTATTAGCAATGTACACCGCAGTGCAACACTTACGACGACTTATAGAGGGCAGTGACTTAACAATATTTACCGATCACAAGCCACTAACTTACGCCCTGACAAGAACGCCAAGTAGCAGCGATACACCACGACGAGAACGCCAGCTTCACTACATTAGCCAGTTTTGTTCGAATATTAAGTACATTCACGGTGATAAGAACGAAGCAGCCGACGCCTTATCGCGCATTGAAGAAATTGACTTGTCGCACTCTACGATCGACTACAATCAACTCGCTCAAGACCAAGAGAACGATGAAGAACTCAAGATATGCATGTCGAACGCAAGACTCAAGTTCGCGCCTATCACATTGCCCGGAGGTCAACGACCCATCATATGCGAGACATCAACCGGCAACGTTCGTCCATACCTACCAGCGACTTATCGTATGATAGCATTCAAAGCGCAACACGAACTAAGTCACCCTGGTATACGAACAACAAGAAAAATAATGTCTACAAAGTTTTTTTGGCCGAACATGAATAAAGAAATTGGTTTGTGGGCGAAATCGTGCATTGGATGCCAGCGTGGGAAAGTTCAACGACATGTTATCAGCCCACTCGGCGAGTTTCGGCAATCATCGCGATTCGAACATATTCACGTAGACATCGTGGGACCACTGCCGCCCTCTAACGACTACAGATACATAGTAACAATAATCGACCGCTGCACGAAATGGCCCGAAGCAATTCCTGTGCGTGACGTCACCGCCGACACTGTCGCACAAGCAATCTACGAGGGATGGATATCGCGATTCGGCTGCCCTTTACGTATTACAACGGATCAGGGTCGACAGTTTGAATCATCGTTATTCAACTTACTTATGAAGAAATTCGGCATAACAAGAATACGTACAAGTGCCTATCACCCTCAAGCAAATGGTCAAATTGAACGCTGGCATCGAACCTTGAAGTCCGCGCTTATGGCGCGAGGAGCCAGTGCACACTGGAGCGAGGAACTATCGACTGTCTTACTTGGCCTTCGTACCGCCCTACGTGAAGACACCCAATTGAGCCCAGCCCTCATGACCTACGGATCGACTCTTAGAATACCGTCAGATTTCTTCGTGCCCTCAAAGCCGAAAAATGAAGACGCAGAATTCGTACAGAAACTAACAGAAACAATGTCGACGTTGTCCCCAAGCAGTAAATCTCACTTAAATAACAGAAGCACGTTTGTACACAAGGACTTAGCGACGTGTACCCACGTGTTCGTACGCAACGATACCGTGCGAAGTCCATTGACCCCACCTTACGACGGCCCGTTCAAGATAATTCAACGTGACAGCAAGCATTTCACCATACAGTTGCCACTACGAACTACAGTTGTCTCAATAGACAGACTCAAGCCAGCGCATCTACTTAATGAAGAGTTTACATCATGCGAAAAACAAAAGGTACCGCGCACAGAGAAAACAATACCGAGCGGCGAGCCGCGGCCATCGACCTCAAGCGCACCGCATGAAACCTACGTTACTCGATCCGGCCGCGCAGTGAAAACCAACGTACGCTTTGCTTAGGGGGGAGTGATGTAGTGACCACAGTACATAGCTGTCACACATTTACCATACCATAGAACCATATACATACCTTGTAGTGACATATTACCTGTCACACATATACCATACCGCAAGAACCAATTACCTACCATATACATACCTTGTAGTGACACAATACCTGTCACAAATTTACCATACCTCAAGAACCAGTAACCATATACCTTATTACCAATCAACACTGAACCTGTTACCTTACCAGTTTAACATGCCGCATGAAACAGTGAAGCAATCGTCTTGAAAAAGACGTTTTAGACATTCTGCATGAAACAGTAAGCTGTCGTCTTGAAAAAGACGCTTTAGACATTCTGCATGAAACAGTAAGCTGTCGTCTTGAAAAAGACGCTTTTGACGTTCCGCATGAAACAGTAAGCTGTCGTCTTGAAAAAGACGTTTTAGACATTCCGCATGCAACAAGAAAGCGATCGCCTTGAAAAAGGCGTTGGTTAGTACAGAAGCAGTGAAGAGGCGCGGGCGCAACATGGCGTCGTCACAACGCCGCGCACGCCCGCCATTTCGCTCGCGAAGCAGCAGAGCAAGCAAAGTACCAGCTCCCTCCGCGTTTTTCAATCACAATCACACACGCACTTAATACTTTATAATTCTAATTTAATTTAGCAAAAGGACACGCGACACTGACAATACACTACGGGTCTACGGCGGATGACTTCACTCGACGGCGACGCACTGAAAAAAGGCGCGCGCGCGCGCACGCCACTCCTACTTATACCTACGCAGCGAATGACGCCACGCCGCCCACGCGGGAAATGGCGTCCCGCGCTTTGCGCGCGGTTTTTCACGACGGCGCGTCGCTATTGGTCGAGCGGTTGCTAACGCTGTCTAGGGTATAGATTATGCCAACATATTTGTATATATATATTTAGGGTGTTAAGTCAATAAAATTATTATATCATTCCGGACAGCGACGTCGAGCTGAGCAGACGTACCCATGCCTGCTCAGTCAGATATCAAGTCTATATTCGATACGGTGGTGATACGGTGTCAGTGCGACCTCAGTGCGGTTCCAGTGAAGAGACAGAGACTGATAAGTGAAGTGAGTCCGGCGTTGCCTGTGAAGTGTTAGTGTACAGTGTAGTGAGCCAAGCAGCCTAGCCGTCCGTTTGCAAGGACGCACACTTGCGGATAGGTGGTAAGGTAGTTAGGTACACATCTCCGTGCACCACACGGAGACTGTAGGTTAACACCGTAGGCACACATCACCCTGCCGCAAGGCAGGGTGAATCAGATAGGCCCCGTAGGGAAAAACCAACATAATGACCGACCAAACGACCGAACTACTCCATGCGCTTATCGCACACCTGAGGGCTAACTACCCGAAGGCATTACAAGGTTTCATCGCGCCAAATGACTCATGTCGAGAGCTAGTAGGGCTTTCGGAAAAACCCGCACCTTCTGTGCAAAAACCCGCGTCGATGACGCATTCCGCGCCTTCAGCGCCGACCACGCACTCTGCGAACCCGCTGCTAACAGCGCCCTCTACTCCTTCGGAGTGTCCGGTGCCCTCGGCACAGCCTTCGCCTTCTGCGAAATTTAAAATTCCGCTCAAGCCCGCTAAAAGGGCAGCTTCTAGGGCAGGGACAGACAACGACACCGACGTAGACATGACGGTTCAAGGGGCGGAATCGGACTCGGCAGAGGACGGATTCACGCCCGTTGAATCTAAAAAACGGAAAAAGAAGGCCCTTAAGGCAAAAACACCGACGAAAAAGTCGACCTCGGAATCGATCACGAAACCGAGCGAGACGGAGACAGACGTACAGACAACGCAAAGACCGACGAGTGACGACAGCGTCCCGAAGGGAAAAACTCCTCCCCCGATCTTCATCCAAGATAAGAAGTCTTGGAATGATATCTTACTAAACATGACGACGTATAAAATTAATTTTACACATGCCAAGTCAACAGGACAAGGCATTAAAGTCACTGTACCGACGTCCGAAGACCATAGGGCACTGACAAAACTTCTCAGAGTGAAACAAGTAGGTTATCACACATACGCACTCGAGGACGAAAGGCAGTTGAGGGTAGTCTTGAAGGGTCTTCCCCGAGAGATAACCGAGACATACATTATGGAGGACCTACGATCTCAAAAACTACCGGTACACACCGTACACCGCATGCACCGAGCTAACACAAAAGATCCTTTGGATCTTGTACTAGTCACACTAGACCTCTCACCGGAAGGCAAGAGGATCTACAACATTAGGGCAGTCTGTGCGTTAGCAGTCGAAGTGGAGGCTCCGAGGAACCGTGGTGGCCCAGGGCAATGCCACAGGTGCCAGTTGTATGGTCATTCGGCCAGAAACTGTTTTGCCCGCCCCCGTTGCGTTAAGTGCCTAGGGAACCACGGGACCTCGGACTGTCCACGTAAGGAACCCGTAGCAGACGTCCCCCCGAGCTGTGTCCTGTGCGGGGAGCAGGGACATCCCGCGAATTATCGTGGGTGCCCTCGCGCACCTCGCAGGAGACCGCACGGGCAGGGCTCTGGTACGCGGCCCACACAAAAGCCAACGCCATCAGCGGCGGCGGCTAAACCTGATCACACACCGGCACCAGTGCCGACAGTTAACGTATGGGCCAACCGCATGGCTTCGAAGTCAGCGGGTGTACCTAAGGCGCCTTCAGCGCAACCACAAACCTCAGCGCAGGCACCAGCCACAGCACTCTTGTGCAATCTGTTAGGATTCCCGGACGTCCAGGAATTACACAAAATGGTTTCTTCATTTAAGGCGTTCTACGAGAAAATAGAGACCATATCCACAGCATTCACTTCACTCACTAATTCACAATGACTAGTTTAGGTAGAATTAAACCCAAATCGATTACACTCATCACTTTCAACTCAAACGGCCTTATCGACCAAATCAGGGAGATAAGAAATTTCGTTGTAGAACACAAGCCAGATATATTCCTCATACAGGAAACTTTTTTAAAACCTAGCAATAGAGATCCCAAGATAGCAAATTACAATATAATAAGGACCGACAGACTGACTGCCTTGGGCGGCATAGTTATTTATTATAGAAAAGCTTTACACTGTGTCCCGCTAGAGCCTCCGAGGCTAACGAACATCGAAGCTACCGCGTGCCATCTTAGTATGACAGGCCATCAGCCGATAGTAATAGTATCAGCTTATCTCTCACCAACTAAGGACATATTAGAGAGCGACCTTCGGTCAATCATGTCCATGGGAGACTCGGTCATCGTGGCCGGGGATCTCAATTGCAAACATCCCCGCTGGAATAGTAGACGTACAAATAGTAAAGGGGCTAGATTGAACGCCATTTTGGACGGCTCAAGAAACCCCGATATAGAAATAGTAGCACCGTTAGAGCCAACTAGGTACCCGACCAGACAGACGAACGACAGCCCAGACGTATTAGACATCGCGCTCCTAAAGAACATTACCCTTCAGGTACGTTCATTAGAAGTGCTTGCAGAACTTAGCTCAGACCATCGTCCTGTCCTACTCCAGCTAGGACACGACGAACAAGATAACACGATTAAACGCATAGTGACTGACTGGAAAAAACTTAAAGATCGATTTCAAACGTTAGATACGGCACAACTTAACATCACGATGGACTCGGTGGCTTCGGTATCGGCAGCCAAGGAGGCTAACAATAGATTAATAGGTCTAGTACAAAAATCAGTAGACGACTGCTCTAGAGAGTGCTCAGTGCCCTTCGAGGGGCGCTGGCCACTCCCAGAGTCAGCTAGGAGACTTATCAATAGGAAGAACGCCGCAACTAGGGCCTATCATGCATACCCGACCGACGCAAACCGAAGGAGGCTATGGAATCTTCAGAGGAAAGTCAGGTTTCGCCTGGCCGACCTCTGTAGAGACCAGTGGGACAAGCGCCTCTCGGAGCTCTCGCCATCGCACCTGGCATACTGGTCACTGTCGAGAGCTCTTAGGAACGAGTGTACCTCCACAATGCCTCCTTTGGTGAGACCAGACAATTCGTTAGCTATTTCAGACCTCGATAAGGCCGAATGTTTAGCAGACACTTACGAATCACAGTTCACGACAAACACACATCTCATCGAACCCGAGCACTTCACAGAGGTAAACACAGATATTGAACGTAGGTCTACCACACCACGCACAGACTCGTCACTTACACCGACCTCAGTAGAGGAGGTTGAAACAATAATCAAAACACTTCACACTAGAAAGGCACCGGGCCTAGATAGAATTTCTAACAAAGTCATTAAAATATTGCCAGCACAATTTATTCGCATATTAGTAATAGTATTCAACGCCCTTCTGGCAGCTTCTTCATTCCCGGATGAATGGAAAGAAGCTATAGTCATAGGTATACACAAACCAGGGAAGGCCCGCAGCCTCCCCTCTAGCTACAGACCGATTTCACTTCTAAATTGCATCAGTAAAATTTATGAAAGAATCATATTAGCCAAATTAAAGGCCGTAGCAGAAGCCAACACTCTGATACCTCCTGAACAGTTCGGATTCCGATCACAACACTCTAGTGTACACCAGGTGCACCGCCTAACGGAGCACATACACAGACACTTCAACATCTTTAAAAGATCAGTAGGCACAGGTGTACTCTTCTTCGATGTAGCGAAGGCGTTTGACAAAGTCTGGCACAACGGCTTATTATATAAGCTTTACCGAATGGGAGTGCCAGATGGTCTCGTGCACATCATACGAGACTACTTGTCAAATCGTTCCTTCCGTTGCAGAGTGGAGGGTACACTTTCAACACCACGCCCCATAAGGGCAGGAGTACCTCAGGGCTCAGTGCTAGGACCATTACTCTACACACTCTACACGAGCGATATTCCGAGGCACGGGAATACGAACCTCGCCCTTTATGCAGACGACACAGCCATTTATGCCTCGGCAATAAGCGCTAGTAGGATAGTCACACGCCTTCAGAAGGCAGTCACAACAATGGGGCAATGGTTCCGAAAATGGGGCATCGAGTTAAACCCCGATAAAAGTGCGGCTGTGTACTTTTATCGGACGTCTCTCGGGCAACATAGTCGGCGCAAACCTCAAACACCTATAACACTGTACGGGCAACCGATACAGTGGTGGTCACACACAAAATATCTAGGGGTAACACTAGACAGCAGACTCACGTTTAGACAACACATTCAGACAGTTAGGAATAGAGCGGCCTTCGTACTAGGACGCTTATACCCGATGCTAGGCGCGCGCAGTAAGCTCTCACTTAGGAACAAAGTCACACTATACAAGACATGTATACGACCAATCATGACATACGCATCCGTAGTTTTCGCACACATCAGACGCACACAATTGGACAATCTTCAAAAACTACAGAACCGATTCACACGCATAGCCACGGGCAGCCCCTGGTTCATGCGCACAGTAGACATACACAAAGACCTACAGCTAGAGTCAATTAGGAACTTTATGAAAACAATATCCGTTAGCTATTTCGCGAAAATATCACAGCACACTAACCAATTATTAGTAAACGCGGCTAATTATGATCCCGTAAACGACATTAACGATAGGCATAGACGACCTAAAGACGTACTCACCGACAGCTACCCTACCCCAGCCTACGAATTTGGGATATATATATAAATAAAAGTACGCATAGATGTATTTTTAAGAGCACTTCTCAAAAATGTTTATTATTTAAACAGCACCCCCGTAGTCTATGAATAAAAAATAGGTGAGTATCGTGCATCTTATACCCTACCCCAGCCTACGAATATGGGATATATATATAAATAAAAATACGCATAGATGTATTTTTAAGAGCACTTCTCAAAAATGTTTATTTTTTAAACAGCACCCCCGTAGTTTATGAATAAAAAATAGACAAATATCGCGCATCTTAAAATGTATCACTTATGTAATTTTAATTAATGAACGATTTTGTCATTTTGACTCCCAGCAGTTAATTTTAATATAAAAATATATAAATCATAATTTAAATACGTAAATTAGTATTTGTTAAAAGACTTTAAACGTAGGACAGTTTGTTCAAACCGTGTCATTTTTCTTACTTCGAGAATTTTTATACCCATCATAACTTCTAAACGAAAAGTCCGATCCGAATAACTTAAAGTGGAATTTACACGTACATTATCAACCTTAATTATCAAACCATTTAAATGGATAAGAATTAATATCATGATACCAATATCACCACTTTTTGATTCCACCCGTATTTGAACTTAATAATTTAAGCAAAAACTGTTATTGTGGCTTAACTATAATATTTAGGCTTTTGCCATCGCGGAATATCCTTAAGGCGTGTCTGCTGCTCCTAAAAATAACACCTAACATCAAACATCTAACAAAATATGGGCGTGGCCAAACTGTTTTTAGCTGGCTTTCGCAAGCAACGATGAAATTAAGTTACCCTTCCCCCGCAGGCGAACATGGGGATGTTTTTGCTAAAAAACCTTTAGATGTTTGATATTAGGAGTCAGAAAACACAAAACAGTGTCGCAGGAGACAATAACGCGTTAAAACGTTAGCCACATCTACGTAACGCCTAAATTAACGTGCTAATTAACGCGTTAAGACGCAAGTGGAGCCCCACCTTTTTAAGGACAAAATAAAATAATACAGTCTAAGATGCGCGATACTTAGCTATTTTTTATTCTTAAACTACGGGGGTGCTGTTTAAATAATAAACATTTTTGAGAAGTGCTCTTAAAAATACATCTATGCGTATTTTTATTTATATATATATCCCATATTCGTAGGCTGGGGTAGGGTATAAGATGCGCGATACTTACCTATTTTTTATTCATAGACTACGAGGGTGCTGTTTAAATAATAAACATTTTTGAGAAGTGCTCTTAAAAATACATCTATGCGTATTTTTATTTATATATATATCCCATATTCGTAGGCTGGGGTAGGGTAGCTCTCACCGACCCTGACGATAGGATTACCATAGCCAATGCTATCTTTAGGAACACACACCGACACCGTACACACATACACCGTTCTCGCCGGCGAGGACGAGGTCCCTTGTTCGTCACGGCTCGCCCACGCTTAGGCGCGTGCGAGTCGTATACGACTCCTTCAGAGTCCTTCTAAGCCTCTTCGGCAAGACCTCCATCCGATAGTTTCGTAAGCCGTGGTCCGAACCTCGCAGGAGGTGCCCTTACGAAACTACACCCGTTTCGAGCTTCATGCTCACTTTTAAGGCAGGGCCTTCAGTCCGCCTCCCCGCCCGGTGACGCTGTCAAGGCCGGTAGGGCCAACAGCACTATACATTCAGAAAAAAAAAATAAAATTATTCAGTCAGCTGGAGTTTGCATTTTTATTTAAATCTCTGACTCCCCACTAAATACTCTATGGCTCGAGGCGAGAGTTTAGTATTAAAAATGTAGTATTAAAGAATAGACTGAGCAACTCGTATGAAATTGACTACTCTCTAGAAAGAGAAAAACCGTTCGTGCGGTTAATACCTATCTCTATCTCTATATAAGTCTGGTACCCCGAAGCGAACATTTTTGTTATACATTATTAACTTTGCACTTTAGAGTATGCTTGACAAACATTTCAAAATTCAAAAACATTAACGATAAGGGAAAACTTAATAGTTCCTTAGGTTTATGCGAATATTTTATATTATAAATGAATATATCTTTTCGGGTTTGTCGTGGATTTAATTTGAAAGAAAATTCTAGACAAAAACATATACACGCTTGTTTCATCTCTGTTATAATTTTTATTAGTTATCTATGGTTATAATTATCTGCTTATATTTATAAATACATTATATATTAAATTAAATTAAATTTATACTTTACAATTGGACAGGGAACGCTAAGTCCATTCTCTACTTCTCTATGTTTACACCTCGAAATGTTGGTCTTCTTAGGATACGATATATCGAAAATATCGATATTTTTGACGAAAATAATAATATTTTTGTCAAATCAAATCCAATCAATATATTTTATTCAGCATAAAAATTCTTACAATTTCTTACTGAACGTCATGAGTCTAAGTGGTAGTGGTTCGGAAAGAAGAAAAAGTTTAATTGTGTAAATTAATTATTAAAACAGCATTAATTGCTGTTTGAGTTAAATATAAAATATTAGTCTTGTATTTAAATTTTAAATCGGTATTTTAAAATTCCAAAGCTTAAAAACCTGTGAAGGAAGTTTGACATAATTAAAATATTTATTTTAATTCATTTTTAAGATAATGACTATTATAAAATATGTTAATATAAAACAATAACATAAAATGACTAAAAGTAATAATATTTGAACTGTGTTTGGTACTATTGGCGAAAAACAAACTAACTATAGATGAATGATTTATAGTTCCTAGTTCCTACGTTTATTATTCATCTATGTATAATCTATGGTTCCTACGTCCGCCATTTTATACGCCATGTTTAGTTAGATAGCTTTTCCTTTTTGTTTGACTGTCATGTAGTGACGCCATTCAACTTGTAATTTTCGAGCTATTGAACAAAATATAGAATAGAATACAAATTTTATTTATCAAATTGGATCGCGGTATATAAAAAACAAGAACTTTACGGTCCGTAAATGATTATGTTTATCTTTATAATATCAGCTATTTGACATCGGTAAGTTATGAAAACATTGTTATATCAGTAAAAGACGCTATCCCGGTTTTAGATTAGTTATTATAATTCAAATATAAATTAATTGTGTTTGGAAAACATATTTAATTGTGCCATTATTTTGTTTTCCTATGTAATATCTAATATGTAATCCAATATAAAATTGTATATAAGTGGCGGGAAAATGTATCATATTGACAGATTACCTATACCCAGCCACCAAAACACATCGGATTCGGGAGTTGTAGTATGGACACAGATAGATTATAAGAAAACAAACAATATATTATTTAAATAAATTCACGTAAAAAAAGAAGGTTGCTCTAAAGTTTACTTTATGTTTTAACATCTCAACCCAATGCTTCTTGCGAATATTAAATTATATAGACTACATTTATTATACCTTTGTAATATATTTTCACCATTATGAACATTGACTCTAAAGGGAGTAGTGCCCAACACGCCATAATCGAACATCACATCTGCTTATAGTCAGGAAGACTGATCGCAGGATTAAACCAGAAAAAAAAAAAAATTATGAACATTTGTTGTTATATTTTTCCATATCTTCCTTAGTAATGTCCGGCGGCCGGTTAGTTGTCTTAGATCGGTTGGGGCGAGATGTAAAGGTTTTTCCATTGGCGGAGGGGCTGGCTACCATTGGCAGTGACCATGCATGTGATATAAGGGTTATGATGCCAACTGTAAGCCCTCATCATGCAACTGTTATTGTTCATTCTAATCAAGTAAGTAATTGTTTACTTCAACTTTAAATTGTTCCCAAAATAACTATCCTAAAATTGTATTTAGTGATCTTTTCCATAGTGTCTAGTAGTCCGCAAATGGATGAATTAGTTTATTTGTTTATTGGATTACTAAAGCTAATTGTCTGATAAATTTGAAGTAACCTCCTCCCATATTATAATTTATTAAAAAGTTACTGAGGCAAAAAAGAATTAGAATGATATAGTAAAAAAACAAAACAAACTAGCTAAAACTGCACCTAAAAATCACTTATTTATTATAAGAATGCAAAAATGTGATAGATATTTGTACAAACTGACAATAGTCAGACAAGTGATATTTTCTTTTTCATCTCATTAGCAGACTACTAAACAAAACATCTGTTTTTTATCAATTCCTACAATGAAACTGCTTGTATATTCTAAATAAGCATATAGTATATTATTTGATTTGCAAAAGCTCTGAGCTGGCGCTGATCTAATAATAATTTATATCCTTAATTTTGATTGCAGACAGTAGTACGTAGTGAATCTGCCGAAGAGACATTAGTAAATGGTGCTGTTGTTAGTGTGGCAGCACTACGACATGGTGATGAATTAACTGTGGGAGGGCGCACTCTGCGCTGGGAGTACACTGAGCCCAACAGACCACGGCCTCTCGCACCACAGCCAGGTATAAAATTGATGCTTATGATTATGAGCTTAATACTTTCTTAGGTTTACACAAATATTTGACATTATAAATGAAACTATCTTTTCGGATTTTGTCGCGGATTTATTTGGATTTTGGTTCCCGACGTTTCGAATGCTTTACAGCAATCATGGTCATGGGAGAGACTCTCCCAAAATCTAAATAAATTCACGACAAAATCAGAAAAGACAGTTTCATTGATTATGAGCTTATTAAAAATGTAAGAAATATCTTATAATGTGTTGTTGGTATTGATTTCATATATTATTTGGGAATTTGAAATATATAACAACTTGCATTGATTCAATATACTGAAATATGACTAATGTGACTATTATAAGACTACAATATTTCTTGTGCTGTCATTTTTTCAATATTTTTTATATATTTTTCAGTTTGGTTTTTTATGGTGTACAATAGTTAATAAACATAACTAGTAAATAAACAGTGGAATAATTATTGTAAATCCATATGATCAAGAATTTATATATGAATGATTGTAATTTTGTAATGATAATATAAATGATGACTATAATTTTGTAGGGCAATCTCGCAATATTAAAAAAGATTGCGAATTAACTGTTAAATACTGCTTACAATTTATCACTTTATTTTTCCGTAGATTATAATCATACTCTGATAGATTATAATTCAACAGTATTTACATATATGTTATTTACGTTGAAATAATATCTAATATATATAAATCACGTATCACGTTGTTTGTTCCCGATGGACTCCTAAACTCCTTAACCGATTTTAATTAAATTTGCACACCGTGTGCAGTTTGATCCAACTTGAAAGATAGGATAGCTTACATCTTAATTTATAGTCGCAACATTATTTTATTTCAAATTAAATGTTTATTATACGACTTTAGTGTGTATTTATCGGTTAGTTCTATAAAATCCTAATAGATGGCGGTTTGGCATCTAAGTTGCACAGATATCCGGTAGATGGCGCCGTATTTCTATTTCTAGATTATAGGTGGCGCGTGGCCAAAATGTAGTAAGGAGTAGTATATGGACCGTTTATTTTGAAAGTGGTGTAAGTCCATTTTCTTTTGTTTCGAGAAAATTAAAGGTTACTATATTTGTTGATTTAAAAATACAGGCAAATCATATGAGGTCTGGCATTGTTTCTATTGTTTTATCAACATTTAATTTGTTTATATAAATTTGTTTTTGGCTAATTAGACTACGATAACACATATTTATGTGCTGTAAATGGACTTACACCACTTTCAAAATTAGACAATTGTAAAAATCATTTAATTTCAATTTTGAAAAATCAAATATCGCTTAAAATATACTTCATTTTAATATAATTTTGTTTACAACTACGCATAACAACACATAAAATTTTGTTTTAGACGGCAATTACACTGTCATTACAAGATACTGATTACAAGAAATTACTTATTCTCTGCATGTGATAGTGTTTCAAAATATGCATGATGCACCGGAGGTATATAGGGTAGTAGCTGCATCATGTCTTTATATTTTTCGTACGTAATAGGTCTGGCATTTTGGTACAAAGGCTCCAGGGCGATTTTTTCAAATTTTAACGGTTTTCCAGGACGTAGAGGTAATAAATTGATAAATTTAAATTCTGCGTCCGTCATCTTTGTTTATAAAAAATGGTATATCGTGCAATTTTGAGGAACCTCAACCAACATATTTGCAAACAATTGACCTGTTCCCCATTAGTATTTTTTTATCTGTTTGTTAATTGCATTTTGGAGATTTTTTGTTAAAATAAAATTCTCCCGTTTCATTTCATATAAAATGAATTTATCCTGTTTTCTACATTGCGCTATTACATTATAGTAATATTGTGGTGTGTACACAAAATTAAAAATAACAAATAATAAATGAAAAATAACAAAACACTGATCGTCATCCATCTGCTATGCCACCTACATCTGTCAATTGGACTTACACCACTTTCATAATCGATGATTATGCAATTTCATATACCGACCGATTTTAAGTTGTACAAAACATGGGATTTTTTTGAGAAATTAAACACGGACTAGTTATATATAAAAAAATTACATTAAATTAAGCATGAATTACGTGATAGCTCATTTTTCACAAAAATGGACTTACACCACTTTCAAAATAAACGGTCCATATATAAAAACCGTTTAATTTATTGTAACTTCCGCCCGGGTGTGCTAGTATAATGTGTACCGTGTGCGCAGCGCTGTCCCGCCGCGCGCCGCGCGCCCGCCGCCGCCGCGCGTCCGCGCCGGGCCCGCGCGCGCCGCCGCCGCCCCCGCGCGCCTCCATGCCCGGTCAGTACACAATAAGTGTCCCGTGAATATGATAGGTGTTCGGTCAGTAACCGAGCATTTATGTGGTACTCAGCAGAAAATACTAAATTAGGCCAACGCCGTGCATTTTATTTCAGTGCATATTTTATCGTGTATTTGATCGGATGCGCTCATTAACATTAAATTACATTTTTTAATAAACATTTTGAACCTTTAGTTCTTTCTAATTTAACATTTAAATAAAACATTTCGCTAAGGCTCAAGCATCCTACATTTTGGTCCTTCGAGCCGGATCTGAACCAGCGACCTATGGATAAAACATTCCAAACGTCAGGAATCTAAAGAAACCAGAGTAAGCAATCTCATTGAGACTAGCCAACTACGCAATACATATTGTAGTGCAGCGCGTGTATGCGCAGACACAAGTGCGCTCTCTGTTCCTATCACTCGTACTCCAGTGGACGGATATTCGACACGACCGTGGACCAGTGAAACCTAAGGCGCAGGACCGACGCAACTCGTGCTCTGTCTCGGTCCGGTGACACACCTCTAACTTCCCAACTCCGAGCTATCCAAACAAAAAGATTCAATAACTAAACTTGGCCCGACTCGGAACTCGAACCCATTACCTCTCGATGTGTGGCCGTACATGCTAGCCTCTACAACACCGAGGCAGTATTGTTGTCATTATATCATAAGCATAAAACAAAATGAAACTTGATTATATTATAATAATTTTCTTTAATATCGAAATCATTTGTTTAGATTCCTCGAGCGGCAAGCAAGTGGCAATCGTGCAACCGCAAAGACGGGATACGAATGACCAGAATTGTAAGTTTGATTATATTATAAAAACAATATGTAATTATTCTAAATTATATTCCAAATAACCAAAATGTAAAATATTGTTATAGTAAACTATGATCTGAAACAGAACATAATAGGTCATTAGGCACCTAAAGAACCATCCGAGAGAAGTGAGGTTATGTGGCTTATTATATTGCTATTATAAGAAGAATCCCATATGAAAGAGTTATAAAGCTTGAGATGGATGTTCGTTACTAACATCAACATTTGGCACAGAAATAGATTGATAATAATAATAATAAAATCTTTATTGACATATTTGTTTGTTTTTACATAAGCCTGTTGAAGCCTCTGACTCTCAAACTAGGTTAAACCTGTATGTCAGGAGTCAGCGCCCTCTTCCATCTTTAATAATAAGTGCACGTCAATAATAGTTCAGAGCATGTTTAACAGTAATAATTTTACTATTAATTGCTTGTAAAAGAAGAAAATATAAAAAAAAAAAGTTAACTTCAACAAAAATAGAAAAGAAATTACGTATGTGTGTGTGCGTGTGTGTGCGTGTGCGTGTGCGTGTGTGCGTGTGCGTGTGCGTGTGTGCGTGTGCGTTTGTGTGTGTGTGTGTGTGTGTGTGTGTGTGTGTGTGTGTGTGTGTGTGTGTGTGTGTGTGTGTGTGTGTAATCATTCAGCATTTCATAAAATCCTTTCTAATATCTTTTCCGTTTCCTCATAGCTAAGAGTAAGCAACCAATCTCTAACTTTCTTTTGACATTCACGTGGTGTGAGTGGGTAAAAATTAAGAATTTTATTAATTTTATTGTATAAATACACAGCGAGAGAACTACCTTGAGGCCAAGCCATGGAGCTATGACATTTTTTGGGAGGTATATTGTTTGTTATGGTACGTTTATTGCGAAGTAAGTTAGGATCATAAGGTGTAGAGCGGTGTTGTTTAATAATAACTAGATAAATAAATAACTCAGCACGTTACATAGATCATATAATGACTGCGTGGGGAATCGATAGGGTTTAAACGTCATCGTTTTTAGGACGGAACGTTGAGCCCTCTCGAGGTGTATCATGTGCGTTTTGGGCGAGCCTCCCCAGACCCCAATGCAATAACTAAGGACAGATTGAACTAGTGCGTAATAAACGGAACGGAGTAGTTTAAAAGCCACATGCCTCAAATTTTTAAATAACTTTCATCAGGTGGTAGCAGAGCCATCGAGTTTAAGGTGGAAGGCATATAATTACTGGTTGAGAGTGGAGTGGTGCTTGGTGATTGTGTGATGTTTTTAGAAAGTAACGTACCAACATTTATTTACCTCAAATATTTATTTACCTCATCTACACACTCTACACTGTCACAGGGATCCTGTCGGATATTAAGGAGATACTCTGAAGTGGTTTTTGTTTGTTGTTGTTCTTTGTTTGTTCTTGCATTTTCTAGCGTCCATTTTTCATAATTTCTTTTCAATTTCTTCAACAATGAGTTACAGAAATTTTGGTAGCGTTTATATGAAATTATAAGTATTTGATTGTCAGGATCTTTTTTTAAATTTTTATGCAATCTATTCCTATGCTTAATACATCGTAGCAATTTGAAACCGTGTTATCCACGGTTTCAAAAGTTTTTTACGTGCGGGAATAATATTACTAATAGTATTGGATTTTATTGCAGTCGACAATTTACGAACAAAAAGAGTTGCTGCCTCTTCAGCGTTGCTTTTTGAGCAAATAAAGAGATTATAGTCTAGAATGGCACAGATTTATAATATTTTATCCCGGAAACAATTTAACGTTTGATTTTAATTTTATTGCTCATATGTATGTCCCTGTGCAGGCTCTCCGCGCGCCGCCACGCCCCGCGGGAAGCGCGCGCCCGACGCGCACTCGCGGTCAGTACACTTTGCTTTTCATTTAAAGTTTTTCTATACTATATTACTATATTACTATATAATTACTATATACTATTACTATATTTACTATACTATATAATATATATGTACTATATTACTATATAATATTATAAAGAGGTAAAGTTTGTTTGTTTGTTAAATTATAAGGGGTAATCTCGGGATCTACTGAACCGATTTTAAAAATTCATTCACCAATAGAAAGCCACATTATTGCTGAGTGTCATAGGCTATATAAAAAACCGAAAAATAAAAAGGCTTTTACGTGGTAGTCCGTTTTGCAAAGTGTTGCGTTTCTTACGAACGCTGCCTTAACTATGAAAGATATATTTTTGAGTTCTAGAGAAAATATGTGGAGCTTGAAAATGCCTACAAAAAAGTCAACGACAGCATATGTCTAACTTTTATATTTAAGTTACAAAAAGTAGTTTTTTTAATATTAGTATAGATAATTTAATTTTTAATTTTTAATATTAATAAAATAATTTAAATTATTTAAACACTCTGTACTAAAAAAGAATTATTAACATTATGCCCAACGAAGTGGGCACGGGTCAGCTAGTTTTATATAAAGAAGAATATGGTGACCTTTTGTAAGTACCTCCTTACCATGCCAAACCTCTAGTGCAGGGTTACTCGACTTGTCTTCTGTTGAAACCCTAGGCCCTAGAATTAACATTTTTCATGTCCCCTGTATTTTTTTGTGTGACTGATGAGTATAATTAATTTTACTGCCCGCTCTTTTATTTAAACTTTGGTAGGTATAGACATAAATGATTCATCCCATTCTACACAACGCGGGTTTCCTTTCTCTATTTACCTCAGCACTAACATGATAAATGCAACCGTCCACTTGTATTAGTTTGACGACATGTTTGGCGCAATTTGTAGTGACCCTACTTTCTTGCGGGACATTTATTTGTTATACTTGGATGTTTGTACCCCAGTCATGGATGTTTATATTTATAATATGTATATATTTAAACTTATGTATGTAGAATTTCATCTATCTGGTATCCGTAACACAAGCTACCTTCGTAGCTTACCACGGAACTAGATGGCGCTGTGTGTAATAATGTCCCAATATATTTAAAAAAAAAAGTGTACTCTTATACTATATGATTGCCTGTTTGTAGAAACTTTATTGGTGTATGTATTATTATTATTGTTTAATTGTCTGTTTTATATCATAGTTTGTTTCTCTAATAAATAAATAAATTAGTATGTACGGTATGTGCGCGCAGGTCGCCGGCCACCAAGGCGTCGCAGTGGATCGAGTCGCGCAAGCCCGCGCCGCTGCGCCTCGCCGCGCTGCGCCGCGCGCACTCCCACGCCCACGCCCACGCCCACTCCCACTCACACGTCGACAAGATACAGGCGCCCACGCAGATAGGTGAGACTCGTGTATCATTAATGATCACCAATTGATGATCTATATTACTTTAGTATAGATCAGTGTTTCCCATTTGCCGGGTCGTAACCTGGTACCGGGCCATCAAAATAAAAACAGGGTCGCAACGTTCCCGCCTTGCTTTAAAAAATAATACCTACTATTGATCGACGCATCGCAGTGTATTAATAAACAATTTTTAGTATTAATTAATGTGAATTAGCTTGGATTTAAAGTATTAGGTGGGTCACGAAGGGGTAGTGTAAAAATTACCAGGCCATGGCAGAACAATTGGGAAACACTGGCATAGATAATTATATAAGTCAATCATTTTATAAACACTCTCTTATACTTTGCCTTTAAGTTATTTGTATATTTATTCACTGTAATTGTGCTTAACCATGCTAACACCATATTTTTTATCAAATAAATACCGTAAACTGCATCGAAAGTACAAACATCGGATACCATATTTTTTTTCCTATGAAATAATATAATATTATTTATATTTCAAAACTACTCACATATCGTCTCCAAAGTTTATGAATCATAATCTAACTAAAAACTTTAAATTACCACTTTAGTAACAAAAAAGCTTCAGTTGAACTAAAACAAAAAGTCTGTGCAGCAGAGCGCTACGACGACGCGCGGTGTCGGTGTCATATTTTTCATTAAATACTAGCGCCCGCTCTGGCTTCGCACGGGTATAAAATAATAAGCTTCGAAAATTAGCCAAAAGTAAATGACAAAAATATGTTATTGTGGGATATCCATAAGAGATAGACATATAGCATAGCGGAGTTTTTTGTAGACCTTTTCAATGTGTACAATACTTACTACATTATATTTAAGCATACATAGGGATATAGGGACAGAGAAGGCGACTTTGTTTTATACTATATAGTGACTAGCGTCTCACCATCGCTTCGCTCGGATTCGCCCCTATTACCTAAGCTAAGCTTAGCGTCAGCGAAGCTACGGGTTCCGCTAGTTAAAATAAATAAAATTTCTACCTCCTTCCACGCTGAAGGCGCGGGTATAAATTCTGCTGACTATTTACTTTACACATTGCAACACCACGGCGCGAATACCGCTGACTCAATTCGCCACAAAACTAAACGAATTAAATTGAAATAACTGTAAATAAATATTTCAGGGTCAATGTGACACGATTATGTAGGTGTGATAATTAAAAATTATCCACGCGATAAACGTTAACTTACGTTCTTATACTTATGTTTTAAATAAATTTAAATAATTAACTCCTAAGCTTTTCCCGCGGCTTCGTTCGCGCTCTAAGGACCGGAAATCAAATTCTAAGACATAACAACGTATTTTGTTTTAATAACAATTAATATCATGTTTATAAAAGCACATTCGCAAATAATGCATTATGTTACAGTAAATATTATGAGTAGTTTTATTTGAGGCAGAAGTATTTAAATTGTAGATACTCTTGCAACGCGTCTTCTAATTCTGTAGCATTAGTGTTTCTTAAAGTTAACTTGCAAAGAAAATAGCAAACATTGATAGGTATAAAAAACAAAAGTATTAATGGTAAGTGTCGGCGGAGGTTGTTCACCTCCGGCGCCGCAAAAACTGACGAAATTCTGATTTCAAGATAATGATAATAAATGCGCGTCGCTGCCTCGCCTTACCTTGCACTCCTGCCGTACACTGCACTAAAACGAACGTCGATATTTTGTTAACTCAATCATTATTGAATGGATTTACTTGGAGTAGTGAAATATATATAATTTTCAAAATGAACTATATGCATATGTGTATATAAAAAAAAATTGCCTAATTATATCTAAATCTCATCAAAAATGTGCCCATCCTTCCAATTTTACTGACGAAATTCATGATTTCAAAATCTTGAACGCAAAAAACTGTTTCACTACAGTTATTATTTATTCGTAGTCGAGTCGCCGTTCGAATCGTTTGGTTTGCACACTTTTGTAAGTTTAACAATGTTGCTCCACTACTTTCGGCTACTAAAGGACTTTGTTGTGTCGTCGCTAGATCACACCAAGCAGGCAGCCATCATGTTGATGACGGGGCACACGCCCAAGTCCAAGCTGCCCAGCCCTAAGAACAGACCCTCCTTCGTGGTGAAGAAGAGCAGTCCCGTGAGGAAGAGCCCCAAGAAGAAAAGCCCGACGAATGTGAAGGGAGGCAAGAAGTCAATAGGCGTGACGCCGAGACGCGCCAGCACTTACAGCTCGAGGAAAAGCTCGGCGGCGAACAAAACTGTGAGTAGTTTTAATTTATATTTAAAATAACAGTTAATTGTGTTTTGTGCTTAGTTCTTATAACTTTATAGTGAATGCTTATTAATAAAACAATGTATTTAAGATAAAACTCGAAGTTATTAAGTTTTTTGCAATGTGCTAGAAGGAGGCAAGATTAAAGCGCAGTGTGAAGGTCGACTGATTTTGTGATTCAATAGTTACGTTTCTTGAATAATTCAATGTTAACATTCATCAACAATTCAAAATCAGTGACGCACGACGGTGTTCAGCACTAAAGTACTACGCCTATTTATTTTACACTATGAAAAATTTGTAAAATTTGTGTCTAGAAATGCAATGTTTTGCATTGACTCAACAGAAAGATCCATAGAATACTATTTTTAACTAACGACCAATAATTAGTTTACCAACTTCATTTGTATATATTTAATTTGTTTCAGACGATAGTACTAGATGTAACAGATTCAGACACACCGACCTCGCGTCAAAGGAGCATCTCGCGGCGTTCTCGGAAAACTTCTCTGAAATCCCCAGTACTGCCGACCCCTAAAAAGTCGTCTCTGAAGGACCCATCCACTAAAAAGGCAGTCAGGAAAACGGAATCAATTAAGTTTGATTTAAGTAACTTAGAAAGTAACACGTTATCGTCCCAAAATGGATTGTTGGATGTGTTCACAAACACGACCGAGGACCGCTCGTACAACAGTGCTTCAGACGATGACATGCCTTTACACTACTCGGATACATCTGCTCACTCGCCGTCGCCGAGGAAATCTATACACTCTAGGAGCAGTAAGATTATGGAAAAGTCTTTAGGTGCCACCTTCACACAGTCTCCCTCGGTAGAGCAAAGCACTTTGACCCCAGAATCTCCTCGAGCGAGGAAGTCCGCACGCGGTAGCCTCATCCGACAGAAAGCCCTGGAGACCGACTCGGAGTCGTCGCGGTACTCGCGCAGGTCCACTAAGACTATGTCGGAGCAAAGTTACAACACGGTTTCTTCGGCGAGGAAGACGAGAACGCTCAGTCCGAGAATGTCGCAAAACGTAGAACCTTACTCTATAGTCGACTTAGTGTCGATAGATTCGAATGAATCTCAACGATCGATATACAATTCGATAGACTCGATTAGTACTTTAGCTAATTATGATACTCCACAGACGATCCCAAGGAAAACAAGATCTACTAATTTATTGGGGTCCAGTACGCCGTACGACAACAAGACGGCTCCGGTAAATGCGAGTCCAGAAACTTCTAGAAATAGTTCTATATCGAGAGTGTCCACCAGAAGATCTGCCTCCATGACCACACCAGAGAACTCTCATAACATCACACTCAACAGTACTAAAATATCGAAAGCACGTAGCAGTAGATCGCGAATCAACGATAGCGACATTCTTCTCGTGGAAGACGACAACGACTCTCCGAAATCTTCACGTAGAAATAAGTTGAATATCTCGACTCCTGTGCCCAAGAACATATCCGTTTCCCGCGCCGCGCCCGCCACGCCGCCGCGCAGCGTCGCCCCGCCCGAGCCCACAACGCCAGTGCTCAGCATCCAGAGCTTGCTGGACCAGAGCGTCTCCAGCCATACGTCGAACCACTCACCGAACACTAGAAGAAACCCCAAACGAAAAACTATTGCTGGCAATGTTTCAGAAAATAAGAAATTGAAATTGAGTATAAAGTCTCGATCACTAAGTATGACCAGTCGGAGGTCGCAAAGAGCTCGAAAATCACCCCCTTCCACCGGAAAGCAAGACGATGAAGTCGTTACTCCTAAAAGTGCAGTGAAGCTAGTGCAGGAGGGTGTGAAAAATAAACACTCGACCGCAAAAAAACCTACATCGAAACGTTCCATCATCGATAATCTTAACGAATCGGACTTTGTTAAACAGTTATTTAATAGTCCTGTGAAAAGGAAGTTATCTCAGAGCATGACAGAGTTCTCTAGGAAGCAACTGTTCGAGGACGAGGAGGCGGCGCCCGCACGGCGCGCGCGCCACACCATCGCCGCGGCCGGGGGGACCCCCGACACCTCTCGCATCGAAATAGAGAACAACGAAACGGCAGCGTTCACCCCCGACAGGTTCGTGAGTCCGCTCAGCTCCCCCGGAAACAGCCCATATTTGAGCGGAATAAGGCGTCTGTTCAGAAAAGACACGCCTGAAAACGATTTACGAGACGTCAGAGGTGTAAAATCGTTGTTACGAACTCCTCGTAACAAGAAAGCCGTTCAAGATGACTTGACAAACGTGTCTGGCGTTAAAAGGATATTTGGCAAGACTCCGAGGAACCGGCTCAGTGACGTCAGGATAAAGGAAGTGTTTGCTCCGCCACCCAAAAACGACTTGAGGCGTGTATCAGGCGTGAAAGCGCTGTTCCAAACAGGGCGAAAAGCTAGATCACCTAAAAACTCTTTAGAAGATGTGAGAGGTGTAAAGAAACTATTTAAAAAAAATAGCCCGCGCAATGATTTAAGCAACGTGTCGGGAGTTAAGAGAGCTTTGAGAGTGAACTCTCCACGAAACGACTTGTCCGATGTTAGAGGCGTGAAACAACTATATAGAGAACAGGCACAGAAAAATTATTTGAGCGATATCAGTGGGCTCGAGGAACTGTTCGATGAGCCGTCCACCCTCGACAGCACGTTCGACCAGTTGATGGGCAAACCCCGCGTCCGGTCCTACGCTAAGGCAAACAGCTATACTAAAGTCACCACTCCAGCGAAGCAGGCGCGTAACGCCAAGTCCCTCCACGACTCCATCGACCAGATCACTAACAACGTCGAGGAGTGGTTAGAGAGCGAACTGAAAAAACGAATGGACACGCACAAGCCGACGCCAAAGAAATCACAAAACAAAACCAACTTGACCCGCGAACTGCAGAAGCTAACAACTGACACGGTGGAAGGCAACACGCCATTACGTTCGTCGAGAGTTCGGAACAGTACGTTAAATAAGATCCAGTTAGACGCGACCGGCCGTCAGAAGTCCGCGTCGGAGGTGTACAGCGCGCATACATTGCCTATCAAGAAGCGGTCGCTAGTGGACTTCGTGAACAAAAGTGGTAATGAACTGAAGAACAAGTTGCCGATCAAGAAGCGGACGGTGGTGCACTCCACGCCGGTGAAGGGCGGCCTGCACGTCACTATGAACGCGTCGGAGCTGGGCCGCGTGTCGCCCATCGCGCTGGACGACCGGACCCAGGACATCACTACAGGGTGAGCATTACTTATATTTACCCAACTGCGCCAAAACTGCATAATACTGTATTCTTTTGTCAATTTGTTTTCATCTTTTTAGTTAGCTTTTATGCAGTCGGGTTATTTATTTTTATAATATGCTAGCTTTAGGTTTTTTATTGGAGTTTTAGTAAAGATCCCTATTTAAAAAAAAATATAATATAGCCTATGTCACTCGGAGATATTGTAGTTTCCCAACAGCGAAAGAATTTTTCAATCACTACATAGAATAAAACAAAGTCGCTTTCTCTGTCCCTATATCTCTATGTATGCTTAAATCTTTAAAACTACGCAACGGATTTTGATGCGGTTTTTTTTAATAGATAGAGTGATTCAAGAGGAAGGTTTATTAGTCGCTAGTCAATAATAAATAGACATTTTATTAAATTTTTAATTCAATCGTTTATGTTGCAGAATGTTGCAACTGCAGAAGGAATCTCCAAAACAAAAACCTACAAGAGGCAGGAAACTGAAACTGCCCGAGATTCCTCACCCAGAAACTTTATTGCAACCATCACCGCCCAGGACTCACGCGAAGTCCGCTTCTGAGCCCAGCCCCAAGCCTGTTAGAGCCACGAGAGGAAGGAAAACAAAAGAAATTCCAATAATAAATACTAAAAAGCGACGATCGTCCATTGTTATTACAAAGAAACCTCCAGTTATGAGTGCCAAATTCAATTTAAAAATGAAACAAAATGTTGAAACAGAAGAGACAAGTCCTGCAAAACCAAGAGCTACCCGACAAAAGCGCGAAGCACAATCTAAAGTCGCCACACCTAAAAACACTCGATCTAAGAAAGTTAGCATAGTTGTAAGTAAACCTCGGCAGCTGAAACCGAAAGCCACTAGAAACACTAAGAGTCCTGAAGAAGAAAATGAAGTCAAAACAAGGCGGTCCAGAAAGATAACTGTTAACACTACAGATAAGAGTGTGAACGAAATTCAACCCGAGCAAGGTACAAGGCGTGGCAGAAAACTTGAGGTTGAAAAGCCTATTGAATTACAAGAGCCTATTAGAAGAGGCCGGCGGAAAAATGTAACAGTTGAGGAGACCAAGGTCACAGTTAATAATAGAGGTCGTAATACTCGAGGGGAGGCTGATGTTGAAGCAGAGAAATCTACAAATAGAAGAGCAAGGAAAGCGCTTGAGAACGTAGTGCCGGAAACCACAAAAGATAAGAGTGGAGTAGAAAGTCAACCCGAGCGAGGCTCGAGGCGTTCAAGAAAGATTGAAGCTGTAAAACCTGTCGACGTACAAGAACCTATTAGAAGAGGCCGGCGAAAAAATGTTACCATTGAAGAGCCCAAAGTCGATGTTAGCAATACAGGGCGTAAGACTCGAGCGAAGATTGAAACACAAAGTAGTGTAGAAGTTGTTGACGCAGAAAAATCTTCAAATAAAAGAACAAGGAAAGTACCAAACAAAGTAGACCAGGTAAATAAAGACATCGCTCCAAATAAAGGAACACGGAAAGTCCAGGAAAAAGCAGAAGAATCAGGAAAAGGAGATGCCAGCACTAACACCAGGGAAACGAGAACCAGAGGCCGTAAAGCGAAGGATAATAGCGAAGTTCCAGATAATACAGGAAAAGTAGCTAAAGGCAAAGCGGCTAAGGTCGAGAGTGATGAAGAAATCTCAAGTCGAGGTCGCCGCGGCGCCGGCAGAGCCAACAAGCGTATTGAAGATGCTGTAGAAGAATTAAAAATTAACACAAGAAGGGTTAAAAAGGTATGTTTAAATATTTCACTAGTATTTAATATTAAAACAATAATTTGAACTTTTAGAATTAGTTTATTTAATAAATATTTAATGTTAAATTTCAGGCTGCGGTTGAAAAAGAAGCGCCGAAGACCGCCAAAGAAGAAAAGGGTCGAAAGAGAAAAGTAGCTATTGAAGAACCTGCCAAAGGTAACGTTTTTGTCATATTTTAATTGCGAATGGTTTGCACAGAGGGGATTCAATAATAGATGAGTATTGTGTTATAATGTAATAATTATTGTATGTATAATGTATATTTCTTATGTTTATTTTCCAGACGTGGTGGAGAAGAAGCGCCGCGCCGCGCGCGCCCCCGCGCAGCCTGACGGTATGTATAGATACCATATGTACAGGTGATTTTATCTTTTGAAAAACTTCTGATCTGGAGTAAAATTAACTTATTACCCAATTTGAGCACTTTTTGTGAAATGTTATTGCATAATGTTACTGCAAGCTACTAAACAAAACAATGAAGTAAACAACAGTGTTAAAATGGTTTCCTTTGTAGTTTACAAGATACTAACTCAAAGTTTAATTGCAGTGTCTGCCGCGGCGCCGCCCGCGACTTTCCGCCGCCGCCGGTAGCCGCGTTGAACACGCCAATATAGGTACGCCAGTATATACTGAGGTAGGCATTTGTTTTTCCTTGGGAAATGCTTTAACGCACACAACGGGTAGAAAACAGGTTGTAATATTGTGGGACTCACCGGCAAGCCAGTACTAACCACTAAAACCCAGGGCCCCATCACTAGTCTTAATACGGCGTCGCAGGTCGCGGGGTTGCAAGTAAAAATCATCCAGAATATTTTGTTTGTTTGTTTATTATGTATTAAGATGCTATATATATGCACTAGAAATGAATCTATCTTCTTAGTGTGAAAAAGAATTAAGTACATATTTGTGATTATTTTTTTATTGCAGGTATGAAGAAAGACAAGCTAGGATAGTATGAAGATTTGTTATAAATTATAGTTTTTAACATATTATTGTTCCATATCTTTTGAAAAGGATTTGCGAATGTCCGAACTGAGAACAATATCAACTCTACTAGCAAATTATCCTTAGCCTATCTAATGGGAGATGCCAAAATATTTGAACGAAAATTAACGAAAATATATGTGTATTTTAAATACGTTTTGTGATGTAAATCATGTTTTCATATACAAAAAAGGAGCGCTTTCCTTGCCTTTTAGGATAGTTGTTAATATATTTAACCCTGTGACTTGTACATCCAATGTATGCTGTTTAATAAACATGGCGGAAATTTATTTCATATTGTATACTTTTATAAAAACAACTTGTCTTCATATTGCTATTACATTTTTTGTTTATTAGGACTCTTGGCTAAGTCCTAGGTCCTAGGTTCAGAGTGTCTTTTAACTCTGAAATACAGTGTTATGTAAAATCGCGTGTCGCAGCTGGTCTACGGCTTCGAAGATTTGTCAACTTATGATGCAACCCGAGATATGGCGCTAGTGTTGATTTCATACTTTAGAATAGCTTATTAATGTATCTGAGAAACTTAATATTTATTTTCTTTTATTGACACGACGTGGACATAGATAGTAATTTTATATTACTTTTAAGACCATGTTTGGTAACTCTACTACCTACAATAGTTGTATTCACTACAGTATTTTATATTGAAATGATGAATAATAGTACAAATTATAAATAATTCTTACTATAATATTTACGTTTCGGTGCCTTTTCTTTATATTATACTTTACGAGTGCTAGTTGTAATTTTTTAATTTTATTTGTAGAAGTATACATAGTTTATGATTACTTTAAACTGCACATTTTATGTACTCTTTATATATTGTCTTCAAAACAACATTGCTATGCATTTAAGTTTATTTTTAGCTAATTTTGGACTAGTCCGATATAAGTTCTGAAATTGGAATTATTGGTAAATGCTCTAAATTACAATTTAATAGTTATAGTTAAATCTTTCAAGTGCTTCGAGTTAGTGCCTTTGCTAGATATTTAGATATTTCATGTATTAATTATAAGGCAAAATTTTGGGTAAATAGAAGTTATTTCAGAAATTATGTAATTGGACTTTTTTATTAATTGTGTAAGGTTTGTAATGTTTCTAAAACTTCATTCTACAATTTTATCAAAAATCCTTACATTATGTGCTTTATAATTTTCACTATAAAACTATCACAACAGTTTATATTTTATTTCTAGATATTATGAGGTTTGTTATATTACTTATCTTAGTATAACGTTAAATGTGTGACTGCATTTACTCATGCCACTGAAGGCTGTTGGGCCAACATCGTGGCCAACGTTGGGAATAATTTGTAAACTCTAAGTGCTGACAATAAATAGAATAGATATTAGTATTTAGTACATAAAATGTATCTCTTAAATGTTTCCCAAAGGGCCTGATTCTGGCTTGTGGCTGAGAGATAGTGCGGAGTAGACTAAGACATGTACAATTACAATGTGAATGACAATAAGTGATTCTTTTTCCTACTTCTCTTTTATCTTATTCTAATTTAATTAAATTTCATGATAATAAAAAATGTTTAATTGCGACTAAATTGAAAGTGTACGTATTTGTATAGACAATTTTGTTTTCAAAAAAAAAATGGTTGTACATGACTTTAGACTTTTGACCTATTTGAATCTTTTATTTGTGTTGAGAAAGAAACAGGTTGTTAATTTAACCATTATATATACACAGTCCTCATTCCTCTGCCTGGAGTCTGGTAACCAAGTTTGACATTATCCACTAAATTTTATTATATAAATTGCATTATTTCATATACTTTTGTTCTTATAATATGTAACAATATTTTTAATTTAATTTTCAATTTGTATTTTCTATTAAAACAAGTAAAATTTTGGTTGACCGAGTATGTCTGTGTGTAGTGCACACTGTATGTGAAGCAGCGGTAATGTAATTACACGGGAGCAAAATCGGCGACGCGCCGTTTCGAATTAATGAAAAATTTTAATTGTTATATAAGTTTAATAAATATGTGATTATATGTACATCTTGTTTTATTATCTATATTATTGGTATTACAATTATAATAATTAAAAAAAGAGATTTTTACACGTTCTCATTAACTTTTGCAATATACAAAACCTTTTTGACTATACGTTAAATATACAGTAATACTTGTAAGTTACATTATTATTATTTTTGAAGTGAAACTTCTTTCGAATCGTTGTGATTTCAAACTCGAAAAAATAAGTCCATTGTTTCAGGCGCTCAGAGACGGGGAAGAGTTAGCCTTAGTTAGATCTCGCCCACAGCGAGTCAGTGACATTTCTAACTCTGTCTCACTCGTGGGTGTGGTGGCGACCTTCGCGCCATCTCCCTCTCTCAACGAGCTTAGACAGGGTTGTTTAGTATAAATATAAACGGATTCAAAAATTAGTTTGCCAAAGAAGTTTTACTTCTAACACTTGTACTTTGTACACACGCACTTTTATTTTTTTTATTTATGATTTTTATAGTATTAAATTTTACGTGAGTATAAAAACATACATAGATGACTCTGATGATCAAAAAATATTGTTTATAATTGGTGTCGACATATTAAATTTAGTCTATAGTTTAACTTGAATCGAAACTAAAGAATAGGGTTAAACAATTCAGTTTTTAACGTGTAAACAAAAATTTGAACATATATGTACCACTATATAAATTAGGTACTTTTTTGCGTTTTAACTTGTCGTCTGATTTATCAAGGATCCTTGGCAAGGATTCTTTGCACACCCTTCATCTGCTTTGTCAAGAACCCTTGCACACTTGTCTGCTTTGTCAAGATAACTACAACAGTACGATTTTAACTTCGTAAATAAACAACAAAAGATTGTTTCTAAGGATTTGCAGATTTTTTGCTAATATTTAAGCAATGGGTATTCATATTAGCACACTTTATTTTTCATGAAGTGTTAGTAACAAATAGCCAGTGGTACATTTATAATGTCGTGTGTCATGCGGGCTTGCGGCGCACGGGGCCGGCCACGCGGAAGATGGCGGGCAGCAGCTGCGCGAGCGCGGCGAAGGCGGGCGGCGCCAGCGCGCCGGGCAGCGCGGCCGTGAGCGTGCGCAACGCCGCGCCGCCGCCGCCGCCCGCCTCCAGCGCGAACCCCTTCACGCACTTCAGCACCAGCTCCGCGCGACGCAGGCACCACGCCGCCGTCATCTCCTACACACACACACACAACCAACTCAGCTTTGCATTTGTGTGAGTGATAGCTAAAAGCCAATAGCCGCGCATCAAAAACCAGTTAAAACCACTTTAAACCACTTGCAACGCGCTACGCTATTAGCCGTACCCATCCGTACACTGCACGCACACAAATGCAAAGCTGAGCTTAAGTCTCGAGAACTGTACACACAAACCTTACACGCTTTTAATATTAATATCTTTCTGTTTTAAACCGATTTCAAAGCGGATGAGGTTCAGGGGGCAGTTGTACTTTTGAAGTAAAACTTCTTTGCGCACATGAGGGTAAAATTTTTACGAATGAAACGCGACATGAAACGGATGTGACGTTTGAGAAGAGGGAGAGAGCGAGTGAAACCGATTGAGAGAGAACGAGAAAGGGCATTTGTATTAATTTTCGACACTTCTATTATTTTAATTACAAATTTATAATAACATAATTTTTTTTTCTATCTTCCTTTTTCCCTCCCTCTAAATCTCGGATATCCAAAGCTTTAGATTAGTATAAATATAAACGAGTACAAGTACCAGGCGCTCAGAGACTGAGAAGAGTTAGCGCCACCACTCCTCAGACAGTCAAGATGCGCAGGTCGGGGGTCTCGCCCATCGCAAGTTAGTGACATTTCTAGCTCTGTCTAATGCGTGGGTGCGATCGTCGCGCCATCTCCCTCTCTCATCGAGCTTAGACGGGGTTAGTTAGTGTAAATATAATCGAAATTTAAAAATTAGTATGACAAAGAAGTTTTACTTCTGACATGTGTACTTTGTACGCACGCAATTTTTTTTATGTTTTTACCTAAAACTTCGTGACATTTATTTACGAACAATTCCCTTTTTTTGAAAACGTACCAAGTACTTCAATTAAGTCCCATTTAAATTTTAAAAATAATAATTTATCTCTAAGCGAAGAAGTAGGTGGATAATTGAACTTTTATCTGTTATTTTTTTAATATTCCATTAGCTTTACTACAGCTGTTGTCTAATAATTTGAAAAAAAAATAAGTTAAAATATGCACCTCTGTGATCTCGTGCCGCAGCAGCAGCGGGATGGCGACGGACGTGACGTCGTTGCAGCACGCCGCCTTCAGGATGTTGCGCAGGCCGAGGATGGCGGGGTGTCGCGACGTTATGTCCCCTGCGCCGCGCACGAAACACTCGTATTATAATAAAAAATTTATAGCCGTCTTTTTTGACGCCATCTATTTTAGAGTAGACTAAACTAGTTTGCCATAAAAAAATATTCAAAGTCGATTGAACTGAAACACTCCCCCGGACGATTATATCGTCTAGTTTACTTAATAATAGGGATAATCGTAACTCGAACCACTTAACGCGTTTATAGTATTATTTTAACTATTTCCTGGCATAAGAATCAAATTAAAATATTTTATTCAGCATAAAAATTGTTACAATTTCTTACTGAACGTCGTGAATCTACCACCAGTTCGGAAAGAAGAAACCTCTGACTGAGAAGAACTGGCGAAAGAAACTCCGCAAACTCCATACACATGGACTATTATTACTATACTAGTATATTATATGGACTCGATTCGATAGCCCACTTTCATGGTAACCGAGTTGCCAAAAAGTTATATTCAAGGCAGATAAAATTGAAACATGAGGATGTAGAAAATATCAGTCATACACAACTCTAAACTAGTCTCGCAACTGTCATCAAGAATGGACTGTCGAGAAGTTCTCCCGCACGACATCTTGTCTAGCCGTCTTCATTCAATGATTGTATGGATAAATAGAATGGACCATAACTTGAAATTTTAATAGGGATGATGCGTAACTAAACCCATTTAACGCGGTTACATATTTTTTTTACTATTTCCTGGCATAAGAATATCAGATAAGGGAATACCAGAATTATTTTTTCATGAATATTAAGGGTAGTTTTTAAAATGTTTAAAATGTTTTGACGACACGTTTGGCTCAGTGGGTAGTGACCCTGCTTTCTGCGCAAGCGGTCGCGGGTTCGAGTCCCGCTGGGGACATACATTTGTTGAGCACGAATGTTTGTACTCCAGTCATGGGTGTTTATATTTATAATATGTATGTATTTAAACTTATATATGTGTAGTATATCAACCTTCTAGTATCCATAACACAAGGCTCGTACCTTATCGTGGAACTAGATAGTGCTGTGTATAAATGTCCCAACATAAAAAAAAACAATAAAATGTACTACTCTGTTATTTCCAACACCGAAGTATACCATCATATAAAATGATCATAAAAAGCCAAAAAGATAAATTTTAAGTGCAATCTAAAACATAAAACGCCAAAAATAAATAAGTTTCATCTGTAACTGTCGAATTGACATTGACTTGTCATTATGTACGGGACTACCAATTATTTGCAAACTAGCGACTCGCCCTCGCTTCGCTCGGGCTCTTCCCTAGATTTAGCACAGGTAAAGCCGCGGGATCTGCTAGTTATGCATATAAACCTTCCTCTTGAATCACTCTATCTATTAAAAAAAACCGCATCAAAATCCGTTGCGTAGTTTTAAAGATTTAAGCGCACATAGGGATATAGGGATATAGTGACAGAAAAGGCGACTTTGTCTTATACTATGTAGTGATGTGTCATTGGACACACCATCGGAAAACCATTAATTAGTAGACTATCAAAATTGCAAAAAGTAGCAATTACGATGCGACACCATTGCAATAGCAGACTTGAGGCACAGGTGGAACGTAGTCAAGTATTAATTCAGAATAAAAAAAAACCAAGTCAAGGAAGTTAGAACCGACCGGACTTGAGCGAGTCGTCGTCCACGACGAGGTGGAACACGACGTGCGCCTCCGCCAGGTTGCTGTGCCGCGTCACGTACACGTCCCCCGGCTGCAGCGCGCGCCGCACCCCCCGCGCGCCCCTCACACCCTTGTAGCGCTCCTGGTTGCGCTTCTCCGCCTGCAATATGTCAACGGATTTGTATTCAGTCCTCTTTACGTCACACCACTGGGCACGAACCTCTCTGCAATACGATCCTACATACTTATATTTTAATGGCTAGTATACATTTCTTCGTAAGAAATATGTAACTTAGTAATCTAAAGTGGTTTTCTTGTGATATGGATACAGACAGACAGAAATTTTAAAAACTATTCATCCCCGTTCATATAAATATATAATTGATGATTATTTCAATAAGATTTTGCCAAAAAATATTTGATGTACAGATTCGACTCTGTTAGAATAATTGTAATAATATAGTGTGTGAGTGTGTGTATGTGTGTGTGTGTGTCTGTATGTGTGTGTGTGTGTGTGTGTGTGTGTGTGTGTGTGTGCACACTAACCGGTTCCCTGACAGCGTCGAGTATGTGCCGGAGCTGCGCGTCGAGGTCGGGGAAGTGGTGGTCGGTGGGCGCGCGCGGCAGCGGCGAGTCCGCCAGCACCACCGCGCCGCACAGCTCGTGCGAGTACAGACCCAGCGCCGGCTGCACGCGCGACCACGTGCCGCTAGCGAACAACACACACGGTTTAAATGCTTTAATATATCATCATCATCAGCCCTTTTTAACGTCCCACTGCTGGACACGGGCCTCCCTCAGTGCGAGGGGGATCAGGCTATAGTCCACCGCGCTGGCCTAGTGCGCGTTGGCAGACTTCACATGCCAATCGAAAACTTGTTAAGTTTTCTCAGACATGCGGGTTTCCTCACGATGTTTTCCTTCACCGTAAGACAAATGGTAATCGTGATATAAATAATTCGCACATGAGATCAGAGGTGCGAGACCCGGATTTGAACCCACATCACTCGGGTATCCAAGCGACTGCGGTACCGCTGGGCTACCACTGTATGAGTGTGAACTCAATCAGAAGTACTCTTTCTATTCTGTTTAAAAATGTCTAAAAGTCGCATAAATCTAAGGATGGATTGAGAAAGAAAAAAGTTCTAACATTTTTTCATTTTTCTCTTTACTATCTAATATGCATAGTAGGTGCAGTATGCCAGCACTATCATATATTAAAAGGTATATAAAAACACATTAAAAAATATTTCGAAACAAAATTGCAATAACAAAGGGGATAAATGATAATAATAATTATTGTATACATTTTAGTTTAAAAAAGTAAAATAATCACCCATCTGTCCTGTCGCTGGAACACAGGTCCATCATGTCCACAGCAACCAGGCGTATGTTGTGTGTTTGCTTGAGTTGCGAGCCGAGGTGGATAGTGAAACTCTCCTCCAGCCTCGGCAAAAGTGGGGCGAGGATGGCTTGTTCCATTGGGAATGAGCATAGCGGAGAGTTACTGAAATAATTTTGTTTTGTCAAGTGCAAATCTAAATTTAAATATTTAATAATTCCAAGCAGCTATGATATTACTTAATTCATAATCTGTAAAATAGTACATAATACCATTTATAGTTCTTTTTTGTGTTTGGTCATCTTAATACTTAATTTAAATAGCTTAGACTATCTTACCTTGGAGTTACTTTCTCATCAGTCTGATATTCATCAATAGCTTTCATAAGCCATGCTCTATGAGCTGCTTTCTGAGTATGCCTCAATGCATCCAGCTGGGAGTCCCAGCGGCCTGCCGCTAAGCTTTGCTGATCAAAATGTTGAGCTGCCAATGCATTGATTTCTTCTTCAGTAGTTGATATATTAAGTAGACGCACTTTCTCCTCCATTTCTTCTGTTTGCCTTAAATGGTTGACAGGTAATAGAAAAATATCCAAAAAATTAAACGGCCAATTTTGCCAAATTCATTTTTAAAACATTTATACTATAATTGTTATAATATTTGTATAAGTATACAAAGATCTAGTTAATATAATATTTATGTATTTTAAAATTAGTCTACCTTTTAGTAAGCTTTTCGATGTCTTCGTCTCTGCTTTTCAACATATCCATAACTGTTTTAGCATATGCACTCTCCACCTGCATTATTGTTTCTAAAGCTGGGGAATGTACCAGCTTGTGATATGCAGCAGCAAACACTTCCTCATCAGAAGATCCTTTCTGATCAGCAAATTCTACAACATTCTCTTTAAACAACTTTTCCCAGTTTTTTACTATACTATCTACATTCAACTCATTGTTCTTTAATTGATCTAAGAGTTTTGCATCTCGTTCATTGTGGAAGGTTTTTGTTTCTTCTGATACAAATTGTGCTAATTTTTCGTTTAGATCTATAATAAAAAGTAATAATGTGATTTAATTTTACCCTTTATAACTATTATAATATACAAATAGATTAGGGTAATAAGAGTTAAAAAAAACTATATTAAAGAATTGATTTATTAAATTAATGAAGTACTTTACCATCTTCTATATACACCGGTAAATTAAACATATTTATAAGCCTTTGCACGAGCTCGCGGGTGGATCCTGCGTGCGGGATCTCCACCGGGACCTCGAGGTGGTACAGCAACTCCTCGTTGGTGCATGTTGGGTACGAGAAGTTAAAAGTTTTTGAAACTTTTTGTGTTGTTTCCGCACTCATTTTGCAACCAAATACTAACAAGTCAAGTGTCAACAGTCAACACCTACTATATATGTCATCTGTCAGTGTCGCAATTTGACATATTACACTTATATTCGATCGAATACGCGTACTAATTTTAATTAATATCATGTAGGTACTGAAATATTTATACAGCGATTCATACAATAATTATGTGGTTTGGGTTTACAATAATTTGGCAGGAGTTGGTGAGTGAAACTTATATATACGGTAAGGGTTTATTCACTGATCATATTAATAACACTCACAACCCAAGGTAATTCATATTTTTAGAAAAAAATAATAAAATCTTAACGTGATAGAGCAGGATAGGATTTTGTATATGTGACACAAAGACGTAAGAAAAGAAGAAATGTCATTGTTAACTATCCTTACGCCGTCATATTTAGATCTCCGTTTCTATAGACATGTGCTTTCATTGTAAATAACTATTTTTTTTCGACTTGGATAACATAGGTTTAGAAGGTTTATCTTAAAAAAAAATCATTCTTTCTAGGTAGGTTAGGTTAGATATAAGATGCCGCGGCAGTGGCCGGCAAGTGCTATATTCAAAGTCTATTTTCTCAGGAACTATGTATTATATCTTGTAATGGGAGTAGGCTCTATATTCTGCATATTTCTGTACGACGAAGTAATAAAAAAACACAAGTAGAGCCGTTGGCAGTAAATAGTGAATTAAATCAATTGTTATTCAAATGAAGGGCTTGCTTTGTACTTTCAATAAGTTATGGGTTAAGCCTGACTGCTTTGTGGATGTAAATCTTAATGATCTCTCTGATGCCTTGCCAAGTAATTTGGCGTGCCTCACACTCTACGTCGTCTTATCTGGGCTTAATAAGCGTAATGTTGTGAAGCTGTGGTACAGTGTCTGTCATCTCGATATTCGTACGAGTCATATTATGTATATTAATAAAATTTTATTATAAAATATGTTAGTTTATATTATAAAATATGTATGTTATTTTACTACCTTACGTATAGCATTAAACGTATAACTTTTTCGTAGCTTAATATTTCTTAGAAAATCAGTAAATGTAGGCTATATTGTATCATTATTTTCCTTTAACATGCGCCTTTTATGGCTTCTGTATAGTTTAAGCACGTTATACTATTGATGTACAAAATATTTATTTTAATGTAGAAAAGTTAAGTGAAAAGAAAAAAATAGAGATGGTCGTAGGTGCGAGCTTTATACGACACATATTAAAATATAGGCAGAAGTTAAGTCGAAGTAAGTAAGAAGTTAAGGTAAGGAATAGGTAAGGGAGCATCTCCCCTATTTTTCCACCCCTTCCCATTGCCATCGACTGTAAACCGCTTACCGCAACCTAACCTGTATATTGTTCAATAATTTTTTTTAAATGAATGTTTGTAATGAATATTTGACATTTTTGTTTGTCTAAATTTAACACAATATGATACGACTGCATCACGATAAAATCACTCCACAGATTTTGATGAAATTATGATAGGTGGTTATCTGGATCAACATATGGATTACTTTTTTCTATTGTAAAAATATATTTAATCATTGAGAAATCCGTACTAATTGTTCTAAAGTACGGCGTACCTAGGGACGAACCTAGGGGATTGATAAGATAAGATAAGGTGCTGGTCGTTTACTTTCTTTATGTATAATGTTTTAGATAAGAACGATCTGAAAACTTTCCTGAGTCTTTTCTGAGTCATGGTCTGATACTCGAATTATTAGTTAGATGGCTACGGACAATTATTAGAATTATCCGTTTGACATACGCTGTAAGAAATTTACTTTAAGCACTTAAATTATATTGGAAGTTCTTCATATTTCTTTAGCTATACTGTTATAACTAAGCAATTTATAGGAGATTCACTTTTCAGTTGAAGTTCAAAGTAAATACCAACTACCAATATACCAATAATATCTACCAATGACTATGATATCAACTGAACTAATTCAAGGTTGTGTTTTCGAGTCTACATAATATTATATTACCTAATAACTGTTCAAAAAAGTCAAATCCTATGATCTAAACTTAGTGTTACTCATAAACCCACAGCAGAGCCGTGCGGTAGATTTTCCTAGTATGATGGAAGTTATAAAATGCCTTAGTTCCATTCCTAAAAGCCACGAAGTACTAGATAAGTAAATACCCAATACCTGATTGAGGTTGTGCTGCCTGATGCACCTGCATCTTAATAACGTGGTTCTGTCCGGCCCTGTCCACAAGAGGCTTAAATGTAGGTCTATTATAATAAGTAACTAGGTGTCTTTTTTAATATGCTTTAGTTTATATAAAATGTGTACTCTATAGATTGTAAATATTTGAATTTAAGCTTTTTGAAATACTACCTATATTAACTAAATTACGTCTCATAGACAATTCCAATTCATAAGTGCCTAGTTATAGTAGTTACTAAAGTTTAACTTGATTTAGCTTTCAACGTGAAGCGTGTGGTTTCAGTAAGAGTGATGAAGTGTGTAATGAGAAGTCAAGGTTTCTTAATCTGGCCTAATCAGACCTTACTTTAGTCAGACTTGATTTAAATCTTTATTCAAACAGAAAATATGAATACATAGTATTCCTTACATATCCCTCGGCTTCTGCCATTTGTTTCAACAAACACCCGAACTAGGGACAGTTGTACACGGTATTGGTATAGTAAAACTATATTTTCATTATATATAAATTAAAAAATGGAAACAATAAATTACATAGATAAGTATTTAAATAAAAAAGTGTTCGGTTCGCATCGCGTTTAATCCGATGTGTGGAACCTTGCGGGCCAGGTGGTAGCCACCATCTCAATGCTCCTTAGATGTTGGAGAGAGTTTACGCAGCCTCTCCGCCCTCCTCCTCCTCGGCGCTAGCGGTCAGCATGGTGATCAGCTTGTTGGTGTCGATGAAGCCTTTCTCGTCGATCTCCATCTGGTCGTACGCTTCGTCGACTTCGTCGGCGGAGAACTTGTCGCCCCAGGTCATGAGAGCGTGCCTCAACCTTTCGGAGTCGATCTTGCCCTCGTTGTCGAAGCTCTTGAAGGCGTTGATGACGACGTCATCATCATCAGAGCCACCAGACATGCGGCCGGCGAACAAGGTTAAGAGCTGGGTGAAGTTGATGGGGCCGGAAGCCTCACCGACCATTTCGTCGAGCTCCTTCTCGGTGGCGAGCCTGCCGAGGGAGTCGAAGGTGGCGCGGAGGTCGTTCTTGCCGATGATACCGTCCTTGTCGTGGTCCATTAGCTGGAAGGCCTATAAATAGATTTGTTGAGTTAGTTTTGTCTCGATCTCAATGAGAAATAAGTATTTTTTAAATAATGTAACAACATTTCATTTACGCATAACAACCAAATTGTTATGTATTCAATGATGACAATAATCTGTTGGCACTTGTGACTCGTAAGTTTATAAAACAAACCACTGAGCACGAGCTAAATATTATTAACGGACGTCACTACATACGCTATTGCTTTAAAATTCTAGGAATTTCTCTAAAAGCGTTCTCTCATCTCTTAAAGCGATGCTTACCTCCTTGAATTCGGCGACCTGCTTCTGGGAGAACATGGAGAAGACATTGGAGCCAGTGCGCTTAGCCTTGCGGCTGCCGCGGGATGATTGGCGATCACCTGCGGCGGCCGGCGCGGGCGCGGCTGGCGCCTCCTCAGCGGGCGCGTCTTCTTTTACCTTCTTCTTCTTGATCTTCTTTTCCTTATCCGCCTACAAGAAGAATAACTTCAGATAAGAATTTAAAATACAAAAGCAATTGCTAAATATTTTATTTTATAGATGTTATTGTAATATGTAGGTACCAGTTCACTTCATATAATTCTTCGATTTAATTCTAAACGTTGACAAGGTATCTTTAAATTATGATTGATCATTTTTACAGTCATGGTAATGTTTTATGATTATCGCGCATTTAATTCGCCTACATTCAACTAAATGTATTTATTTCTAAGTATATTTTTGGCTGTATAAATTCTTTGGCTCGAGCGTTGAATAGCATTCCGATATGATCGAACTATTATCAAATAACATTCGGTCGGCGCCAGTTAAGGCGCTGCGAGGCGCGCGTATATTTAGATCAATTGGCGTTCGTTTTGAGATTCTGTTGCGTGAAATAATAGAACTGCTGATCCAGTTTCTTCCGTTAGCATTGCCAGGTTTATTTTAAGATGGAAGTAGAAACGAAGTTATGTAATGCTATACCGGAAAATTAATTAACAAATGTTTTAGATTAATATTTATTTTTTATACTAAAGGTATTTTAGTTTAGAATTAGTTAAAGTGTAAAATTTCTTTCGAAGTTTTAACGTTTTTATATTATTTAAGAAAAATCGCGTACCACTAACAAATATTATGCGGTTTGAATTGTTCATATAAAAATCAAATGTTCATTGTAAAATTAACCTATGGAATTAAAGATTTAATGTTTTTTTTTCAAATCATTGTTGTCGAAAAAAACCGACTTCAAAACGTTACAAATCGAAACTAAAAAGATTAAAATATTTAATTATTTATGATTGATCAGTAATTATTGTACAGCATCAACGATCCTTTTTTAAAAAGGTTTATAGTTTTCACAAATACCACGACGTTATGTATTTTTAATTGATTTTAAAACCATCGGTTAACGATTTCTCAAAAAAAAAGCGTTGTAAATCCTAAAATCTTTAAAGTTTATTCTATTCACTCCCAAAGTCACTGTCCACTGATCACTTAGAGCACTATCGCCACTACACTTTACTTACCATTTTGTATAGTTTGTTGGTTCGACGGAAGAGAGACTGTACCACTCGGCAGTCCCACCCTGACTCCGAGATTCCGTCCGCGGCCGAACATCCAGGAGTGCGCCACCCCCCTCCCTCCTCTCCCCTTTCCCATCCGTCTCACGCTTTGCTCCTGCATGATCCCATATATAGCTCGCCAGATATTTGTAGGGGAGCGCATCAGAACACGTCGACCAGCTCGGTCGGGCGGCCGCGCCGATTTAAAAATAATATCAGGTCCCAGCACCGTCTCTTGCTTAGAGATTTTGATTTTTTTTCGATGAAGTACAGGGGTTACAATCAATATAAGTTTAATTTTAAACAGAATAAAACTATATTCCTGATGTCAAGAAGCCCGTAAGAGCATTCGAAAGATAATTACAATAACTAATTCATTTTATTCTCACACTTTAATTATTATTCTTCAAAAGTTTTATTTCAAAAAAATAGGACTCTTTCTATTTGATATTAGTATTAAATTCGACAGTCGTATATATCTAAAGTGACATTTAAAATAAATAATAACAAGGATCCAATAAAATTTGAGAAAAGTAATTAATTCTGAGTTACGTGTTGCTTGCTGGTAGAGCCTCAGTAGAGTCAAAACTTTTAATGTAAAGGAATATAATTTAAATTGCAAAGATGTTAAGTATAATGTAGTTAAAACGTAGGTAAATTTTAACATTTACTTGTTTTTTTAAATAAAGCTATCTTTTCGGAGAAATTGGGAAACAAAAATCAAAAGAAATCTGTGAAGAAAAAAACAATGAAAAGGTAGTTTTTACTTAAAATGTAAAATATTGACGGATATCTAAGCAAATATTAATTGACTTTAATTAATTTTCTTTTGTTTTGATTTTTTTCATTCATTTCATAAGTAACTAATAATTAATAGTAGTTTAAATAAATAAATAAATTGAAGTAGTTTTGTTTTAAAATAATTGTTGACTAGTGCATATAAAATAAATACCGATACAAATAAAATAATTGTCCGTTTTTTTCAGCTAATCTCCTCAATGACAGTACCTATTTTGTAGGCACTTTCACTCGGTGTTAGCTGATGTTATAAGGAGTGAAATATTTTTCATTTCCTATTATTTTAAAAATAAACCTAAATAATCAAAACGTACGGGACGGACCCGAGCCAAGCAAGGGAGAGTTGTTATCTGAAAAAAAAATAATACATACATAGAGATTATATTCATTATAAGTTCGAAAATTTCATCTCGTTTTTATTTCAGTAAAGTTATAATGAAATGTGAAGGTTCAAAGCTCAGAAGCGGATAACGTAATTCGCAGACGCTATTTATGTACCGGTAACATACTTATTCAAGATCCAGGAGCCACTACAGCTATTTTTTCAGAGCTCTATGGTTGTAAAGTCTCATAACCTAGCCTCTTTTCTATTCGTCTTGCTCCATCAATGCGTCAATGATTAAAAAATAAAAACATGATTTGTTAAATTATTATTTTTCAATTTATTATTTTATAACTTTACAGGTAAATGAAATTGAAGTGTCCTTGTATCAAAATAACAGCTTTTTAATTGATGAAATGAGAAAACACAATACCAACATTTTTGTAAATGTCTGTCTGTCTGGTTGTTTGTCCCGCTCTGTCTGTCTCTGTCTGTCGGCTAGTACCTTATGTTTTCAAAATCGGATCAGTAGATGAGTTTTTAAACTACGTAATTTTAAGTCAATATTCTTCCAAAGAAAAATATAATAAGAATATACAGTACAGATATGACTACGGTATGAAATACTAGCAAAAACTAAGTACTTGTTGTCAGTATTAATTACTAATACATATTTCGTTGGTCGAAACAATTTTAGAATAAATAAATAACATTATGTTGGGAAAACATTACTACAACGCTATTTAGTTGCGTGGTAAGCTATGAGGCTTGTGTTACGGATACCAGATAGTTGATGTACAACACATATACAAGTTTTAAATAGATACATATTATAAATACTGCCCAATACTGCACCTATTACTGCCCTCATCGGGACTTGAACCCGCGACTGCTGGCGCAGAAAGTAGGGTCACTACCAGCTGAGCCAAACGTGTCATCAAAGGTAGAGTGTAGCCTAACACTGTGTTGTTTTTACTTAATTCAGTAAGGCTGGCACTGAAATACGAATATCTCCTATGTTTCCACAATATAGACAAATAATGAACGCAAATATAAAGAGAATATATTTTTAAAATAATATGGAAAATCAGGTTTTCGGATGAGATCTGACAAGCTGGATGTGGTTGAGGAAGCGGAAGTGGGTGACTGAAAATATTGTACATATTAAATCTTTTAAACCACAGCACATATCTTCTGCAAGGCAAATTTTATTAAGAGTATTTCGGAAACATTTTGTTTTCGTTTTTATATTATTGTATTTCGTATTTTGTTAGCATTATTTTTTACATTCGAGACCATTTCTTGAAAGGTAGAGTAGGAAGATTTATTGTATACAATATACTAATATAAGTCGAGATAACGATTTTAGAGTCATGTCAGTACGTAATCTCGGCTAATATAGGCCATAAGAGCCGAGCTATATGGAATAATAAAAAATGCCTAGAAATACTATATAACAGTAATGACATTTGTACCTACTATAAATCTTCAATAATAATGTATGTACGGTAAAAGAAGATTTTTATTTTATCAACATTGTAAAAGCTTAAAGATTTCGCCTTCCTCCGTTCTTTTATTTTAATTATCTTAAATTAGGTAGGTACTTAGTTTCAATCAGGAGTAATAGTTTAGATGTTGTATAATTTTGGTATAATAACCTCGTTGACGGAGCTGGTGCGAGCGAGCGGCGGGGCGGGCCGCTATTCTGGTCCGGGCGCTACTCACTGTACCAAAATAACCTTATTGTAATCCACACCGTGCGGAGCTAACATACGAAAATAATTATAAATATATATAATATATTTTTTTCTGCCTCGGTGATGTAGTGGCTAGCATGTATACATCGAGAGGTCCTAGGTTTGAGTCCCGAGTCGGGCCAAGTTTAGCTATCGAGTGTTTCTGTTTAGTAAGCCTCAGTAACCGCCCAGAGTTGGGAAATTGGCGGTTGAAGAGCTCTCACTGTTCGTTTCGAACAGTCGTCCCACCGGAGTATGAGAATGATAGGAACAAAGAGTGCGCTTGTGTCTGCGCGTACACTTGTGCACTAATCTCTTGCGTAGTCTCAATGAGATTGGCTGCCGTGGCCGGAATTGGTCAGAGAACATTTTTTTTATTCCCTTTTAACTGGGATCATTTGATAATGACTTAAAATAATCAAAGTTTTGTAATTATATCGAATGTTAATGATTTATAATAAGGTATTTGCTAATTGCTTTAAATTATTTCATGCATCTATTTTTTGATATCTGCTATATTATATCAGCTTTGTTTAATGACTACTTGTCCAAAGATAAAATTAACACTGAAGACATTGCTCTTTGTCTTCCGTGGGAAATACTAGCAAATATATACCTATAGATATTATGGATACTTATATGATGATATTTGAACAGTACTGTATCGTATGTAGATTAAGTCTGAAGAAATAAACATTAATTTAGATCTACTTTTAGTCCCGCATGGAGGGCGAATATGTAAATTTCCATTAACTTACTTTTAATAATGATTCACTAAGGCGTAGGGTCTAATTACTAAACCTAAGTTATCTGTCTGTTCAAAAGTCTATCATATCTCTGACGACACGTTTGGCTCAACTGTGCCAGAGAACGCGGGTTCGATTCCTGCTGGATATTTTTGTTGTGAACATAATTGTTTGTTTGAATTGAAGTCATTCATAATATGTTGTACTTAAAGTTACAGTCAAGCCTTTTAGCTTACCATGAAACTAGACGGAGCTTTGTCTTAACGTCCCAACATATTTATTTATTTTATTAATACATTTTTCTAGATATCAGATAATCTAAACTATCTTCGTACATAAAATGTAGTGAAATTAGTAGTCCTTCGTGACAATAATGCCGCCTTTTTGTAGAGCATAGTACCTACCAAATTCACAGTCATTCATCTATTTTCGTTTCTGGCAGTTCATCAAATTAGAAAATACAATAATTTTACGGAAAATAACTCGCTCTTATTTCCGTTTGAATTAGGGTCAAACATCAATTATCCATAAATACCTACATGCCTATACTAGTAAGAATGTAACTTTAGACATGCCATTTCAAAGTTTAAAAGAACATTTATTTTACACGCTAACAATGTTGGAAGATCAAAATAAAATGCGATCTACACGTGCTCGTCCATAAACCATAAATATAAGACACATCTCACAGCTATAGACAGAAGGAGTTAGTCTTTGATTTAGGCAATGTATTAAAACGTTTGAGAGACCCGTTCATAAAATAAACACTCGTTATCCTTTTGAACCTATCTTTTTGCTATTTTACGGTTCATACAGATTACTTATTTAATTATAGGAAAAAATCACCTCGTTTCCTAGATACGTAGATACTGCGTACAAGAAATACTAACCAACAAACATATAACTGTATTTGTTAATAAGTATATTTTCTATGATTTTGTTATGTGTTATTATATTCAGAGATTAGTGGAAACAGACTGACAGACAGACTAAAATGTTAAAACATTGTTTTTTCTTATAAGTACCCGATATAATAACATGTTATACATTTAGTAAGCTGTTAGATTGATGTTACATAAAGACACTTCTTCTTCTTCTCTTCACATATAGATATAGACCAGTTGAGATTGAGAATTAAACTTTGTTTTAAACTTGATCACGCCAATCTTGGTAACGCGCTATGTAGGTTACAGTTTTAAATATAGCTCTCGTAACATAAACGCACATATTTGACCTTTAGTTTTTTAGTTTTATTAATGTTTTTTTATTAAAAGTTAAAACAGTATTGTTATAAGCAAACATTATTAAGTCTATGTTTATGATAAGATATTATATTAGTCATTCTCTTTTCTCTTGCTTTAATGTCTTAATCTGTATAATATCTCCCTAGTGGGTGGTGCCTGTATGAAATTTTCAAATGGACCTTGAACTTAGATTGTGAACCTAAATAATTTTCGAAATAGCATCATGACATACATTCAACGGTGGGCAATGATGGACAAGACAACACCAAAGTATACACACTACACATTTTTTGAAGGAAATTAACTTTGTGCATAATCTTTACGGAAAACTTTATTAAGCTTTTAATATACAAAAGTAAAGTTGTTGTAGCTAGGTTCCATAAAGCTTACCAAACTCACGTCGAAAGAACTATTGACCTACGAAAAGCAAGATGCAAATGTGATTTATCTATATATCTATAGGTACATAATAAATTTCTAACTTAGTTGAATATTTTTTTGCAAAATGTTATTGTACTTGTCACTATTATCGATATAGAGGCCAATCTAGAGTTTTTAGTATATTTGTCTGTCTGTCAGTCAGTGGAGACACAAGAAAAGCACCGGACAGATTTTGTTGGAATTTGATATGATGATAGCTGGTTATCCTTTTACTGCGGGAAAATTTCTTACACTATCCGTTAAAACATATCTAAGGCCGAACCTGAGAGGTTCAAAAGCAGTTTCCAAAATAATATCAGCCAGTATTTGAAACATTTCCCGCAAGTATCAAAACATTCAAATACCTACTTATCATGCACAACCGGTAAAGTTACGTCAAACAGCTCTCCCTCTCCGACTCTACCTGTCTCACTTAAGTTACCTACACTTCGCCTTCGCCTTTCACTTCCAGTATACCATCGCCACAAACCAGCTTAATACGTATATTTTAATAAAAATGTGAAATTATCGACAATGTGTACAAGTTATCGTATACCAAAGGTTTTTCGTCTAGTTTTAGTATTAGTGTTTTTAGTGAAAGGTGAGAAAAAATATTTACAGACGATTTTTTTTTGATTTTAAGATGTTTTTAAGTGAAAAATACGGGTTACTATTTCGACTTTTTGTTCCGTGATCAAGTTGTGTCAATGACAGTTTCTTTTAAATAATAAACACACGATTATCATGTTTATTACAAAGGTATAAGGCATAATATTGTTTACACATTATTATGGCAATGTAAAATAGAATAGTAGTACAATTTGAAAAAATGATCAGAAATATGATTTCTATAGCATTGCTCTATTAAGCATCCCCTTAATGGCTTATAATTAATTTCTCGTATTAATTTAGTCAAAATGCAATACATTGACTCATAAATTATGATAATTATAAATATTAAATTAAATATAATTAGTACTTAGCAATTACAATATATACATAGAGTATTTTTATGCGCAAAATCAAAAGTAAAAGTTGGGAATCCGTTTACTTTGTTTTCAAACTATTATACAAGTTAAATGGAACACGTTATATTTGACAACTTTATCAAAATATTCATATACATATTTATTTAATTAAATTTTAACTCGTTATTATAACCTTGAATTTATTATAGATACAAATGGTCTCGTGCTTCGAGCGTACATATCCCAGCATGGACTTCACGGAGAAATCGAATTCTCTTCCAAAAATGAAACACTTATCAATATTCGAACCAACTTGAAACCAACTTTACAATATCCCGACGGAGTCTGGCGCTGGACTATACACGAGTATGCGGTAGACTATAGAGACTTATCCAATGAGAGGTGTTCTGAAGCAAGTCTTGGGAAGGAGCTGATCGATCTCACAGAAGAATTAGGTTATTTGATAATACCGGGCAAAGACCACGCTGAATATGAAAGCACAAACACCTTGACCGGTCCCATGGGCTTATGGGGAAAAAGCATAGTTCTAGAAACAGCTGAGCGTGATAGAGTCATATGTGCCTCTATTTTTTCTACTAATAAATCTCATGAAAAATTCGCCCAGGCAAGATTTACAGCTCCCGTTGCGGGCACTTTAGACTTTAAGTGGCTTTATACAAGTGATTATGAAGATTCTTATATACAAGCAAATTTGTATCACACAAAGGCTGTGAAACATAACCTTGGATATACAACGCATAAGTGGAAAATATTTGTGACCGATATATTTGACTCAGACAAAGGCAGCCATGAAGACAACTGTAACGTACTGCAGCTTGTATTCGACCCCGATAATAGTGGAGATGGTATGAGTGTAGGAGACTTGGACAGCCGTTTTGGCCTTATAAAGGTTGCTACAGACGCCAATCAGATGAATACTAGAACATTGTATAAGGACGAGGTGCTAAATATTTTGAGGAGTGACATGGAAAGTACCAGGCGTAACCTGTATGTGGTGATTTTTGATGCCAAACATGTTGATAGCTTTTTGGCGTGTGCTAAGTTAAGACCGTTACCAATAAAACATATGAAGTAAGTGGTAGTACTGTTGATAATATAAAATTCCATAATAATTATTACTAAACTTTTTACCTAATAATATTAAATAAAACTAAAATTATAGATGTTTCAATGTATTACCGTTTTTATATGTTTCTCTTGCATATAATGTAAAAAAAAAAATAAGTAGCTAAAATCAGCACATCCTGTTTAAAAAAATGTACAATATGTATGCTTTTCAAGTAAATACTTTATTCATAAATATTTTTTGACTAAACAGAGCAATCATCAACATGGACGGTATAAAAGGAACTGTAGAGTTTACACAGACGACTCCCTTCGATCCAACGTGGGCCAACTTTCAGTTAGGCGCTTCTAACCAGGACTATGAATCAAACCTTCGCTTTGTCGGCTCTATGCTGCAGTACAGCATCAGAGAGCTACCTCCGAAGCTACTAGATGCGAGTTTGTATAAGAGCATCTGCAATACTACAGGCCATTTGTACAACCCCAGTGAAGTTGACTTGAAGAATCTGCCACCAGCAGGTACATACTTTTGCACAATACATTTTACGTATATCTTGTATAGAAGTCCGTAGAAATATTAATATTTACGCTCTCACAGTCCTATAATTGTTTATATTTATCACATTATTATAATAACAAAAGCTTTAGTTACGACTAATGTTTCAAAGGCCTTGAATTTATTGGTAAATCTTGCGTTTATAATCGCTTATATATTAGGTTTATCGATTTTTAGCGGTCTATTCCATCAAGTACTTCCTGCACAATACTAGCACACTAGTCCTCCGTCTGTCTATCTGTCTGTTCGCGATAAACTCAAAAACTACTGCACCGATTTTCATGTTGTTTTCACCAATGGATAGAGTGGTTCTCGAGGATTTGTCAAGTTTTTGTATACATTTACTAACGAACCCGAGTGAAGCGAGGGTGACTCACTTGTTATGAGGAATCAAAATGTAGGTATAGATTATTATTATTATTATTGTACAAAGCTCAAAACAAGAATATATTATGTTTTTTTAAATGTTGTCCGGACAATCTCATAACAGATTTGCCTACTGTTGGATCTCCTCCAGCTAGAATTGTTTACGTCGCGTACACGTACGTCAGCTCGGAATTCGGATGTTAGTGTACCGACTACTGAGATGAACGATATGACGATGTCATTACAAGCTACATTAAATATTGCTAATGGATTATTAAGAGATAACATTAATTTGCTTTAGAAAGTTTTTAGTGCTTATTTATAATGGTCTGTTTGTATTTTTGAGATGTACAGATTCGTAGTAGACAGTAATGAAAATTACATTCATTATTTGGTTTTGGTCCTTAACTAGTATACTACACTACTTTATATTTTGGACAGATTGAAGATATAAAATTTATTCAACTTATTTAAGACAGATTTTAAAGCTTTTTAAGAAAGAAAAAGGACTCGATTTTTCTTGATTATAATAAAGCGTTTTGAAAAGCAATATCTAAATAATATCTCTCTCTGTCTCTTTTTACTCTTATATTATCAAACATGCGAGCAAATCCCACATACAAAAATATGAGTAGTCAACTTACAAAAGTTTAGATTATATTGGAAACTGGTTTACAGCTAAGAATCACCTAAAACTTTTTTTACGTTAAAGATGCATGCATACATATTCTATAGTTATGGGGGATTTACCTGATAGAAAAACTTGTACAATTCAACTAGATGGGACCTACCATGTTTAAAAGGAAGCCGCAGTATACATAGTTCTAATGTGAATACTATACAATATTAAAAGAAATATATTCTATTTTGTCAGGCATGGGTACACAAGACCAATACCCAGTAGGGGATCTGTTGGGGAAGTACAAGGATCGTACTGAGTATCTAAACCATAAGTACCTGCTGCCTGGTCTGGCCAACGAGCTGAGCGGCGAGTACTGGGATGTCTTCCTCCCTTTGAGTGGACGGCACAGTGTGATGCACAGAGCGCTGGTTCTTACTAGGTTGGTAGTGTCTACATATAATATTTTTCATCAATTTTTTTATGATTTTACTTACTGATAAAAGTTTATACCCTTCCTTTCCTTTCAGGTTATATATAAGGTTGGCTTCTTAGGTTTCCGCGAATATTTGACATTATAAATGAAAGTATCTTTTCGGAAAAACACGGTCTCCCCCGTGACCATGATTGCTGTAAAGCATTCGAAACGTCGGGAACCAAAAATCATAATAAATCCACGACAAAATCCGAAAAGACAGTTTCATTTACAAATAAATGTTATTAAGAATATTGATTTTTTAAGATAATTTTTGTTGCTAAGTGCTTTCATATTTTTGTGTTTTCTTTTAATGCTTACAGAGGCTATTTAATTAATTTTAGAGTGCTTTATTTTTAACTAGCGACTCACCCTTGCTTCGCTCGGGTTCGTTTCTAGATGTAGCGCGAGCGAATTGCTATTTGAGTCACTCAGGCACTCGCTTCGTAATATTTTTTTTAAAACAAACATCAGAATCCGAACAGCGAGGGAACGGATGCTTGTGAATTTTTTAGTGCGGCAATATTAGTCTCTCGTTTTCGTTTATTGCAAAATAATAAGTTAATATAGTAATCGAATATCGTTTCATAATTACAAGCTCTACATTTTAGGAGAGAGCCAAAACACGAACTGTGCGGGACAATCCTCTCGTACGAGCACGGCACAGAGTACCAGACGCAGATGAGCTCGGCGCAGGTCATCTTCAGGTACCCGCTGGTCGGCAGAGTCATATTCCGACAGCCTTTAGAGCGTCCGTGGGAAGATACTACCGTTATTATAGAGAGCATGGTTGGTATAAAAGTTTATTCTATTAGCTTATTTCAAGACTAAAGTTTAAAGAAAGTATTATATTTTATTTATTCACTATTAAAAAATTGGGATTGGTGGTGGTAGAAGGACAAATACAAAATTTGTTGATACTAAATCACAAAAAATAGAAAATAAAAAATCTAGAGAGGGCCACCCTTATCATCTAGGGGAACATATTTCAGAGGAGTTCGAAAATAAATACTGTTTGAGTTTTTTATATACAATGTATTAGATTTTCTATCAGAGCTGAACTCATTTACTTATTATTTACACTTCATATGGTCATACATAGAGCGTGTAGTCGGAGCTGTATATTGTTTATGTGTTAAAAGCGAAATAAAGTATATGGATGCTGGTATTGGTTATCAAATAATCATCAAAGAAGTTCCACTTAATCCTAAAATCCACTAAAGCATAAATAACACACAGAAATTTTCATCCTAAAGGTGCATGCAGATGGCGCAAGTGTAAATAATACCTTCGAGCACCGTTGGGCGATACACGAACACCCACCAGGCAAGGACTACTACAACTGGACGGCGCGATGCCTCAGCGCGGGCGCCGTGCTACAGCAGCCTGGCCTCGTCGCCGACGCGCGACACCCCGAGCAGTACTGCAGGCAAGGGTTAGAGGGACTGTGCAAGCTTGGCGATCTTAATACTAGGTAAGTTTTTTACTTTTTCACTAGGTATTTGTATTCACACATACAACATTACGCAAGTTTTCGGTTTGCATAATGTTTAAGTACTTATACCAAGTTTATCAATTGTCGCAGTGAAGTTTCGGATTATAAAACTTAGGGGTAAATACATGTAAGAGACAGTGGTAGCCTAGCGGTAACGCGGTCGCTTGGATATCCGAGCGATGCGGGTTCGAATCCGGGTCTCGCACCTCTGATATTTTCATGTGCGAATCATTTATATCATGATTACCACTTGTCTTACGGTGAAGGAAAACATTGTGAGGAAACCTGCATGTCTGAGAAAACCTAACAAGTTTTCGAAAGACATATGAAGTCCGCCAACACGCACTAGGCCAGCACGGTGGACTATGGCCTGATCCCCCTCGTACTGAGGGAGGCCCGTGCCCAGCAGTGGGACGTTAATAAGGGCTGATGATGATGATAATGATGATGACATGTAACTTATTCTCTAACTCGATGAATGAATAGTTATCACGTCTATTCTATAATTATTTCAAGGCAAGGCAAGGAATATGTGTATTCGAATTTTCGTTTGAAATTAAAATATGATTCCAAGCAAGACCAAGTGTCAAAATTAATTCTATACGACACAATCTATGAATATTTTTGTTCTATAATTTACTTATAACTTTTAATTCTAGACACGGCATGCTTTCAATAGCTGGGAAGAAAGTAGACAGTGCGCGCCTCACACGCCGATTGTTCACCGACACGGCTATAGCGCTGTCCGGGCTTCGCTCGGTGTTGCGGCGTGCGCTTGTCATATACGACGACCATGGGCCAGTCGCGCGCGGGGAACGCCTGGCTTGTTCCATGTAAGTCACTATAATGAAATTGTACAAATACGTATACTATAGTAAGGTAAATTCTTCCTCTAGAGTTCAACTCTAGAGGAAGAATTTCTTCTCATCATTTCTTCGTCTTAAAAACTTTTTAAAAGACGCAAAGATAATTTAAATTTCTTGAGAGACATTAAATTTTTCTTAAGAAACGGATGAGTTATAATCCTCCAAAAGAATCGCAATCGCTAGCAAGCGTGCAGCTATTGTACTTGCTATTATTACGAATATCGCTTATTGTATAATATACTAGGTATATACCTACCTATTCAGCCTTTTTTCTAACGTCCCCACCACACTGGTCAAGTGCATTGACATGTAGGTTTCCTTAAGATCTTCTCATTCATAAGACAAGTGGTAATCCAGCTGTTTAACCCGTTAATAACTAAGTGTTCTCTTTTTTATTATTGTTTTTTTTATTTCTTTAAGTATAAACGGCCTCCACCGTCGCAAAGCAGTGGTCCGAGATTGGTTCGGCAACGGCTTCGACGTCGCACTGAAAGGGAAGATCGAGATGACCCAGCAGTCGGAATACGACATCACCAATGTGCAGGTCACGCTGGAGGGACTGGACACTGATATACGCAATTATAAAATACATATGGTAAGTGTTATACGCCACGTTTAAATGTTATAAAATTATTTAAAGTTTAAAATAAAAAAAAAATAAAGCAATTTATTCCTAATTAAATTATACTGATCTATTTTTACAAATTTCACATATCTAACGATACCAAACATATATTTTTTCTTTTATAGTTTTAATTTTTTTTATATTATGTTGGATATAAATAGCTAAAACATGTTTACTAAAATTACATTCGTTACATTTTTCAGACTCCAATAGAGAAAGACCTAGAATTCCCGTGCGAGAAGACCACCATCTATGACACGTACAATCCCTTCCATGTCGACAAATCCTTAAGTCCACCGACTGCAATTGGTACGTACTACGGTATATTGTGTTTTAGAAAACTTTTTTACATTCATTTATTAGACAGTCTCATTAGAATAGAGTCAAATAAAAGTCTTCATATTAATTCTAATGTAAAAATATGTTTGTCTTTCCTAAACTTTAACGTAGTAGTCTTTCACCAGTCACATCCTTTCAATATAAGACATCGTGGTCTTATACTGTAATATATCTTTATTGTAAATAAATATGTATGCAGAGTTTTATATTATTTTAAATGTAATTAATTATCCTGTATGTAATATATGAATTTCTGGGAAAAGACTGAGAAAGATTACCTTTTTTTTGTCGGTTAAGATATCACGCCTGAAAAATCCACCATTATTGTGATCTTATTCCTCTCTTTCTTACAGGAACAGCAGATCAGTACGAGTTAGGTGATTTAGGAGATAAGTATGGGCTGCTGGACAACTTGCAGCAGGTCGACACGTTTTACAACGAGACTCAACTCTCCCTGTACGGGCCTTATAGCATTCTGGGAAGATCTGTCGCTATACATAGGAAGGTAAAGATCGCTAATCTAATAACTAATTTCCGAATATAGTAATATTTTAGTTTTATTGTCAATCGTACCTGGTTAAAGAAATGTAAATTATTTTTTTTCTGCGTAAGGAACCGAAAGCTTCCAATTAGCAAGTGTCCCAAAAATGTAACTCACCACCATATTTCAGTTATTAGTTACCGCGACCTGCTTCGTTGATAAAACTTACTATCCAGATCCGGATATAGCCGTTAAAGCGTGAAGTAGTAATAAAAGCTCTCTCTCATAAGCTTCTTTATTATAATAGTGCAATCTTGTATTAAATTACAAGAAATCAAAGCTCTTATGAACGAAAAATTCAAGTGTTTTTTATCGTGTATCTTATCCCTAGGTGAAAGACCGTCGCTGGGCGTGTTCGTCGATAGAGCGTGGCTACAGTCCTTCCGAAGCCCGCGAGATCCGCGGCATCGCGTCGTTCCACCACCCCGGTGGGTTCGCGTATGGGTACATACGCATGACGCAGCTTATACACAACGACGGCAGCGCCAGTGACACCGTCATAGAGGTCAAACTACGGTACCCGGGGGTCCGGGATACTAATCTGGTAAGTTGTATTAGGTTGGGTTTACAAGTACATACTTGTTATAATCATCATCAGACCTTTTTAACGTCCCACTGCTGGGCAAAGGTCTTACGAAAACTTGCTAGGTTTTCTCAAAAATTCAGGTTTCCTCACGATGTTTTCCTTCACCGTAAGACAAGTGGTAATCATGATAGAAATGATTCGCACATGTAACCGCTGGGCCCCACTGTTTAACTTGTTAAAATAGTACTATTAAAATAGTGTTTGCGCTATTAATATTGTGATCGAGATGCAGAACACTCTGGGTCAGAAAATCTGGTGCATCATGAGCATTATGTGATATTAAATTTTGATTACTTTTGATTTTTGGCAGTTATCATGTAGTGAAATTTCTAAACAAATATTTAAGCGTAGTTCTAAAAGGTACACAATTTAATATGACTCTACATTGATCATCAGACGCATCACCACAACTGGGAGATCTTCGTGAACCCGGTGGGAGTGGACGCGGCGGTGAGTGTCACCAACACGCGTTGCGTCGCCGGCGGCTACCGCTGGAACCCTTACTTCACGCAGCTCGCTGATCCGCTCAATGTACGTATACCTCACATTTATTTATCCTTATTTCTTACTAGCTACTCACTCTCGCTTCGCTCGGGTTCGTCCCTAGAATTAACGCGAGCGAAGCCGCGGGTTCCGCTAGTATGAAATATAGCTTATGTTCATCAGGGATAATGTAGGATTCTAATGGTAAAAGATTTTTTTAAATCAGTCTAGTAGTTTCGCAGCTTATTCAATTTAAACAAACAATCAATCAAATCTTTCCTCTTTATAATATTAGTGTAGATTATACTTTTTATATACTAGCAGTACCCGCGACTTGGTCTGCGTTGGAACTTTCGATCGGTAATAAACTTTACAGAATCGCCTGGACTAAAACGAAGACTATAACTGGATGAAAATTTCATCAAAATCGCTCCAGCCGTTTTAGAGTCCATAGAATATACATGCATGCACAGTGAATTTTATATGTGTAGATTACCAGTGACTTATTCTATCTTAGGTGACTGCGTTGTATATATTTTATTTTATTTATTTATTAAATAAATAAATAAAATAAAATAAATACAAGCGTTACACCGTAACAAATATACGCACACATGCACGAGCGCACACACACGTGATTCGTCCAAATAAAAAATATTATTATTTTAATTTTTAACACAACTTTAATTTTGAGTGTCGCATTGAAATGATTTATTATAAAATTAAACTTATTCATCATTATAATTGATTTTTTAATATAATTTGTAAGCAATTACATAAAAATAAACTTGAATCAAATTTTAAAATGACTCATTCCTTCCCAAGTGTTCTTCATGTCTTTCATCCCTTTAAACAATTAAGTGAATTAGACACTCCTCCGCAGCACGACCTGTACAGCCAGGAGTGCGGCGCCGACAACCCGCTGCGGTGCGACGTGGGCGACCTCACCGCCAGGCTCGGCACCATCTGTAAGTGCTTCACATTAAATTGCCTCTCTAGATAAATAAATTTGTTTGTTGGAAACATTTGTAAGAGTACATTTTCGTACAAATTAATGAATTAGATTTTTTAATCGCTGAGTTTCTTTCGCCAGTTCTTTTCAGGTTTCTTCTTTCCGAACTCGTGGTAGACACATTACATTCAGTAAGAAATTGTAACAATTTTTATGCTGAATAAAATATTTTATTTGATTTCATTTAAGTAAAGCTATTATTCATTTCATTTCATTTCAAGTAAAGCTATGAAGATGAGTACAATTCAGTTTGCGAACTTAAACACTTATAACTATTTCTCGTTATAGCTAGTGTCATAGATTTTACTTAGACTTAATTTTTTTTATTTCCTAAATATTAAGGAAAAAACAAGTCCTTGGATATTCTAGTATAATTTTACAGTTTTATGTTTTAATTCTTACATACTTTAATATTCTACTCCTCAGCGGTAGGCGGCGAGCGCCAGATGTTTGTGGACAGCAACTTCCCGTTAGAAGGCACAGTCTCCGCCATGAGCCGCTCCATCGTCATCTTCGGTCCGGAGCGGAGCTCGGAGCGCTTCGCGTGCGCCAACATACAACCAGACAAGGACATAATCAAGTTTGTGAACATCATGAAGCCGCCCAGATTTGTGCTGTAAGTCTGTCAGTTGTAATACCCATATTAGTTAGTTTGTTAGGATTAGGTTCATTAAAATTAAGAAAATGGCATAGAATTTGAAAATGTAGTAGATTTTGTTTTTATAAGTATGCAACTTCTTGTTTCTATTTTAAAGGGGCGGAAAAAGGAAACTCAGATTCAAATTCATTAGTTTATAAATATGTGTGTAGTAACTACTCTATCCACAGAAATATGTAAACTCTCATCTGAAGACAATACCAAAAACGAAATATTAAAAGGTGTTTTTTTATTTTATTCTGAATTAGTGCTTGACTACGTTCCACCTGAAAGTAAGTGGTAACGCAGTCGGAGATAAGTCGCACTAATTCAGTAGCCACCTATTCACTCTTGCCTTGAAGACACCCATATTGTAATCGGACGGAAACACTGACGCAGGCAGGTTGTTCCAAGCCAAAACCGCATGTATAATAAATGACGAAGCGAAACGCTTTGTCTGGACGGGTGGAATGTCCAAGACATAAGGATGGAGACCAGCCGTTCGTCGAGTCGTCCGATGATGGAAAGGGAATGGGGGAATTAATTAGTGTAATTCCTGCGCACACTCTCCGAAATGCAACCTATATACTTATTGTGATTTACCATTTATAAATATCTTCTAGAGGTAAATTCTTGGAGGACGTTCGCAAAGTGATGGGTGTCCCGGAGTGGATGGTGAGCGTGGACTCGCGGCGAACGCGCGTGCTGCACCAGGGCGCGTGCGTGCAGGTGCTGCTGCACTTCTCCGGCCCCGACGCCAGCCGCCTCGAGCTGGACTTTACCAGGTTTGATGGTTTCCTCAATCAAATCAAAAAGTATAACGTGTGGTGTCACGGGACACCGGATAGGAACGAAGTTATTTATTATAAAAAAAAATTAATTCTAAGTTCTATTAGCGGTATAAAGAAAAAAATATTCTGGTATACATTTTTTATATATTATTTTATCGATAAAAATAAAAATCTAAACATAAAAAATATGATATATAATATTTATTGCCATTTTTAAATAATATAAATATAATTGAAAGAAAGAAAATATTTTACATCACTAGCAACACTCAACAGTAAAACTGTTATATAAGTATCCATTTTTATTAAATACTAGATGAATAAAAATCTTACGTTACGGACGTTTTTTCCCGGTTAGGGACCCCTCCGCATCGTCCCATAAGGAACTTCGTTCCAAAATATTTTATTCAGCATAAAATTCTTACAATTTCTTACTGAACGTCATGAGTCTACCACCAGTTCGGAAAGAAGAAACTGTCGAAAGAAACTCAGCGAGACTAAAATAGTTTTTAACCTAGGATTTTAAAACCATAAGAGCTATGGTCTATAAGCTATATAGGACCGCACATCTGTTCGATTACGTTGTCTTCTTCTACAAAAGTAAATGATAAAACAAATAGGTTAAAGATGTGCCCCTATTGGCCCTAATAGAAAAAAATATTTCTTTTTTTTAACCTATTGACCCTAATTTTTAATATAATAAATTTTTTTAAGACATGAAAGATGTTTATAAATAATATATTTCTGTGCATGTCAGGTTGCTGGCATCAGGTCGCCTGGAGTCTCCGTCCATCTTCATCCCGGGCTACGTCAACACGAAGCGCAAGAGCACCATCGGGTACCGACAGTGCTCCGTCACTGACCCCAATGAGAAGAAAAGTTAGTTTTTAATTTTATGTTTTATTCGGATTTCTATGTTCATTTTGTATGTTATCGGTATCTACTCAGCATCAGACTGACAGACAGACAAAGTTACTCCCACATTTATATTATTAGTATTTTTTTTATCGTAACTTTTTACATACAGCCTTGCATTTAAATTTTATTTACTATTAAGATAATCTCCATTTTCGCTGGAATACGAATTATCCAATAACAGTTTTTAAATCTTTACCTGTGGAACCATTTTTCTTCAAAAATTTTTTCATTTCTTTTTTGTAAGAGTTCTAATGAAACTTTTTCTGAAGTTCCGGATTTCTCAAACCGATTGAACTGTATTTATAAAAGTAGTAACTTTACTTATTACATTGTAGTTTAAGAACTATTAACTACTGTAGTATTGTTAATATAAATATATTTTTTTATTTCTAGAGACCTCATTCTTTTTCTCGCCGAGCTTCTCGTCGTCGACGGCGCCGACGCTCAACGTAGTTTTGATCACATTCCTTTACATTGCGAGATACGTCGTACTGTAGTTATACCGTATATTGTAATATCTGTATATATGTAAATTTATTTTGTACAATAAATGTTGTGTTTGTAAAAATGGTTTTATTTTAACCTCTTTTCTCCTTAATATAATACTTTCTTAATATTATATTTAACACGGAAGTCTACACTTTTCTTAGCAGCACTGTACGCGAGACGTAATACAAGGTGTTTACACCTGGTAACGCAGTGAACGTGTTAAATAAGAGCGTGGATGCAAGAGCATTCGTACCGTGTACATAAGGCAAATTGTAAGAACTATGAAATTGTAATTTCATGAGTAAAATTATTTGGTTAGGCTTATTCTAATAGATAGTTTTCATTATTTTTAGGGCAACCCTAACATTTTTTTAAAAATAAAATAGGCTAAGTTAAAACAAACGGAACGTGACAACATATACACAGACATACAGACATAAATGTTAAATATTGTGTTCCTTTCTATAAGTAACGTAAATTATTACATATGTTTTTAAAGTTTCAAGCTGTTATGTTGATATTTAAATATATTTTAACTTTATTTATTTATATAGATATTTAAATCTAAAGAAATTACGAATAATTCAGATAACATGTTATGTTATCATCATCATCATCATCTTATAATATGTAAGCAAGAAGGGATCACAATATTTTCATGATACATTGTAAATTGACTCTTATATTGTTTTAAGAAAATATTCGCAAAACTTGAATATAATAGTAGATTAGTAGCCGAGGGCTGTAAGGCATCAATTGCAGGCCGAGATATTTAGGCGCACGAGCGCAGCGAGGGCGCCTATAGTTCGAGGGTGCAATTGATGCTTACACCCGAGGTAAATATTCTGCTTTACATCTCGATTGTGAGGTAAGTAGAAAAAAACCGGCATTACAAGAATAAATTTTAGCTTTAGAATCGTTGTGATTTCAAACTCGATGAAACGAAAAAATAAGTTCATAGTACCAGGCGCTCAGAGACGGGGAAGAGTTAGCCTTAGTTAGATCTCGCCCACCGCGAGTCAGCGACATTTCTAACTCTGTCTAACTCGTGGGTGTGAACTTCGCGCCAACTCCCTCTCTCAACGAGCTTAGACGGGGTTATTTAGTATAAATATAAACGAGATTTAAAAATTAGTTTGCCAAAGAAGTTTTACTTCTGACATGTGTACGTACACTTTTTTTTTCAAGATCGAAATTGAGCTTCGCCGTTCGATATTTAAAATTGATGACTATTATACTCACACGAAGACAAGGCTGAATAGCAAAGCGACCTCTTTGGTCATTGGGCTGAATGCATTATGTCTATTGCCAGAATGATGGTAATAGATGTACGCGAACTTTTTTATTTACTTACCGCCCTAGGGCTTTTTTAGCTACATTATTACCCTAGAGCGCTAATTAGTCACCTACAAGCCCCATTTGGAGGTAATAAGAATCTACTTACCGAACATGAGAGATGTAAATAATATTCCCTAATATCAACCCCTATAGTGGTACAGCGCATGCGCGGGAATAAATCAATACGTCCCACACCATTTCTCACTCATTCTTATACGAGAATGGTTTTGAAAATGTTTTTAAAATTATTAATATTAGCACTATGTAATGTTTGTTATGGGAACTTGGAAGGTCCCTTTTTATTCTTCGGACCTAAATCCCTTGAAAAGTATAGAAAATCAGCCCTCGAGTGTTTTGATCAGGATGACTTGATGACTATTTATGGGGAGCAGCCTGCAATTGTGGTGTTCAACAATCAGGACTCGGTACCTCTATCTGGTGGAAACTTTCCTAGACTGAGGAAGATGTTGGAAGGTCAAAAAGGAACCCTGGTTCTTCCGCAGGGCTTCCTTGACGTTCATCCTGATTACGTTAGCAATAAAACGCAGGTACGTGAGAGAAATTGTTGCTATTTATAATAAAAAGGCGCTCTTTAATATTTCTAATCTTTTTTATACATATTGGCTGCAAAGTATCTATTTAAAATTTTATATGTAAAGTATATTTTTGTTGATAATCACTAACATCATATTTATCTCGATTTAAATTAATTATTAAGTTCGTGGTATTGCTTTTCTCTCCATAATATGATATTATTAATTATTATATATATACTCTACATATTATAATATAAAGAGGTTGTTGTCTGTTTGTATATTAGAAATAATAATATTTGAAATTAACAAATTGATCTTAAAATTTATTTCTACCTGAAAAAGCTATCACGTATATTTCAACATCAGGTACTAACTCTGCAAGGCCCGTGGTCGGAGCGCGACGCGCAGATGACAGAGACCTTCGCCAGACTCGAAGATATATACGGCCCAGGACGGGTCTTGGGAATTTTAGGTAGTCAAGTTACTTTTAATAAAGAAATTTTAATTAAAAAGAATTAATTGTTGATTAATAAAAATGAATTAAAATATATAATTTGTGCTAATATCAAGTACAATATTTACGCAAATTAAAATAAAGATTAAATAAATAGTTGTTAACTCCTTTTTGAAGTCAAAGATAATTTAATATACATATGTACCACAGTACCAACTATGAACTACCTACATAATAACAATGTCTGTCATAATAAAAGTTCTATCATCTATGGTACTAACTATAACTATAACTAATGAGGAGGATGAAAATGTTCACGCTGTAAATTATTAAACAATACTTTCATTAACTAATTAATAAAAGAAAGGCAAATAGAAGGTTTTTGGTTTCCGTCTTTTTTGTTCCGTCGTCCAACGTCCTTCGTCTTTAAAACGTGGATGGAGCCGCTGCAAAAGCTAGTAGTAATCTATACTTAATATTATAAAGCTGAAGAGTTTGTTTATTTGGTTGTTTGTGAATGAAAAATGTTGCAAAATCAAATCAAAATATTTTATTCAGCATAAAAATTGATACAATTTCTTAACAATTTCCACCAGTTCGGAAAGAAGAAACCTCTGACCTGAGAAGAACTGGCGAAAGAAACTGAGCGGGACTAATATATTTTTTATCTTAATCTCACTCTTTTTTTAAATTAAATTGTAAATTAACAATAATTCTATATGTTGAAATAGCCTGGCGGCGATCACATCATTCCCAAGGCGTACTGTCTTCTAAAAAATCGTTAATCGAATACTAGCATTTAGTACACAAACGTTCCTTCACAATTTTTTTTAATTTGGCAATAGAAGCTTTTTGAACGTTTTCTGGGATCCTGTTGTAAAGACGTATACATTGTCCATAAAAAGAGTTACTGACTCGGCGTAAGCGAGTCACAGGCATTACAAGTTTATGTTTGCTCCTAGTATTAATGCTACGCATGTCGCAATTCTTGGGAAATTCGTGTATATTTTTATGAATTTATTACTTATTGGGAAGCAACAGTCAATATTTTTATTTCTTTAAACTTTTCTCTTAATGATACTCTAGGTCCTAAACTAAAAAACGGGAGTTATTTGGTTTCCAGCTATTAGAACGCGCGCGAAGCCGCGGGAAAGGTTAGTACGAGATATACTTACTCGCATGTATGAGGAGATGTAGTCTTATTCCCAAGTATAAAAGATTTTAATTATATTACTTCAATAAAGTAGTAAAAGTAAGACTAATTTATGCAAAATCTCGGGAAGTGACCAATCTAAGTTTCAACAACTCATACTGTCATATTCTGCTTATCTAAATGAAAGTGGAAAGTCGTAAAAGATAGGCATAAAATCTAGATATCATTTGTATATGGTACAGTAGGTAATAAAAAAATTATAAAACTTGAGAAATATTTTTTTCTCTATACAAACTTCTACTCTCCTCTTCATCCCTTAAGAGGGATAGAGAGTTCTTGAGTCCAAGTTACAACATTCCATACATTTTATACCTAAATAAGTAATTCAAAAGATTACCAATTATAGAAAATCACGTACATATTTTTCTAAGTAACTGTTTTGCTACATGTAAAGTTTGTATTACAAATTATTATATAATTTTTATATATTTACAACACATTATACTCTCCGATATTAATTCTAAATGGTTTTATTCTAAAAAGGTGAGTAGTCGTTGAATAAATTGCGATTAATATAAGAACTTTGTTGTATACCAACTATTGAACTACGCTGCTTAAATCTTGTTAAATTAAAAGTATAAGAACATTTCTTTTTCCAGGTAATTCTATTTCTGAAAGGCAAGTCTCAGATTACGACGAGGAGTGGGTCCGAGTGCGCAGACAGGCGGAGGACTCTACCACCACTGACGCTACTGAGGAAGAGAGGCCTCCCCGGATGTATACTAAATCTCCTCTTTACAATGCTAGCGGTGAGAATATGTCATATTTTGTAATATATGTATTGTATTCAGCCTTTTTTTATTAAATTTTATTTTATTAATTTTAATACGAGGGGATCAGGCTATAGTTCACCGTGCTGGCCTAGCGCGGGTTGGCGGACTTCACATGTCTTTAGAAAACTTGCTAGGTTCTTTCAGACATGCAGGTTTCCTCACGATGTTTTTCTTCACCGTAAGAAATGTGATAATCATGATAAAAATGATTCACACATGAAAATTTTAACGGCGCGACACCCGAATTTGAACTGGCAACACTTCGTTATGCAGTCGAGCGCGTTACCACTTGGCTACCACTGCCTATTGTAATATATACAGCATTTGTAATATATACAACCTCATTATCTCTGTTGGACATTATCCTCTCTTAAATGGAAATGAGAACTAGCCACCGTTCTTCACGTTGACTTGGTACGAGGGGAAGTTTGCGTCGTGAGAAGTGTAATCTTTTCTAAATATTTCGCGATTTTTTTAAGATTTTTGGTTCTCCACTTTGCGACGTAGGGGAGAACAATGTTTTGGACGTCTTAAACGTAAGAAATTTTTGCAATATATAGTTGTTACAGACAGCACATATCCACAAAATAATAATATTTTTGTAAGTTATATGTAATGTGTGTCAAATATTTGCAAGAGGTAAGGATGCTATTTTTTATTTCAGTTGTAAACGGTAAAGGCATATTGATGTACTCGACGGGCTGGCCAGAGCTGAGGTGGGCGAATGGCACGGAGATGTTGCTGGACTCGCCGGTGGGAGTTGCAACAGTGAAGGCCACCCGACTCTACACTATACTGGTTTTGCAGTTCGCTCAAGGAGATAGTACGAGGGATAAGGTTAGCTTTAATGCTCTTTATTGTCCTAGAGGATATACTCTAAAGAAATACCTTCATTTTAAAGTTCTGCTTCTGTTCCGAATTAACATTCGTTCTAAAGATGAGTGTTTTCTCTATTGTAGGACACAGGATAGCTGTAGTACAACGACTGACTTTAGACACAGGTTGTTTGTTGCCAATAAATAATTTTCAACTGATTTTTCATGATTTTTCAGTACTTTGATTGATTTATATTAAATTTAGTAGGTAGAATAGAAAGCAAGATTTTGTTTCGTTAGACTAGAATTCAGTCAAAATTATAAAATACTAAAAAATCAGCAAAAGCTAATCCTATAGTTATAATATACACGTATTTTAATATATTTAATATATCATAGGAGTTTTCCTTTTTGTAGATATACCTAGAATTTTCGTTCAAACAATCTGGAGGATGGTGGACAGCCATGGGTGTAGAAGTGAAGCTCACGTATGAAGGTCCAGGAATGAACCTCCAGGCTCCAGCTCCTCCTGATGCTCCCTCAGCGGTGCTGGGGAAATCTTATCATTGTTCCTTACCTCTGGTGTACACATCTGAAGAAGCTACCCTCACCATGCCTAATATAAGGGTAGGTCGATGAAAACTAACTATTCTTATCTGACTCTAAGTCAAGTGAGTTAAAGATTTTGTTATTTTATAACGCATATAAAAATAACGCCTTTATGTAATACACATGTACTTCTCAGATGCAACCTTTCATGGACAGTACTGAAAAATTTGCGGATGCTTTCGACTGTATTGGTTTCACTACCGTTCCTATATGGTAAGAAATCGTATTTATAAAATTTTAAAAATTAATTCCCTTGGTGTCACCTTCTTCTTTATTGACAATTATATTAAGTTAGTTACGTATAACGATAACTATCGGAAGTTATAAGTGGTAGTGATTCCGGTTAGGTTAATACTTGGATTCATCATGTTTATATTAAATTAAGTAGACTGACATCCAATATAACATAAAATGTTTTTATGGTTAAGTTAGGTAAAAAAAAAAGAAAAAGTACTTACATCTTTGCCAAACAGTAGTGCAAAATTCGAAGTTACATTCAATAAAGACACAATTCAATAAATTACATACATGTACTCATCAAAGATCCACTATTTAACTTCCTACTTCAACAGACCAGCTCAATGGCATCAACTTACTCGATAAAAATATAATGAGAACTACAACACTTTATTATAGAACTAGCGACTCACCCTCGCTTCGCTCGGTTTCGTCCCTAGCTTTAACTCGAGTACAGCCACGGGTTCCGCTAGTTAAAAATAATAAGATTTCTAAAATATAATCTCCTCCTAAAAGTCGGTTAAAGTAGCCTAAATTACGCCTTATGACATTAGCTATCTGCATTGAAAGTCTCGTTAAAATCACTCCAGCCGCTTCAGAGATTAGCCGGAACTAACAGACATGCAGACAGACAGACAAACATTTTAAAAATTGTTTTTTGTTGTTCTTATATACTTTCATAGGCATTTAGTGAAATGTCGTCAATTTGAAATTAATAACAGACACTCCAATTTTATTTATATGTATAGATTAGATAAAAGTCTAAAAGAAACGTGTTACACATATGCACATGTAAGCAGCATCCAAGTTTAAGTAAAAGAAGAAATTACTTATCATTTTTTTGTTTACCAAATTATCACGCATCCGTCAATTCGTTATCTTGAACCGAAAAAGGCTATTTCCGACCGACAACACTTTCACTTTACGTCGTATTTATTGGTAGAAGGTTTAAAGGGCTCAATATATTCTTAGAAATTTTGAAGAGATTTTGAATATTTTAGGGGCATTATAAGATTTTTGTATAATAATTTACTGGTTATCGTTTGGAAATGATTTTTATTACTATAATAGATAGAAGAAAGAGAAAATATTTATTAATGCCTGAATGCTTTTAATTCTTACGCAATGTGATTTTCTAATAATTATTTTTATTATAATTTAGATTTCAATTGCATTTGCATTTGTATTGAACTTGAACTCTTAACGTTATCATGTAGCTGTACTTTAAAAATTAGAATTACAATATTATTTTATCTTATAATCTAATTATTTTTGGTAATAAATAATAGTGATGCAGAAATACAGTTTCTCTAAAAATATTTTTGGAGGTATTATAAGTTATATTGAGCCCTATAGAATGAAATAATATATTTGGAAATCATGTTTTCCGAAGGCAATATATAAAATATAATAAGCGACTTGTTTTAACTAACCCAATGTTAGCTGTGTTTTAGTTTTAGTATCAGCTCCTTTACAAAGAAATGAATCCAATTTCATAATCTTAGGGATATTTTTGTGAAACACAGATAATACACTCATTAGGTTCACTTGTGAGTAGTGACTAAATTTCTCTTATACTCCTAGCTATCCAGTCCACATATGGACTGACAGGTGTCACTTTATCAGCAAAAATAGATGTTTCAGTAGTATTACAGTATATATTGCTGCCTGCTGTGGTAACTCCGATAATACCAGATGGGTGTAAGATCGGTCCTCCAGAATCCCCCTGACAGTTAGTTGCAGGCTTGTGGCAATTCCAAGATAAACAAAACGCTGATGATTTTATTATATTATTATGTCGCCCACACTTTATAACTAATGCATCATATACTTGTAGTGGTTTATTGAGGGCCATGGCAGTATCTATCAGTCCGTTTTCAGATTTCATCAATCCTAAGCCAAGTGAAAATACTTTGTGGCCGTACATCGAGCCAAAATGAACTGGACTGATTTTTCCAAACACTGTAACTGTCGTATTCTGTACTTGCAATAGGGCTATATCGTTTACGATATTGATATCTGTTTTCTTGAAATTGGGATGTTTGATAGCCCTAATTACATTACTGGCACTCCAGCTATTGTTGTCTTTGGAAGAAACGTATTGGATAACTGGTTTATATACTCTCGTATTTGGGCTGGTATTATTTGAAGGGTCAATAAATTTTTGTACATTTTTAAGGCAGTGTCCAGCAGTCAATACCCATACCGGTGTAATAATACTTCCAGTGCAGAAGAATAAAAATCTTTCTGAAGAAGTACTTTTCGGATACCAAGACTTCAGGGACAGAGCTACTGCGTAAGGGAATTCGCCTCGCATAGCATCTCGTCCTTGAAAGACCCTTAATCCCTTAAAATTGCCACTGGCGTTGAACAGCCGAATATTTAAAGCAAAAACGGCGTATACGAAATTATTTTTAGAAAATAATATTTTGCTTGAGTTCATTTTATGAAGTCGTAAACTTCACACTTATGAATACTATTTCAAATTCAATTTTCTCACCTCTCGACTTTATTAGAATTTTCGATTTATACTTTTATTAACCGACTTTTAAAAAGGAGGAGGTTATATGTTTCATTGTATATATATATTTTTTTATGTATGTTCACCTTTTTCTCCGCGGTATGTGGGCCGATTTCAAAAATTTTTCTTTTGTTCGGTAGGGTATAGCTCCGAGGGGGTCCCACTGTCACCGAGTCAGGATCTGATGATGGAATCCCAGGGAAATCGAGGGCAACTCTCAAATTTTATAGGCACCTATTATGTTTTTGATATATTTTCTAAAGATGTTCAATCATTTGTGTCTGAAAATTATCATCTCATGGATGAGCTGATGATAGAAGGTAGAATTCCTCAACGGTTCGTTTTATGTTTGTTCATTAGTTTCTGCGTCAAATGTTGGCCGATTACAATTTTTTTGTTCGGTAGGGTAATACTTTCAAGATATTCACATTATCACCAAGTCAGGATCTGATGATGGGATCCTAGGGAAATCGAGGGCAACTCTCAAATTTTATAGCCATTTATTACGTTTTTCCTATATTTTCTTAAGCTGTTCAAGAATTTGTGATGATGTAAGGTTCCTATTAGGATTAGATTAGGATATTAGGTTGATCTGATAATAAAAGGTAAATCTTAATAACGTCTAGGAGTTGCGTGGAAAAATAAACGTGGACAAATCTCTTTGATTATTGTCATTCACTCCATATCTTCGCTGACTTATTGGAGCAGTAACTACTGCTCCAAACTAAACTTAGTTAGCCTACCCATATTATATTTAAACAAAATATCTAATTTCCACAAAAAAAAAATATTTTTTAACAAAAATGAAAACCGACTTCAAAAGCCAAAGCAAAATAATCTTAATACAATTTAATTAATGTAAGGTAAAGGCACCTAACTCCGAGGGGTTCTAAAAATGGCACCATATTCCGAGGTATTTAAACAAACAGTGATTTCAAGTAATTTACAAGTTCTTTTTGTGTGTAAGATACCATATTGAATTTATAATTTATCTGTTCATGTTTATATGAGTAAAAGAGTGTGTTAATGTGTGTACATTTTAAAATAATGCGTAAAATTTGCGCTAGCAGCTGACTTGAACGCACGCTCCATACATTTTGGACCTTACGCACGTAAGTACTATGTTTTACTAAATAGTGTTTTAGATGATATTTTAATGATATATGAGTACATGTTTAGATTAAAATAGTAGAAGAGTTATATTTTTTATTTAAAACACGTAACATTTGTGTATTTTTCTTAACAATTTAAGAGTAAATAAAGTTTAAAAATACCACGGCATTAGGTGCCAAATATTTTAGTTGGTTCCTAATGTCGATGTATACCACGGAATTGCGATTTTATAGACGTTTTCTTTTCTTTAAATTTTGATGGTAATTTTATAATTACAAAATTTACTGTTTTGGTTTTGATTAATTAAATGGCCAATAAATATAAAAATCTATTTCCGATGTATGTTTTGGCGTCAAACTCACTATTTATACATGATCAAAGATTATCTATTTAGGTACTTTATTAATTTATTATATGGAAAGACTAATAACATTAAACTGTATTATTAATGTATTTGATATATTTCTGTTTGTGTTCTATGTATTTTTTCGAAGATATTGCAATTAAAGATTCATTTATTTATAAAATATTGAAAAATCTCTTGGTTTTTAATAATCGGAGTTAAAAAATGTGATATGGTATTATAAAACGCTATTCCGATGTATGTAAGTCGGAATAAGGTTCTATGAGCACCTAATTTCGTGGTATTGACACAAGTAAAATACAGTGTGTTAATTATTAAAAAGTTCAGAAGAGTTTCCAGAAAACAATATTCAACAGTTAACAATCTCATTTATTGCGCTCTCAAATGTTTGTATTATAGTTCTTAGTACTCGAATCGCTGCCTATTTAACAAATTAAAAATCAATTATCATGACACATTGAAGAACTGCCTGTTACATTATCTTACGCAGCTTTTATAGAAATTCATAAGGTATGGGCTCATAGTATTTTAAATATTGATATTATTATTTTTTTTTGATGTAGGATAATGAAGCCAAAAGAACACACGGAAGAAGATCTCCGAAATGCTATTACAGCAATCAATGAGGGTAGTAGTGTATTTATTTGTAATATTATGAAGAAAACAAAAAATACTGTTAACGAATTAATTATATATAGTTACTAGTTACTCCTATGTTTTTTACATCTTTACTTAGAATAATATTATTAATCTAAATAAATTACATGTTGTGGTGTCATTTTACCATAAAAGACTGAAGACTGATTTAAACTTTAAAGACCACAGTAAATAAATAGACTTGATTTTTGAACACCATGTATTATTCTCCCCACCTCCATTTCTTTGTATTTTGAACACTCGGAATTAGGAACCAAATACATCGGAATTAGGATTTTTACATCGCAATTAGGTGCTCTCGACTTCTTCACATTTTTAATTAATTAAAGATAATATAAAATTTTCTATTGCTAAACTGTAAGTGTATTTCAAGAGTTAGATAAATAATACTTCTGATAAAAATAGCGAATTCTGCAGAAAGATATAGTAAATGCTTAATATATAAAGTTCTTACTAGTTTAGGTGAAAATACCGCGGAATTAGGTGCCTTTACCTTATCAATTTGTAAATATAATCAAAATATGTGTTCGAAAACTGTCCTTCTTGGCTGGCACGAACTCCAACAATAACTAAGTAATTTAAAATATTTTTTTTCTTTTTAGTTTCGATTTGTATAACGTTTTGAAGTCAGTTTTCATTTTTGTTAACAAATAATTTAGCTAACACTCTCGTATATGTAGGTATAAAGTATTATATAGTTTTGCATTAAAAGTAATATATAGTCGTACTTTTCTTACCTTTTTCAATTTAAAAAAAGTATTCATTACGTATATAGTCTTCTTTTTAAGGCAGTCAATGTAATAGTTTAAACAAACAAAACACAAGATCTTAAATAAAATAAAATCTTATTATTGTTTAAAGCATTATATTATTTCAACTTCGACTTCGAAAATATCTAGTTAGGTATCTATAGTAAATGAAAAGTACTATTGATCAGTTGTTTTTTACTTTGTAATGTTTCAATTTTGAAGTCGTTATTATAAAAAAAATCACATCCTTTCACCATAATGGGAAAGAGATATTACAAATTAAATTGTACTTGATATATAATTATTTAAGTAAATTTCGTTTTAGGTCTGGACTGATGGTGACATTTATCATAATGGTCGGAATTGCCATATCAATCACAATGATAATGGATATCAAGACCATGGATCGCTTCGAGACGAACAAAGCTAAGCAGCTCACTATAACTGTTTGCGACTAAACCTTATATGTATATATATAAAAATATATTTTGGTCTTTCTGTGTAGATTTGTCTTTGATATCTTACAAATATGTACTAACTAATGCTTCAGAACTATGATGAAAACACTGTTTTTGTGGTTTTCCGAAGCAGAATTTAGAAAAAAGTAAATGTATAAGTTGAGTCAAAATATATTAGAATTTAACGAAAATTGTTTATAATGAGATAGACAAGATGTGTATGCGCATCGAAAAACAAGTGTAGTTACGAAACTTCTATTAAAACTAGATAAATATGTAATTATTATTTATTTATACTTTATTGTTTTAATATACATAAATTGTTTTATTTATGTGTTTCAGATCTCTATCTATTATCGTTCCTAACTGCCTCGGTGATGTAGTGTCTAGTATGTATGTCATACATCGAGAGGCCTTGGGTTCAAGTCCCGGGTCGGGCCAAGTTTAGTTATTGAGTCTTTCTGTTTAGTAAGCGAATATATAGAGGCATGAGACCCACTTTGTGTAAGCCAGTATTTCAGATGTGATATAGTGTATATAATACTGAGGACTCGTTAGGCTCAGTTAATAGTGACCCTACTTGCTGCGCCAGCGGTCGCGGGTTCAGGTCCCGATTGGTGTATTCATTTGTTGAGCACCAATGTTTGTACTCCAGTCATGGTCTCGAGTTATATGTATGTATTTAAAGTTATATATGTGTAGTGTATCAACTACCTGGTATCCGTAACACAAACCTCGTAGCTTAGCATGGAACTAGATGACACTGTATGTAATGTTCCAACATATTTTTGTAAGTGGTAGTGCCATGCTTATTACCTTCGGGTAGCAGCCGAATGGGCCGGCACGACCCGTATAGTTCATTAGTACCACTCTCTCACAGAAGACCGGCGTGAAGTGGCAGCTATGCTGTCGCGTTTCGTCCGGTGAGTGAGAGTCCGGGAGGCCCACTCTCCTTCCCCCCTCCCTCTTCCGTTTATCCTTCGCCTTCGTTCCCCCTCCCTCCCACTTCCCTCCCTCCTCCATCCCTCCCTTTCCTGAAAGGCCGGCAACGCATCTACAAGCCTGGCTCGCAGATGTCCATGGGCGGAGGTGATCACTTCCCATCAGGTGAGCCTCCGGCCCGTTTGCCCCCTTTTTACCATAAAAAAAATAAAAAAAAATAATGATATTTATATAGCTATAATATCTTTGTCTCATGTCTTCATAAGTTTCTGATGTAAATCTCATATCATATTAGAATAGTGGTTAATGTTTCAAATACGTGTAATTTCATGGTTTAAATACATATCAAATATAACTGTTGTAGTTTTTACTTATTACTTCATTTTCAGCATTTCTGTAAATTGTAAGAATACAATGTTTTTGGAAGTTGGACCTGTGAAGAGATACAGTTAGTAGCAGCCAATGTAAGCAGCAATTACTATGTAACTTACATAGGCGGAGGTCAAACGACCTTCTAATATAATGAATGTTGTGCATGATGACTGAAATTTTCACAAAGTGAAATTCTCATAAACTAATAGTAGGTAAAATTCTCAAAACTGAAGACCAAAACATTATTTAGAACTGGCGACTTACCCCTATTCGTTTCAGCTCATCTATAAGACAGTTTTAATTTTTTTTAGTAGAACTCTACCTAAATCTTTTTCTAAAATTAAAGAAGCCTAAGTTACCTTTTAACATCTGATTTCACATTTATCCGCTAGTGAAATTTCCGTCAAAATTGTTCCAGCCGTTACGAATATTAGCGGGAACAAACACACAGACAGGAAAAATAAAAATTGCATTTTTCATATCATTACCGTGTTTCATATTTTGTTCCATCTAGTTTGTTATCTCTGTATAGAAGATAAACTTACTTTAAGTCTGAGATTGTAGATCAGGTTACGTTTAGAGGCCTTATTAAATTAGCTTAGGAATTCAAATTAAAACGAAATTATACGTTTGTTATCAATTTATAAATGAATTGCCATCACGGCCGAAGTAATTTGTCGCAATCGTCTCCATTAACACATATTTACTATCGAAAACATAAAAATTACTTAATTAAAATATTAAATTAGTGATGGATTTCGAGGAACTTATGTAGGTAGTGAGGTCAGGCTTTCTACAATAAGGTACCTATGAAGTAGCTTATCCACTCGGCTATCGCGCTTCATCTTTACATACTAGATTTTCCACAACTAATTATAATTTTGCGAAAGTATCATAGTTCATGATTATAAGTATCCGACTACTATTAAAAGATTAAAACGCTTACTGGGAATGAGAATGTGAATCACAGCAGGTGGCTCTAACTTTTGTAGGCATGACTCTGACGATGAAAATACTTAAGTTGAAGCTTGATTATTTTCAATGAAAATTTTGAATGTAACAGTTTTTACATTACTTTTTATTTACGAAATACACTAACTAATTACGAAATTGTGGGTCTATTTGTTACAAAACCTTCAAATATGGAGTTTCCTATGGTCGATTCATTTTTTAAGAGTTTCGTAGGTAAAATAGTGTCTGTCCGTCTGTCTGTTCGTTTGTCCGTGTGTTATAATTATCTTATATTCAAGCTTTATATATGTAGTTATAGTCCAGCTCATTGTTGAAATGTGGTGAGTGGTCTGATGTGAATTTTGAAAAACAATTAAGTTCACATAAGCAAATGGATATTTCTAGTCTTTAATTGTAATAGATGTTTCTGACTCTTTGATTTAGATCAAATATTTATTCTTATTTTTGTACACCATTTTTAAAAAGTTATGTTATGATTGGAATTTTTCGATAGAATCGATATTTTCAATTCGAACGCCAAATTTCAAGATACAAATGCTCGTTATAAATTAATAATAAACTTATGAAAATAAGGAAATATTGTAGTTTATTTTAATTACACCAAAATATAAAGCTAATATCCTATGGAAACCTTTGGCCTGTATCAGTCTTACAGTTGACAACCCGATTTTTACTAATTGTTATTATTTAAACAAACAATATAAACATTTATATTTTTAAATTAGTAAGCTATAAGCATCTCATCAACCTATTCTCTGGCTACATTATCACATCAGAATTATCTCGCGTTAGATTTTATCGAACCCGCGCCTTTACGAGCGACTTTCACTTATAGATTATTTGAATTTTATTACAATAACTCATCACTGAACTACTTGTTTAATTTGTTTGGCTCTCATTTTGTTCTCTTTATGCATACTTTGTTTGTGATTGTTATTGTGATTTTTAATCAATCTTAAACAATGTAAGTGAATAAGAACCTATCAGTTTTCATTAGAAGAATATTTAATTGTTCATAATAGAACATCTACATACATTGTATACCTACCTAATATTTAATTTTTAGAAATACTTTGAGTTTTTGGTTCATTTTAAAGGTATTTTAGAATCTCTTATTTTTAACCGACTTCAAAAAGGCGGAGGTTATCAATTCGATCGGTATTTTTTATGTATGTACACCGATTATACTGTAATTTATGATCCGATTTACGTGATTCTTCTTTTGTTTGATGCGGAATAGCTGCCATTTGGTCCCATAAAAATTTAAAATAGTTTGGCCCAGTAAATTTTATTTTTTATTATGTAATATTACCTATGTGTAGGTACATGTTGTGTAATATATTATTTATTCATTAAATTTCTATGTGAATGGTTATGTGAAGAACAGTGACAGGCAACTATTTGACAACATCTCCAAGTACCAAAAAGTGGTTTCATTGGTACATAATATGATAAATATAAAATTATTCAAACACTTCAAAGCTAATACTTATTCAATACGTTATACTAAGTAAAACTTATGACTATATTCAAGGGTATCTGTAGAAATGATATAAATTGCCTCGTATGATCCTAACTAATATTATAAATGCGAAAGTAACTCTGTCTGTCTGTCTGTCTGTTACGCTTTCACGCCTAAACCGCTGAACCGAATTCGATGAAATTTGGTACACAGATAGAGAAGACCTTCAGAAAGGACATAGGCTACTTTTTATCCCTGTAATCCCACGGGAACGGCAACTACGTGGGTGAAACCGCGGGGCGTAGCTAGTATACTATAAGTAGACAAAAAAAAATACAATTGAAATAAGTAAATTGTACTTTCGATTTCATTTTTGGAACATTTTTCAGAACGCTGAATGTTTTATGACACGTTCATATTTTAATCGCCCTTAAAAATAGCTTAAAAATAAAATAAAAATGTATGATACCTATTACATGAGGAATATTTGTATATTATGTACCTTCGAGTATAAAAATAATAATAAGACTTTGATCATCAAGGTGATGATTTGGCAAAGACAATAAATTATTTATTATGTCACTAAAGTGTTGATTGTAGAAATTTTAGAAATTTCCCTATCAGTCGGAGGGTTCTTTAGATACGAATTAATGTGCTTATGATATGTCGTCGGTAACTTGTATTTGACAAACTTTCTAATCATTATATGGTGATGTAACTGCGGATCTGTTAATTAACACAGAATGTGAGAAAAACTACCTTTCCTTCATAACAAGCGACTCGCCTCGGGACTGACGTCACTCGGGTTCGTCCTTGGGTATTTTGAAGTCCCATACAAATTTTCATGCTTCCTGAAAAAAAAAACAGTGTTAAAAATATGTTCATACAAAATTTTATCCAAATCAGTTCAGAGGATCATTTGTTTATAAGTTTAGTAAGCTTATGGTCTTAAATACTTACCCCCCCCAAACTGCGTTCACCTTGTCATGTTGGGGGGGGGGGGGGGGGGCTTAGTAGCGACTGGCAGCTGGCCGGACGCGAAGCCAAGAAACGCGCTGGAGAGGCCAACTTCGGTGGGCGGTGATGGTAGGGCCCACTTCGGTCGGCGGTGTGTCAGGCGGGTTGCTCCTGGTACTTATCTGAATAGCAGAGTGGACTGTGGAGCAACCCTCTTGGCTGTGTGGTCTACTTCGGCAGACCTGGTGGGGCATTCTAGTTGTATGCGCAAGCGATGTGAAAAAAAGAGAGATTTCAAATACTTATTAAATCCACCGCTATTACCTACTATTTGAAGGTACGCTACAACTGTTTCTAAAAATAAATATAACTGAAATACTGTAAAAAATATATTTTATTTCATAATATTAGATATATTAAAAATCTAGGCATCAACCCTGTGAAACCGCGTTATCAAAATTGATTGAAATTGAATGTCTGGAGGATGTACCCGCGCCTATCCTAGCTATCTCTTTTCTCAGCTCTTTCCTTAGCAATAGTACAATAAAAGTGCCTCTTTAAAAGAGACCGTAGAAATCTCAATTAATGGGAAAAAACATAACAAAGTATTTCGACTATTACCGGAAATTACCATATACTAAATTAGTTAGTATTAATAGCTTAAGATTCGAAGTAAGGTGGTCATCTGTTTGCTGGAGAAAAAAATGTAACCCTTATGTTAAATTCTCATATGATTGTTATGTTCTTTTTATATACATCAGATCTTCTCTAAAAGAACCACTTTTGGTGCTAATGGAAAATCTATATTTTAAATTACATAAAATTGATTAAAATATGGCTATTGTGGACATAAATAATAATAAAAATGAAATTAGTAAGCATATGAGTAAAGGATGATCTCATTTCGGATCGCCTGCTATAATGAAGAAGATAATTAATTAAATATATAAGGAACTTTGAACGGTCGGTTCTTTAGAAACTGTAACAGGTTGTAGACGACGCCGGTGAAAGTGATACTACTTATTTTTGAATTAACATGTAGAGGAAGGAAACGAATTCATAATATAACATACATACATTTCTTAACTACGTCTAGATATAGATTCAATTGTAATGTAATTTATATGTTGGGACATTATGACACACAGCGCCATCTCGTTCCATGATAAGCTACGAAGGAAGCTTGTGTTACGGATACCAGATAGTTGATATACTACATATATAAGTCTAAATACGTACATATTATAAATATAAACACCCATGACTAGAGTACAAGCATCAGTTTAATAAATGAATGTTTCTAGCGGGACTCGAACCCGCGACCGCTGGCGCAAGAAAGTAGGGTCACTACAAACTGCGCCAAACGTGTCTTCATAATTAAACGTTGACGACACAATGTTAAAAATAGACTTACACGGGAAAGTAATAGTATCTATTTACATAATAATATTGTTTCAAGAAACAAGGTTATTATCGTTCTATATATAATTCTTCTTATGTACGAGTATATGTCAATATACTCTTAAATGGCTTGACCGATTTTGGTATTTTTTTTGTATTTGAGTCTGTTAATAGATGATTTGGAGTCGCTACTGAACTCCATAGGTTACGCTGTAGTCAAGTTTTTGTAAAGATCAGTAATACATATTCGGGCAAGAACCACGGATAGGTTCCGCTCGTTACATATACGTACATTCTATATACTTAGACAAATATAAAAAAAAAACTATTAAATTCTTTTATTTAAAAGCCTGCGTTTAAATTTAAGAGCCGCGGGCGAGAACTGGCACAAAAACAAATAATAATAATACATTTAATTATATATTATCAAAAGTCAACAGTCAATCAAAAGCATCTATGTTTAGAATCAGTCGACCACACACCTTGTAATTGCCCACTTTCTTTGTAATTGCCTCTAATAAGCCTTTAATTATGCATGGGAATAAGTTTTGATATCTGACAGGTGCTCGCTTGCTACTGCCTCTGTTAAGATAATGTTTCGAATTAGATATGATCTTTTACAAGTGTTATATTTTTTATAAATTAAAATTAGGTAAGGCACTGGTAGCCCAGTGGTAACGTGATCGATTTGAAAACCGAGTGATGCGGGTTCAAATTACGGGTCTCGCATCTCTGATATTTTCACTTAATACTTCTACTGGGACAAAATCCGAAAAGATAATTTCATTTATAATGATTACACTTGTAGCAGAAAAAAAAGAGAGAGTGAGTGTTTGAGAGATAGGACTATGACCTGATCCCTTCGCATCATAGGAGGCCCGTGCCCAGCAGCATGGAATTGTTGCCCAGAAATGTTTTATTTTTCATAAACGAATTTTATTTATATTGCTTAATATATTCTTAAAATTAGTACATTTTCGCGTAAATATCCCAAAAAATAAACTGTGTTAAGTATATTCTCCTTTTAAGTGAATGTTAATGTATAACATTTATGCAACAATTAACATCGTAAAGATAATCACGTATTTGTAATCAAAAACTCCTTTAAAGGAATACAAAAATTAATATTATTATCTTCAGCACCGAGATGTTATTCGAAATTATATAATCTTAATGTAATACGTGTTTTATCTTACGATACAAATAACACTTTAACTGCAGGCTATTGTGTTTGAATATTAGCAAGAATCATTTATAGGTACATATATAACAATATTTTAAGTTGAATATATACATTGATTTTTTAAATTTTATTGAAATAGTTATCATTATCTATACGTAGGACGAATTAGTTAGAGTTATTAGAATTTTTAGAAGAGAATATAGTTTTTAGAATTTTTGTCTGTCTGTCTGTCTGTCTGTCTGTCTGCCTTCCTGTTTGTGTGCCACCCGACACATTGTCGGAAGAGTTGTCCGGCTATTTCGGAAACAATGTGCCGTTGACAAAGAGAAAACAAAATTATTTGTATGTATGTTTATAAATATATCTAGGTTATAGGTTACGATACAATTACATTAAATAAGAAACCAGTAAATAATTTTAAACAAAATAGTGATTTATTTCTTTTATTTTATTTTTACAATCCAAAACTTTCTCTAATTAATTTATTACTAAATTTTTATAATTTTAAAGATCCATAACTAAATACAGAATTTAATGTGTAAAACAAAACCTTAGATACATAATATGTTGCTCAGCCAAATAGAAAGGGTTCCTAAATATGTTAATTGAATTTAAATTGAATAAAATAAAATGAGTATAATTCCTAACGAGTATACCACCAGAACTTAAACACACCCGCTGTATAAATAAGGTTAAACAAAAACTAAAGTCTGTACTGACCTCTTCATCAATTCACACACAAATCACCTGGTTCCATTGTTCTGAACAACCACAAGGCGTTAACACTCTCCACAGGAACCGAGAAGCAGGATCTCCAGCTCCCTGGGTCTTCACATCGACACGGACAGGTGTTATATTGTGCCGATGTTCCAAGGAAGACTCAGCTCCCAGTATATCCAAATATATCCCTTCTAGGTGGTATCTAAATTCCAGATTCAAAGGTCCAGGCTTCGATAATTGAAGATTAACGAAAATGACAGAATGTCATCGAAAGAAAATTTAATATTTTGAAATATATTAAATTAAATTTTGAAATATATATTAAATATTTGGAATATTTTGAAATATATATATTAAATATTTTGAAATATATTAAATTAAATTAAATAATGAAATATAATCCCTGAAACAAAGAAACATGTGGTCAAAATGGCGGAATCATAACCTAAGCCAATTCAAAAGAATGGTTTGAAATCTTACCAGAGTAGATTGTATATTTGAAATCTCTCGTTCCCACCATCCCCGAAATCAGATTAAACTATTTATTTATAACATATATACGAAACATGAGGAAGCTGCAACAAAAGTAGAACACGAATTTATATATGACATCCATAGGCTAATACAACCACAAAAGAAAATCTCACCATAGTATCGAAATTACTCACCACTTTTGTTGAGATAATTATTAAGAAAATTAAGACATTATATTATATTAAATTAAACTCAGGCGAACCTGGCCAAACACGAAAACGAAACTTAAATCTCCGGCTCCTCTCCCTTCTCTGAATCATGATGAAGCAAAAAGACTCTTACAACCTGACAGTGTTGCCACACTAAACTTTCAAAACTAATACCAACCGAAAAAATCTATATTTTATTTATTTATGAAATAATTTATCATATGAAACAATGATGAAAGTAATTAATTAAAACGACTCTGAATATTAAACAATTTAAATAAACGAGAAACACAATGCAACTCTCAAAGAACGCCATCTAGTGAGCTTCACTAAGCAAATCAATACTAGGATCTATAGTAGTTTTGCCGTTAGATGCAGATGTCGCTATGCTATGAATTTCTACTACGTTACATGTGGCCGTATCACAAGAATACCACTGGACGGATTTCGATGAAATTCGGTGTGATGATAGCTTCATCAATCATCAACAGCCTTTTGCAGTCCACTGCTGGACATAGGCCTCCCCCAAGGCGCGCCACTTCTTCCTGTCATCTGCCGTTCGCATCCATTCGATGCCGGCATGGCTGCGCAGGTCGTCTTCCCATCTCGCGGGTGGGCGTCCCACGCTACGTTTGCCAGTACGCGGTCTCCACTCAAGGACTTTCTGGCTCCAACGTCCATCAGTCCTTCTGCAGATGTGGCCTGCCCATGTCCACTTCAACGTGCTAATCCGAAACATAATGTCGGTCACTTTGGTTCTCTGACGGATATGCTCATTTCTGAAGTGGTCCATCAGAGAAACTCCGAGCATCCTCCGTTCCATAGCACGCTGAGCGACCTTGAACTTGTGGGCAAGCCCTGCCGTGAGTGTCCACGTTTCAGCACCGTAGGTCATAGCGGGGAGCACGCACTGATTAAAGACCTTGGTCTTTAATGATTGCGGGATAGGCGACGTGAGGACCTTCCTCAGCTTTCCGAATGCTGCCCATCCTAGCTGAATTCTTCTATTGGACTCCTTTTCGAAATTGTTTCTGCCAAGTTGAATTATTTGGCCCAGGTAAGTGTACTCAGAAACAACCTCTAATGGGGAGCCTTCGAGCATCACCGTCTCGGAAGGGCATGTTCATTGAACATGATTTTGGTTTTATCCAAATTCATCACAAGACCGATATTCCTAGAAGCAGCGTTCAGATCAGACAGCATTCCCTCCAAATCCTCCAGCGATTCTGCCGTGATGACAATATCATCAGCAAACCTCAGATGTGAGATGTGCTCGCCGTTTATATTGATTCCCCGCCCAGTCCAGTCCAGCGTTTTGAAGACGTCTTCCAGTGCATTGGTAAACAGTTTCGGGGATAAAACATCCCCCTGTCTAACACCTCTTTGCAACTGGATAGGTCTCGTCTGGTGGTCTTGGAGCTGGACGGTCATCGTCGCGGTCTCATAAAGGCATCTCATCACGCTGATGTACCGCCAATCAATTTGGCATCGCTGTAAGGATTCAAGAACAGCCCAGGTTTCAACCGAATCAAAAGCTTTCTCGTAGTCCACAAACGCGAGGCAGAGAGGTCGGTTGTACTCTTCGGTTTTTTGTACAACCTGCCTCAGCGTATGTATGTGGTCCAGAGTGCTAAATCCGCGGCGAAACCCGGCCTGCTCTGGAGGTTGAAAGGCATCTAACCTTGGAGAGATCCTGTTGGAGATGACCCTAGAGAACAACTTATACACGTGGCTCAGGAGCGATATCGGTCTGTAGTTCTTCAAAAGGGTTTTGTCCCCTTTCTTGAAGAACAGTACGACCACGCTCCTGCTCCAGCTTTCGGGAGTTCTTCCAGAGAAGAGGGAGGCGTTAAATAGTCTCTGGAGTTCCTTCAAGATTGGCTTACCGCCAGCCTTTAGGAGCTCCGAGGTAATACCATCTTCTCCTGGAGCTTTTCCATTTTTAAGTTGCTCCAGGGCCATCTCTATCTCATCCAAGGAGATGTCAGGCAGGTCCTCCGTGAAGTGGCGTGTTAATGTGGCTCTTGGATCTGCAGGGTCGGCATCTGTTCTCTTTCGGTGCGAACGGTACAGTCGGCCATAGAAATCTTCAATCTCGGAGAGACTCTCTGGCTTTGAGGTGACCATGCCTCCACTAGCATTCCTCAACTTCGTGAGGTGGCTGCGTCCGAGGTTTTGGGCAAATACGCGTACCCCGCGGTTCCGCTCAATCGCTTCCTCGATGAGGAGCGTATTCGAGCGCCGCAGGTCACGCCGTATTGCTTTCCTGATTTCCTTATTCCGCGCCCTTTCCTCCGAAGGAGTAGCCAGTGGAGTTTCTCGTCGAATCCTCATCAGCTCAAGAGTCTCGTCCGAGAGTTTTGATTTCTTGGCGGCCGTCCGCTTCCTGCAGAACTTCTTGCCCTCGCTGCAGATAATTTCAGCCACATTATCGAGGTCCTGGTCAATGTCGCAAGCCGTGTCCAGGGCGGCGAATCGGTTTTGTAGTTCCAGTTGGAACTTTGTGGAACCCGTTGCCACTTGCAACCGTTCTGGTCGGAGCGTAGACTTCATCAGACGAAGTCTTTCCAGCTTCAAATTTATATTCAGGGTGCCTCGGACCAGTCGGTGATCACTACCGGTTTTAAACCTGTTGACCACCGAGACATCCCTGAATATGCGCTTCTTGTCCGTCATGATGAAGTCTATCTCGTTTTTTACCATACCGTTGGGACTTTCCCAGGTCCACCTCCTCTGGGGCTGCTTCTTGAAGAAACTATTCATCAAGTATAGCCCCTGGGATTCAAGGAATTGGACCAGCATGTGTCCCCTCGGATTACGGTTGCCTAGGCCATAGGGTCCTACGACCGATTCGCCGCTCATCTGATTTCCGACTTTTGCATTGAAGTCCCCTATAACAACGCTGTAGTGGGCCTTGGTGGTGGTGTTTAAGGCTCGCCCTATATCTTCATATAGGGCTTCCACTTCGTCATCCGGTTGTGCCGACGTGGGCGCATATACCTGAATCACCTTGATTTGGTACTTTTCGGTGAGTTTAAGTACGAGGTACGCTACCCTTGTCGATACACTGGAGACTTCAACAACGTTGTTACAGAGGGCTTTATTGACCAGGAAACCTACGCCACCTTGGGATTTGCGGTCTCCTTCCCGGAAGTAGAACATATGGCCAGAGCTCAAGGTTATGCAGTCCTCCCCCTCTCTTCGGACTTCGCATAAACCCAAGATGTGCCACCGTATCTTGCTCAGTTCTACCTCCAGTTCGGACAGATGTTCGTCTAGCCGGAGACTGCGTCCATTAAACGTCGCCAGGGTCAGTAGTTTTGGTGACTCGGTCCGCTTCTGGAGATTCTTTGCACCCCTGGCACCGTTGTTACCCCGACCGTCACCGTGGCCGGGAACAGCGGCGCCGCCAGGAACTCGGGGCCTTCCATTTTTGGATTGCTGCATGGGGGGTTATTGCCCATACTCACCACGCTGGGCAGGCGGGTTGGTGAGCGCAGTGCCATTAGGTTTTTGAACCAGTGAGGCTGCTGCCCCTCACTGGCTAGAATTTAGCGCCTTATGGCTTTTACTGGTGGTTATACCGCCATCCGTCGGTTGGATTGCCACAAGGTTCTATTTTGTGACCCATCCTGTTCCCTTAGTAGACTCTTACTACACCCACGGGATGAGAGGGGGGAGCAGTATTCTTCATTGCCGCTGCTCCACAGCATAGATAGATAGCTTATAGAAGTGAAACTTCTTTATCGACGTATGGGAGAAATTTTGTAGCAATGTAAAAATACAATAACAGCAATGATATTATAATAAGAACAATGATAAAATAAATTACTCATTAATTGTATGCAAGTCTATAATAATAAAATAGCTTTAATTTAATACGGAAAAAAATGTTTTTCTTAAGGCTTAAGCCTTATCTACCCCATTTTCGTGAAGTTGCAAATAGTAGAAAAATGATATGTCGTAAAGAAGTTTCACTTCTTACCTGTTATCCAATATTCTAGTCAACATGTAGGATAGTTTTTAATTACTGAAAACAAATCACTGTGAAATCTACAATAACTGATTAAATGTATCCATAATCCAGCGAGGGGAAGTCGCTAGTTAATAAAAAAAAAGAAAAATTACGCAACAGAATACACGCAAAAATTCTAAGAAGGCAGTGGTAGCCCAGCAGTAACGCGCTCGCTTGGATAACCGAGTGATGCGGGTTCAAATCCGGGTCTCGCACCTCTGGTATTTTCATGTGCGAAACATTTCTATCATGATTAACACTTGTCTTACGGTGAAGGAAAACATCGTGAGGAAACCTGCATGTCTGAAAAAACCTAGCAAGTTTTCGAAAGACATGTGAAGACCGCTTACACGCACTAGGCCAGCGCGGTGGACTATGGCCTGATCCCCCTCGTACTTAGGGAGGCCCGTGCCCAGCAGTGGGACGTTAAAAAAAGTGCTGCAGACAAGACATACACGCTAAGACTGGTCCATTATTTTAAACACATTTTAATCATCTACAAGTATTAAGAGTATTTTCACAACCAAACCATCAGTCCTTCTTCTAGCTTATTGTTACCTGTTATTCTGAGTGATTTTAAGTACTAAAGGGCTCACAGTATAGTTAAGACCTAACCTGAGCGAGGTCAGAGAACGATCTTAATAATTATAGAGTAGTGTGGAGAAAGTAGAGGTCGCATCGTGACGGCATTCCCAGCGAGAACGAAGCTATGTAAGAATAGAGACGACTACACTTGCGACGTGGGAACACTTAAATCGATTACTTACGTAATACAACACTTGTTATAATACTAGTGATGTACCCTCACTTCGCTAGGTATGCTTAGAACCATTTAGTGCCTATCTAGGTACTTTAAAACCTAGAAGCTTTAAAATAAAATTAAAAAAGCATGAGGTGATTTCAATACTTGTTGAAGAGTTATATCAATAGAAAGTATGTCCGGGACCAAAATCCTATGAACGTATTTAATACATTACGCAACGATATACGAGTATGATCACAAATAAATAGAAAAGAACCGGTGATCCTTCATACGCGAAATGAAAGTGTATTTGCTTAGCTTCACTCAACATTTTTTTACGGAAATTAAGTTTTTGATTTGTTCAAATTTATTCGATGGCGAATTCAATTAGTTGTATTATATGTTGTACTAGCCTTTCCCGCGGCTCCGCTCGCGTTCTAAAGGCTTATAATCAAAAGAAATAATTTTCTCCCGTTTTCCAACATTTTTCATTGATGCTCCGCTCCTATTAGTCGTAGCGTGATGTATTATAGCCTATAGCCTTCCTCGATAAACGGACTATCCAACACAAAAAGAAGTTTTTATTCGGGCCAGTAGTTTCGGAGATTAGCGCGTTCAACCAAACAAACAAACAAACTCTTTAGCTTTATAATATTAGTATAAATTACTTGCTGTGCCAGTGGTCGCGGGTTCAAGTTCCGTCGAGGGCATTTATTGGATGTACTCCAGTTGTGGGCGTTTATAACATGTATGTAGGTATATATTGAAAGTTGTATAAGTATAGTATATCAACTATCTGGTATCCATAACAAAAGCCTCGTAGTTTATTATGGAACTAGTTGGTACTATGTGTTAATGTCCCTATAAGATATCTCATTCTTATAAGTTAAAATAAAAACATTGTATTAAGAATTTTATTATTCATAATAAATATAAGTTTATTTCAATTTTTTTATATAACTTCTTTGAATGATAATTGCTGTTATAAAAAATATATATTCTACTGCTTAATGGCCGTTATGAAAGTCAAATTAAGTTAATATTTAATAGCTTATGCTCTCCGAACTACAAGTTATGTAATATTATATCAAATTTCATCTCCCATTTCAACTGTAATAGATTTCAATCACGATAACATCAAAGATCAACATTTCAATACTACGATTTTTGAGATGAATGATCTCCAGATGTAGAGATAACTGGTGTCAATGACCTTTCAAAATTAAACGCATGCTGTGTGGTTTGCACGGTAGGTGTATATAATTTTGGGTGGGTTAAAGTTATTTAACTTTATGTTGTATAAATAAATATTTTGGGACTTTATTACTCACAGCGCCATCTAATTCTAAGTAAGCTACGAGGCTTGTGTTACGGATACGAGATAGTTGATATTCTACACATATATAACATTACATACATAAATATAATAAATATGAACACCCATGACTGGAGTACCAATATCCGTGTTTATCAAATGAATGCCCCCAGCGGGAGGCTCACACTGCAAGTAAGGTAACTGAGTAAAACGTGATGTCAGTATTGACATATAATATTTATACGTACATATAAAGCTATGAATCAATTAAAAAAAATTGTAATTTTGAAAAAAAAACACTATCGACAGATAGTCGAGACAAGACTATATTATCGTTGTTTAGCTACAATCGTTTAATCGTTATACATATAGGCAGGCCTTTTTTGTCGGGGTAAGCGGGGGCACGCAGTGCCTCCAAATATCTAAGATATCAAAAATTGCTATAAAAACTAAAAACTTGAACGAAATTGAAAAAAAAATATTACTTGTACAAAAAAAAAGGATTTTTTTTTCTCAAAATACAGTGACAAGGAGTGGGGTGGGTGTACAAAAAATATGGACTTACTACTTTCCCAAAAAAGAAGTGACAAAAAACCTGCATATACGTACATATGGTACCAATATATTTGCACTTTATTATTTCCCATATTATTATTTTGTTATGATATTCTTTTACATTAGCAAGTAATATAATATAATCTATTATGTTTAATGTTATGATTATAATATTAAACTCCTTTGTTTACATCAACAGTTGCCGCCACACCGCGGCGGATGTAGGAAACGATCTAATGAGTAACTGAAATAATTTATTTTAATTAACTTTATCTTTTCAATCGTTCTCGTATCGTTAACCTTAAACTGAGGTTAAATTATTTATTTCAAAGTAAATAATATGAAGTCATGTATAATTCTTTTATTTTTCCCTTTTTTTGCCTTTTCACAGTTATTGTCAAGTCTACTCGTTTTTTCTTAAATAAACACAAGTTGGTGTTTGGATCCACAATTTTGGTCTTTATTAAAATCTATGAATCTATATAACTGAATCTTTTGATTCTCGTTACGAATCCAACGACGTATGATTCATCTAAATCGGTTAAGCCGTTAAGTAATCACGAGGGAACGTAATATCGGACATACATTACTGGTCAAACACATAACCTTCCTTTGCGCTTCGCCACAGTCGGGTTTAAAAAACGAGCTAGAAACATCTAACATATCGGAATAATTTTAACGAAACTACGAGTATTATAAGCAAATTCACGGGCGAACAGTCATTTAAGCCTCCTTTGTTTAAAGTATTAAAATTAAAGCCTATATTATACTTACGTTACAGAATGCATTACATAAAGAATTAACGCTGTTTTCTACTTTTTTATCGAGACGACGGTGGTTTAGAATATCTATTGTTACATTATTCTCAGCACTTCAAGATACTTAATTAAACGTTTGTGGCTGAAATTATTTTGAGGGGCCCGGCCTTCCTTCAATACTAGGGGGATCAGGTCATAGACGGACTTCACTTGTCTTTTGAAAACTTGCTAGGTTTTCTCAGACCTGCAGGTTCGCAGATGAAAATATCAGACATGTCAGACCCGGATTCAAATCCGCATCATTCGGTTATCCAAAAGATCCAGTTACTACTGAGCTGCTTGTAATGAAGCTGATTGTAATGAAGCTACGACCTCGTAATGACAACTTATAATTCTAATACATTGGTATAATTCCAAAGTGTAACGAAAAGTCATTTTAAAGTGGTTTAAATACCTCATTAACCATCCACTGCTGGGCATGAGCCTCCCTGAATACGAGGACATCATCACCACGTAAGCCAAGTGTGAGGTACTTCAGATTTCGTTCTTCAGCTTCTTTCTTCTTCTTCTTCATTATTTCTTTCTTCAGATCTTCAGCTAAGGTTCGTATGGTTAATTTATTGTACAAAATTAACTGAACACTCATTTTTTTATATGCATATAAAATTATATGCTTTTATCCCAATGCGGTTTCCCAGAGTTAGATATACTAGTATTTCATAAATCTAAGTAATTCATACATATATGTCTTGTCCACTGACCCGATGACCAACCAGTGACTAACAAATTACTCAATCTAGGAATCAAACCACAAGTAGACAGTGTGGCGAGTGTTGAAGCTCTGGACACCTGTCTCTGGGCGGTGTTATGCTGTATGGTGCCAATATTCTAAATATTATACTTTATATATTAAGAATTTCTTGATTGTTTGTTTAATAATAGTATAAAGAATATTCTATATTCTTATAGGGTTTCGCTAATATTTTATGCATAATTTCTTTTCTCGTCATACTGTTTTTTTAGGTACATATGTGTACATCTATACATAGACTAAAATTCTACTTTGTCAAACCTCTACATAAATTTTATTTTTAAAATCTTACAAAAAGTAATTATTTTCGATTATTATTTCGATAGTTCTATAGTTTTTAAAATTTTTTTCTGTCTCAAAGTCTGTGATCGCGTCAAGACAAAACCACTGGACCGGTTTTGATTTAGATACTTGGATGGATTTTTGGATTGATTTTCATAATATTACCCAGCTGGTTAGACGGATCAATATATTATAGGAAAATATCTTATCTGAAAAATGTGGACTATCCATTAAGTAGTAAGTAGCACGATGAACGCGATATTGATGAATTATAAATATTATTTAAATTATTTAACTTTCGACTCTTCTGCATAGTACCGTCCACAAGCTTTCACGCTCTTTCACGCTCAAGCTCGCTCATTCGTTAGTGACGCGACGCACTCTACACACGCATGAACAATCGGTCCATAAAATATATATATAAACAATTATTACAGTGTTTGTGCTGAACCCTTACTTATACATAAGTGATAAGACTGACTTGTGTCTGTGTGTTTTTGTGGATGTACTTTGGAAAATTGTAAGTTATTTAGTTAAGTTATTTTATTATTTCATGGAATTTTACTTGGTTTTTATGGGATTTAATTATTTTTATTATTTTATATTAATATAATATGTTAAACAGTAATATAAAAAATATATATGGAAGTAGAAAAAAGTTTTTTACTTACGTTTTTCTTTATAACGATTATTATAGATATTTTCTCGGCTTTTTTTCTATTATAATTTGCGTGTTTAACTGGGATGGTAACCCAGTGTTAACGAGCTCGATTAGATAACCGAGTGAAGCGGGTTCAAATCCGGGTCTTCTACCTCTGATATTTTCATGTGCGAGGGAAGGGAGGCCCATGCCTCCCAGAGGAGCCACCGAAAGGGGTCGAATTCATACAACTAAACCTTCCCATTGAATGACTCTGTCTTTTTACAAAAAGCGCAATAAAATCCGTTGCGTAGTGCAAAAGAATTAGAATAGATCTGATGACAGCATTGATTTTTCTATTTTTATATAATTTCAGAAAAATTGCAAGTCAGCAATGAAAATTTTATAGTGTCGTTTGTTCTGTTTTGTTGCAAATTATAGCTAGGTATAATAACATGGATGATAAGAATGATCTCATATATAGAAGAATTTCAAAAATACATCTTTTATTAATTGTGTAACACTGTATTGAGGTACTGTTAAAATATAATCAACAAAACAAAGTGGTAGAGAACCTCAGACATAACATATCATTAAATATATTTCCCATAAATAGAGTTTTAGGCATTAACACCATGAGCTATGGTACGACAAACGGCTCTTACTTTGCATGTGTTTAATTTACACTAATTTATTATACTGTCTAATTATATATGACTAGTGGAACCCGCGGCTTCGCTCGCACTTAATCTGCGAATGAACCCGAGCGAAGTGAGGGTGAGTCGCTTGTTTAAGATAAACATTTCCATCAAACATTACATATTTGTAACTCTAGCGGTTTTGGTAGCGCACGCCAGAATAGCTCGCAAATGGTAGATTTTTTACTACTTACTTGACACTTATCGTCTCATTTGGACAATTCACACGATATCTTTATAAAATGTAGCCTATGTATTATTATGATGTATAAGCTATATTATTGTTTAGTGTCATTAAAATCCATTTAGTAGTTTTTACGTGAAAGAGTAACAAACATCCATCCATCCATACTTACAAACTTTCGCGTTTATAATATTAGTATAGATTTTATAAAGGTATTCTTTATCAGACCGGTATAATTATTGACTAATTCACTTATTACATACATGCCTACTAACTTATGTAAGTAGATATACTACTAAGATCGACTGCCTCCTATGGCTTTTTTTGGTTAGTATGTACGGCCAGTTCTATGTTTGAGTCTCGGGTTAGGCTAAATATTTCTGTCAGGAAAATCTCAGTAAAAGTTGGGAAGTTGGCGGTTTCGGGTTTATACTTTATATTCATGTGTCATGTGCTTTAAGTCTAATCCGTCGTGTTGTAGGTACTTTTGTAACCACTATAATATCTTCTGTGCCTAGTTACAGTGAGATTGGTCGCCATGACTGTAAACGATTGGTACGTCAGTATAGTTCTAGTAACACGATTGAAAAAAATGTTTTCACAATATGACCAATATCTATTAATGAAATATTTAGTTAGTTAGTTAGTTTTACTTGAACGAGAAAATATTAAAGCATGCTTACTTCATTATCCGCTTTACGAAAATTAGACTAATATTTATTTGATATATAAATAACTAGCATGTCCCGCGGCTTCGCACGTGTTCTAAAGACCGGAAACCAATTTTTTTCTGAATTGCCTCTGTCTTTCTCGTTTTTGTAACATTTTTCAATGATGCCCCGCTCCTATTCGTCATAGCGTGATGTAATATAGCTTCCTCGATAAACGGACTATCAAAAAGAATTTTTCAATTCAGACCAGTAGTTCCTGAGATTAGCGCGTTCAACCAAACAAACAAACAAACTCTTCAGCTTTATAATATTAGTATAGATTTGTATGTTTGTCTATTGGTTATTATATCAAGCTTCAGTCAAACTTCTTTAATTTTGTATAACATTAATAGAGTCATTCAATGTAATTGATAATCTTGTAATAATAAAATATAGCAGAACTAAAAAGAAATGAAAGTAATATGTGGTTTTAATAAAAACGTGACCCCAGATGAGGTAGAAAGTCATATCGGACCGCGTGATGGCTACGCCATAAAAGCACCATGCCCGTTAACATACTGATGGGTTTTATTTTATGAAGAGAGAAAGTGAATAAAACTAGTACTTAAAAGGCCTTTAGGGTTGGTCAGTTTGACCAACTTCGAAAATGCTGGGTACTTGGGCTATAATTTTGTAATCTAAGTATAGAATAATAAGTAAGAATAATATTATTTTAAACACACGACACACAAAGAGAGGTTAAAGTAATTTAATAATAATAATACAAAAAAGTAGATAATAGAAATCGACCATAAAGACAAGTTGTAAACATATTGGAATTGATTCGCACATAAAAATATGAGGCAAAACCTGGGACTTCAACTTAACTTAACAAAGCGAGCGCGTAATCAATGTAGTTGTAGAGTTAAAATCAATAATACATGCCTATTGTGTATCTAATACATATATAAATAATTCATTTGAGAAACGGACAGACAGATCCGTACCACTGCGAGTTATGTTCATGCTTCGATGGCCCGAGTTCATTGACTGGTTACATCTCAGTTTAACTGGCGGTAGTTATCCTAAACCGGTAACTTTATGTCTAAATCCCTTGCTTATACTATACAGGTATAGCTAGGGTACAATTTGTTGGCGAATTTCAAGCATATTTTGTTATTGATTACACTTTTATTTTTACGTTAATAGGTTTAGCAAGCTTTAGCTCGTCAATAGCTGCAAAATTAAAAAAAAAAAGGGAATTGGTTGACAATTAGATGAAAAAAGGTTTTATCCTTTGTCTATTTATATTGTAGACAATCTTCCATACTTTGGACATGATGTTCTCTACAAAATTTGCTTTTAAAATCAAATCAAATCAAAATATTCTATCAAAATATACTCTTTCAAGTCATTTTTACATTATTTATTATAAAAAAAGAAGTTGTATTTGTTTATAAAATTTGTTTTTTTTGTAATTTAGGATTGTGGATTAATTAGAAATTCATATCTATATCCGTATTTCTGTCTGTATATCACGTAAATTTCCGATTTGTAGTCAATTGAAACCATTAAATTATCTTTTTGCGCCCAAATAACGTTCGAGTACACTTTATGTTATAAAATGTATTTGGAGTTTAGAACTTTTTGGAGGATTACATAAGGTTGATATCTTATATTATGAAACATAATTTTAAAATAATCTTTGAAAACGCAGTCTCACTCAGGAACTAGTCAAAAAAAATTAAATATAGAGCATATAAGCGTTTATAATATTAGTAGAATAGTTCATTTTTAAATCCATTCCGTCTTCAGCTTTTCATTATGATACTGCGAGTTGAACAGCAACGCGAAGTAACTAGATCGTGACTATTCTTTCTGATACAATGTTTTGGTTTACCCGGGATTAGAACCAGCGACCTTCAAAATCGTAGTCTTATTCAGACTTATTCATATCATTAGTTCACGTTATTGTTAAATATGTTTATTATTCAGAATAAAACGTAAAATAAAGTACATATGTATGTCACTAACTAGTTCTCGCACACAGCTTTCTTATACTAATACGTCGATAAAAAATTCAAAAAATTCCGTTCAAACTAATTATTTTAAAACGACTTTGAATTAGTGTTAATATTGGTATATTTTTGGTACGTTAGGTATCTGGGTGATCGAAATTCACTCGGCATTATGAAATACCTATGGCTATAAAAATATTTTTTTCGAAATAACCAAACGTATAGATTTCATAAAGCAGAAAATTAACTAACAAAAAATTTAACGACAAAATTTAATCCAAACCTTTAAAATTTCGTCCAATAAGTCCTCGCTTCGCTCGGGCTTGTCCATAGATTTAGCGCGAGCGTAGCCGCGGGTTTCACTAGTTATGCATATAAACCTTCCTCTTGAATCACTCTATCTATAAATAAAAACCGGATTAAAATCCGTTACGTGGTTTTAAAGATTTAAGCATACATAGGAACAGACAGACAGCGGGAAGCGACTTTGTTGTATACTATGTAGTGATGTAAAATAATGTTTATTTAAATTTATAATAATAATATTCTGCCCTGGATGCAATGATGAATTCAATTATTACATTAGAAAAAATCTTCTTCTTCTATTTCTTCTAATACAATATGCATGTATTATACATATTTAAACGTTCCTCTTGAATCACTGTCTATTGACGAAAACCGCATTAAAATCCATTGCGTAGTTTAAAAGATATAAACGTACATACGGCGGAAAGTGACTTGGTTTTTATTAAGAGTATGTAGAGAATAAAAATATAATATATTATTTCGAAATTAACACCACTTAATTTTACTTTACAATGGAAAGCCAGCAAATGCATCTCCCATACAATAGTAAGGAACTAATATTAGCATAAATCAGGATTATTGTTATTTTAATTTATATGCATACGAGGTAGACTAGAGAGCGGAGAAATTATGTGCAAGTAACTTGTAGAACAGGTGTTCGACGGCTTTCTTTCATACTTAACGTATAGACGCTCTCGAGACATATTCGATGTCCTTATTTGTAACTGGACATTTCATTACGTCAACAGGTTCTGTAAGCTTAAGATCAGTTTTTGTAGTACTATAGCATAGGTCGTAGGTTCGATAATTTTGGGGTGAAAATTTGAAGTAACTGTCATAGAAATTTATAGATATGCATTAAAAGCAGAAGATGTTATTAGTTTTATTGCTTGTTTCCATTTTTCTATCTATGGAAAGTGAATGAAGTTATCTTAATAAAATTAAAAAGTAAAATAATGACGCAAGATAATTGTAGTTTTACTAAATTACTGCAAAAAGGACTTAAAGCGATCTAAAAGTCGTCACATTAAACTCTTTTAGATTCAAGAGCATGTCTGCATAATGTATGTATGTATGTCATTCAAAATATGCGCATTTCTTATTAATTATTAGTTACATGTTATTTTTTTAAATATATGTAATATCTTATCAATCTGCATTCCACTCTAGCTAAGTAATAATAATAATAATAATAATAACTTTATTGATCCAAAACAAAGAATAGATACATAAAAACTTAGATGCTATTTTCGGAATGGCTGTTACAGTACAAAAAATATCAGGTAGCCTCTGTTGCCGTACTAGGAGACCTGTGTTACAGCAAACAGCGCCTCTCCCCCAAATATTAAAAATATCATTTATTAGCCATTTCTAAATGGTTAGTTTTACATTACACTTCATACAAATAGAAGAATGACTGACAATTAATCATTAAATTGAAGTGATTTGAATATATGTGTGTGTGTGTGTGTGTGTGTGTGTGTGTGTGTGTGTGTATGTGTGTGTGTGTGTGTGTGTGGGTGTGTGTGTGTGTGTGTGTGTGTGTGCGTGTGAGTGAGTGTGTGTTAAAACACTAAGATAAATAAGTGTGCGTGTAAGTGGGAGTCACTGTTTATGGTAATATAAAAAAAACATCACCTTAAAACGCACAATAGATCCTCAGTTTCATCATATGATAATTTGGAAAGATACTCAGTAACCTTTAACTTACATGTTTTACTATTTTCAGGAAAAATATTAAGTTTTTTGTTAAATTGGTTATATATAAAAGGTCCTAAGTAACTGTAAAATTTGTGAATGAACATTGTATTATATTCTTTATTATTATTACAAACTGCATAATGTCTTCGTTTATTTTTCATGGACAGATCAAAGTTAAGCTCCGAATGCTGTCTTAAAACAACACTCAATACAAAAAGTTTCCGAACAGTCAAAACTTCACAGTATTGGTAAAGCTCATGAGTTGGGTAAATAAAGGGCTTGAAGGAGCAGATTTTTAGAGCCGTACGTTGTGCTATTTCAAGCGACTTTAATGTTGTCTTTGACGCCCCACCCCATGAAGTGATACAGTATGTGATAATAGATTGACATAGTGATTGGTAAACTCTCTTCATAATGATTGGCTCCGCGATATGCCTAAGATTTTTAAATATATATGACAATTTACGAACTTTAGCACTTAGGTTATCAATATGTTGCTTGAAGCTTAGGTGGGAGTCAATGATTACACCCAGATATTTAATTGATTGAACTTGTTCAATTGATTGACAGTAGCAATTCTGATTGTTATCGCAAGAATGAGAGAGTATTCGATATTGATCACTTGGTCTATTAATATCACGAATTGTGTATGCCATAAACTTCGTTTTGGTGGTATTTAACGTTAATATATTATGGCGAAGCCACTTTGTAACAACGTTGAATCCATTTTGAGCAGCATCAAATACTTTAGCCCACGTATCTGACGAGAAAATAAGAGCTGTGTCATCAGCATAGGAAATAATTTTTCCATGATATATATTTAAGCATAATAAGTCGTTTATATATATCAGAAATAATGTCGGACCCAAAATGCTACCCTGAGGAACGCCATATTCAATACTACGACAAGCACTAACGTTATCTCCAATTCGTATGCATTGAGTTCGGTCAGATAGATAATTCTCAAAAAGACGCAGTTGACGATCTCTTATTCCCAGTTTTTCAAGCTTGAGTAATAAAATTGGTAAAGAAATCGTATCAAAGGCCTTAGCAAGATCAAGATAAATTGAGATTACTTTTTTTCCTGCATCCAAATTTGAGCTAATATAATTTGTCAGGGAAAAAACTGCATCATTTGTGGATTTACCCCGACGAAAACCAAATTGATTTGTCGAGATCATATTATTTTTTTCTAGGTAATCAATAAGTCTGTTATTTATTATTTTTTCTAAAATTTTTGATATTGCAGGTAATATGGAGATAGGCCTGTAGTTGTTGAGATTATTTTTGTCGCCATCTTTATAAATCGGATGAACCTCTGATTTCTTGAGAAACTTAGGGAAAATACCTTCAGAAAGACAAAGATTAAAAATATAAGTTAATATTGGGGTGAAGTAATTCTTATTGTCCTTAAGTATTTTATTGGAGATTTGGTCCCATCCAACTGCGCAGTCATTTTTTAAACCTGTTATGATTTGATTAACTTCATCCTCCGTAGTGTCCAGTAAAACAAACGACTTATAATGGTAATTCAACTGAGGTGTTGAGGAGGCATACTTTCTATAATATGTTGGGTCACTATTGAATTGCATTGCTAAATTCCTTCCTACATTGATGAAGTGGTTGTTGATTAAATTAAGGGAATTGGTAGGTGAGCTTGATATACTAAGCAATGCTCCAGAAACATCATCCTGATTCTTCGAGTTATTCATTTTATTTTTTAAGACCTTCCATAGCTTCTTATTATCATTTTTTGCTCTATTTATTTCTTCTCTGTCATAATCATTTTTTAACTTTTTTAAGAGTGAGTTGCACACGTTTCTGTAACGGGTATATGTTAATTTTAGTATCTCATTATTCGGAAATAGTTTAGATTTTTTGTGCAGTTGCAGTTTGTCTCTAAGTCTAATGGAACGTAATATACCAGGTGTGATCCATGGTTTCAAGATTTTTTTCCTAGAGGAAAGCGAAATTTTATAAGTATTATTAGAAATAATTCTTTTTAAGTTATTTGTCAAAAATTCAATACAAAAATCAGGATCTCTAGATGTAAGTATAACGTCAAGATTTATCTGAGATATTTCAAGTTTTATATTATGCATGTTAAGTTTTTTGTAGGTATTAGGGACAGACCAACGGTTAGAATTTAAGCCCATGCATACCAAAACAGCGTTATGATCAGTAATATGTTCTTTTGGAACTATTGTTACAGAAGGAAATGAAGTTTTAAGAAGAACATGATCAATGCATGTGCCACTTTCTTCTCGAGTGGTCATCGTATGGGACGGTAAAAGTCCGTGATAAGCTATGAGTGCCAAATAACGATCACTCGTTGAATCTGCTTTTTTGATGTCTATATTAATATCCCCTATTACTATAATATTTTTGTAATTGTGCAATTTCCGTAGAATTAAATCGAGAGATGTAAGAAAGCAATCTATTGAATGATATGACGGAGACCTATAAAGGCATATTATGGCTAAGTCATGGTTTTGTAACGCTACTAGACAGTTACCTTCTATAAACTCTGGCTCTTCAACTGAAAGTTTCATATCCTTTTTCAGGTACAAGACAACGCCATCATTCTGTTTAGTATTACGTTTGGTCATAAACGATTTGTAACCACTTAATTGAGGGTTAAACAAAGAATCTCTAATCCAACACTCAGTCAATACAATAACATCCAAATCAAGATCCAATCTTTCCATTAACATTTCCATTTCTGGCATATTACGACTAATACTCCTTATGTTTTGTGTTAATATCATTAATTCTTTTAAAGAACTAGGTATAAGTTTATGACAGTCCTCGAGATTACAAGATAACTCTTTAGATATAGATATATTTTCTATATCTTGAGAAATTTCATTTAGACTATCGAATATGATTTTTTATAAGAACAGTCTCTATCGAAATCGTATAATACGCCATAATTAAACGAAGACAAGTTGTCGCTAGACCTTTGTGTATTATCGATAATGTTACGGATATTGATGTTAAGTGTATATATAAATGTATAGTGTACAGTGTGTAATAATTGTAAATAAAGTGTGTGTTGTTGTTTAAACAATATGTGTGGTATATGGTAATTGGAATTGAGGCCAAATCGAACTCATATCTTTTATTTAATTCATAATATGAATAGCAAAGAAATTTTTATGCATGTTTGTTTTTTGTTTTTTAAGTGGTAGTGCAAGCTTGTTACCTTCGGGTAGCAGCCGAATGGGCCGGCACGCCCCGTATATAGTAGTTTATATATACCACTCTCTCACAGAAGACCGACGTGAAGTGGCAGCTACGCTGTCGCGTTTCGTCCGGTAAGTGAGAGTCCGAGTGGCCCACTTCCCATACTTCCCTCCTCCCTCCCTCTTCCTCCATCCTCCCTCTCTCCTCTCTTCATCTCTTCTCCGTTCCTCCTCCCTCCCTCCTACCTCCCTCACTTTCCTGAAAGGCCGGCAACGCATATGCAAGCCCTGCGGTATTGCAGATGTCCATGAGCGGCGGTGATCACTTTCCATCAGGTGACCCTCCTGCTCGTTTGCCCCCTTTGTCCCATAAAAAAAATATCTATTTAAGATTATATTTTATTAATGTTAAAATGACGATTCAAATGAACTTCTAAAAGTTTATTTGAATAAAGTATATTTTCATTTGACTAAACTAAAACTTAAACTTACTCTTTAAATAAATAAATTTCATTTCATTTCAATACCGCTAATAAATGATATTTTCTGGATTATTGAGACGAATCTATCTGTCGAACGAAACCTTTCCAGCTAAAATCAAACTAGTCGTTTATGCTATATCAAATATACATAAATACATGATATATACTCGAAAAACATAACCCTTATGGCGCAGTCGGGTAAAAAGTAATTTGTAATACGACCACAACGCGTGGGACGATGAAAATTCATAACAAAATGCAATTAAAATCAAGAAGACAGTTATTTACAACACAAGTTCAATAGCGCACAGTAGTAAGAATAGGGTTACAGATAAAGCTATAGAGAACTTATAAATCGAGTCGCGACAAAAAATCCAATGTTATGAATAACTGTATCTGATATTACGAGTGTCGAAGAAAAGAATGAATGGTTCTATTGGAGATTGTGCGTTTTTGTACTCTCTAGCTGTAATTCCCATCGAACTTTTACATCCCACGTATTTATAATGTAATGTAATAGAAAAATTATGAAACGATATCTTTTAAGAACGTGTTCTTACGACTTTTAATTTTGCTATAGGCTTCAAAAGTGGGTGTTAGGTTAACGGTGATAATTTTGGACAGTCATTGCTTTTTCAAGTATATCCGTGAGATATTAAGTGGGTAATACACGGTATTATTACATTAATGTTATTGGGAATGATTTTGTGTTTGTTACGATTTCATACTGTACCTATATATAATGTGTTAATGAATTCCGAGAAATTCAGAATGAAAATAGGTAATCTCGTATTACTTATAATAGTATTCATAAAGCGTGGCTTATCTTAGAAGTAAGAGAAAGCTTAGAAAATAATTAAAAATCTATTAGCTTTAGTACATTTCATTAACTTTTAGACGAAACGTTTGGCGCAGTTCGTAGTGACCCTACTTTATTACGCCAGCGGTCGTGGGTTCGAGGCCTGCTAGGGGCATTTATTTATTACCACTGAACTAGATGGCGATGTGTGTAATAATGTCCCAAGATATTTGTTTTATCATCCTCATCAGCCCTTTTTAACGTCTTGCTGCTGGGCATGGGCCTCCCTCAGTATGAGGGGTATCAGGCCATAGTCCACCGCGCTGGCCTAGTGCGAGTTGGCAGACTTGAAACTTCACATGTCTGTCGAAAATACAATGGGATTAATTCGCGCCTTTTTAGGTAATTCAATATATATCTCAATCATCTGATTGCTCTAAACGGTAGTCGAATATGATATACCTACAAACATTACACTACACCATGCGGTCGACAAACTTTCAAACACTTAAAAATAATTTCACTGACAAAAATGAGTATTGCATTTTCATATGTGCCATCTATTGTTGGTAGATCATTATTGATCATTTCGTTAGAAATTAATTATTATAATAAGGTCTCGCCGCCAGGTAACGTCCGTTATTCGTTAGCAAAAGTTGAGGTCTAGTGACACTTGATTATAGTTGTCACGTGTATCAAACAACGTCATTATCTATACATCTTTACATCTATACACTCCAATGAGTGTCTGATTTTAATTTCAAAATAACAGCCTTTCACTAAATGCATATGAAAGTATGTATATACGATATTAGCAACAAAAACCAATTTTTAAAATGTTTGTCTGTCTGTCTGTTTCGGCTTGTAGAAAGTATGAACGTCTTCACGCTTTAATTTATATAAAACCTATTTTATAATAATCTGTCACTTGTCATTAGCCTTTTTATAATATTATATTGTCAAATAATAATTATTCCATTAAATATATTCTTCTAAAGTTTAATGCCTTTGATATCATTTCATCAGGTTATGGGCCCAGGCATTTGATCATGTTAAAGACCGTCTCATACCTGCCGTATAGTTTTTGATATATTGGCAACAGTATTTAAAAAAGTAATCGTAAAAACTAGTACGTGCATAACATAAAATTGTTACCGACACGCCGTAGGTTTTTCATTTCAGCATATATTTTAAATAAATACTGATAAAAGATGGCAAATAGCTCATTTATGTCAATTGAGAAGCTTAATGGCAGAGATAATTGGGCAAGTTGGAGTTTTGCAATAAAAGCATACTTACAACATGAAGATTTGTATGATTGCATACTGAAAGAGCCATTATCCACTGATTCAAAGTCAGTGAAGCAGGATATCAAAGCCAAATCAAAACTAATATTATTAGTAGATCCCTTGTTATACGTACATATACAAGAGGCAACAACGGCTAAACAAGTATGGGACAATTTATCGAAGGCATTTGAAGACAGTGGATTATGTCGCAAAGTTGGATTGTTAAAAGATCTAATAAATACTAATTTAGATAACAGTCCATCAGTAGAAGAATATGTCGACAAAATAATGTCCGCAGCGCATAAGTTACGAAATATAAAATTTAATGTAGATGACGAGTGGTTAGGTACTCTGATGCTGGCAGGACTGTCTGATACGTACAAGCCAATGATTATGGCCTTAGAGAGTTCTGGTATGAAGATTAGTGCAGATTTAGTAAAAAATAAACTTTTACAAGAGGTAAAAACAACAGAAACTACCGCACTATACACAAATACAAAATATAACCACTATAAAAAAAGTCAACAAGAACCTAAAAAAAGGCCAAGATGTCATAACTGTAATAAATACGGGCATACTATGAAAAAATGTTGGTTCAAAAACGACAGAAATAAAACTGATAATACTACTGGATTTGCAGCAGCTTTTTCAGCTTCCTCATTGAACGATTCAGTAAACTGGTATATTGACTCTGGCACTTCCATGCATATGACTATGCATCGAGATTGGATTAGCGATGTCACAGCTCCACCTGTAAAGTATATAAGACTGGCCGATAGCACGACGTTGAAAGTTGAATGCTGTGGTACTGTATGTATGTTAGTAAAAACTAATGGCAGAACCGAGGCAATACAGGTGAGAAAAGTTTTATATGTACCAGATCTGAAAACGAACTTACTGTCAGTTAGTAAGATAATTGAAAGCGGTTGTAAAGTTCTATTTAACAAAGAGGGTTGCGAAATTTATAATCGGAATAAATTAGTAGCTAAAGCAAATCTCATTAATGATACTTATCAGTTAAAATGTAAAAATAAAGCAATACAAGCAACGGTAGCTAAAAATGATGATAATACTTATGTATGGAATCAAAGGATAGGGCACATAGATTTCAAAGATATAGGTAAACTGCCTAAATGTGTCGAAGGTGTAAAATTAACATCACTAAAAGAGATAGACCCTGAAACAAAAAAAAAAAGGAATTATAAGAAGATTTAGAATTATAAGAGATAAGAATGTTTCGTTTTTAGAAGTTACAGTAAAGAGAAATAAAAAGATACAAAGGGAAGAAGAAAAGGAAATTAAGAAGAAAACAGATGGAAGCTTTCACCCAAACTTAAAGGTACACCCATAACGCTGTATTGCGATAATCAAAGTGCAATTAGTCTCTCGGCTAACGCAATGTACCATCCACGCAGTAAGCATATTGATGTTCGTTACCACTTTGTGCGAGAGAAAATTATCGCTAATCAAGTGAATGTTCAATATCAACGAACACAGGACATGGTGGCAGATATTCTAACAAAAGGCCTTCATAGACCGAAGCATGAAGTTTTTGTTACTCTAATGGGCTTAACTTTAAAGCGTTTGCGTTCAGGAGAGGATGTAGAAAGTATGAACGTCTTCACGCTTTAATTTATATAAAACCTATTTTATAATAATCTGTCACTTGTCATTAGCCTTTTTATAATATTATATTGTCAAATAATAATTATTCCATTAAATATATTCTTCTAAAGTTTAATGCCTTTGATATCATTTCATCACGGCTAATCTCTGAAACGGCTGGACCGAATTTGACGGGACTTTCACGTGCAGATAGTTTATGTTATACGGCGTAAATTAGGCTACTTTTTAACCGACTTAAAAAAATGAGGAGGTAGAAATTTTATTTATTTTAACTACTGGAACCCGTGGCTTTGCTAACGCTTAACCTAGGGACGAACCCGAGCGAAATGACGGTGAGTCGCTAGTTACTAATAAAAACTTTCCCGCGCTTTTATTCGTGTTTTTTTTATTAATAAAAGATCTTAACTTAGCTCTTTAGGGAATCATTTTTGTACTTCGACTTCTTTTAATATTTTACATTTAAAATGTTTTGTTTTTACCATAATTTATACAAAAAGAACGTTTAATTAGCTCGCAATCATTATACTCAACAAAAAAATATTAAGATAGACGAATAAAAGCAAAAGAAATTATGAAAAGTGGATGCTGTCATATAACATTTTTTGTTCATTAAAACACAAATTACGAGCTGGATAAGCTTTGTTATTCGAATACTATGATAATAATATATATAATATTAAGTAGTGTTAACATAAAATATTCTTATTACAAAATTAAAATCAGTTATCTATACATATAAATAAAATTGCAGTGTCTGTTTTTAATTTAAAATTAATGTATCGATAATGAATACAATACTCGTATAACATATTATCATAATACACATTACATCTCTCTCTTTTTCTGCCGTTCTCTCTCTTATAATTAATGTTTTGTTAAAACAAAATGTATTATTTTAAAAATTAAAAGATTAGTATCTCATAATGTGAGATAAAAAATGAAGAGTGAACAATTCTAGTGTAATCCCGTTAAGCTAATGTATGGCATGGGAGCAGCCAGCAGCCACACAAACACTAACTGTCGCGTTGTGAGAAATGTTACGAGTCTATCACTTTTGTGATCTCATTACCGTACATTAATGATTTATGACAACGGTTAAAAACCGTATCGGTTTAATAATTTTGTTTAAAAAATATTTTTTTTATTTAATTTGTTTCAGGTTGGTACGGAAATAGATGCATGCAGCCTACGCTGCTTATTATCTTATTTAAGACTTTATAAAATTATTAGGAGCTTTATATAGCGGTTTTTCTAATTTTCGTTGCTATTAAAGAGGTTTTTGATACGCAAGTAATTTTAATATTTATAACAAATTAGGAGACAGTGGTAGCCCAGTGATAACGCGCTCGTTTTGGGTATAAGAGTGATGCGGGTTCAAGTCCGGGTATCGCACCTCTGAGATTTTCATGTGCGATGATTACCACTTGTCTTACGGTGAAGGAAACATCGTGAAGAAACCTGCATTTCGGAGCAAACAACTTCACATGTCTTTCAAAAACTGCAAACCTAGCAAGTTTTTGAAAGACATATGAAATGGACGTTAAAAAAGGGCTGAATATTTTTTCGGTTTTTATCGTCCCTTGATACGTTTACACAATAAGTGTTAAAATATGGATTACTATGGAAAAAATATGTATTGTTTTTTTATTCTTAAGCTACCCCTGACACGCCCCCAACGAAAACAAAAAAGAATTATTCGAAATTGTTCAGGCGTTTTTGAGTTTTAGAGACACTAAAATCGCGATAATAAATGGGGGTGGGGGTAAGAGGGTGAAAACACTTGACGACTTATTCTCATATCTACCAATTAACAACCAACATCGTAACACGATATTTATATTTCAAAGAATATTTATTTGAATATAATATGTTATATGTTAAAGATATATTTTTATTACCTGCGTTAACTAAATTGTGGCATAATATGTGTCTCATACGAGTACTACAATTTTTTGTAGAGCAAACACATTGCTACTCGTACTTGTAGTTAAGTTAAATAATTTTCACATTATAATTGTGTGGATTTTATAGGTCATTTAAGATCTTGAGATTATTTTAATATGCGGCACTGTTTTCTTTGAACCAAAGTCAAAAAGAGTGTTAACTTGTAATTTTATTACAGTAACTGATGCTATCACTTTACTAGAACGCAATTAACATATATATAAAAACATAGATTTAGAAAAATTCCGTCTTTTATTTATCTAGCTCATGACATACGAAACACAATATGTTTAATGTGAGGACATGTTCGACTCAGTTTTTAGTGACCCTACTTGCTATGCTAGCGGTCACGGGTATGAGTCCCGCTGGCGGTAGATATTCATTTGTTGTATGTTTGTACTGTGTAGTCATGGGTGTTATATTTATAATATGACTAAATTAAATATATATATATTTAATTTAGTCATATTATAATTGAACAATTTCTTTCTATTCTATTATTTCTATACGTTTTCTACTAAAAAAAGTTTTCTTGTCTTATTTGCAACGTTTCATTATTGAAAATTTTATTCAATATACGTGAACTTTTGTTTTCATAAATATAATAAAAATAATTATATGAAAACTATAACGGTCTAATTTGTATATTTTTTATTTCGAAAATCTTATTTAAATATTTTAGATTATTTGTCTGTCTGCGTATCTGTGACCGCATCAAAACAAAACCACTGTACCGATTTTGATTTAGATAGTTGGTTGGAAAACATCTCACTTCTGAGAAATCCATTATAACCATCGCTAGAGACGAACCTGAGCGGATCGAGGAAGAGTTGCTACTACTTATTATACTTACATATTAAAATTTCCATTTTCTGAGCTATACAGTTATTTTTAATCCTAACTTTTTATAATATATTATGTATTATGCCATTTCTATAAATATTTTATAATTTATAAAGTGGTAGTGCCATGCTTGTTACCTTCGGGTAGCAGCCGAATGGGCCGGCACGCCCCGTATAGTTCATTACTACCACTCTCTCACAGAAGACCGGCGTGAAGTGGCAGCTATGCTGTCGCGTTTCGTCCGGTGAGTGAGAGTCCGGAAGGCCCACTCTCCTTCCCCCCTCCCTCTTCCCTTCATCATCCGCCTTCGTTCGCCCTCCCTCCCTCTTCCCTCCCTTCTCCCTCCCTCCTCCATCCCTCCCTTTCTTGAAAGGCCGGCAATGTCCATGGGCGGAGGTGATCACTTCTCATCAGGTGAGCCTCCTGCCCGTTTGCCCCCTTTTTACTATAAAAAAAAAATAATAATTAAGTAACAGTTATTCAACACTCTTAATATTGTTACAGATAACTCCATCTGTCAGCCAAATAATGGGCTAGCCCTATCAAGGGATTTCGAAAATGAACGAGAGCCGAGAACGAATTCGACGTGAGAGGGAGAGAGAGAAGAACACATATACCTCTCCTCGTCTAGCGTTGCGTCGAGTGCTGCTATTGGCTGAAGGCCGCCAGTTTAGAGAGGCCGCGGCTATCGTGTCGCGTCTCGGGCCCGGGGTTTTACAGACGGTGGCTTCGGAATTGCCTGTAGATTTGTTAGTAGAAGCTCTACCTCACTCTGCTCATCTTATTGAGACACTTTTAAATAGGTAAGATTTTTAAAGTGTATCTTTCTTCTCGCTTTGCTGCAATCATTTATCTTTTTTGTGAATAGGGACGGAAGTGTGTAGCGGAAATCCAGCAGAACGGTGCTAGAGCTGGCCGTCATATTAAGATGTAATTACTGATATTGATAATAAATGTTTGAAAAATTACAGATCAAAAAATGTTAAATTTTTAAACTTCAATTATACTTTCAAACCGTAAATTATCTATGCGAAAAAAATCTAACTTAGTCAAATCTGTATATCAAATATTTTTTTGGAAAATCTTATTAAAAGTATATACTTTATACTAACAATATCGTTATTCATAAAACTTTATGCTAAAGTTCTTTTATATTATTTTGTTATTTGCTTGAATGCAATATCTCTAAAACTAATTGAATTTTTAGTACATTTATTAGAAGAAATATCTTTGGATATTAAGTGCCTTGTATCTTCAAGTATTTTAAAATATAAGTATTAAAATATTGAAATTAAAAATAAATAGTAAAATATCTGGCACAAATAACGACAATAATAAAGGCAGCCATGAAATTAACAATGTTTTGATGTTCGTACAACGTTGCGATGCCATTAACCTCGTAAACGGTAACTGGATTTTCACTGTCAAGATAAATTACTGTTTTTCCAATACGCGTTTTTCACACGTTCTTGCAGTATAGAGATGTTAATGAGAGCATATAGTAGCGATAATGTTCAATTATATCAGTTTTTACTACAGAATTAACTAAAGAAGCAATGGTTATATTAGATATGTATTGCTTTCTTAAATTCCAGCGAATATTTAAAATATTTTTTTTTCTCAGATTTAAATTTTTAAGTTACTTTGTCACTATTTATTTATTCTTCCTAACTACTTATTACTAGCGACTTAACGTTGCGTCTTTCGTATACGCCTGTATTAAATATTAGTTAAGATAAATTTTGTATTTTAATAGGTGATACCGTCTGTAATAAATATACAGAAAAAGGAATGCAACAAACTGAACGCATCATAAAGTATTTTGACGTTTGACTTATTTACTAAAATAACTTTGCCTTTCCCTATTGGGGATAAATTAAAAAAACAACAATTTACTAAAATAATATTTGTACATTTAAGCACATTTAAGTCAATAATATACAAAGAAAATGTCGCAAAACCTTATGTTTCGGTTAACATCCACAGGTATAGGTTTTTCCCATTCATAAATAAATAAATAAATATAAATATGTTGGGACATTCTTACAACAGCGCCATCAAGTTCCGTGGTAAGCTACGATGCTTGTGTTACGGATAATAGTTCATATACTACATACATAACTTTTAAATACATACATGGTTTAAATATAAACACCCATGACTGGAGTAAAACCCAGCGGGACTCGAACCCGCGACCGCTGGCGCAGAAAGTAGGGTCATTACCAACTGAGGCCGTTTGTCATCAACATACATTTTGAGACTGTTTAATATCGGAGCAATATTAAAAACAACTATTAATCTATATTATAAATATTTTTATAACACACATCGCTTATACAAATGTAATTTAATAAAGAAAGCGACAGTCCTATAGACTGGGTAGTTCATCTAGGAAACCTAAAAAGAATCAAATGACGTATTAATAAAACAAACGATATTACACTTTATATTCATTAACATAAGGAATAATTTAAGATAATTTTTAAAACACCTGTTGAAAAAACAAAGTAAAGGAAATAAAGCTCCACGTTTAACATGATAAAGTTTATTTTAGATTAATGATCGAGTGTTAATGGATAGGATGAAAGTGCTCCCGACCGGTCTGTGTCGACTTTCTCAATGTATGAAATATATGGTCATAAATCAATTAAATGTTGCGTTTGTATCGGAAGTAGAGTTTTTTGCTAGTGACTGTACTTTTATATTTGAAGCTCAGTGTATAAACATAAATTCTTATTATATATACAATATATATATATATATATATATATATATATATATATATATATATATAAATCTCGCGAATCATCTTGTCCCAAGTATGGGGAAATTTGGCTGCGCTCTTGTATCCACCGGCCTATTGTATCCGTATTCCGGATACAATATTAACCAACCCTGATTTTTTGTCCAAAGGTTTGTTTCGATGTTTGAAATGACTGGGCGAAAAATTGGCTTGGAGACAAATTTCTTCGTAGGGTGATTTTTGGCGAATATCGTAGTTCAGCCATCGGCCGCGCGAAATTTGGAGGGTGCTCGCGAGCCGCGTATATTTTGCCCCGTATATTTCGCTTTTAATTTATCGATTTTATTGTGTCCCACTTACGAATTATGGGGCCGCACTGGGTTGACGGGTAAAGGCGGAGCGGGGTGGTGCGGGGGTGCGTTTCCGTGTTTATAATATTTGTAAACTACGTATATTTCGATTTTAATTTGTCGATTTTATTGTGTCTCACTGACTACTGAGGGGGCCACTCTGGGTGCACGGGCGATAACTTGGCTTGGACACAAATTTATTCCTAGGGTGATTTTTGGCGAATATCGTAGTTCATCCATCGGCCGCGCGAAATTTGGAGGGTGCTCGCGAGCCGCGTATATTTTGCTTTTAATTTATCGATTTTATTGTGTCCCACTTACGAATTATGGGGCCGCACTGGGTTGACGGGTAAAGGCGGAGCGGGGTGGTGCGGGGGTGCGTTTCCGTGTTTATAATATTTGTAAACTACGTATATTTCGCCTTTACTTTGTCGATTTTATTGTGTCTCACTGACTACTGAGGGGGCCACTCTGGGTGCACGGGTAAAGGCGGAGCGGCATGCGCGTTTTGTGTTTAATATATTTGTTAGCTCATATTTCACAAGTAGTGTTCAGACAATACTTTTAACCGACTTCAAAAAAGATGAGATTATATGTTCTTATTACGTTTCTGACATTATATTTAATAAAGCTTTTCATAAAATATTTTAATTTAAACTATTATTACGTCAATATTTTAAAACATCAATAATATGATTTTTATATTAAAAGGCCTAAAAATATCAATAATAATATTAAAGTAGCAATTAAGTAAAGCAATACAATTACCGCCGCAACTACGGTAGTCACACTTGCTATGTCCTTGACCCCTATGTCGGCATTTCTTTGGCAAACGCGGTTTATGTTTTTTAAGGAGTGTTCTTTATATTGATAAACAATTCAAGCGAGTAAACCGCACTAATATTATTTTAAAAACAATCTAACGTAACGATTCGTAATAATACGAACAAATATTATATTAGGAACAAAATAGCCAAATATGTACATAAATTATATATTTATTTCAAGTTAGTATAGTTAGTATAGTTTTAAACGCTATTGTATTAAAGTATAATTTGGCGCACAGAACTCGTGACAAAAATATTACACGGTTAGTACGACATTTATTTCATTTCAATATAGTTTTAAATGCTATTGCCTTAGAGCATAATTTGGCGCACACAACTCGTGACGAAAATATTACACGGTTAGCACGACATTTATTTCATTTCAATATAGTTTTAAAAATGAATGTTTTAGAGCATAATTTGGCGGACAAATATCTTAAAAAGAAAAAAAATACCTATAATTTAATACGTAATATATTTATTTCATTCCAACATAGTATTAAATGCTATTGTCTTAGAGCATAATTTGACTCGTAACAACAATACTATACGGCTAGCACAAAGTGTCAAGCGCGGTAGTTATGGTCCATATTGATTACATTCTCTTTGTTGTGGTCGTATTATACGTAATAAAAATTATGTTAAAATATAAAGAACATCCTTAAAAATGTTTTTCTAATTTCTATTTCTTTTCTTCAGTTGACTTAAAAGTTTTGAAGTGCGTGCACGCACATAAGAATATGTAAAAGGGCTAATTTTAATATATCGATGTAATACAATCCAAAGACATGAATGATACACAAAAACGGTAAGCCACAATTATACCTACTACGTCTTATCGCGGCATTTCTATGAAGAAGGATTTAAGCAAGAAATACATTTTTATTGATTTTGACTTCTTGTAGGCGTTGTTATTTTAAAAAAAGATTATTACAATAAATTATTATTTTATTTACTAATCATGTTAATTTAAAAAATAAATATGTAGAAGAGAAAGAATAGCTTGTGTAAAATCGTGATTGTGGCACGAGGCAGAAAAATTTACGCGCTTATAGGGTGGCCCACAGAGCCATTAGAGGTCGTGGGTTCGAATCCCGGTTGAATTACATTTTTCTAATTTACTGTTGCTGTTAATTTAGTTAAATTTATGTTAAGTTTAATATCACCAACGGAACCGTATAACATAATACCTCACAAGCAATTCATTTTCTTTTCTCGAAAAATGGATTCCCGCCAAAACCAACCGTTTCATAAAAAGTGGAAAAAGTGACGATTTTAAAACTTTAAAGTGACTATATAGGTGTAAAAAGTGACAGTGAATAGCACAGACTATTTTAAATCTTCAAAATCGAACAATTTGAACCTAATTTGGCATAAAAACTGTAATTTTGTAAGTGACCGATTTAGTTTTTCGTGAACGCTGCTCGATTAAGATCTACGACATATGCTTCTAAATAGTGCGTTCTAAAGTGCTCATTGACCTCCACCTATGACCAAAAAACTGAATTTTTTGGACTCCACTAAGTGCGCTAAAAAGGCAAAAAAACAATTCCAGCAAAATTGCTCTTTTCGCCGTCGGTAAACTTAGACGGTCACGACAGACATCAGAGGAAAACCCATAACAATAGGATCACAAAAAGCGAAATCCCATCAAAATAGCTCCAGTAGTTTCGGAGTTATCTAACATACAAAATTTTAAAAATTGAAACCTAACTTTGGACCTAAATAACTAAGAATCTAGATCGATGCCCCACCCTGGAACTTATTAGACCCAACGGAGCAACTCTTCTTCTTTCCAGAGAAGAAAACAGCACTCAAATCCGTTCAGTGGATCCGGAGATATCGGACTAGATATAAGTTAAGGTACTAAAATGACATGTAAAATTATAGTTTAAAAATTGTTTACGTAAATATTTTACAGATATCGACATACATATTAGATTCTTTGGATATCCTTGTAACTTTTATATTAAATAAAGTCAATTTTGTTAAAAAATTAAAATTAAAAAAAGTAGTAGTAGAATAAGTAATTAATTAAACTAAATCAGTAAAATTAGTATAATTATTTTTTTTTTATAAAACCGAGATTTTGTATAGAAAAATAATATGAATAATAAAATTCAACGAACAAAATTTGTACAATATTTTTCATATTAGTTGATGGGAGGAGCTAAAAGTGCCAAGACATAGGATTATTATCCTATTTATTTTACTTGAAAAATTAAGACTTGAGAAGTTTTCAGTTTTAAATATTAAGTTTAGATAAAAGAATTATTATTTCATATTTTGTGTATAGGTATAATCTGGAACGGGAATCGAACCCGTTACCTGTTTTTCGAAAAAATATGTTTCTTTTAATTCATATCTTTCAATCGTGATCGTAGAGTATACCCTTACCAATACCCCCCCCCCCCTAACCTTTACTTCAAAAATTTCAAATTCGGCACGTGCACCCCCCACTCCAATTCTAACACCTTCCAAAAACTCGACCCCGCCAATCTTCCCACGAAAACCGACCCCCCCCCAATTTTACCTCACCCCCTCGGACAAAATCGTGTATTACTCCTAAACTACTCAACGGATTTTTATAATATTGGTGTCAGGTAAAAGGGCTTTAGGAGCCGCACCCAATTTTTTAACTTGTCTTCTATTTTTAGCTATTACTCCGTAATCCATTGTCCGATTTTGATGTAAGTTTTTGTTTGGAAGGTGACAAAGTCCTCTTTGATGATAAAAGAGCTGCAGCGCTGTTATTTTTAAGTTAAGTGGTAGTTATTTTGTTGCGGTGAAATTTGTTAAAAATGCAAGCGCTTTAAGCGCTTAAAGCGCTGCAGCGCTGTTATTATTTTCTTTAAATTAAAATTGTTAAAAATGCAAGCGCTTTTCATTCAAAATTGAGTCACAATATTCCATCCCAACAAACACACATTGCAATTTGCAAGTTAGATAAAAGATTGTAATTTAACTTTGATTTTTATTAAAATAAAATTCCGTGCGCAAATCAAATACCTAGAATATTTCTTTACGGTGCCTTCCTACAATTATTATCGATTCAAAGATCTAAAAAGAGAGAAGAGAATATAAGAGATTTAAAAAATAATACGATATAACGATTAAATGTAACCATGCTTATAGAACAAAACGAAATCACATTCGTTTTTCGAAAATATTTTAATTGTTGCAATTAAATATCCATACAGAGTAATGAAATTGATGGCATATCAAAGGTAACCTTTATCCTCATTTCTTTTCTTTTGATTATAATTAAAGAATAAATATATCTTATAAAAATAGTTTTGCCGTTTGTTATATTTTCACCTACTAGTCCTAGTCGTCGTGCTCACGCACACATTTACATGTTTCGCTATAGACTACGTCGACACACCAATACGTCCCGCGCCGCGCCGCGCTTGTTCCCGCGCAAATCGCAATACTTGATGAGAAAGCATGACTAGCCGTTTAACATTTGCGAATATGTAGTTAGAATGTGTATTGCGTGCCGTCATTAGGAGTGTTCGTTATATTAGATAACTGAAAAAATACCCTATTATTAATTAATAATCAAATCGCCTATTATATATAATACCTCAGGCAAGCGTTAATTTTTAAAATTATTTTTATTACATATAATACGACCACAACTGCCGCGCTCGACATTTCGTGCTAGCCGTATAATATTTTTGTCACGAGTCGTGTGCGCCAAATTATGCTCTAAGACAATAACTTTTAAAACTATATTGAAATGAAATAAATGTATAACTTCATAAATATGTAATTGGTTATTTTATGACGTGTCATACCATAGATACGACTCGAGCCATTCGAGTGAACTACTTACTACTTAGTACTTACATTCCTTACAACTCGAGTCAGAATTTATCACTCGAGCTGATTTTCGATTAGTTTATATTATATAAAATTTTTAAATAGGTAGGTATATGAAATAAAATGTAAGTATTACGACTAATTAAGTTTCCATGTAAAAGTACAATTTAATTTCAAATAAGAAATTATCAGTTTTTATAGATCAAAATGAACTTCACTTATTTAAAAATTCAATTTGTTTTTGATTAAGTATCAGTAATTAGATAATAATTAGACTTTTGCTGTAAACTCACAACTAAATATTTCTTATAATAACTAATTTTAGCGTTTAACTGATCTATTCGGCCCGCTGAGTTCCCTCGACAACTCGAGTGCAAACGAACTCGAGTCAAACTTGTTTTCACTCGTATTAATGAGTTTAACGAATTCACTCGAGTAAGAATAAACAAAAATGATGAATTAAATTATTTAAAACTCAATGCTTTTACAATAGTTTTAGTTAGTTTATATTGTATTATTTAACAATATAGTAAGCCATGTTTAAAACAAACGATATTAAAAATATCAACTTTTTTAATATAGAACATATGAGATTATAACATCGTATTTATACTATAAAAATGTGAGAAATTCAATTACTTTACAAATCGTTATAAATTAGTATTTTGCAATTAAACATTATTTGAAACCTAGATTAATACTATCCGAATAACAGCATAACAAGGTGAAAATATGCTTAACTTGAAAATGATTTTCGTACCTATTACCTACGTTTTTATTAGCAATTTGTCGATCGCCGGCCCCTTAAGGAAAATAATAATATTTATAAAATATTTAGGTATTTGAACTATTATTACTTCAATTTTTTTTAATATTAAAAGGCCTAAAATTACCAAAAATAAAATTAAAGTTGCAATTAATATGTCGATTGTCGGCATTCCTTTGACAAAGGCGGCTCTGCTTATGACTTACCTATGTTTTTGTCTTTACTACTTTAGTTGACTTTAAAGCGTTGAAGTTGGAGCACGTATATGAGACAAAGGACTGATTTTAATGAATCTGTGTAATAGTTGTGAAAGTGTCATACTGTATTAGTCTTTAATGCTTACTATGGTATTTGCATTTGGTACCTAGACAGTCTTCAATAAACCAAGCGGTTCGTTAATATCCATCCTGGCCGCTAGTGGTTGCCATTGCCAAGGTTCGAAGACATATTTCAACAGTGACAACCGTTTAATTAACGGGAGATGATATAAAACGAAGCTACAGCATCAGGAGCTCTGCGTACGTAAAATAAAATGTGTGCAGGCGGTATCAACGGCTATGTGCCGCTTCGCGTACCTACTACTAGGATTTGAGGAACTTATTGATAGAGGAAGGCCAATGCCCAGTCCCTTCGCCTACTCGTACCCCTAACAAGACTTGCTTCGATTGTTCAGTGTGTGTAGTTACGAGATACAGTTTGCTGTATTTAATTGATATTTGAAATCAAAACTCTAGTGCGTATGTACCTACTTAGTTTTAAATTTTATATTTTAAGGATATTGGATTGTGGTCTGTGTCATACATACAATAATTTTGTTTTATGCTCGTAGGTATCGTAAATGTCCTTGTAATTTTAACTTATATATTATAAAGAGGAAAGGTTTTATTGTTGTTTGTTTGAATAGAATAGGCTCTGAAACTACTGGACCGATTAAAAAAAATTACCATTAGAATTACTTATGTATTAGGTGGATCACCGATATTCGTGTAGAATTAAAAACTTGTGAGTACATTCTAGGTACATAACAGTTTGAATGTATTTTATTACTAGCGACTCGCCCTCGCTTCGCTCGGGCTCTTCCTTAGATTTAGCACAGGTAAAGCCGCGGGATCTGCTAGTTATGCATATAAACCTTCCTCTTGAATCACTCTATCTATTAAAAAAAACCGCATCAAAATCCGTTGCGTAGTTTTAAAGATTTAAGCGCACATAGGGATATAGGGATATAGGGACAGAAAAGGCGACTTTGTTTTATACTATGTAGTGATGATAATTAGGTGATGGTTGATAGGTATCTATCTACACTATCTACATTCTACACCAATATTATGAACAGGAAAGATTTTATTGTTGTTTGTTTGAATAGAATAGGCTCCGAAACTACTGGACCGATTAAAAAAAAATTTACCATTAGAATCCTACATTATCCCTGATGAACATAGGCTATATTTAATACTAGCCTTTCCCGCGGCTTCGCTCGCGTTCTAAAGACGAATCAAAATACCTCGCAGAGATACCGGCGCCCCTCCCCCCTCACGACCGCCCGCCTTGCACGCGGTAATCATTATTTTGTTGCGAAGTTATGTTAAATCTATACTTATAATATAAAGAGGAAAGGTTTGTATGTAAGTATGTTTGTAACGAATTGGCTTAAAAATACTGGACCGATTTAAAAATTCTTTCACTATTTGAATGCTACATTATCACTGATATCACAGCGAGTGATCGAATGAAGTTTAGTAGCGATTAAAAAAATGAACGACGCCGCGCGTAATTATTGTTATTTACTATAAGAATGTTTGCGAAAATAAATTAAACATTGTAAACATTGTTTTGTTTAAAGTATGTAACAAGATATTGTGATAGATTGTAATTTCTAGTGAATGTTATTCAATATTGCATCATTCAATTAAATCATTTTATAATATAACTTTTGTGTATTATTTTAATGACTGTTTGTGTGAATTGATGGAGGTTTAAAAATATTTTATTTTATCTTGTAATTTGTAATAAAGTTGTAACTAAAAATATTATTTAGATTAACTTATGCTATCGCTTAGAGATACATACCTACATTATATAAACAAGTTTGTACATACCTATTTTGATAAATTGTTATTTATCTAGACTTTGGATGGGTGAATTTGCCGCCCTTATTAACAATAGGGTTATTGGCCCACAGAGCCATTAGAGGTCGTGGGTTCGAATCCCGGTTGAATTACATTTTTCTAATTTAATGTTGCTGTTAATTTAGTTAAATTAATGTTAAATATTAATATCACGAACAGAACCGTTTAACTTATTTTCTTTTCTCGTAAAATGTATTCCTGTCAAAATCGGTCCAACCGGTTCAGAGATTAGCAGGAACAAACAGACAGACACAAAAATCTTAAAAATTGTTTTTTTTTTATTTAGGTAAGTATTTAACTTTCGTATGAATTTAGTAAAAAGTTATTGTTTTGAAATCAGAAAAAGAGACAATTCAATTTTATTTATATATACTGATGTACTCATGTACTGGTAGGTAAATTGCGCTATCCTACTAATATTATAAAATTTGAGCGACAGTTTTTAAGAATACGCAAAAACTACTGAATGGATGGATTTTAATGAAACTTTACAATAATATAGCTTACACATCAGCATATCACATAGACTATAAATTATAAACATACGAGCGGATCCCGCGGCTTCGCTCGCCCTAATTCTAGTGACGTTATAAGGTAATAGAAAAAGTTTTAAAGGAATAGTTTTAGGAAAGGAATATTCTAGCTTTTTAACACATTTAAATAAAAGCTTGAGTTTAATTTATTTTTTACTTTTACTGTTGTTTTTTTAACCCGCATTCGTATTCTCTACAAATCCTTTCATTTGATAAACATGTTGTAGGAGTGTGTTAAGAATAGCTAGTCCATCGTGGCTGGTCTGCCATCATGCAATAGTCGTGTGATGTGATTTCAAATAACAAATCTAGGACTTCTTATATTTTAATTTGCATATTTAAAAATTACATAAATAAAATAAATTATTATATAGATAAGCCTACTTGTAAATTCTTTTATTGTAAATAAATATTTTGAATAAAAGTTTAGTAAGGTAAATTAATTGTAATTAAAACAAATATGCTCGCTCGCGGTTGCAACGGCGGGGCGGCGGGGCGGCGGGGACGCGCGGCAGGGCCGGCGCTCGCGGCTGTAGCTAGCACAGGTAGGGCTGACGTCACGGCGGGGAGGCGGGGAGGCGGGCCGCTCAGTTATGTTCGAGTCGGGTATGGCCCGGTGGTGCTGATGCTAAGTCCCGGATTCGATCGGGCCATTATAGGCCTTATCAAAAATGTTAATATAATTATAATTAATTATAATAATTATTATTAATAATAATAATTATTAATTTAATTTAAATTGCGTAAGCTGCTCTTACTTGGCATATAATTAGCTTCTATTAGTATCATACGATGTTTTTAGCTCCTAGCTATCTATACAATTTTTTGGTCGGACTGATTTTGTTCGTTGAACAAATTTATAATATTTAGAATCTATTAATAAAGTTTAAGTTTTTACTTGTCGTCGATCTTATCTATACTAATATTATAAACGCGAAAGTTTGTAAGTATGGATGTATGGATGTTTGTTACTCTTTCACGTAATAACTACTGAATGGATTTTAATGAAATTTTACAATAATATAGCTTATACATCAGAATATCACATAGGCTACAATTTATAAAGATATTGTGTGAATTGTCCAAAATATGACGATAAGTATCAAGTAAGTAGTAAAAAATCTACCATCTGCGAGCTATTCTGGCGTGCGCTGCCAAAACCGCTAGAGTTATACATATGTAATGTATGATGGAAATGTTTATCTTAACAAGCGACTCACCCTCACTTCGCTCGGGATCGTCCCTAGATTTAGCGCGAGCGAAGCCGCGGGTTCCACTAGTCTATTTATAAAGTTTAAGTTTTTACTTGTCGTCGATCTTATTTGCGATATAAAAGTGGGCAAAGTTGGGCAAAACCCAAAAGGGCTTTTGCGTTTAAACATTTATTGCTTCAATTTAGAATGACAAAATAAAAAATAAGAATAAATAATTCAAACAAATTAATATGGCGACTCTGTTTGCACTTCTGCATTATTTATGTTTTTTTGTTTTATTGTCTTTTTAGTTGATTTTAGCGTAAAATAGACATTTTTTGTTGTGTTTGTTTCACAAATTTTATAATTACGGTGTGTTCTATAAGACATTATTAATTTGCGTATCTTAATGTATATTTAAGTGAAAATATGTTTTTAGTTATTTTAAACGTGTTACTTTAACAAAATAATTTTACGTGTATTAGCTTTAAACAGGTTGTCACCTTATTTCATAATTTTAATTTAACTTCGTTTGATAAATAAATAAAAAATCAATATCTTCAGTAAGATAGATGAATAGTTCAAAAACATGTCAGTAGATGGCGTTATTTATATTCGAAATGATGCGTTATATTTTCTCATAGATGGCCTCATTAAAATGTTTATATTTATTCAATAGTAAATGTTTAATTTACTCAATATTAAATGTATTGACTATTTTGCTATAACACTTCACATGAATTTTAAAAAAATAAACTTTCTAAAAAAATAAAGTCTTCTTAAGATTTTTTTCTGTTTTAATAATTAAGAAATAAATATAAGCTCTTTAATTCCTAAGAAATAATTACAGCTCGAGGGACAGTGTTAAAATTGTATCGTTTTTACAATTCTACTACTATTTCTTGCGGCTTCGCCCGTGTTTTAATTATTGGAATTCAAATTCTTTCTCGCGCGTGGTATAGTAACTCGTGGAGCTAACGGTGACCCTCCCCCCTCATGACCTTCGTCGCCCCGCGCCCGTCTTGCACGCGGTCATCATTATTTTGTTGCGAAGTTATGTTAAAACTATAATATATCTTGAGACATTTATTGAAATCAAATAATAAATGATGAAAATTAAATGTAATCAAATATAAATATAATTATGTTCCAAATTATATACTTGTGATGGAAATAAAATTCTCGTGTCACGGTGTTCGAACTTGAACTCCTCCGAAACGGCTTGACCGATTCTCATGAAATTTTGAGAGCATATTGAGTAGGTCTGAGAATCGGCCAACATCTATTTTTCATCCCCCTAAATGTTAAGGGTAGTCCACCCCTAAATTTTTATTTTTATTTTTTAGGCAAAATTTTTTGTTTTTATTTTTTTATGACACAGCATACAAAAATACATACAACCCTAAATTTTCACCCCTCTACGATCAACCCTTATATTTTATTTGTTAATTAAAATGTCACGGGGTTCGAACTTGAACTCCTCCGTAACGGCTCGACCGATTTTTGTGATCCTTAGTGTGATTGTCGGCCAGGGTGGAGAATCGGCCAACATCTATTTTTCATCCCCCTAAATGTTAAGGGTAGTCCACCCCTAAATTTTATTTTTTATTTTTTAGACAATTCTTTTTCCTACAGATCAACCCAATGAGGTTGATTAGCAATTAAAAAAATGAACGCGAGCGAAGCCGCGGGTACAGCTAGTTATTTTATAAAAACGCCTTCGCTAGTAATGCAATCTTTAAACCGAATTTGAGTTTATCTTAAAAGATAGACACATTTATTAATGTAACATTATATTTGTTTATGTATTTGGTAACAAGTATAAGTAGAATTCTGCTTAAAAAAATTATTGCTATAGTTAAGTAAAACTCAAATTAAATACAAAATCAAAATAGTATCATAATTCGATCGACGGAGGGACCGATTTAAACTTATTCAGTGTAGATACCGCATGATTCGGTTAATGACCGGATTCGTTAAGTCAACAATGTTAAATAGAGAAGATACGTTTATATTCAGGAGACTATATGATTGATATAATCCATCGGATGTACTAAAGCTTCAACAATCTCATGAAGGATACGTTATATATTCAGTGTGCTGGAATGATTTCGGTAATAGTTTGGATCCGCTAACCGAAGCGGGAAATATGAAAAATGAATATCAACATTTTTCATTTAATTGAAATTTCGTGTTGATTCATGATATCGTAAGGATAAAAACTGCACATATATGCATTAAAAACATTAAAAATATTGTCGCATTCAGTGGTACCAACAGGGTGGTACTATGAAGCGGCGCATAATGTCTAAGAAGATTTATTTATATATATATATATATATATATATATATATATATATATATATATATATATAAAAATGTATGATAGTATATAGAGGATTATGTACACGTTACATACTAGGTTGTATATATAAGGTTGGTTGTCTCACGTAGGATAAATAGATAAATAATGTAATGCAATATTGTTATCAAATATTTTTTTGAAAAGAGCAACTGTTGTGTTTCTCGCCGGTTCTTCTCAGCAGAACAGCTTTCCGAGCCGGTAGAGGTGGTAGCTTACTCACAGACTTACAGACTGCGATTTATTTTAATAATGTAAAAATGACGATTCAAAAGAACTTGTAAAAGTCTATTTAAATAAAGGATATTTTGATTTGATTTGATTTGATAATAATATGTAATATTATTATGATAATATTGATTTACAATGCACAGGAGTCGAACTAGTGAATTTCAGCGTATTGTAAGAGCCACTTATGAGATAACTAGACGCTATTACTGCCGTAATTTTATTTTTATTATAACACCCTTTAGGATGATATCTTACAAACTTTGAATGTCTTATTTATCTAATCAAATGCCTAAAAAATAAGTTTCAAGCTTCTAGCTTTAAAAATGATGGAATTTCCATACAAACTTTCATCCACTATTTCAACCCCTAACAGACCTTTTCTCGTCTTGAAAAGTAGCCTATGTCCTTTCTCAGGCTCTAGACTATCTGCTTACTAAATTTCATTTAAATCAGTGCAGTACTTTTGACGTGAAAGCGAGACAGACAGACAGACAGTTATTTTCGTATTTATAATATTAGTAAGGAGTGCGCAAAAATTGAAAAATAAAACGACAAACTAATCTCTGTTTAATTGATAAAGTTTAAAAGCTTATTTGCCAAATTAAAGCGTGAAGCAATTTTGTGTAATGCTTTTTATTTTATTGTATAGTAATAAAATGTCAAATTAACCTGTTATTGAAAGTAAGTTCGTGTCCTGAGTCATCACTGCCGATAAACTCATATATGTATTAAGTTTTTGCAAATAAATTACATGTGGAGTACATGTGTTATTAACAGTCACTTTCTCACGAGTGAGAAATGCTTGATCGATTTAGATACGATTTAGTATAAAGACAACAAGAAATTTATATGGTTATAGATAACTTAATTGCTACTGGCGAGTCGTATCAAGAATAGGCAATTGGGCAGGAGATATTATGATGCACGAGATTACGCGCACGCACACACGCAAGTGCACTCTTATTAACGTAATTCTCATACTCCGACGGACGATCGAAATTACCAGAACGTGTGTGTGTGTGAGAGAGAGATAGAGAGAGAGACAGAAAGAGAGACAGATAGAGATAGAGGGATCAGGCGCAAGACCGACGGGCGTAACACCGCCAACATCTCAAATACAGTTTTTATTGATTTTCTAATAGCGATGATTGTGTCTTAATTTGGTAATAAAGGTGTAGTTGCATTTACGAGTATGGCAAAGTGTGAGTGAATCGCATGGGAACGAATTTACGATCGTTAAAAAATAATCATAAGATATTCAATAACCATTTTCACATAACAATATTACGAGTAAGAATTGTGATTCATTGCATAAAAATATTTCATTCAAGATTGAAATAAAACTGTAGTTGTAAAGTCGAACTTTGATCTTTGAACTTGCCGGCGCAAACACGCGATGTAATATTGTATAACGGTACGTTTCATAACTTACATCTTTTATATAAATGAATTTATAAGTACTTATTTCCGTGCTTAACTTGTCGCAGTGAAGTAGTTTAAGGTTTTAGTTCCTTTTTTTATTAGAAAAAACGTAATTCTTTATTATACGATCAGAATTTCTTTGTATTCAATCTATTATGTATTATACAATTATAAATGACCTCTTATAAGTAGGCAAGTTTTCGGGGTTATACTAAAAAAATTAAAACGAAGTTTTGTCAGTCATATTATGATGACATAAAGACTGCCCAAGTTTTAGAAAGACTAAAAAAGAGAGACTAGAGATGATGGAGAGCCAGTTTGGGACTATGCCCTTCGCATTAATGGCAGGTCTGTGCCCAGCTTTAAAAAGAGCTATATACAGAGTTATTGAGCTACACACAATCAAACAGACAAACGAAAATTCTTTGGTCGCACTTAAGTGTGACGTCGGAGTTAAATAAGTGAAATTTAATGCACAATAATAAATCGGTTAAGTGAACTTCATGTGATTCAACTTCAAATTCATTACCTAATAAGAGATAAGAATGCCTGAATAATATTTTCGTCACACAAGGGCTTGCTCGGAGAAAGTGAACAGGTACCGGGCTGTCTGCTCCAAAACTTGTTCCGATCGGAAAGTATTTTGTCAGAATGACCAACATACCAAAAACGGTTTAATTAATCCGATATCATTATATGAAAGAAGAAGTGAATGTGAATATTTATTTATATTATAAATTTTTATGTATGTATATATATCGCTTTTTAAAATCCCACTGTTGGGCACGGGTCTTCTTTCAATGAGAACTGGATCAGGCCATAGTCCACTACGTTCGTCAAATGCGCATTGGCAGATTTCATATATTACATACATGTGTGTGGAACCCAGTGCTTTTCTTCATTACAAGAGAACTGGTAATCATGCTGGAAAATCTTCAAAAATGATAATATCAAAAGTGCGTGACCCGAGGTTTGAACCTGCATTACTCGGTTTTCAACGAATGAATATAAAGATTTGCCTGGAAGAGATCGCTGTTTAGCGATAAGGCCGCCTCGTGTACACATTCCTTGTGTAAATTTTTCTTATAATTGTTTTTCTTTGTGTGTACAATAAAGAGTATTTATTATTATTATTATTATTATTATTATAAATGATAAAAAGGAAATAAATATAAATGGTAACGCGAAGCAATAAATGGTAACGATCATTTATTTACACATTTGATGATTAGACGAAGTGTTATGAATATTTATATGGAGGCAAATTTTATTAGTTTGGTTGTAGAACGTAAACTTGCATTCAATAGAATCGTTTCACTAATAATAATAATAATAAGCCAATATACAGTATACTTTATTAGCGGGACTTCCTCACTTGTCTAGTGGCTACTGGCTAGCATATCCGGAGACTCTGAGTTCGAGTTCCGTTGCGACCTGATATAGTTATTGGTTTTTTTGTCAAAAATTGTTACAGACATCTCCGATCTTTCACCGGTCGTGTTGAATTATCCTGTCGTTTGAGAGTGAAAGGAGTAGAGAGAGACCAGTAGTATCGTGCTGTTAACTTTCATCGTTATTATAAATTTTACAGACAAGTAAATCTATTGAAATACATAAGGCATGTAAAGTATTTTAGCTAATAGAGTAATGTCTTATTAGTTATAATCAACCTCGTTGAAACAACGAAGCAATTAATAATAATTTAAACGAAATTTCAAACAAGATATAATGAATGTTACGTCATGTACGTAGTTACATTTAAGTGCAATTATAGTACAATAACTGCAAACTAGTTCTTACGCGTAATTTCTTTCGGATAGTAAGAATGAAGATAAAAAGGGTCATTTGGCGTGGTTCAAAACTCATCGAAAGCTGTTCAGCGGTTTAAGCGCGGAAATGATAGACGGACAAAATTATTAGATAAAATAAAAGAGGACTTTGAAGAATATTTTCACATAATGTTATGTATATGAAAATTAATTAAATTTTCAAATTCAAATAAATATGTTGGGACATTATTACACACAGCTCCATCTAGTTCCGTGGTAAACTATGAAGGAAGCTTGATAGTTGATATACTACATATTAAGTTTAAATACATACATGTTATAATAACATAAACACCCATGACTGGAGTAGTACAAACAACCGAGTTTAACAAATAAATGCTCCTAGCGGGACTCGAACCCGCGACCGCTGGCGCAAGAAAGTAGGGTCACTACAAACTACACCAAACGTGTCGTCGAAAATTTACAATATTTTATCCTTTATCAATAATTATTATTTGAAATTAAATTTTATTAGTGAGAACGTCATCATAGGAGTATACTGCGGCTTGGAATAAAAGTTTTGTTCTAAGAAGAACTAGCAAAAGAAACTCGGAAAGAATAGACTATACCTAATTGTTGTTAAGAAATGTGAATTTTAATTAAATTACACATGTGATGATTTTTTTCCCAAATGTCGTTAAATCTCAACCTTCACTTTATTGTTTGACAAATATGTATGAATAATTGTTAGATAATGGAGAAAGTTCAATGGTCTGATATAGAAACATTTTCCCAGGCTGATATCATTAGAAATCACACCTCGACCGGAGTTGCAATGTGAAACAGTGGCGTGGCGTCTCGTGGGTCTGCTTGGGGGTGACCAGGGGTCCGGTCTTAGAGTCCGGACAGCCCGCCTGGCTCAAGCTCTGGTGCATTACAGCCCAGATGCCAGGGATGCTGTGGACAGCAGACGACGGCAGCTCGATGCAGCTGTTCAAGGTAAGATCCAAATTTACTATACTGTAACTACAGTATACGCAAAGTTTCTTAGCCAAAGATGGCTAATTTTGATTACCATGTAATTTTATAAATGGCGTATACGTAAACCATACATTTTATGCAACGACGATCAGTGATTTTATTTTATATGCGAAAAATCAGTAAAAATGCATCAGAACTGGGTCCTAAATAGCGATAAAAATAATATAATAAGATTATGTTAGAACATCGAACTTGTTACTTTTTTTGCGATTGGACCATCTAATTGGATTTTTCCTACAAGTTTGTTAAATGCTTGCATAAATAAAATAAATAGATGAACATAGTTGAACATATTTCAAAATACCTCAAATACAAGATGGACCGCGTGGGTTGTTCCAAGGAATTACAATTAGCGCTTCTAAAATATTTGAAGCAATACTTTGGTGTTGGTCAATACTGTAAGCCTTGGTACGTGTTAAAATTTAATTGGGCTTTTGCATCACACAATTGTGCGAATTTTAGGTTGAAGTTTCGAAATTGTCATTTAAGATTTAATTTGATTGCGATGAAGCCGCTTTGTTTTTAATAAAACAGAAAGTAGCAGTATTGAAAATTGTATGAAATAATAATGAAATTGTCCTATAAATTTGTCTTATTATACAATACACTATCCATATTGAAAGTTATAAGTTTAAATAAATATCTCCCATTAAGACGGAAGATGGGTGTTTGGTTTTTAGTGCGTAGTACTGGCTTGCCCACATAACCATCTGTTCCATTTCCAAGGATAAAAAAGGATAAAATTTAAAGGAAAACAATTTACTAAACTCTAGTTCATGTATTACATCAGGAGTTTCCATCTGCACTGAAGGAGCCGTAGAAAGAACTTATTTTGAAATATTTTCTTTAATATAATAAAATAAGATTCGTACCTTTCATGCTAAATATATTACGAGTACAATAACTATTACGAAGCGCAATGGTCCATCAAAAATGATTATTTTTACAAATATCGAAAAGAAAAACGTATTTGGGTGAGTTTATGGAAGAGTTATGCCTTCGGCTTTTTACAGTGCACAAGTTTATAGCTAATTAATATCAAGGTAGCGGTTTTGTGTTTATTTTACACAGAAGGCCAAGAATAAGGTTCATTTAAAATGTAAGAATTGCGTGGAAGCGATGCTAATTCATAATTTCCTTCAGATAAGTGAAGTAATGTACCTAGATGCGTCATACTCGTAATAGCGAGATTTCCTTCGATGGATATCTCAGGCTTTGTTACTTTAGAAATTTCAGGAAAAATACCAAATGTAGATTGATGACTGTACTTAGCTTTACAGTAGGTACATTAGCTCATTTGTTAGTATACATAAGGAACTATTGTTCGAAATATCATGCTTCAAGAAATCTTGAGCTTAGATTTAGACTGTATATAGCCGGTCAGCCAGTATTACAGTTATATTGAGAGTTCCGCTTTATTGACATATTGATCTATACGGTATTTGAAACACCATAAAGTTCACAAATGTTTACCTTACATTAAGTAAAAAGGATGATTTAGATTGATTATTACTCAATTTAGTGAGAAAGAAAACCCAAGTGTGTTTCTAATAAAAATATTTCAATGTCAGTACTTGTTTAAGCACTGGGAGATTATCATAATATTATATACTGCTATCCATTTAGACTTCATGGATTAGTAAATTTGTAGGGTCTACATAGACCTGTACTGATACTGTGAAATTTTCGATATTTGATTTATTATTGCGATCAATCTATAATACATGGTATTCTCAGGTCTTGGAACCCATGGGTTAACGGCGGATGCGTCAGGGTCGCTGATCTCCCTCCACGTGGCGCTGAAGAACGAGCTGCAGCGGCATGTGGAGGTGTACAAGCAAGCCCTGCACAAGCTGGAGGAACTGGTAAGAGTGTGTTACTGACTTAGTAGTAATAATCTATAGGTTATATATAACTTTTCATTAATATTCAGGGTAAAAGCCCATTTGCATTCCTATTTAAAAAATGAATTCTAGGATGTTTGGTAGTTTTCAAATTCAGCATTGTATAGCTATTTATTACAGCCATTTATTATGCCTTGAGGCCTGAATAGATGTATTTCATACTTACATAGGGTAGATATGAAAACTTGTTAAACTTTTTTTCCTGCGACTATGCTTGCACTATGCAGGATATTTACCTTTTTATTACTTAAATTCCACTTCGCTTAAACTAGATGAAAAGTGTATAAAATTTTATTCACTTTATAGCTTAAGCTTTGAACTGTGTGATCTCATCATTGACTATAATCACGAGATGCATATATTACATTAAACACAAACAGAAGAAAATTCTATTCACACTTTTACCACACAAAATTTTCCTCAGTCATCAGTGACAGTGAACCAAGACCCAGCCTCCTCATCCCACCAGCGGCTCTTAGCTCTATCGCACGCCGACGTAGAGAGGAGACTTATCGATAACAAATCCTTACTGACGATCATCGACAAGCCGGCGCTTCGGCAGCTGCCCGCACTAGCCGCGTCGTTGGCGGCGCGCGTGGAGAGCGACAAGGCCGTGCTTGCTTGCGTCGGACATATCAAGAGGAACGACCCTACGCTGGATTTGAGTGACACGAGGTATGGGTACTGTATATTAGTATATCTTATTATATAAAATTGGAGGTCGGTGTCCCGATATTTCACTTTGCAGCCAAAACTACGCATCGCAGACGAATAGTGATTGCATGTGGCAATAGGTATAACGCTCCCATCGTGCACTATGGTGGTTGCAATAATTATAAGGGTGTAAAAGATATGGGGGTTAAAACATGTTAATTTTAAAAATGCGAGACTATCATTGGTCTAAAATGGTCTGGATTGTTCTAGAAATCCTGGAATGATCTAGGAAGTTCTAAAATGCCTACTATGCCTAGATTCTGATCGAATGAGAATGTTCTAGAAAATTCCAGCGAAGCGGGTATTCACAGATAGTATTTAATATAATAATTTTACATGTATACATCAGACAGTGGCAGCCCAGTGGTAACGCGCTTGCTTGGATAGCCAAGTGATGCGGGTTCAAATGCGAATCTTTGATATTTTCAGTTGCGAATCCTTTCTAACATGATTACTACTTTTTTACGTTGAAGGAAAACATCGTGAGGAAACTGCATGTCTGAGAGAACCTAGCAAGTTTCCGAAAGACATGTGAATTTACCTATTAACCTATTAACTTATCTAGTGGGACGTCATAAAAAGGCTGAAAACATATGTAATATGATACATATATTTCTCTGAGATGTTTTCTCGCAATACAATGTATCGTACCTATATCCTAACCTGCTAAAAGGTATCACAAATCCATAGCTGGGCACCGTTAAACAAATAATTAACTCGTTAATCGTTAATCCGTTACTTAAAAAAGTAAACTTCGTTAAACGTTAAAGCGTTACATTTCGAAAGATTTAACGCAAGTTAACGTTAATCGTTAATCCGTTATCACGTGATTAAAATTGTATTTTTATATCATTGCAACAATAATGATCTACTAATAAATCTGTTGATTTGGGTTCTGTAACTTAAAAGCGTCTCAGCCTCTTATTTCGAGAAGGAAGGACCGGGCTTTTCAGAGGCTCAGTTCAATGCCTTCAATACCCAGCCGTTTGGGACTCTACAAGAGCCACTTCGCTATCATGAGGCACCTCTCTCTGGCCCTAGACGGACGCTGGACGTTCCTTTTTCATTTCTCCCAGTTCACTCCGATACTATTGGAAGCCGTCTCGACTTTCGGTAGGCTTTTGCCGAATGTCCGGGCATTGAATCTCTTTGCCGGTTTTGAGATTGTGAGGTCCATGACACTGTATGGTGCCCCTGTTTGGATCGACGCCCTCTCCGTCCCGAACAGGGTCCAATTTTGCAGTACGCAGCAAGTCCTGGCGGTGAAGGCAATAAAGAGATGACGCACGGTGTCCTTCTGGCGGGCATTTCACCCTGGGTACTCCAGGCGCAGGCAGGAGTACTCGCCGAAGTGTACTAGTTTCTGGTGAGTTCCGGCGATTGAGGGAGCAACTGGTAAACCCAGAGGCTGGGCTGGCGAAAGTGGATGCAGATCGTCCTGTTTCACTAGGTCAGGAGGCCCACACGGTGTCATGACTTTCAGACTGATGCAGATGCTTACCGGGCGCCCGGCACGTGAACACGTACCGACAACCTTACCTACCAAACTTTACTTAGGTACCTGGTTTCGTTTTACTCGACGCGACGTGGTGCTTGGTAAAGAGTGGGTACTGGATTAACGATTAACGGACTTGAGAAAATGTAACGGAAGTTAACGAGTCCGTTAAGTTTTTTTAGGTTAACTTTTTTTTTATGGTAAGAAGGGAGCAAACGGGCAGGAGGCTCAACCTGATGGAAAGTGATCACCTCCGCCCATGGACATCTGCAAGCCAGGCTTGCAGATCCGTTGCCGGCCTTTCAGGAAAGGGAGGGATGGAGGAGGGAGGGAAGTGGGAGGGAGGGGGGAACGAAGGCGGAGGATGAAGGGAAGAGGGAGGGGGGAAGGAGAGTGGGCCTCCCGGACTCTCACTCACCGGACGAAACACGACAGCATAGCTGCCACTTCACGCCGGTCTTCTGTGAGAGAGTGGTACTAATGAACTATACGGGGCGTGCCGGCCCATTCGGCTGCTACCCGAAGGTAACAAGCATGGCACTACCACTTATTAGAATCGAAATGTTAACTTCGTTAATTAACAATTAAAGGATTAACGAGTTAATGCCCAGCTATGCATATATCCTAACCTGTCTTACAAAACTATAGATCGGCCTCTTTATGGATTATTTAACAACAATAAGATTTCAATAAGATTTCATACAAAATATTTAATGTATGGATTCGATTTAGTTAGAAATTTATTATATGTACAGGTTATATATTATATTTACAAAATAAAAACCCAAACGAACCATTTATTATTAAATTTGAGAATATAAAAATTATATACTAGTTAATTTAAACCTACGACCTTCTTTTCATGGAGCTTGACCTTAACAGCTTTACTAATAACAGATATTATTACCTACACACTATCAAAATATTATGAGTAGTGTAACATCGGATGTGGGCGATGCTATCTACTCGGCGGAGGAAAAGGAAATCACGCGCTTTTCTTGGTCTTTATAATCTTAGTTTTTATTATTCCGGATACGAATTTCTGATGAGTTAACCGATTTCAAAAATAGAGGATTTTTAGTTTACGACAATACATCTTTTTAGAGTAGTTCAATAATAATAGTATTTCTTCGATACAAAAAATAAATTTGAAGCGTCTGTAACATAAACATAACTTTTTTAATACATATATTGTAATTTTATACGGTATTTAAAAGAAAATAAATCTTTTAAATTTTTGTCTGTCTCTTTGTTTTATTCTGAAACTGCTGAACAGATTTTGACGGAAATTTCACTAACAGCTGATAGCATAAAGAGTAACTTAGGTTGCTTTTATTAAAAAAAAAGAGGTACCCTAGTACCTACTTTGATAATTCATTATTGTGCCCATATTGTAGATACAGATATTCTAAGCAATAAAGTCATTCCATTTGAAATGGACATTTAAGTTTTATTTATATAGACATAATTCACAATCACTGTAAATCCAATGTAAATATTGACTCTAAAAATATTGAAAATTGCGTAAATCATTGATTTCTCCGTTATGTAACGGCGAAAGTTCTCAAGATGTACGTAATATTTGTACATGTTAATAATAAATAGAATAAGTGGTATGTACAAAAAAATACCAAAAACGAGTTTTTTATGTAAACTTTATATTTTATATAAGTAGTTACTATAAAATAATGAAATACCTATATATATCAAAATATGTGTAGGGGCTTTCTTGTGGTGCGGTTAAAGACAGACAGACAAAAATTCTAAAAGCTATAGATTGGGCTTTACATCGATAATAGTGACTATTCAAAAAATATTCAATTGGACTAAGTTACAATTTAATTATAATATGTTCTTTGTATAGATTTTAAAATAATTATGCATTATGTTATATTTTTTATATATAATTCCACAGAACGTTAGAAGGAAGTCTAGTTTATAGTTTTCATACTAATTATGTTTTTCATTACTTACAAAATTGTTTGTTTGAATGCGCTTATCTTTTGAATTATAAGTAACATAACAAAAATATATTTGCAATTGTTAGCTTATTTAATTAGAAATATGATCATCAATCTTACTGCTATATAAATGAAGATGTGTGGATGGCGGTTTATTACTAAACCAATTTTGATAAATTTTGCCACAGAGATAGACTATATTCTGGAATACCTATTTGGTATTATGCTTAGTACTTTTTATCCGAAAAAGTTTCTTTTTGTTTTTTTTTTCACTAGGACTAGGCTAGTCTTTAAGCGTCTGGAGCCGAAAAATAGTAGTAAAAAAATAAAAGATTTTTCTAAAATCACAGTGATGCAACAGCGATACATCAAGTTATCTAATGACCGCACCTTTCTTAGGCAATGTATGTAACACGTCTGCAATTTAACGTGTTTAGTCAAACGTTTCCGCTTTAGAAAAAATATTTATGAATTATAGATGTTACACGTACCATGCTAGTTACATTCGCTTTCGTTTCTAGAAATATTACTTAACACTACATCCTCTTTTTTGTAATTGGCTTAAAATTCCACCATAAATACAGCGGAATTATATGATGACATAAACTATTATATTTCCGCTATATGTTTTTTATTTTAGCATTTTAATAAAAAATGCATTACTAAGGGCGATAATACAAGCGAACTTTCTATTTTTTCACTCTCAAAGTCCGATGGGATGATACTTTGACACATCCCAAATCATGTACAAGACCGGCCGCTTTACGTGCTCTATCAGTACGGGGGTATGATATCTAACACCGCCAACTTCCAAATTCTTGAATCGGAACTCAAAAACTATTAATACTTTGTCTCACGTAGGATTCGAACCTAGGACCATTTGATTTGTAAGCGTTCAAACTAACACAAGACTAACTAGACATGTTCAACAATAATAAAATAATTTTCACTTCAGTAGACCAGTCATAAGCGTATTGTATGAAATTGGATTTTTTAACTTATTTATGTATGTTTTTACGGTAATCAGAAGCTAACTAGAAAAAGATGAAAGTGCCTATTATCATCATACCATAAAGGTTATGTATACAATTTTAAAATTTTACGAGTCGTAAATAAATGTCTTCATCGCCGTTACTTCTCGCAGTCATAAAATCCACGCACAGTAACTTTTAACACATACTTGTATGTACGCTATTGTTAGATTACTTTGCGAATTTCTCTATTCTTCTCTAGAATTGCCACTAAAACTTATTCTATTGTTTTCTTCACACATTGTAGAATAATTACTATAATATTTATAGTTATAACACACCTGGCGCGCTTCGCTGGGCTTAAGTTAAAATAAATTGAACGGTTTTTATAATTTTCTAATGAAATAAAAGTTACCTAAGTTAGTCCTTATAATATAAGCTATCTGCGAGTGAAAATACCGTCAAAATCGGTCCAGCCGTTTCGGAGATGAGCCGGAACAAGCAGACAGACAGACAATAATTTTAAAAATTGATTTTTATATGCATTTAGTGAAAGGCTGTTAAATTGAAATTAAAAACAGACACTTCAATTTTATTTATGTAGTGTATCAACTATTAATTGGTATCAGTAACACAAGTCTTGTAGCTTACCACGGAAGTAGATGGCGCTGTGTGTTAATGTCTCAACATATTAATTTAGGCTCACCTTTGCTCCACTCAGGTTCGAACCGAGATACGTTTAGAATAATCAAAAATAATATTATCGTATTTACGATATGACAAAAACGTACCAACGTAGTTTTGTAATTCCTACATTGTTCCAAGGTTTTTTTTAAATTAATAGAGTAATTTTATGTGTGTGTTTCTGTAATATTTGCTTCTAAGAAGATTAGATCTGAATATAAGATCGCGGATGATATCAATTTTATATATAAAAGGTCAAAGCACTTAAAAGTTATTATATAATCTTAATGGATAGACTTTTTTTAACTTTTATGTCCCTTAATGAATTTTCTAAGAAAAGCTCTTGGTTACACACTTAATTCCATTTTTGTTAAGGTGTTTCAATTCACCAAATTTTAACTATAATATGCATACAGATAGAGATGGACAGATAGACATAACAAAGGCATGAGGATTGCTTCTTACCTTTTATTTGACGGAACCCTTAATACCGATTTCCTATTTGAATGGTAGTTTACTCACAGACTTACAGACTGACATTTAATTTTAATAATGTAAAAATGACTATTCAAAAGAGCTTGTAAAAGTCTATTTGAATAAAGAATATTTTGATTTGATTTGATTTGAATGTGATTAAAAGATGTAAGAGCCGTATAATTAGTTCAACACTTTCAAACTAGAATAGAAGTAAAAACAAAATAGAGCGTACAAAAGTATCTAAACAGAAAACAACTTTTCTAAACGATTTATAGAAAACTAAGAAGTAAGAACTTGTACCATCCAACTGCGCATCGCTTAAGTAAAAAGCTAAGCCAAGATAGTTTTCGCTGGAAAATGTTTATTTTCGCAACTTGTATTTCAACTCTTACACCACTTCTTATACCTGTTGAATAATTTCTACAAATACTAAAAATGGTAGTAGATTTCAATCGAATTCCCTACGTTATTGAAATTTTCCTAATACGTCTTGCACAGTGTAGGTTAGGTTTGTGACACTAAGTGGGACAAATTCCTAAACAATTATAGATGAAATTCTCATAAGAAGAAACTGCATTACAATAACGGATTCGATGACGAACGTACGCTACTTTTAAATTTATATGTTTAATATATATTATTTTAATAATTTGTAAAACCTAAAAAAATACGGTTTTCTTCTTAGTATAATATTATTATTTATATACTAATATTTATTAAACATTATTAAGCCGTTTAGTAATTTAGACAGAACATGCGACAGATATAAAATATAAATGTACATACATACAAGAAACACACAACTCTCTTTTAAGCGTCAATGCAGTCAAGTAATAATAAACTATTCTAGAAGCTTTCGTATAGTCCCAAAAACTTTCTTTGATTAATTTAATAATATGATTAATTACTTCAAATTAAGTATAACTTACGTTTCTATTACATAAAACTTTCCTCCAGTATGAGAATCATTATATCACCTATTGTTCCGTTACTTCATTAAGAAAATTAACACTATTTGTTATTTTTTATTGCTTTTTATCTACTTTGCGGCTACCTTTGTTCAGCTTTCTTCAAAATTTCAAGTCCATTTAATTAGATTTTTACAAGCACTTTTTTTTTCTTTTCTTTTTTTTTTTTAAAGGGTTTGATCATAAAGACCATGCCACCCTTATAGGAGCTACAAAACATATCTTATCTATTCTACTTCCTTAAATTGTACAATTTTATACAGCATCCTTGCTTGACTCGAGAGAGGTGAAGCAAGAATGCTGTTGCAAATACCAACATCCATTTTATTTAATTGAAATTTTTCAAATAACCATCTTCTGCTTGCCTCATTCCGAACACACTCCATCAAAATATGATATGTATCCTCTTCAATCGCACACTCAGTACAATCTGTCGAATTTGACTTGCCCATTAAAAAGGTAAAATATTTCAATGGAAGGTGACCAGAACGAAGTCTTAAACTTGTTACAGTGTCATACATATACTCATATCGGCCTGATTAATCCATGAGCATCGTCCTATGGTAGGTTGAATGGTCTTATACCAAATACTTTTGTGTAACGATTTTTCATTAAAATATTCTTTCCACATTTCTAGACACTGTATTTTTATTAAAAATAAAACATCTGACCAATATGGTAAATATGTGCACGGAATTCCTTCTGTTATAGCTTCTCTTGCAAATTTATCAACCACTTCATTATTTTTCAGACCGATATGCGAAGGTACCCACTGTAGTACAATTTCTTTATTTTTGCAATGGAGTTTATTTATTAATACCATAATATCATACGCTATTGGTATTCCTCTATAGGATAGAGTACAACGATTCAAATGTAAAAGAGCACTTTTAGAATCAGTCAGTATTACAATCTTCTCGCAATCCAAGGAATCTATATAGGACAGAGCTTCAGCAATAGCGATAAGTTCGATATGCATAATCGACAATTTGGAGTTTAAAGTTAGCTTAACAGTATGTTTAGATTGCGGATCAAGAAAAGCTGCACCGGCCCCACAATAATTGTCCTTTGAGCCGTCAGTATAAATTTGGTAAAAATCGAGATATTTTTCACTAATAAACTTTATACAAATATTATGTAATGTGCGAGTATTATAATCTTTTTTAAAATTATTCATTTCCTCAATTTCTGTTCTTATACAGTTTGATAAATCTATTTTACTCACCCAAACGTCCAACGAAAACATTTCCATCCGTTCACTAGTATAAATACCGGTTGATTTATAAGCATCATGAATTTTAAACAGTAAAGGTTTTTTCATACGTCCCCTATATGTATTGGTAATATTCGAGTGAAAACTATCTAATATGCTTAGTATGTTATTGTTTTTAAAAGAACTGATTTTTAACCAAAATTTGCCTGCAAGGTAGTATCTGCGGATATGAAGTGGAGGAAGGTAAAGTTCACATTCCATCACATGAATGGCAGTGGTTTTGATATATCCACCGATTATTCTTAAACACTGATTTTGAATTATATCTAACTTTTTAAGATGAGTTTTACAACTATTGTCATATAGAAAGCTGGCGTAGTCTATTTTACTACGAATTAATGAAATATATAGACGCCGCATGTGCATTGGATGAACTCCCCAACTAGAACCTGCTAAGATCTTTAAAACATTTAAGCATCTAGACATTTTAATTTTTAACTCATTTATATGTTTTTTCCAATTTAGTGACTTATCCAGCCAAGCACCTAAATATTTAACATTATCTACATTTTCTAAAGCAATGTTATTAATATTTAAACTAATTATTTCTTTTTTATAACCACATTTAAAAATACAAACTTTTGTTTTCGATGACGATATTGTCAATCCAACATCAGATAAAAGGTTACTAAAGTCGTCTAAAGATCTCTGCATTCGTACAGTACCCAAACTCAAGTTATCACAAGTTATATAGAGGACAAAATCATCAGCATATTGGGATATTAACACATTTTTAATCTTTTTGCATAAATTCATAGTTGCTACGTTGAATAATAGAGGTGATAAAGGATCGCCTTGAGCTAATCCCTGTCCAGTTTTCCTAGAGACATAATATGAGCTATCAATTAAAATGTTTAGATTTCTATCTTTCAAAAAGTTATATATGTATTTGCAAATAGTTGACCCCACTCCGATTTCCTGCAAGTTATGTAAAAGGCTTCCGATATTAATATTATTATATGCGTTGTCGATGTCTATAAAGCATGCTATAGTATACGCCTTCCTCAAAAAACCATTTTCTATTGTCAATACTAAATCACTGAGATTATCAAGTGTAGATCGGCATTTTCTAAACCCATTTATTCGACTTGGTAAAATATCAAACTTTTCTATAAACCACTCTATTCGTTTTAATAGAATGTTATGAAAAGATTTACAAACGCACGACATCATTGAAATAGGTCTTAAGGATGACCCAGAATCTGAATCCCGGCCTGGTTTCGGAATAGGAACAACTTTAATGTCTCTCCACTGCTTTGGTACAAATCCGGAACTTAGAAATTTATTGTACAACAAAATTAACACATTTTTCGCATTTTTTGGAAGGAACCTAATCATAGAATACGAGATATTATCACATCCAGGAGTAGTATCTTTTGAGCTTAATGACTTTTCGAATTCTGTAATTGTAATTGGTATATTTAGAGTATTGTTTATTTGGTCAAACTTTGGATCTTCGAATGAAACAGAATCCGGAGTTAAACTTTGAAGAAGTTCAAGAGATTTCACTTTATCAATATAAAATTTAGAACTGCCCTTGCCTTTTATCCAGCCCATTTTTTTATACAATATATATTGTGAAACGTTATAATCTAATGACGTACAAAATTCTGTCCAGTCTTTATCTCTAGCTTCTCTAATAGCTTTTTGCGCAATTTTAACTTTATTTTGAAATGTTTCTAAATTTTGTGGTGTTGGATTTCGCCTAAACTTAGCTAATGCTAATCGTCTCTCTGCTACCTTTTTTGACAAAGATTGATGCCAATAGGGTCTTGGAATAAATTTAGATGATGGGTTAGGGTTTATTTTTATATAAGGTATACAGATATCTGCGGCTATATTTATATATTTTATAAAAAGGTCATATGCATCTTGTAAACTATTGGACCATGTAAATTCGTTAAAAATATTTTCTAAATAGAACGAATATCCTCCCCAATCCGCCTTTTTTAAATTCCTTTTTAATATTAACTTAATATCGGGCTTAATGTGAGTTGAAATTTTAATAATCATATGATCACTTCCTAGGGTTTCATTCATAACAGACCATTGAAAATCCAGCGAGATATCAGTAGTTACAAATGATATATCAGGTGAAGATTGTTTAATTTGACCGTTTACAAGTTGTATACGCGTTGAGACATTATTATTAATTGAAACAAAAGAACTATCCAATATTGCATTAAAAATTTGACTACCTTTTACATCAAGTTTATTTGACCAAGTAGGATGGTGACCATTAAAGTCTCCTAATAGGAGTGATTTACTTACTCCTAGAGAAAAAACGTATTCCCAATCATATAGAGATGTTCTAACATTAGGCGGACAGTACAAAGCTATTATTTTATCGATTTTAGTACAATTATGGATTCTTACAATAAGTAACTCTAAGCCTGACGTACATTTTTGGGTAAAGGACAATTGTGAAGATTTTATTGAATTATGTGTCAAAATAGCTAATCCTCCATATGCATCCGCTCTGTCCTTTCGGTATATCGTATATCCCCTAATATTTATATTAAAATCTGATTGTAGCCAAGTTTCACAAATTACCGCGATGTGTACTTTTTCTTGTGCAATAATATTTTCAAAGTCCAATTTTTTAGATCGAAAACTTTGAGCATTCCATTGTATTATATTTAACTGAGTGAGTTGGTTAACATTATTCATTTATACAGCCAAGAATTACATTTATAAATGACTCTTTTGATATATTATCTACCAACATAGCAATCAACCATTCCACACAACATTTAAAAATAGTCTTCATTTTATTTTTTACTGACTGATTACGTAAAAATATAATTTCTTTTAATCTAGCCAACAGTTCTCTAAATTGAATCGGCTTTTCTTTCGATAAGTTATTAGAATCACACTTAGCTTGCACATTCTCCTCTTCGCTTGATCCCAAAAAAATACACTGAGAATCAATTTGCTTTTTCTTTCTCAATTGAGCTTGTGGAGGACGTTTTGACATATCTGTTGGACGTATATTAGCCTTTGTTTTTACTACATCTGAATATCTTGTCTGAATATCTTCCCCGACACTTTCTGGTTCTGGTACATCTTCTATATTTTCTGTCAAAGAACTCGTGAAATTATAACTTTCTACAGGATTCCTTTCACACGCAGGAGAGAGTGGGTTTACATATAAAGTTAATAATTTACGGTAGGTACAATTAAACTCTGCCATAAGTTCTCTTATTCTCTTCTCCTTTAGGAAGGTTGGGCATTTTTTGTATAGTGCCATATGAGTACCGTTACAGTTAACACATTTAAATATGCTCGTGTCACAATTAGCATGATTACCACAACATTTAGGACAAATGATTTTATTAGACGGACACTTTTTAGTTGTATGTCCAAGCTTCCAGCAGCGCGAGCATTGGGATACTGGAAATATGTAGGGTTCAACTTTAACACTTAAATTTTCAACAAAGACAAATGCTGGTAGATAAGTGCCCTTAAAACATAAACGCACAGACTCACTCGGCGACCATTCATTATCTTCCAAGTTATGACGTTTTAATCGGTAAAGCGAAATTAATACTCCTGGTTCTGGGCAAACAATATTTTCAAAAACTTCCTTGTCGGATAATTCCAAGTCCACATTCTTGATAACTCCATATGAATAGTTTTGTTCCATAGCTCGTTGAAATTTCCATCCTTTGTCCAAAAGATCCCCACATGTTTCTAATTTTTTAACGCTCAATTCGTTATTTATGTCCAACCGCACTCTGTATGGATTTATATATTTAACTTTAATTATATCTGATATTTTATAATATTTTAATATTTTTGCCAGCCCGAACTGTTTCGGCAATTTTTCATTACAGGATATATACACCTCCACTATTCCACTCTTTTTAGACTTCTTTCCACCTCTGTTAATAGTTACCCACTCGTTCTCGCTCTCTTCTCTGCTGCGCTTCGATCCCTCTGCATAAATAACTTCACCTTCTCTTTCATTTTGTATAGATACACAACATTGATTATTCTCCATTTCAAGCTCCTCTAACTCTTGTTCACTCAAAGACCCATTACTTATAATATTTATATTTTCTGAACTTAACAAAATATGTTCTTCACTATTTTCTATTGTAGACATTGTTAATAATATGCATCTTGTTTTAAAACGTACAAAGCGTCGTACGGCTACTACAAGTGTCGCTGTATATCGCAAAACCGGTTTTCAATACTCGCGGAACGCAATACGCACACGGCCGCTTTACACGAATGCTTCGATGCAACTCCTACAAGCACTTGAATTGATATAATTTCTAAAGAAGTAAAGTTTTGATTCAGTCTGTAAGCTATCACTAGCTCGGGAAGTAAGTTTCTGTGCAAAAGGTCTATCTTTTAAATGTTGTGAAAGCACTGTAAGTTTATTTTATATGATAAGGTACAGTTCTAAGGTTTATTTTATAGGTTAAGTTAAGAAATATCATTATTTTTGACAATTGAAGACGTGAATAAATGAATGCTGATATCGCATTTCCGAATCTTCGCTGTTTTATGCATAGATTTAGTTTTAAATCTTAAAACAGCCATTTTTATGGTTCAATTTACGCTACTTGATAGCCATTTATATACACACTATATACATCACAAACTCTGATCTGAAATATTACCTTCATCAATAATTAATTAACTATATTATTCATGTCTTCAATTTATATACTGAGAAGGAGAATTTTAGTTCAAATCGTATAAGAATTTCATCGATAACGAAAAAGTACCAAGTGTTGATTATGATTATATTTCTTGATCTTGGTTACTTAGCCAAATGATTTACTTCCTAAAAGAGCTAAGATTTATATAACTTAGTATATTCTTTAACTTCATGGAACAATTATAAATGAAACTATCTTTTCTTGTGTCTTGTACCCACAGACAGTGGGTAGGCACTGTCTGTAACAAGTATGTACTCGTAACCCCCTGAGACGTCAAATACCTTAGTCTCTCCCGTGACCATGATTGCTGTAAAGCATTCGAAACGTCGGGAAATCATAATAAATCCGCGACAAAATCCGAAAAGATAGTTTCATTTATAATGTCAAATATTCGCGTAAACCTAAGAAAGTATTATTTCATGGAACAACATAATTTGCAGGCCAGTAGCAGGCGTCCTCATGAGCTACTCCCGCGGCTGCGCCGCTGTACTCTCTCAGATGAGTGAGAGCCAGCTGTCCGCGGAGACCACTCCGCGATCGCCCACAGACTCCGCCAGTGATGGGTACCACTCGGATAGCGATGATTCTCATCTACTCCCCGACAGGTAAGATTAAGCTCTAAATCATAAATTAGTCATAATTGGCCAAAGATAACTTATATGTTTTTTAGAAATTTCATTTAAATTAAACTACCTTTCGAATTTTGTGGTTTTTATTTATGGTTTTTGACGTTCAGAAGTCTTTACAGCAACCATGTTCTCATAAGAGTCTGATGTGAAGAACGTCGTAAAGTCATTATCGCATACAATATGTATAGCGTTTGGAACTCTAGCCGTACAAATCTACGAAACATACTCAGAGGAGCAATGTACCATGTAGGTTGTTCCTGACTTCTTCGATAGCAAAGTGTACCGTTGGAGCTTAGCTTCACGTCCAGCTGTATTTCTGGACGCTAATGAGACAAGGGATTGCTTCACAGTCCACTCTACTATCAGAGAAGTACTAGGAGCAAACCGCATGACACACTACCTACCGATGTATCAAGTAGACCACCTATGTGCGTCTCTGAGCTTAGATGTTACTGAGGCCCCCTATGCCCCTTTTCCCGTTGAGGAGATCTTGTAAACTTATACAGCCAGTCTCATTAAGGAATATATTCCAATAAACAAACATTAAACCCTCAGAAGCAAGCTGGTCTCGCAGTACGCGGCGGTGTGGGCCCGCGCCGCCGCCGACACGCTGCCCGCGCTCGCCGCGCTCGAGCCGCTCAAGCCCGCGCCCAACCTCAAGTACAAGATCGTCTTCTCTGTTGCTGTTGTAAGTTACTTATCTATTACCTATACACAGTGAAAAACCTTAGCAACTATAAATAAATAAATAATAAATATGTTGGGACATTTTACACACAGCACTATCTAGTTCCATGGTAAGGTACGAGCCTTGTATTATGGATACTAGATGGTTGATATACTACACATATATAAGTTTAAATACATACATATTATAAATATAAACACCCATGATTGGAGTACAAACATTCGTGCTCAACAAATGTATGCCCCAGCGGGACTCGAACCCGCGACCGCTTGCGCAGCAAGTAGGGTCACTGCAAACTGCGCCACGCACGTCGTCCTATAAAATAAAAGGATATATAAAATAATGCCTAAATTAATCTAACGTACGAAGAAACTGAAAACCTTATAGTAATGAACACACACATACACACAAACACAAACCTTTTTTTATTTTATTTTTTTGTTTCTATTCCTCTTTTTTTTGTTACATTAAATACGTATTTTGTGATATGGGAAGGTACTAGCTCCTTAAACACAGGTTTCTAGTTCAGGAGCTAGGGCCGTGTAAAATTGTACCAATGTATTTTGTTTTTCAATAAAGACTTTTTTTATTGTATTCAGCTGTTTTAACATGCCAATACTGGGCACGGGTTTAAACAAGTTATAGTCCACGAAACTGGACAATTTTGAGTTAACGGACTTCACATGTTTATCGAAAACTTGCTAGTTTCTCTCAGACTAGATTTTCTCACGATGTTTTTCGTCACTGTAAGGCAAGTGAGCCGCATTTGTGTCTATGTGAAGCATGAGAGTTTGTTCTTTTGACCAAACGTAACTATTGGAGCTGTGGAATGTTAGTAGATAAATGTGATTTAAATTAAAGTTTGTTCAATTAAACTTAAAATTACTAGTTACAATTTTATTATATTTATGTGTGTATTGACTAACGAATTAATGTCTGTGTACTAATATGTATAAAAACTAAAAAATCGATACATCCTTCTTAATCAATAAACTTAACCTATTCCAGCTATCATTCCGAGCAGCAATAAGCTTACGCGAGAAGCGCATCAGCGAGGTGAAGGCGTTGCTCGGGTGTGAGGAGGGCGGTGAGGGACGGGGAGAGGGTACGGCGGAGTGCAGGGAAGGGAGGGAGGGCGCGCGGGGAGGGGAGAGTGCGGCACTGGTTGCGGCGGCGTTACGCCTGCTGCGAAGTAACGCGCAAAGTTACCCGCTGGGGGAAGCGGAGAGGACTGTTATTAATCAGGTAATAGCAGCTTATGTTATTTATAATTATGCTTAGTTATATCTTCGTTTCAGTATGGAGGAGCAATAAATATACCATACACATAATATATAGGAGCAATTGTTGTTAAAACTTTATAAAGGTTAAATATTTAGTAGTTACGTTTCAACCGTAGTATTTGCATACAAAATAAATAGTTCATTCGGCGAATAGAGTATAGTATAGATTCATCCATCCATCAATCCATCAATCATTGATTCATACATATGTTTATGTATATTCAGATAGTGTCAACGCTGCGCGAGTACCCGTGCCTGGCGGCGTGCGGCGCGCTACACGCGCTGGCGGCCGCCGCTGTACGCGCTACGTGGGCCCTCGCCCTCGCCGCGCCGCCGCTACGCATCGACACTGACTTCACGCCCGGTGAGACACAACACAAAACACACATACTTTATACACTACACATCACATATTTTTAAAAATATTTTTGAAGTGAAACTTCTTTAGAATCGTTGTGATTTCAAACTCGATGAAACGAAAAAATAAGTCCATAGTACCAGGCGCTCAAGAAACGGGGAAGAGTTAACCTTAGTTAAATCTCGCCCACGAGTCAGTGACATTTCTAACTCTGTCTAACTCGTGGGTGTGACCTTCGTGCCATCTCCCTCTCTCGACGACCTTAGACGGGGTTATTTATATAAACGAGATTAAAAAATTACTTTGCCAAAAAAGTTTTACTTCTGACATGTGTACTTTACATAGTTCCGTGATAAGCTATAAAGTAAGCTTGTGTTACGGATACCAGATAGTTGATATACCACATATGTAAGTTTAAATATATACATATTATATATATAAACATCCATGACTGGAGGACAAACATTTGAGTTTTAACAAATGACTGCCCCCAGCGGGACTCGAACCCTCGACCTCTGGCGCAAGAAAGTAGGGTCACTACCAACTGCGCCAAACGTGTCGTCGATAATAGTTATAATATAATAACTATTGTATTAAAAATGTCTTTCTGATCAATTGCAAAGCCAATCTCACTGACATTAGTTATTATTATAGAACACAAACGCGTGTCTCATAAAATTATACTCTATGACAGTTTAATTCAACGATGAGAACATTCTCTCCATGAAACATGACTGACATGAGAAACCATTCCCAAACAGTCAATACTTCCAACTTCCAAACTCCAATCCATCATTGAGGATTCCCTATCATAAAAACTCAATATCATTCACAATTGAGATACTTCAATTGAGAATCGAACCTCAAACCTCCTAATCACTGAACTATTAAAACATTACATTCCAGTGGTGATGAGTCCGAACAAGCACGTGCGTTTGGCGGGCGGCGGCGAGCGTCGCTCTGACCTCATCAAGTCGTTCGTGTGGCCCGCACTGATGGACGGCAGCCGTTGCGTATTCCGCGCCGTCGTGCTCACCTGACTGTACTTATACTTATATACATATAGTACTAGCTGATACCCGCGACTTCGTCCGCGTTGCTTGAAATATTAACAAAGTTTTCCGCATGCGCGCTACGCCGCTTGCCGCACTACTCCGCGAGAAGGAAACATACATCACTGAACACGCAGTGCATATACAAATCGTTGTTTCTTGAAACTTTGATAACTTTTTATTAAATGAAGATATCGCAATATTTTTTTTGATAAGGGCCAAGTGTCTAAGAAATAAAACTTAGAAAGTTTCATTGAAATCTATCCTGAAACTGCAGACCTCTATCATTTTATTTATATAGATATAGCTACGTGTACCCCAATCATACATACATACATACCATGGAAAACCGAGTGAAGCAGGTTCAAATTCCTGGTCTTCCATATCTGATATTTTCATGTACGTATCATTTCTATCATGATTACCACTTGTCTTATCGTAAAGCAAAACATCGTGAGGAAACCTGCACGTCTGAAAAAACCTAGCAAGTTTTCGAAAGGCATGTGAAATCCACCAACTTACACTTAGCCATTGTAGTAAATTATGGCCTTATTTCCTTGAATTGGATGGAGACCCGTGCCCAGTAGTGGGACATTAAAAGGGTTTAGTACATAATTCAAACACTTAAATTCTGTATAATATCTTTGTATGATTGGGAAAATATTTAGAAAGGTTGAACTGGTTGTAACATCTGGAAGAAACAACATTGCAACTCAATTTCACAATTTCTAAAGCTGAAAATAAAACATAACAAGTTGTAACGCTGTTCCTTGCAAATATTTTAAGAACATTTAGAATTAAAAAAGAACACGAAGAAGAAGAAGATGGTAGTAGTATTTTTCTTTAACCGATATTTTCTGAAAATAGATTCTCTATTCTCTATATTTCTTGAAAACATTCAGAGCTTGTTCTAGAAAGTTCTATTGTTTAATGTCTTGATATATATACAATGAGTAATGTGAAGAAGTTCATTACTTTAAAGTAAATGAAAAGTATATGGTAATGAGGCAGAAAAAGTTCTCTTGAAATAGAATAGAAGAGGTCTACTTCTATCTCTGTATAATATTTTTTGGGGTTGTGTGTGAAGTTCGTATGAAAGATTTAGTTGCTAAGATTATACGTACTGTTTGGGTATTAATTAATGTATCTACTTTATTATTATTACTATTTATATGTTTTGTGTAAGAAATTTTGTCTATTTTAATTTTATTAAATAAAAATATAAAATTTTAATTCTGATTTTAATTTAATTAGCGCCATGCAATGCAAAAATATGGTCAAAGGTAGTTCGGAACTGCAAAAAACACTTTGTAAAACTAGGTGCGCGCGCACAGCGAAGCCGTGTAGTGCGTTATGTGTTATACTATTTCATACAAAGAATATTTTGCAGTGCTGTGTCGTGTCGCTACGCAGTCAAATAAAACATGTAATAAAACCGGCTTTCCCAATAAAGTTAAGGGTCTATTACGCTATTCAGTATTAAATCTGTTAACTGTCTTAGACAAGCCCGCTATCACACCGTCCGAAACACGGAATTGACAAATTGCTCTGTGGTCCGAAATACCGCATGCAAACTCATTATAAGGCGTACGTAGCCGGTGACGTTGTCGGCTGTCACTGTGTGATGGGAAGACACACGGACAAACAAACTTGCTTACTCTTTTTACACTACGCTCAATCTTAGTAAGACTGTCTTGATACTGAGTAGTGTAATAAGCTCTTTAGTAGACTTATATATTTTACTTATGTATATTACCACGTATGTATATAATATCATCTACTCACCTATATACTTAACTTCTTATATACTTAATTTATACATAACTTATTTTTATTATTCGTAGATATAAAACCTTGTGAATTTTCTTATAAATGCCTACGATTTAAAAATGCTTGGATTTGTTTTATTTCAATATACCCTTTTATTTGTTATTTGGATTATTAGAGTAATTTAAATATTATTTAATAAGTTTTTTTAGTGAATATTATATAAACTTACTTATTAGTAAAGTTTGAAATTTGGATAAAATATTATTTGTAGGCGAAATTTAAGAAGTTCGAGAATAATCCCCTAAGAGTTAAATAGGGGGCAAAAGTTTATATGAAACCATCATTTCTAATGGGAGGAAAAATGTCTTATGATCAGTATTACTTAATAGTATGCATTAATCTCTTCAATATAATTAAACCAACCTAGGTATGGTTAGGAACTCAAAATAAACAAACTCTTCAGCTTTATAATATACTATAGGTTAGGGATATTAAAACTGAACGATTAGTTTTTTTTGACGAAATAGCGTAGGCAAAGCCGGGATACGCAAATTAATTATAATTTATTTTAATCATAAAACTTTTCAAAATTACACATACGTTAATAAAATTACATCAGGCATTAAAAATTTCAGCTAGAAGTATAGTATATTATGATTCATACTCAAGTTTTTGTATTTAAAATTTTAGCAAATTATATGACTAATTTAGAATAAAAATGATTCACTATCGATATCATGCCCACTATCAGTCGTGATAAGATTAAAGCAACCAATAATATATTAAGCGATTGGAAACATATGATACGCAAAGTACTTTCGACTACCAGTGCAAAAGGTTACACTCTGTGAGAAAAATAGAAGTGATAAGAGTATTGTGAAAATGAGTTATCCTCCACATGGACCTCCTGGCCCTCCTCATGGACCACCTCCACCACCCTACTATGGACCTCCTGGCTGGGCTCCTCCTCCTCCCCACTCATACCCTCAAGGGACTCAACCGCCAATGCCATATTATGTTCCCGGAACTGTTATGGTTCCAGTCCCCATGATGCCACCACCACCCCAAGAAACGAACCAACCAACGTACATCACAAATTACATCTATCATGGAGAAACTTCTGGTCAGTCGGTATCTGAACAGGTCCAAATTTCAGGATCTGGAGGTGATTACGACTGGGTTCCTACAACAGCTTTGACGGCAGCCAGTTTAACAGGCAAGGCTGTGGTCGGAGGACACGAAGGTTGGGACGGAAGCCCGTTGTGGGTGATAAGGGCATGGCATAATGGTGACTTAATTCCTGGTAAACTATCAGTTAGACACAACGCTGCATCCGTTATGTACAATGGAAAGGAAATCCCCGTCCAGAACATCGAAGTGCTTTGCGCAAGACCTGAAAGTTTGAGATGGGTGCCGGCTTCCAATGGGAACTTCCCTCCCGGGGCTATCGAAGGAGGGAAGACAATATCAGGAGAGTCATTGTTCGTGGGGAGGGCGAGGCACCAGCTGTCTGTTACTCCTGGAAAAGTCCATCCAAGTCATAACTCTTGTTACATCGGTTTTGGAGGAGCTGAAATCGCGTACAAAATGTACGATGTGCTCTGTAGAGTGAGTTGAAGAGCGCTAGTGTTATATGTTAAGTTAAGTGCAAAAGCCAGGTTGTTCTGCCAGTGATGAAAATTTAGGTGACTTTTCATTAAAATTTGTTTTAAAGTATTGAAATAAATATAATGGTTGTGTAACTATATTGTATGATTTATCGCTTATCCTCAATAATGTTATCAGTTAGTGATAGTACGAGAGATAAGCCGCACCAAACGCAGTTTGCAGAATCCTTTGTCCAAATTAAATGTAAACAAAATAATACACTTTATGTTTTTATCGTGATTTTGGTTTACATAGATATGGTTTGGATAGATAAATACTTATCGTTATAGAAATTGATGTTTTTAAATATTAAAAGCAAATGTTAAATATTTGTTGTTTAATTTATTGTATATACTTGTAGTGAAAGAAAAGACATGTAAATAAATAAGAGAAAATAAAATAATAGAATTAAATTGTCATCGGCTTATTAAGAATTCTTCATATGAATTGATTTGCTGTCAAAGAATAAAAAAATGTGAAGACAATCGTGACTTGACGTTTTCTGGTATAGGATAAAATAACGTTTTTTTTCTTCAAACAAAAAACACGTATAAATAAATTTTCAAAGTAGAACCTTATAAAAATGATAAATTTGATAAAAATCGACAGAGCACAAATGATACGAGATACACGGAATTTTAAATATGACGTGTACAAAAAAATTGATCATATAATATTAAATATTAGTAGGTATATTTGAAAATAGACAGTGGTAGCCTAGCGGTAACGCGTCGCTTGAATAACCGAGTGATGCGGGTTCAAATCCGGGTCTCGCACCTCTGATATTTTCATGTGCGAATCATTTATATCATGATTACCACTTGTCTTACGGTGAAGGAAAACATCGTGAGGAAAACCTGCATGTCTGAGAAAACCTAACAAGTTTTCGAAAGGCATGTGAAGTCCGCCAACACGCACTAGGCCAGCGCGGTGGACTATGGCCTGATCCCCCCTCGTATTGAGGGAGGCCCGTGCCCAGCAGTGGGACGTTAAAAAAAATAAGGGCTGATGATGATGATGATGATGATGATATTTGAAAATAAAAAGAGATTAAGACAAAAAAATAATATAAGTCCCACTGAGTTCCTTTCGCCAGTTCTTCTCAAGTCTGAGGCTTCTTCTTTCCGAACTGGTACCAGACTCAAGAGGTTCAGTAAGAAATTGTTAAAATTTTATGCTGAATAAAATATTTTGATTTTGAATTTTAATATAATAAGAAAGATAATACAGTAATGATCTGTTACTGTTATCCAATTGTTGCACAACTTCTAAACAAGCAATTCATATGGTTTATAACTGATAAATAAATATGATTTATATAAACATCAAGATTCGTCACAACTTAATTGGTGTCTCAGACGGTGATGTCACCACTTAGATATTTTCATATTATTTTATATATCTACTTTATCTTATAACTTCATTCATTTATCCAAATCTATATATTACTAGTGAATCACCTTAGTCTTGCTCGGATTCTTCCCTAGATACGTTATAATGGTTAGTACTTCCCGTACAGTTTTGAACATTTTCCTATCCTATTTCACTATTACTTATTTACCTAACTTAACCTAACACACAATCAAAACAAAAAAAAAATCTAATTGGTTCATACGAGTAGATTTAGCGAAAATTAATTCTCTCTTACCGAAATATGATTATTTTTTAACAAAAATAAAAACCGATTTCACAACGTTACAAGTCGTAATCAAGAAGAAAAAAATAATAATGTTAATTACTTCATTATTGTTGGAGTCACTGTTGGCGGAAAAATCAGTGAACATACATAAAAAATATATACAGTGAATCATATAACCTCCTCCTTTTTTGAAGTTGGTTAAAAACTAATAGTAATGACCTTTTGACCGATAAAATCAACCTTGGTTCTAGGAATAAACACGAGCAGACAAATTATGCTTAATTCTTGTATGTATACATATATCTATACTAATATTATAAAGCTGAAGAGTTTGTTTGATTGATTGTTTGTTTGTTTGTTTGGTTGAACGCGCTAATCTCAGGAACTACTGGTCCGAATTGACAAATTCTTTTTGTATTGGATAGTCCGTTCATCGATGAGGGCTATAAGCTATATTACATCAAGGTACGACCAATAGGAGCAGAGCATCAATAAACGGAAGAAAAATATTTCTTTACTTTTCAGCCTTTAGAACGCGAGCGAAGACGCGAGAAAGGCTAGTACATTATGTAGTACGGAAACTGCTTTAACGATTCGGATCAAATTGTTTAATTAGGTAAGGTTTCATTTTTTATGTATATAGGTATGTTTTACAAAAACATCGACAATTTAAGCACATTCATCGTTTTAACAAAATAAATGGTGGTCACTTCACTCAGAAACCAATCAACAGTTTTTAATGAATTTCATTAATTTATGGCATCTCATGTTAGTTTCTCCAGACAGCTTAATAAAATCTTAAATTAATACACTGACTCACTGACTAATAACATAAAGACTGAGCAACTGATACTAATATCAGGACATATCATCCCGTACGCAAGTTAAATAATGAACTTTCTATGGGAAATTATAATTGTAAAATGGCCATAGTTATTCAACTCACCGTCTCTTTGGTCAGGTTAGTTCCTATAAGGTAGGTTTTAAGTTTTTTGATTGGAATCCTCATTTTTAAGTTACTCCTTATAACATTAGCCTATCTACCAGTGAAAATTCCATCATAATCTATCCAGATTAGACAAAAAAGTTAATAAAAATGTAGCTTTTTATAATAAGTAGCGCAGGTTTATAACTATATATGACTTTAGTAAAATACTGTTATGTTGATAATTATTACAAACAGACACTTTGATTTTTAGGGTTCCGTACCCAAAGGGTAAAACGGGACCCTATTATTAAGACTCCGCTGTCCGTCTGTCTGTCTGTCAGCAGGTTGTATCTCATGAACCGTGATAGTTAGACGAGATAGTTAGTTGAAATTTTCACAGATGATGTATTTCTGTTGCTGCTACAAGAACAAATACTAAAAAAAGCAGTATAAAATAAATATTTGAGGGGGCTCTACTACAACATACATGATTTTTTGCCGGTTTTATAATAATGGTATCGGAACCCTTTGTGCGCGAATCCAACTCGCATTTGACTAATTTTATTTATCTGTGTAGCTTTGCCATGGATTATCCCATCAGGCAGTAAAAAAGGGTAAGGGGAAAGGGTTTGCTTGTTGAAAATGGGACAATCAACTAATAGAAGAGACTGCGTTTTTTTAGCAGCATGCTTATCAGTAAGTGACAGAAGTCCAGGATAAAAGTTAGTATTATCTATATAATAAATGTTTAATAAATTACATAAGAAATGTAACTTGTAATGATAGAAACGTTAATATTTATATTTTAAAACTATTCAATTAAAGCCCTTGACTAGTGCTCTACAAGGGTAGAGTTTGGATACTCTGAAATTGAAATTATTATTTCTAACTATGATTTATAAATTATAATTTCAAAGTGAAATTTCTAATATAACGTACTTTGTAACGAAAATTCCTAACCCATAAATTAAACGATGAAAGGCAAATAAAGGAAATTTCTAAATTAACTGAAATAATTTCAAATACATTAAATTTTCAATTAATAACCAACCTGAAAAACGTTTCATCGAATATCTTATGCAAATACGTTCAAGTTTCGAAATAATTTGTGCTAAAGTTGCAAATTCAATATTGAATAATAATTGGGAGTGGCGTTTGACGAATAATTGTATTTATCATGCTAATAACAACGACTGACGGATCGCAATGAAATTTATTTTAGGGCCCCAATTCTGTAATAGAGCGATATTTTTAAAATTTTCAGCTTTAATTTTTTAGAGGTGTCCGACAGTCGACGGCGACAGCGCCTAATATGATTTTAGCGCTAAATAAAATAACTACAACGCTATGTAATTTATTTTGTAAAATTGCTTTTATCATATTATTTTACATTTTGATGACACGGTTTGAATTACTTTGTAGAGACCTTTGAACTTGCTGTACCAATAGTCGCGGGTTCGAGTCCCGTTCAGGTCATTCATATGTGTGATGAGCAAAAACGTTTGTACTCGAATCATGCATGGGTTCGTGGGTTGATGGGGTATCAACCATACAAAAGTGTTTATGTTAATCTTCCATCAATTTATTACTATTATTTTACAAAACTACACAGAATCGATAATTACTGTATTAATAGTAATAATTATTACTCTTAATTGTTTTAGTTATATATTTTTTTCGCCAGTAACAAATGATTTTATATTATATACTTATTTATGTTTTTCATACACTCTATTTCCTGATTGTAATAATAGTTTCTTAGGATAATAAAAAAATCCGCGACAAAATCCAAAAAGATAGTTTCATTTATAATGTCCTCATTGAAATATTAGGCATAGCGTATTGCAGTAGACAGTAATGTATAGTTATCTCAACGCAGAACTCGAAAAAGTGACAATTTACTTCAATTTGTTTGTCCAGTGGCTTCTAGGAGTGCTGTGTAAGCACAATTTACTTCCTTATATATATATATCTCGCATAGAATAGAGAAAGTTATAGTATATAGAACTAGCAAACCCTGTCCGCTTCTTTGGGCGTAACTTAAAATAAATTAAACAGCTTTATAATTTTCTAATAAAACAAAAGTAGCATAAGCTACTCCAGCCTTTATAGGGATTAGCTGGAACAAAACAGACAGACAGACAGGCAAATATTTTAAAAATTATTTTTTTTGATATTAATATCGTATATATTTTCACATGATATTTCATATTAATTATTGAAAAACTGTTAATTTGAAATTAAAAACAGACAATTCAATTTTATTTATATGTACTGATGTACTGATGACCTGATGAAATATTAAAAAGAAAAAAAAGCTCTAGATCTGATAATATAAGAAGCTGAGCAAATCAATTTCACTACATCTTTATACAAACATACCAAAGTACTATATTTCGAGTTAAATTTCATATTAAGTAATGAAAAACTATAAAATAATAAATTTATGTAAAACTACTAATATTTACTGACTACTTCAATCGAGAATCGACTCTGCACTCATTGAGCACTCTAACATCGAGGCCGACAGGACCGTACCAATCTAGCTAATTAAGCTCTTCATTCCTCATTCAGATACACATATCTCTCAGTGCCGGTATGTGATAATACTGAATACTAAATGTGATAGCGCAAAATTGCAAAGACTTCGAACTTTTAAAGTTTTGAAGAGTGCTTAAAGTTAATTTTGTAGATTTAATTAATTAAAATATAATACTTAACTTTCTTTTTTAATTAATAACAATAATTAATTTTGGTAAAGCTTATAAAGTTAGTTTTAGATTAGGCCAAGAGCTTTTGTAAGATACTTCATTCAAGTATAAAATTTTTAATTCCTACTTATTTTTAATATAACCTATCATTTTAATTTAATCTATTTTTAATGTTTTTTTTTGAAATTAACTATTAAACAAATGTACTCTACAGTTTGCATAAAACTGTTAAATTGAAGTTAAAAACCTTAGTCTCTTCCGCGACCTTATTATTCGTTTCAAAATATTTTTTGTCTAAACGAAATAAATTATTAAATAATATGTATGTAAAATTTCATTTCAATAAGTTGTTAATGTAAACTATCTACCTATTTTGCCTTAAAACGTTTACTTTTTATACTAACTCATACGTATATACATGTATTTAACAGCGATATAACATCAGCCGTTCTGTTTCACACATCCTTATATTTGTTTAGTATTACATCATACAGCAGCTAGCTTGAGAATATTTATCCATTGAGTGAAGTGAATCGTTTGTAATCAGTGTAGTGGAAATGAAGGAAATCTTAAGAAATATTGCGTAAAAAATAAAGTATTTGTAAAATGGCTTCCATAGAAGAATTGAGTGTTAGTGAAGTGATCAAAATCTTAGAATCTTGGGACTTGAAGGAGTTTGTTGAATTCGTTAAAGAACAACAGATTGATGGACAAAAGCTATGTGTAAGTACATTACTCTTTGACGGCTCAGTTTGAAGTGAACTTGCTGTGCCAGTGGTAGCGGGTTCAACTCCCACTGGGGACATTCATTTGTTGAACACGAAGTTTTGTACTCTAGTCATGGGTGTTTATATTTATAATATGTATGAATTTAAAGTTACATATTATGTTTGTGTAGTATATCGACTATATGGTACCCATAACGCAAAACTCGTAGCTTACCATGGAACTAGATGGTGCTGTGTGTTAAAAATTTTTTTATTTATTTTATATTTATTTATTAAATATTTATTTAGGTATTTTATATAAATAAAATGTGGGAGATAAACCTGAAATACTTGATTTCACCCACGCTTGTACTCTCTACTATCTATCACTATTAAAACAATATGTAATAATAGTCATTATTTCTAAAAATGGCTTAGGGATCTCTGACAATCATTATTGGTCGCTGTTAGTGGGCCGTAATAGCTTTAGTAATTAGGTTAATGTCAACTAAATCAATATCGGCCTCTGGTTAAAAAGAATCGAGTAATTAATTTCAAATTAAAGAGAACATCGACTTTAAAATCTTAAAAAGTATTCTTACTATGGTCTATAAAAGAAAATATACTTTTAAACCATTATAATTTACTCGTATGTATGTCTGTATTCATAAAAGTACTTAAGGCGTCGTATAACATACCTACACAATTAGATATACGCTAATTAAGTGCCTTCCTATTTTAAAAATAATTATTGGTGAACCACGTGAGTGAGATAGTAGTCTTTAATACAATAGGTACTAGACAAAGATGAAATATTCCTCTGCAATAAAAAGTATCATACAAAATTCCATCAAAATCCGTCCAGTGGTTATCTCGTGATGTGGTCACAGACAGAAAAACTAAAATTGTGAAAATTATGGGTTTAGCTTCCGTATCAATAATAATGGCTATTTCAAAAAGATTTTCCAAAAAATATTAAATGTACTTACAAATTTGAGAACTTAGAAATGTATTATATACTAGCTTTACCCGCGACTTCGCCCGCGTTCATTTTTTTAATTGCTAATCAACCTCATTGGGTTGATCTGTAGGATGCCTGAAAGTTTCTTCAAAATTACTCTAGCTATTTCAGAACCCATTGTTAATACAAACAATTTTTTAATTTTTCGTAAAAAATATTTTTTTTATAAAAAGTATCCTATGTTACTTCTAATACCTCCAAACATTTGTGTACATGTGTTTCATGATGATCGGTTGAGTAGTTTTCGTGTTCAAGAGTAACAAACAAACTTACATTCACATTTATAATATTAGTAGGGATTGTAATATTCTTAAACAAGGTAAAGAAACTAAATCAAAGGTATCATCAATCAATGCCCAAATACGGAAGCGTTAACTTAAACTATATATTTCACTTGTACAAGCCCCTAAAAGGGGCAACTCAATAAATATATATCACGTCTCTATCACCATTATCAATTACTCTATGTTAGATCAACATTGTAAATTAACTTAAACGGTTAAATTTCCAAAGTTTCCAAACTTGGAAACTTGGCCACTTATCTGTGTCGTAATTTACAGGAACTCTCCGAAGGCAATGTGAAACTCTGGCGCCCGAACGCTAATACTAAGAAATTTATTTCATTCATCGAAGATATAAGGATAGAGCCAGAGAAATATTTAAAATGTTTAAAAAACGACGAAATTATAACTATAAAGGAGACGAATCTATGCACTGATAGCCAGTACCAAACAGTGAGTGTCAGAAAGATAAGTCAACAGGAAAATACGTCCAATTTTAACGCCGTTGAGGAGATTTTAAAAAAGATAACAGCTCCTAAAAGCTTTTTGTATAGAAACACTCAGAAAAAACAAGAGCGAGCATTGACTTCATACGTGCCTATGGAAGCTGGTACATCGAAAAAGCCGAAGAAATTTTTCAGATTGAGCTCATACGAATATCCAATCTTCGATTTAAAGTCACGATTTTCAAAACCTGAAACCTGCAATGACCGAGGCTATTATTCTGTGAAAACAGAAAACAAATTATATATACAAAAAACGTGTAAGAAAGCCGATTGTAAACCAAAATATAAATCTTGCAATGTGCCTGAAGAATTAAACGAAAAAGTACAGGAAGATCATTTTTATGAAGATTTATGTTATAATGAAATTCCAGAGAAAGAAATAGCTTTGAACCAAAATCGAGTAAACCAAGTAAAGCCCTGTATAGTGAAAATACAAGAACTATTTCAATCTATAAGGCTCCCATTTTTTAGAAAGACTGAAAGTGTAGTAAAGGAGCAGCCGGTGTACAAAGACGTAGCGAACGATCGAGAAGGCAACCTCTATGAGAACAGTTCTATCGACATGTACGATTCAATACACGTAGCGCAAGATTTCGATGAAATCGAAAAAGAAAAGCAAAAGGTAAGTGTTTTTAAATTGTCAAAAAATTAAAGCTACTGACAATTAGTTTAAATATATTTTTTACATGTTTTTAGTACGAAGTGTCTATTCATCCGATAAGCGGACGAATAAATTAAATATTACTCGTCCGACAAGTGGTGTCTGATATATCGCGACTGACACTTTCTTGCTTCTTAAATGGCTCAAAGAGAAATCGATTTGTTTTTTAAGTTTTAACATACTCGTGAATGCAATTGCGGACGTTTCTGTAGTACTTTTTACAAAATACCATTTTCTTGTACATTGTTTTGATGTAGGAGTGTTAGTAACGTAAATTTCATAGGACGATTCTATAGAGCCAGCTCTTTTACATATAAAAACTCTTGGACTTAAAAGTGGATGGAATCTTAATAATAAATTATCAGCTCGGTAGGTTAAGGTTATTTTTTTTTATTTTTGGCATTTTTGGCCTGCACATAAAAATCGCTTATTTTATATTAGAAATCAAATAAGTGATAGATATTCGTACAAACCGACAATAGTCGGACGAATAATACATTTTTTATTAATACGATTATCGGATGATTAGCAACAGCCTTTAAAATAACTAGCAGACGACTAGCATCAGCCTTTTTAGTATGTTAAAGATGTTCAAGTCTAACCAAATTAAAACAAAATCCAATACACTCCAAATAACAAAATAATTGCAATATTCAACGCAAAATGAAATAAAATTGAACATTCTTTGTAGTACATCTATCAGACCTTGCCAACATTTGAAATCTTAATAAGTTTATTCTGTTAAAACAGAGAGCAGCTAAAAAGAATTTCGATGGTAATTTTATTTTATCATCTTTATAATGCCAACGTGACATTTACACGTAATTTAATAATTGAAAGAATTAAATGACTGGATGAGTCGAGGTCAGAGCTCAATCTAATTACTCAGGTTTGTGCTTAAAGAAGTCTTTACTTACAGCCACTAATTAGACTGGAAACTTAATTATGGTTTACATTGTTGTTTCGTATTTCAAGCAATTATTTAAATTTTGTCGAATAATCAAGAAGATTCGGACGTTCTGAAAATGTCAGTTTGAGGCTGGGAATTAATATATCTGTAGGATAAATTATATTTTCATAACTAAATATGCAGTAGAAGATGAATAACAAAATATTCCTTTATATTATAGGACGTGGGCTTCCTTTTAATACGAGACGATTCGGTCATAGTGTATTAAGTACTGGACTTCACATGCCTTTTTAACACCTATTAGTTTCTCTCACATATTTACATTACATTCCAATGTTTCACAATGTTTTTCTTCACAATAGGACAAGTTACAATAATGTTAGAAAATGGTTCGCTAATGAAAATATTAGAGGAGTGAAACCCGGGATGTAAGCACGCTTTTCTCGATTTTCCGCACAAGCATGTTACCACTGGTTTACCACTTTGTTTGTTTTTGTGGTTATTTTAAACTTTTTAGTTTTTGAAGTCAGTTTTTTAAACGTAGTTTTTCTTTGTTCAGTGGTTATGAATGCACTGTGTTAACCTTATCTTTACTAATATTATAAAGCTGAAGAAGTTGTTTGTTAGTTTGAACGCGCTTATCTCAGGAACTAAATTGAAAAAATCTTTTTGTGTTAAATAGTCTCAGACATGCAGGTTTCCTCACGATGTTTTCCTTCACCTCACGATATTTTCCTTCATTCGTATGTAAGTATATTATTAACGACATTAATAAAAGCGAAACCGTTGGTACATCTTTTGGACGGTACGAGTATATTATTAGAGGAAAGTCATCCAAATTTAGGATAAAAAAATTGTTAATTAACTATCAAAAGAGTACATCTAGGTCTTTAAGTCTGTGTTATGCAGTGTTTTGAATTAAATCACGATGTTTGCGTTCACTGCAGTGCTCGTAATGAATGAAGCTGACTTTTACCCAAACTATTTCATAAAAAGTTCAAAATTTTGCTTGTGTTGGAACGTTTATTGCGTTTACTAAAGTTAAACTATTTTCATAGTGCGATAAATTATAATATTAAAATAACTATACATATAGATAAAATTGCAGTGTCTGTTTGTAATAACAAATAAACAAGTTTATACTAAATGCATACTTATAATTATATACGATACTAATAAGAGAAGCGCTATTCAATATTTTTGTTTGTCTGTCTGTTTCCACTAATCTCTGAAACGGCTGGATACATTTTGACGGGACTTTCACTGGTACTGGCTGATTTTATAAGGAGTAACTTGGGATTTTATTTTAGAAAAAGAAAAAACGAACGAATCGAGGGTGAGTCACTAGTGTAAGTGTAATTTAATAAGTAATGTTATGATCTTATAACTACGGGCTATTATTTTCAAACCATAATTCGATAGGTACAACATTCTTTCGGGATCCCAATTATCTAAATGAGGTCAAAAAAGAATTTAGAGGTTTTTGTGAAATTATCAATTACCTTTCCTTTGTTTGTAAATCATTTTATAATTTGTGTCCATTTTTACTATCTATTCTATCCATGAAATAAAATTGTAATTTAGTTGGATCTGTACATATATATTTTTTTATCTTATTGTAATAGTTATTATTATCGACTAGCCCTTCCCGCGGCTTCGCTCGCGTTCTAAAGTTCTAATTACACCATCACGGAATACCTAGTAGATGTAAATGTGTGGGATTAGTGACTGGTTGTGTCTCACGTAGGATAAATAGATAAATTGTAATACCATATTGTTACCAAATATTTTTTTTTGAAAAGAGCAACTGTTGAATTTCTCGCCGGTTCTTCTCAGCAGAACAGCTTTCCGAGCCGGTGGTAGCTTACTCACAGACTTACAGACTGACATTTAATTTTATTAATGTAAAAATGACGATTCAAAAGAGCTTGTAAAAGTCTATTTGAATAAAGAATATTTTGATTTGATTTGATTTGAAAGGCTAAAAATCAAAAGAAATCGTTCTCCCGTTTTTGCAACATTTTCACTTGATGCTCCGCTCCTATTGGTCGTAGCGTGATGTAATATAGCCTACTAGCAATACGCGCGGCTTCGCCTGCGTTTATTTTTTTAATCGTTACTAAACTTCATTCTATCACTCGCTGGGTTGAAAATTCTCCAAAATTACTCCAGCTTTAATATACTCCTGAGCCGCGCGGCTACCTATTTCATAATATATTATGTGCGGCGTGCACTCCTCCATCTCTCCTGTTATTGTAGTTTTAGTAGGGATCCTTATTTTTTTCTTGCAATTAAAATAGCCTATATTAATCATTGATAATGTAGCACTCAAATGGTAAAAGAATTTTAAAATCGGTCCAGTACATTTTGAGCCAATTGAGATTAGTGCGTTCAACCAAACAAACAAAGAAACTCTTCAGCTTTATAATATTAGTATACATACAAAGAACGGATCTATAGTTTTTAGTATTTTTGTCCGCATCACGAGAAAACCACGGGACAGATTGTAATGAAATTTAGCCTATGATGAAAGATGGCTGGCTATCCGGATCAATAATATAGGATAATTTTTACTTCTAGAAATAACTTATTTTTGAGAAATCTGTTTGTTACCTAGAGAGTACGAAAAACAGGTGAGAGGTGAGTGAGAGAGTAACAATATAAAGTATAATATTTTTACGATGTATTTCTTTTCTAGCCAGACTTAGCTGTAGAAGACTACTTAGAGCCGGTGCAAGTGAACAAGGACTACTGCGATGTATGTCTGAAGCAGAAGGACGACTCTTTGCTGGGATTTATTATGAATTATTTCGAAAGTCGTCTTGGCATGAGACGAGGTAAGACTCCTCATTAATACTTTCTTAGGTTTACGCGAATATTTGACATTATAAATGAAACTATCTCTTCGGATTTTGTCGCGGATTTATTATGATTTTTGGTTCCCGACGTTTCGAATGCTTTAGACCAATCATGGTCACGGGAGAGACTGTCTCTCGAGAAAAGATAGTTTCATTTATAACTTCCCATTAATTTTAATTTTATTATGACGACAGTTAGTTATCCGGGTCAACATTTATTTGTAAATAATTTATATTGCGGGTACTTTTTATTTTAATTTTGAGATTTTAAGCTAATAGTTAAAAGGACACGCTGGGAGCGGAGACGAACTCTACGAACGTAAGTCGCTAGAAACTAAGCCTTATAATATCTACAAAGATATATACTAACTATACATTAAGTGCCTACTTTTAAATATGTAAACCTTTGTCTATAGATATAATAAAATTCTAACTAAGTAAATAAATAAATATGTTGGGACATTATTACACACAGCTCCATCTAGTTCCGTGGTAAGATACGAATAAAGCTTGTGTTACGGATACCAGATAGTTGATATACTACACATATAAGCTTAAATACATACGTAGTATAAATATAACAGACCATGACTTGAGTACAAACATTCGAGTTTAACAAATGAATGCCCCCAGCGGGACTCGAACCCACGACCGCTGGCGTAAGAAAGTATGTCGCGTGTGTCGTCGCGTCGTAGAATTGAAATAGTCTTTAGAACGCGGGCGGAGATAAATGCTAGTCTTAAATAAAATGTTATATTGCGTTTTACAACAGTACAAGTGGTAAGAGAAAATATTTGTAGCCTCTATATATTAGTCTAGGAAAATATTTCTATGATTAATAACGAATTTGTACCGTTTGCTTTACTTTGAAGTACGTAAATTGGATAATTTAAAATTCTCTACTCGTATGACCTTTAAGTGTAGTTTCATTAGTGATAGATAGAAACAAGTCTGAAATGTGTCAAAGTACGTGAGGCCAAAACGTGCTCTACGCACGTATAGAGCGCGCGTAAATCGACTTCCGCCGGATACGATGACAGTTACTAATATTCTCGTTAGGTGTAATTTCCGGTGTTAAGTCTTCACTCGTTAGAATGTAAGATATCTATCTTTCTTCACTTTTATTCAAGTTTTAAGGTGGCCTTGAATATCATAGGTATAATCCAGCTGAATAAGGCAAAGTGTAGTGTTAGACATAGTACAGGTACCTTTATAATTTAATGTTAGTATATATAGAATGAGGGTCACTAAAATATGTTTTAATAAATAAAATTTTTAGTACGTACATGAGTACTTTTTTTGTGAATTTGTCAAATCAAATCTTCCGTATTTAAATAAAATTTACGGGTTTCGAGTTAAAACTTTAAATAATTTCAAAATAAAATACTTCCTTTACGTATATTTAACAACGGGCCCAAAAATTTCTCTATTCTTAATTGAAATCTTCATTACAATCGGCTGAGTAGTTACAAAGTTAAACAAACTGAAAGAAAGATAACATATAAAAAGTTTTAGTTTGTAATAATTTTTGTATATAATTAAAAAAACATATTTGGTTATCACAGAGAGACACAACAATTATTACAATCTATACTAATATTATAAAGACGAAAGGTTTGCATGTAAGTATATTTGTAACGAATTGGCTCAAAAAGTACTGGACCGATTTACAAATTCTTTCACCATTTAAATGCTACATTATCACTGATTAATATAGGCTATTTTCATTGCAAGAAAAAAATAAGGATCCGTACTAAAACTACAATAACAGGAGAGGAGGAGTGCACGGCGCACATAATATATGAAAAGGGTAGCCGCGTGGCTCAGGAGTATATTAAAACTGGAGTAATTTTGCAGAATTTTCAACCCAGCAAGTGATCGAATGAAGTTTAGTAGCAATTAAAAAAAATTAACGCGGGCGAAGCCGCGCGTATTGCTAGTTACATATATACATTGAAGTAACTAAATAACTCTTTACTAAACGAATTCCATCTATAATTTATACCATCATCGCTAAGTGTAATTGTGAAAAGCTAACAAATAGCGAAAGAGGTTCCGGTGTAAGTCGCAGCCGAGCGTGCTGGGATGAGATTAGCAAATCTAATGAGACTGAGCCGTCGCATTCATTATTCATGTCATTTGCGGCCGTTTTTATTACCTTAATCAATAAAGATAGGCAATTTTCTGTATTAACATTATACTTAGGTATTGTTTTCATCGTTTAAGGATGAATTCGATTAATTTTTATGTATATAATCTTTTTGATATTAAACATCTTCGTATTATAGGGAAGGCCACGCCCAGCAATGGGACTGACGTTATAAAAAGCTCAATAAAATATTACTAACTAGCCTATCCGGCGTCTTCGTCCGCGTTTTAAAGGCTTGAAACCAAATTTTTACGGTACGGTGATAATTATTTTGTTGCTGAGTTACGTTAAAACTATGATATCTTCTAAGATATTCATTGAAATTAATTAATGTTGTCAAGAGCAATTTTGATCAAAATTTAATACCTGTGATGAGTAACTTAATATTTATTTACATATAGCCTTCCTTGATAAACGGAATATCCATCACAAAAATATTCTTTCAATTCGGACCAGAAGTTCCTAAGGTTAGTGCGTTCAAACAAACAAACTCTTCTTCCTAAACTTTATAATATTAGTATAGATTAATATAAAATTAGTATTATCGTAGTTCCTGTTATAATTTCGCAATATTAACTCTTTCAATTTGAGTCGATAGGGAAGATTTATATGAAAATGAATAGTAGATAAACACGTTTAAATAAGTACATAGGTAAACTATGGCATAGAGAAATACATAGGGTTTGGCACTTAGGATTAGGTACACTCGAGCTAAGACCGCCCTTTTTTTTCCCTTGTTATTCTGGACTTGATTTCCCCTTAAGCGTAAGGGGCCATGGACCACCACGCTGGTGAAATATGGGTGGGCGGATTTTACACATCTTAGAGAATCTGTTACATTTCCTAAGAAAAATATTTACTCTCGATTTTTTCTATGTTATTTTACCAAGTTTTTATTTGAGGTAAATTAAATTATACCAGCGATAGAGAACACAATACGTTAATGACAAATTTAAGCTTAATTTATTTATATATCACGGTATCATTACAATATATTTATAATTTTCTACTAGCGATATAGATCGTATAGAAAATCATCTTGTCTAAGAGGAAAGAAGTTAAATATCGGAAGCCAATACCTTTTATATGCTACTCCATTCCATCTTCTAAAATTCCGATGATATTTTTATGCACAAAGGTAAAGTTGTAAGTGAACGAAGTAAATAAAGCTTTTACTTTATTTCTAAAGAGCTTTCTAATGATTAATGACGAGAGGCGTAGAAAAATGAATGGAAACCCACGTTACGATGTGTTAGGGGAAAAATACTTATATGAGGGGCTTAAATATGAAAAATTAGATGTAGTGAAAAGGATATACTGCGTATGAAGATGTAATTGCATGATGTATTAAGTTTTTTTTTAAATACTTTAAACTTTGTACTTTTTAGGTAAAGTACTGTAGAAATTGTCATAAAACATTTCTTAGTCTTAGTATACACGTAATAGAAACACATCAAAATAACCTACACATAGGATATTTTTGTTTTATAAAAGAATATTTTCTCAGTTCAATATCTCTTTAAAAAATGTCAAGGTCACACAAAGAGCATTGGAGGATCCAATCCTCAGGGTTACCCTTCAAGATTGAATCAGAAATAAGGTGATACGCAGAAGGACCAAGGTTACTGTTATACAACAAGGTTAATATTATAGACTGCCGAATATTAAAGCTCAAATGGCAGGGGCGGGGCACATTGCTGGCAGAATGGCCGGTCCATGGCAATGAAAAGTTTTCAAAATGAAAAGAAAAAAGAAATCCAATCAAGGTGGACCGTGGACTTGGTTAAAATCGCTTGAACCAATTGGGATTCTTTGGGTGAAGCCTATGTCCACTTGTGGGCGTGCTGAGGTTGAAACGACGACTAAAACGACGACGAAAAGAACTAATAATAATTAACTATTTCGCTTATTGCCTTAAATGTGCAAATAAGCGTAATATTATTAGCATTCTAAAGACATTTTTTTAAGTCACCGTTCACGATTTATAATCATTTTCAAAATCGGCTAATATAGTCGTAATCACAGACAAAGTCACTGTAAACAAGTAGTTTTTAATAGTACGCTACTTATTAGTATCGATGGTTTCGTTCTTATTGGATAGAGTTCTTTCTTCGCTTTCTCATGAGTTTTTATTTTTATTTTCAAACATTGTCATATGGAGAGCACGTGGTTAGTGATGCGATGAAGTTGACATCGTATCGATGAAATATATTTAATTTATTTGAATTAAATATAAAAAGTAAGTATATTTGCATACAAATCATTTAGTCTGTATGAATATATTCTTCGTATGAACTCTAAAGTAAAGTTAAAACATTCAAACAAGCTATCTATTTCCGGTCCGGTCTGGTACTAATTTTACCAAAATCGGTCTAGCCGTTTTAATGTAAGTAATAAAGACTTACATATGTACATATCTGTAAGTACATATATACACATATACACACAAAACTTTCGCATTTGTGATAGTCCGATGACTCACAAAATACATTACTTATGCGACAATAGTTTTAACTATTTCTATAAATGCAAATATTTTTAATAATTTTAATAATTGCGCTTGAAACAAAGCGTATTTTATACTGTATTAATAAAAATTAGGTTCATTTTTATTGAGATATCTCATATGAATCTGACATTACACCAAATGTTATAAAAAATTATGTATGCATCAATCAATGTATGTATTTCTCAACGTAAAAAATAGGTGAATATCAAATTTAATAAAATCTGCTCATTATACTTAGGCTTTAGTATATTTGCTAAGTTAAATATAAGGTATAAATGAATTTAAAGAGCTTCTCTAAGCTATGAACTTCTACAATGAATAATTTATGAAGTATGTGAAAGAGAACTTACATCCCTAGCTCGAACTTTTATTTGTGATAAAAGTACGGTTTCGATGTGAACTACACTTTAGTGTAGTAACAGTGACAGTGTAATAAATACCTATATGGAGTGAATTTAAAAAAGTGAAACGTGGCTCTAGGAAATTATAATACCTGGATTAATTACTTAAACTTTAAAAAATTGACGACACGTTTGGCTCAGTGGGTAGTGACCCTGCTTTCTGCGCCAGTCGCGGGTTCGAGTCCCGCTGGGGGCATACATTTGTTGAGCACGAATGTTTGTACTCCAGTCATGGGTGTTTATATTTATAATATGTATGTATTTAAACTTATATATGTGTAGTATATCAACCATCTAGTATCCATAACACAAGGCTCGTACCTTATCGTGGAACTAGATAGTGCTGTGTGTAAATGTCCGAACATAATATTATATTATAAATATTTATTATAAAAAAACCAGTGTCAGTGCGTAGAGAGAAAAATGTAGAGGCTTCTTACTATATTTTCATTCGAGCATCGAACCCGCGAAATCTGTACTACGTAGAATTCAACTGTATTCTGAAAATGCAGTTTTACTATGAGTATTATAAACGCGGTATACAAAGTGAATGTGTGTATACGAGTATGTTTGTTCCTACATAATACTGGAACAGCTCCACAGATTTGGATAAACTTTAGTTAAACTATGGTTATATAGATAAATAAACTATGGTTAGCCAACTAGAGAAACCTGGACAAAAAAATAGTTTTTTGTTATAATATAGAATACTAGCATTTCCGATGGCTTCGCACGCTTTCTAACCGGAAACTAAATTCTTTATTTTATTATTTACTAGCAGTACCCGCGGCTTCGCCCGCGCTAATTTTTTTAATCGCTACTAATCTTTATTCGATCACTGGCAATCGGTTGATCTGTAGATTGCCTGAAAATTTACAAAAATTACTCCAGCTATTTCAGAACCCATCGTTGATATACTCCTGAGCGGCGCGGCTACCTCTCCCCGCTCTTGGCTCCCACTCCCTCTCCCCATTGCCCGCTGTGCTGCGCGTTATTTTATTATTATTATTTTTAAATTCGTAATATCCTTTGAATGGAATGTCCGATTTGTAGTATCGTAAAAGTTATCTAACTCAGTGCGAAATTTGAAACTTTTAGCACAAAAAATGAAGGTATTTCGAAAAACTTATGAGACCCTTACACCACCTTAAACCGGCCCTATAGAAAAAAAAACGTTTTTAGCGTACTTTTATCAACAATTAACCACCTTCGTACCAAATTTAAAGTTCATAGCACAAAAGATGAAGACTTTCACACAAACTTGCTATGGCCCTAAGACCTCCTCGATTTGACCCGTCGCAAAATTTGTTCTTTGCGGATGTCAACTAACTATTAACTACCTCAATGCTAAATTTAAAGTTTGTAAGACAAAAAGTGAATAACTGTTATACAAAATAATGAGAGCCTTCATAATATCATCTTAATCCTACCCTGTCGCAAAATTCGTTCTTAGTAGATGTTCACTGACCACACATTATCTTCCCGCCAGATATAAAGTTTGTCGCACAAAAGATAAAGGACTTACATAGAAACTTGCTACAGCTCTTAGACCTCATTAATCCGGCCTTGTAGCAAAATCCGTTATTAGCGGACTTCTACTTAACTACAAAAACTACTTTCCTGCCAAAAAGTTTGTAGCGCAAAAAAATTAATAAATTTCATACAAACTTGCGAGAGCCCTTGGACCTTCTTAATCCGGCCCTGTCGCAAAATTTGTTCTAAGCGGACGTTTACTAACAATTAACTACCTCCCTGCCAATTTTAAAGTTTGTAGCAGAAAAGATAGAGGAGAACAGCATACAAACTTGTGAGAGTCCCTAAACCACCTTAATCAGGCCCTGTTCAAAACCCATTCTTAAAAGTCTTCTACTGACAATAACTACCTCTCTACAAAATTTTAAGTTTGTTGTACATAAGGTGAAGGACTTTCATTCATACTAACTTGCGACAGCCCTTGCACTTTTCAATCTGGCCCTGTCGCAAAATCGTTCTTTGCGGATGTCTACTGATTATTAAATACCTTCCAGCTAAATTTTAAGTTTGTGGCATAAAAAAATTAAAGACTTTCATACAAACTTGCGAGAGCCCTTAGACCTCCTTAATCCGGCCCTGATGCAAAATATGTTTATACGCGTAGCGAACGATTACAAACTATTAATTACCTCCCTATCAAATTTAAAGTTTTTAGCACAAAAAATGAAGGATTTTCATACAAACTTTCCATAGCCCTTAGACCACCTCAATCCGGCCCAATCGCAAAATCCTTTCTTAAACAAACATCTAATAACTTTAAACTACCTCCCTGGGAAATTTAAAGTTTCTAGGACAAAAAATGAAGAAATTAAAAAAAAACTTGTGAGAGTCCTTAGACCTCCTTAATGCGACCCTGTCGCCAAATTCGTTCTTAGCAGACCCATACTAAATATTAACTACCTCCCTGCCAAATTTAAAGTCTGTAGCACAAAAGATGAAGGACTTTCATACAAACTTGCGAGAGCTCTTAGACCACCTTAATCCGGCCCAATCGCAAAATCCGTTCTTAGTGCACCTATACTATTTATAAAGTACCTCCCTGCAAATTTTCATCTTTATACGTCCAGCAGTTTTTGAGATTTCGTGATGAGTGTTTTTCGCATTTATATATTACATATATAGATTAATAACGCCATCTATGAGAAATCATTACGCATCATTTGATAAGTTAAAACTTAGAACATATTATTATTATTTTATTCTTTCTTAGCAGTATTTTAGGAATTAAATATTCTTTTTTTATGTAGTAAATATATTATATTTTATTTAATTATACTATATATTTTATTTTATATGAATTATAAATTCTTATATTTTAATACGTATAACATTAGAATTTATATTTTTGTTTTAACTGGATGTGAGATGATTTTATTAAAACATACTTTTAAAATTGTTGTGATTTATTGTTAATAGGATATTATTTTATTTGTAAACGCAAGAAATGAAAGGATTTATTTTATTTATTTACACTAATACAGAGGTAAATCTTTATGGCTGTATGAATGAGTTCCTTTGCTTCAATATTGACGTGTCATCCGATGTCAGTATCGCTTCGCTAGAGTGGCCAATATGGCGATTTCGATAATCGATTTGTCTTTCAGCATCATTAGAATTTAACAAAATACTCGACAATCCGAATTTTGCGGATATATGTTGTCGACTCGAAATCTTTATTTTTTTATGTTTTATTAATCAGGTAAGGTTTCGATCGAGTCTACCGTACCCCTTGACGAAATTATTAATATAGATATAGATTACACCTTGTGTCCGAAAAACCCAAATATCTTACGGAACCCTATTTTTTTCCAAAATAAAATATAGCCTATGTTACTCGTGGATAATGTAGCTTTCGAATGGTGAAAGAATTTTTAAAATCGGTCCAGTAGTTTTTGAGCCTATTCATTACAAACAAACAAACAAACAAACAAACAAAGTTTTCCTCTTTATAATATTAGTGTAGATTAACTTTCAATTCGGACCAGTAGTAGACTGAGATTAACGCGTTCAACCAAACAAACAAACAAACTCTTCAGCTATATAATATTAGTATAGATATAGATATATAGTATAGATAAAGTGTTACAAGTATATTGAGTAACCAATGACAAATTTAATAGACTGTCTCAGAGTTAAATGATTTAAATGAACGTTCATTTACATTTGAGCACTGCCTATGTGTCACTCGCTCTGACTCATATGTTTTACGAAAACAAGTACTCTAGAATCTAGATCGCTTTTTTGCCTAAAATTAAAAAGATACGTGTCAAACTGACAATGAGTTAAACTTTTTTTTTACTTTTTAATTGATGAAAAATATGGATGTCGGTATTGTGTATCATAAAATAGCTTATTGATGGGTTGTAAGTAAGGCCCAAACGTATTTCGAATCAGGGACCCCTAGTAAAGCAGGTGCTATACAGATTTTTATAGCTTTTAGATTTTCCCATTATTTAACGTAAATTTAAATGATTTTGTGCCTTGAACCTTGTACTTTTTAACATCCCACAGCTAGGCATGGGTCTCCCCTTACTGCAAGGGCGATCTGGTCATAGTCCACTACGTTGCCCAATTGCGGGTTGGTAGAATTCATATGTCTTTCCAAAACTTGGCAGTTTCTCTCAGACATGTAGTTTTTTTACCGTGAAAATGATTCGTACATCAAAATATTAGGATGCAAGACTCGGGATTTGAGCTTGCTTCACTCGGTATCCTAAGCGACTTGTCAAATTATTTTTTTCGAATACATTTAGTAAGTATTAAGTATTTCATGCAGAAGTATTAAAATGACTCGTTAAAACTTTCTTAAATGATTAGTTTGATTGATCTTATTGTTAAAAGTTGGAAGCTTCGTTATGAATTTTGATGAATATTTCGTTTTACAAAGTTCTTGCATAGACTTTTTAAAAGCTTTTTTATTCTAACATTACTTTTTAATGTATGAGTTTGAAAGTTTTTAAACTTTTTGACTTATTTAACTATTATTTAAAATAAATCTTATATCACACACACGTTCCACTTCTTTTTATTACTATCCGAGTAGAGTCACGTGTCAAAACTAGTAGTAATACTCAATGTGCCCTAGAACATACAGACATACTCGTGTACCACGATAAATATGATCGATTTAAATATTTCAACCGTTTGGAATGTGACCTCTTGATTTCCGTTCAATGCTAGGTGGACAATTAAATCCACTTCAAAGTAAAGAAAAGTGAAGAAAAAGTAAGAAGCCACTATATTTGTTTTACTTACACTTTATTCTATGCTACAAATAGAGACGTTATAGGTTTCTTTCAATTGAAAATAGTGTGATAGAAGCTACTCTAAATATAACGACGAACTCTTTGCTTTCTTTAAATTTGATAAAAATGTTTATCTATTTAAGAGACACTGTGTTTTGATAATTTATAATGGAAGTATAAATGTAGCAAAATGTGTTGGTACTTGAAAGTCAGTGTGCCCTTAGTGTATAACCTAACTATGAGAATCAGTACTGGGATGGTTGATTGGTTCTATCGAGTGTTTCACTGCCTCACTGATGTTATAGCGGGTACGTATCCCACATAATTTTATACCAATCTCTGATTAAAATAATATAACAGAAAACGCCAAAATAACTGTCAAAGTCAAAAATAGTAGCTATATTCATTTTTTCGTTTGGCACAGTTTGTAATGACTCTACTTTCTTGCGACAGCAGTCGTGGGTTCGAGTCCCGCCTGCCCAACAAATGAATTTGTTGAGCACGAATGTTTGTACTCCAGTCATGGGTTTTTATATTTATAATATTTATGTATTTCAAAATTTATATATGTATAGTATATCAACTATCTGGTATCCGTAACACAAGCCTCGTAGCTTACCACGGAACAAAATAGCGCTGTTGTAATAATATCTTAACATATTTTTTTTCACCCTCGCACTGCTCGGATCCGTTCCAAGATATGATTTAATATGAAGATTTCTCAGTAATAAGATATTTTTTCTGATGTTTCTTCTGTAATATCGCTTAATACTCTATGTATTGATGCAAACTGCATTAAAATCCGTATCGTAGATCAAGAAATCTAAGTGTACTTTCGAGAAGCGACTTTGTTTTATACTTTATAGAGATGCTTGATTTTGCCATATTACACACATTAAATATTTTATAATTCTGTTAAAACATTTGCATGTTGTAAATATTAAAAAAAAATTTTTTTTTAAACTTAATATTTTTCGAATTTCATTTTTGGAAAGCCTTTCCAAAAATTTCCTTTTAGCAGTCAGATTCGTAACTCTTGTTTTTGATCTTATTCATGCTTGAAGCACAACAGCTTTTAGGGCTCTTTTATTTTTGGGAACAGAAAAGCTCTGGGCCATGTCTAGTGATGTGAAGGCTGAAGCATAATCACAGTGTGTTTTTAGCCGAAAAATTCGCAATTTTTAAAGTGTTGGCAGATGCATTATTGTGGAAAACAAGTTGTTTGTTACACAATCGAATATTTTAGGTATTTTCAAACGCAACTTTATAAATATTATTTATTGCATTTAAAGAAAAAATATATACAATAATTTAAGTACATTTTGGTTTGCAAAGGCTTACATCATACACGGCCATACATAATGTATTACAATATTTGTACTATATACGTATGTACCAGCGCCGTTTTTTAAATAATAAACTTAAACAAGTACCCTTAAAAATAAAAAATAAAGATAACTCTAAATCACGAACGACATTTTAATTTTTCTTTTGAACTTACCTCGTCTTGGCATTTTAAGAGGGTCACAATTTAAAGACCCCTGAAATCGAGTGGAGGATGTAGGTTAAATCATATTATATTCACTTCAGAAACCCTTCTTAGGTTTGTTCCACCTGAGATTTTATTTTCAAAAGTGTGCCGTATTATACTGTATAATCACTACATAGTATAAAAAAAAAATATAAAAAAAAAGTCGCTTCACGCTGTCTGTCTGTCACTATGTAAGAGTATGCTTAGATCTTAAAAACTACGCAAAGTTCACGCTAAATCTAGGGACGAGTTCGAGCGAAGCGAGGGCCAGTCAGTAGTCTACATATATAATAAAATTCGAACAGAGTCGAATCTGTACATTCAATATTTTTGGTGAATCTTATTGCAATCATCATCATCATCATCATCAGCCCTTTTTTAACGTCCCACTGCTGGGCACGGGCCTCCCTCAGTACGAGACCCGGATTTGAACCCGCATCACTCGGGTATCCAAGCGAGCGCGTTACCACTGGGCTACCACTGTCTCTTATTGCAATATTATTAATACAGATACCGAATCTATAGTTATCAGAATTTTTATCTGTCTGCCTGTCTGTGACTATATTACGAGAAATATGATAGTAAACTTTTTATTGCTGGAAAATATCTCATCTCTGAGAAATTTATAGTAATCGTTAAAACGTACCTATTACTTTATCGTATTTATATAATTTATTCAAATTAAATACACTGTAATGGGAAAATATGATTTCTATATATATTAAAACGAAAGAAGACTTTCAAACATATTAAAATTGTACTAATAATATTATACCAGAGCACAAGACTTACTGCCTATTGATTAGTTCGATTTAGTACATTAAGACCAAAGTCGGTTTCAAATAGAAAGGAAATTAGATCAATTGGTACTATTTACTTATTGGATATTCTAGACTAGCTAAGGAGTGAAGTTATTCATTAATTGACCGACTACAAAATGAGGAAGTACACTATAGAAATAAATTAATATTCACTTAGTTTGCTCTTTGTTTAAATTAACTGACTCACCCTATAAGTTTTATCATTTAGTTCAGATTTCTGTGAAATAAATTTCATCAAAATCACCAGCGGTTTTCTCATGATGTGGCTACAGAAAGAAAGACCGTTATTTATTAAAACTAGATATTTGGCATCTGATTTGATAACAATGACTATTTTAATACAATTTTCCAAAAAAATATTTCATGTACAGGTTGGAATAAATTAAAATTTTATCATATGCATAGATTTATGAATTATCCTTAATATTATAAATGTAATGACAGCGGTAGCCTAGTGGTAACGCGCTCGCTCTTGTAACCGAGTGATGCGGGTTCAAATCCGGGTCTCGCACCTCTGATATTTTCATGTGCGAATCTTTTCTATTATATCATGATTACCTTAGTCTTACAGTGAATAAAACGTCGTGAGGAAAATTGCATTTTTGAAAGAACCTAGCGAGTTTTCTAAAGACATGGGAAGTCCGGCAACCGCACTAGGCCAACATGGTGGACTATGGCCTAATGTAAATTAGCACAGATTTAGATTATAATTAGGATAAACTTTTTGTTACGTTTATCGCGGGAAAGTGTGCGGTTACTGTAGGACAGATTTGGAGTGAGAGTAAGCACTAGTTAGACTATTAGTTTAGGTGAACGTGTGAATGTCTTTACGTCGTATCGTTTATATACCAATAGATGTAAGAACTATAGCCTGGAATAGAACATAGGTGTATTGTTTATCACCTAAAAGCACAGACAGAAGCGAGCGGACTCTCACCAGGAATATTTTGTACAATAAGCCTTTATAGCTAAAATGTAATTATTTATTAACTGTATACTGAGTGCGAATTTTCACAAATTTTTCGAATGACTGCGCATTTTCCTTAATCAAATTAATCAATTTCACTACACTTTGCTGAATTTTATTAATACATCAATCAGAATTATTAGATTATAAATTTATAACGGGCGGTTTAGGGTAAGGAAGTATCCCTTAAATCGAGTCATTAATTTTCTTAATAATTCGTAAGATAGGTAGTAAACAAAACTTTTCTTATTTTTTTCTCTAGCTTGTATATTAAAAGATATATTATCAGATAAGAGAAAAAAAATATTATGACTTCGAAGTATATTAAAAGGCAAGGCATTGGCCAAAAAATGTGTCCAATTAGAATGGTATACAAAAATAACAAACGTTGACATTGTTATATCAGCAAAATCAACATTTATCTTACTCCTTATAAATCTATGTATAAACAAAATATAAAATCATAAGCATTTTTATAACGTACAGAACTACTCAAACAAAATTGCTAAGCTAAAATATCTGGAAAATCGTACGTAATATCATCCTTTTACAAATTGTCGTGTGCTTTTCAGAAACAAATGAAATCGCACAATCGGAAGAGTCGGAAACGGAGCCATCCTGTGAAAGAGTATGGGAGCACAACATGGCGGCGCGCCCGCTTCCGGTGCCGGTGGAGAACGAGCCTTATTACATGAACATAGATAGATCTGAGGCGGAAAGCATGCTTATGGGTCAGCCCGACGGCACTTTTATACTGAGGCCTTCAAGTCAGGTATAGTTGTAGTATTATAAATATTACATTTACAATTGCAAGTTTGTTAAGATTTTTGTTCTATTGACGGACATCAAAAAATAAGAAGTTCGCTGATTGTAAAACAATGCTCTTCAATTTTTTACTAAAAGTAATTGATTTTTTATTAATTATTTAAGTTATTACTTATTCATATAAAAAAATGGACTTCTATATTTTTGTATACATCATCCCTTTTTAACGTTACAGTTATCAAATTATTTTTTCAAAAAAGTTCAATTTTTGTGGTATATAGAGAAATACGAGAGGCCGAAAACTAATACAGTCTAACAACTAATATTGTCTTTTGATAAAGATGACGATGAGATGTCAAATCAATAGCTAGTTTCAATATTTTCAATGGCAATCGATAGTTTATATATCAATCAATAGTATTTAGTTAGCTAAATAGTTCTATACTAATATTATAAAGCTGAAGAGTTTGTTTGTTTGTTTGGTTGAACGCGCTAATCTCAGGAACTACTGGTCCGATTAGAAAAATTATTCTTTTGTTAGATAGATAGTGAATATCGAGGAAGGTTATATTACATTGTGCTGCGACCAATAGGAGCGGAGCATTAGCGAAATATGTTGCGAAAACGGGAGTAAAATATTTCCTTTGATTTTCAGCCTTTAGAACGCGAGCGAAGCCGCGGGAAATGCTAGTATTATAATATATTCATTATGTACTCAATCAATGTAGTACGCAAATTAATGCATTACTATTTTCAAAGTTTACTCTAGGATCGTGCGAGTTAATATACATGTTCTACTTCGTCTAGCAAAAAAATTACATTTAAAACACTATTGCTGCCAAATTTGTAAGTGGCATTAAAATAAAAAGGTGATTTAAATAAGAAATAAGAGGTTTAAAATATAAAAGTCGAGTAATCCGGAAAGGAAATGTTGCCAACAGTTTAATTTGAGTACGTTCACAGCTGGCAGTGCTGCCACTTTAAATTTAACATTATTTCGTTTTTATTCTTCAACCTCGTATTATATAATATAGTATTTAAATATATAAATTTTTATTCTTATGTATTAACTATAGGTAATACAGTAAATAAGTAATTGTAACATAGTATAGTAGTATATATTGACGACACGTTTGGCTCAATTTGTAGTGACCTTGCTTGCTGTGCCAACGGTCGCAAATTCGAGTCCCGCTGGGAACATTCATTTGTGTGATTAGCACGAATGTTTGTATTCCAGTCATGGATTATATATATGATGTGTATATTTAAAGTTATATATATTATACGGTAGATTATCAATGATCTGGTATCCGTAACACAGCTTATCTGACCAAGGAACGAAGTGATGCTGTGTAATGATGTCCTAACATATTTAATATTTAAGCGTAAGTTCTTAACCTAACTAACCACTTAAATTGAGTTTTTAACCGCTAATTTAGGCCATCGAACCTAATTACCTCCACTCTACAGTCATAGCAAGCATCTATTTCTAATTCCCACTTATCAGTAGTCTGTCAGTTAGCAAATACCTTTTTTTTCCACTTTCAGCCGAACCACACGTACACATTAAGCGTATCGTGTTCAAAAGCAGTCCACAACGTGGGCGTACGACGTCGACCTGATGGACGCCTCGCGCTTGGCTTTGCCAGACGCGGAGAGAGAAGCTTTACCAGCGTATCTTCTTTACTCCGTCATCACAGAAAACGAAGACTTTTGCTGGTAGCTGGTGGAGAAGTGATAGGAGCAACGACCTTGAACGATTGTGCACAGTATTATCAAACACCTAGTAATATACCCGTCGTGCAATAATGTATACATATTAGCTACTAAGAGCGATTTCGCTTTCCTTTGCATTAACCCAAACAGTATTTATGATTCACGCTTTGTATAGAAAGAACGTCACGTTTGACTAAGTTTGTAATACGACATGATTCCCCTGAAGTTGCGAGTTAGAATCCCAGGGGGCATTTGTATGATGAGCATAATACTTTCTTAGGTTTACGCGAATATTTGACATTATAAATGAAACTATCTTTTCTGGACGGAGAGATTAAGGTATTTATGATCCACGCTTTGTATAGAGACAACGACACGTTTAACTCAGTTTATAACACTACATGCTTCGCCTGAAGCTGCGGGTTCTAATTCCTGGGGACATTCCCCTAGGGGGAAACCCCTGAGACGTCTAATACCTTAGTCTCTCCCGTGACCATGATTGCTGTAAAGCATTGGAAACGTCGGGAACCAAAAATCATAATAAATCCGCGACAAAATCCGAAAAGATAGTTCACTTATAATGTATGATGTACTCCAGTCATGTATGTATTTAAAGTTATATACGAGTATGTGTTATGTATCAACTATCTGGTATACGTAACACAAGCCTCGTAGCTTACCATGGAACTGGATAGTGCTGAGTATTAATTTTTTTGTAGTTGGGGAATGCATTAACGCACCACCTGTAGAAAACAGGTTATGTGGGACTCTCTGGCCTAAAGCCAGTACTACCCACTAAAACCCAAGCACCCATCACCCGACAATGAGGTGTCGCAAGATCGCTTGCGCCTTTAACTACGACGCCTCGATTGGCTGGTCTGCTAAGGCAGACCACACAGCCAAAGGGGACCAGGAGCAACCCGCATGACACACCGCCCACCAAAGTGGGCCCCTCTTGCGCATTTCTCAGCTTTTCACCGGCCGGCTGCCGGACACTAGTAAGCTCCCTACTAGGACAAGGTGAACGCAAGTTGGGGGGAGTGTCATTATCCCAACATATTTATCCACATATAGTACGTATCTATACTAATATTATAAAACTTAAGAGTTTGTTTGTTTATTTGTTTGTTGGTTGAACGCGCTAATCTCAGGAACTACTGGTCCGATTTTAAATTTCTTTTTGGGTTGGATAGTCCGTTTATCGCGGAAGGCTACAAGCTATATTACATCACGTTACGACCAATAGGAGCGGAACATCAATGAAACATTTTACAAAAACATAATTCTTTTGATTTTCAGCCTTTAGAACACGAGCGGAGCCGCGGGGAAGGCTAGTAATGTATATATTTTTGTCCTACAACTTTAATTAATTGCGAATACGTTTAATAATACATCATAATTATAGCTAATAATAAAGCTGGTCTGTTGATCTAGTTTATAAACATATATTCTAATGATAGATGTAGGGACTGAAAAGATATTTTTTTAGTTTTATATAAAAAAATTAAGACAAAGAATTATTTCTTATAACATAGCTTGTTAATAAAATGCATTTGTGTGATAGAGTTTAAAAGAGTTTTCTTAAAATATATTTTTTTTTATATAATCTGTATTTTATTTTAACCACTCAAATCCAACGGATTATAAAAATGTAATATGTCTAACGTTTTTAAATCCCAGTGTTGAGCATGGACCTCCCTTTAATATGTATGTTTAAGATGCCATGTAGTCCACCAAGTGGTGGTTATTTATTAGAAAATCGTATTGAAATAGTCGTTTTTATCCATACAGAGTCTGCATTGATTAGTTTTTGGGATTTTTGTCTGTCTGCCTGTCTCCATATCTCTAGAAAACCACTGGACAGATTTTGTTGAGGTTTGGTATGACGACAGCTTTGATTGATGATGATTGACAGCAGATAGATCATCATTGTTTGTTTGTTTGTTTGTTTGTTTGTTTGTTTGTTTGTTTGGTTGGTTGAACGCGCTGATCTCAGGAACTACTGGTTCGATTTGAAAAATTCTTTTTGTGTTCCATAGTCCGTTTATCGAGGAAGGCTATAGACTATATTTCATCATGCTACGACGAATAGGAGAGGAGTATCAATGAAAAACGTTGCTAAAGTGGGAAGAACGGGCGTTAGTTCTTAAACTGCGCGACTCAGAAAAAAATTGGTAACCGGTCTTTAGAACACGTGCGAAGCCGCGGGAAATGCTAGTAAAATATAAAATATACGGTGATATGATATGTAAAATATAATAATTTGGTTTCCGACCAAAGTAAACTTAAATGTTTTTTATTAACTAGTAGATTGTTACGAGTATATATAATATCCCTATCATATACATAACTAGCGACTCGCCCTCGCTTCGCTCGGGCTCTTCCCTAGATTTAGCACAGGCAAAGCCGCGGGATCGCCTAGTTATGCATATAAACCTTCCTCTTGAATCACTCTATCTATTGGAAAAAACCGCATCAAAATCCGTTGCGTAGTTTTAAAGATTTAAGCGCACATAGGGATATAGGGACAGAAAAGGCGACTTTGTTTTATACTATGTAGTGAAGTGATAACTTAAACAGCTTAATGAGAATCTATCTCGATTTCTATGATTTTGCTTCGAAATCCAGGAGGAAAAGGGTCTTTTATCTCCAACAAAAGCAACTCAATGTAAACTCAGCGCTATAAGGCTGTGGTTCCTGGGACAAAAATAGCTAATTAACGCTCTGAAAGGACTTGTCGAATATGAAAAGAGTAACGGCGCTAATGATCGTAGGCTATTTGCTTTGGCCGCTTTGTCTTGAACTTCTGTCTATTCTTATAAAGGGTTATTAATAAGAAATTATGAAAGTTAACGATAAGATATTATATCACAAGAAGTATTTAGGGATTTATTAAAGTACTAACGTTCGGATTCTTAGGTCCAGGTCACAGGCTATTTATGTACTAAATTTTATCATTATCTAGCGGAATTTTTTATAATACTAGCTAATCGCGCGGCTCTGCTAGCTTTCAAATCACTATTAAATAAAAGAATTGGTGGTAAAAGGATGAAATGCCGTATCATAAAAAATAAAAAATTGGTCTATGAATAATAATAAAAATCTAGAGAGGGTCACCCTTATCACCTAGAGGAATAAAAATAGTCTACAACCTATTCTCAGACCTACCGAATGTATAAAAAAAGCAGTTTCGGAGTTTAATAACAAGATACTTGACACGAGATTTATATATTAGGTAAATGTATATTGTGTTGTCTATACGGTACCTTTAGATATGTGAGTTCGACTCCAAGTTGACCGGTTTTTTTATATTTTCCTTTATAAACAATAACAGTATAATTACAGAGAAGTAAAATTGCCTTTTATATTTCTATACAATTAACGTCTTAACTTCAGAAGGGCAAAGTTACTGCGAGTTTTCCGAATAAAATTAAATAGCGCATTTCGAATTTTTTCCAACAAAGTTGGAGTTTTTAGCATATTTGCTGAGTTAATAGGATCATCATTTATTTTTCTTTTATACTAGGTCTTTTATGATGCTTTAGTATAATTTATTTTTATTAATGTCGGTAGGATTTGAGAGAAATTAAGTTTGAAGTCTGCAATATCATACATTGCTACGTGGGATTCACCGGCTAGAAAAGCTAGTGCTACCCACTAAATCCCAATGGAGTCTTACCCGCCCCCATAGTGGGTAGTATTGCTTCGCAAGGCTAGCCTACTGAAGCAGCACAACAACCGTGGGGTGCTTTAAAGGTCCGCGAGTTCGAATTACAATATTATTTCTAAGGACTTACCAGAATTAGATGTTTTTCATGATTCTATAAAAAAATTAAGCTCAAGCTAATAAAATATAATAAATATACTTCTCCAAAACTTATATATTATTATAATTTTATAATTTTTTTAAATAACACAAATTTTACTTATTTTTTAAAATTATTTTGTCTTTATATAATGTCATTTTTGTATTTTTTCAACAATTTCAATTATAACTGATATACATGTCTCTTTTGTTTTCGTCTGCTTAAAATGCATTAAAAATTGTTTTAATGTGTATATTGTTAGTGTGCTATAAATAAATAAGTGCTTTCAAAGTACTAGGAGCAATCAAAATGGCTTACTGCCAATCAAGGTGTGCCAACTTCAATTCTTGTGGAGTCTTCATACCCAAAAATGGAACAGACATCGAGAGGATATAGGGTAAAAACTTGTCATATTTTTTTTTGTAAATCTTATACATAGCGATGACCGTATTCCAAAATATTTTATATGGTTATTGTATACGTCATATTTCTGCTGAAAATTTATGAAAATATATTCAGTTGGCAGATTTTAAATTTCTATGGATCACAAATAAACTAAACTGTTTTAAGCGAATAAGAAGTAAGCAAGATTGAAAAAGGCATTTAATTCAAAGGCGTTGTTTCAAAGACAGGCGTCGTAGTTTTATTTATAGATGACCATGTTTTTTCTTTGTTTCTTCATTCTTCTAAAAGTATGACTACAGGAAAAAGTATAGAGTCCATTAAATAAAAGCTCTGGCTATTTTTATTTCCATGGATTTTCCTGAATTCCAAATACTGACAAGGTTTATTAATAACATAAGATTAATTTATAAGGAAATCATAAAGCTCGTATTTGAGGGTAATTGTATATTTTTCCTTATTCCCGTTCCTGGCTCTGGTATTTAATTTCGTTAATATTTACACTTGCTCTAACCCTCGGCTTCACTTATATATTACGACAATTTTATTAATAAGATAAGCTATTACATTTAAATTTTTGAGATTAGAGCAATTACATATTATGTATATGTATAGTACATTTTTAATACTAAAGATTCACCCTCGCAATCTTTTTTGGGGGTTAGCTATGTTACAGATTATAATCTATATTTATTCCAAATTTCATCCAAATCCACTCAGTCGTTATGGCGTAAATAAGTAACAAGCATCCATTCAAATTTTCACATTTATAATATTTATTATATGATTAAGTTATAAATACATAATATGTATAGTGTTATATGATAATACGTGACTTAGTATTCTGATCAAACTATATTACTAATTTTAAGCTTATAAGCTCTCATAATTAATCACCCGAAACACAACCAAAACTTTACAGAAGTTCTTTATAAATGAAACCTTATCAGAATATGTCCGTATGAAAACATATCGAAATCGGGCGGAATCAATCAAATGTGATGTACAAACGATATGAGGCGATCGATTAATGATTGGGATACCGGGCTTTCGTGATATGGAACGAGTTTTAATGTTTAAAGCGTATTCTACGAATATATTTCATTTTTAAATGCTATCTACGGTTCCGTACTAAATAGAAAAGTCGAGAGTCCTATTTACGAAACAACCGTTTAAATTAGTTGTATAAGCTGTATGTGTATTCTACTTCAATGATTTCGAATAATTAACATATTTCGATATTGTAGATTTTCTAACAAATGATACTCGTGGCTACTTCTCCAAAATACCGTTATTTAGTTGATCGCTCTGGTGATTTTTATTTATTAATAATAATAGAGTTTAATGTGTTTTTTACAAATAAGGAGGCATATAAAAAACTAATTTTCTTATTGTCTCTCTTTTTCTACCAGCGGTTTATGAGAAATTCATGTTTGAAATTTTGCGTAGCCAGAGCGATCAATATTGATGCCAGAGCAATCAAAAAATATTTTGAATCATAGAAAAACTGTTATATATGTATAGTTTATTAAAATTCATATCAATCCACTGACTAAAACATAATAGAATCTGTTAAAGCAATCACATGTCAGTCGAAGCCTGTTAAATATACAAGAAATGAAAAAAAAAACTCAAGAAAATAGGATCATTTTTAATAGAAAATCTTAACTAATAGAATCATTTCTTTTTTATGCGATACCAATACTATTTTTGGGGTGATGAAGGACAAACTGTAGATGTATCATTAATATTTGAACAACTTGCACCCTGAATTTCATGACTTTGCAATAAGTTCGTAACATTGCGTAATAATCCCCTAGATCTGGTTATTGGTTTTGTTAAGTTATCATTATAGATATCGAGCGGCAAATGGTCAGACAAAACTTCCAAGGAATTACATTCTGTGTTTTCTTCTGCATCCCGATTATCACAAACGATTGGTTGCTCTTGAATTTGAGCTAATTTTGCTAATCTGTTTTTCACTATATTTATTAGAGCTTTCCCTACTTTTATCCTCATTAATTTCTGTTGTTTTGAAGTAAAGGCAAATCAAATCAAATCAAATCAAATCAAAATATTTTATTCAGCATAAAAATTGTTACAATTTCTTACTGAATATCATGAGTCTACCACCAGTTCGGAAAAAAGAAACCTCTGGCCTGAGAAGAACTGGCGAAAGAACAAAAAGCAAAAACAAAAATGCGAAAGGCACTACAGTTCTCGAGGCGTAAGCTCAGCTTTGCATTTGTGTGAGTGATAGCTATAAGCCAATAGCCGCGCATCAAAAACCAGTTTATACCAGTTTAAACCACTTGCAAGGTGGTACGTCTTCGGTCGTGCCTATCCGTACACTGCACTCACACAAATGCAAAGCTGAGCTTGTGCCTCGAGAACTGTAATTGGTACTACTTTGCCTCGTTCTTTTTTCTTTGATAGCTATTTCTTGATTTAATTAGCAATTGAGCGTAAAGATCAGGATCTCTTCTAATTTTTTCCATACGACGACGATCCAAGCCAACAGAATCTTCTCTCGCTTTTCTTCGATCGATAGTGTTTTTCGAAGCGTTTTAATGATCTGAAAAAACACTTTTCTTTTATTATTTGTAATGTATGTGCATGAAAGAGAAGAAAGTATACTGTTATCTCCCACCTGCGATTAACACTGGCGATAGTGAAGACTTTTAGGAATCGTAGCGATGCATGCGCGTGGAAGAGGTGCGTGTAGCGAGGATATTTACCAATTTCATACTATAAAGAGTTGTGTTGATTTCAAACAAATATTCTATCTGTTTTTACAACCAGTTAACAGTTGTGAGCAATATTAAAAAAAACGTTTTGGTGTTACATATGTATTTATATAAATTTTAGTGATTTGTAATAAATCCACACATATGCAACAAATATAATTTGAATAAGAAATTAATACTCAGATACAAATTTTCTTACAATATTTATCGCTATGGCCACTTTGCCCAGAGCGATCAGTGCCATAGCAGTCAATAAAAGTAACATTTTTATAAATACTGACAAAAGTTTTAACATTAGAAATTCCTTATTTTCACATCATTTTAACATTCTCGCTACACACACTTTAGGCTTATCAATTTATATACCAACTTATTAATAATTTAAAAAAATGTGCCATAGCAATCAATAATTTTGAAAACCAAAGCCAGAGTTATCAATGACTTACCTTCGTACATCGAAATTGCGGAAGTGTAGAGCACAACGAACCTTTGTAGCTTTTGGAACGCGACTTAGAACACCTAGCTGGGAGGAGAGTGGAGTATTGGAGTGCATAATTTGGGATTGGCAAATGATTTCATGTTGTTCCAGAGCTATCAACAAAACACGTCGGACACTTCTTTCTTTTTGTATTGAACCAAATTTAATAAGCGTAATTATATAAAATTCATTTGATTCAATAAAACCATTATTTAGTTAATTAATGAACATTTTTCCAGTCATAATTCGGTAATAGAAGAAAAGTTATGAAACATAATTCTAACAAATCTGGAGTCAGGACACACCAGAGCGATCAATTTTTGACTGTTTACGATTTTTTTTAATGTACTTAAAATAAAGTTAGGCACCATTATGTAAATATCCAAGGTGTACAATGGCAAACTACAATGTAAAACAATTTTTATATAACAAAAATATCTTTAGAAGAAGTGTTTCTCCAGGCAGACGCACTTTTTTTTATCGTTTGGAGAAGTAGCCTCGTACGTATAAGGGAATCCTATCCCAGTGATATGTTTAGGCTGAGACGATTGACAAGTTACAGGGATGTACGTATACAGCGTGCACGAAATATTAATGAATAGTAAAATTTAGTTTACTGCGAGTCAAACATGCACAGATTTCAAATGGTATTTGAAATAGACTGTTTAATTGACTACAGAAATACAAGAGTAAAGAGGATCCGTTATTAATTATTTTATGAATATTTCTAATAGTTCCGTATAAAATGAATGGATGAGGAAATTTAGAAGTGGCATAATTACTACAGAAAAATGATAAACTTGCTCAAATAATTGTAATCGGCTTTACCGATATTGGTTAAAAGCTTACTTAGATTGAGTGAATAGTAGTGCTCTCCGACCGATTTCGGCCACTGCGTCCAATCTCATTGAGACTGGCCAAATGTGCAGGAGATATTATAGTGCACAAGTGTACGCGCAGACACAAGTGCACTCTCTATTCCTATCACTCTCATACTCCGGTGGGACGACTGTTCGACACGACCAGTGAGAGTTAAGGCGCAGGACCAACGGCTTTACGTGCTCTCCGACGCAAGGGGGTGACACACCGTCAACTTCCCAACTCCGAGCGGTTACTGAGGCTTACTAAACAGAAAGATTCTATAACTAAGCTTAGCCTGACCCGGGACTCGAACCCAGGATTTCTCGATGTATGACCGTACATGCTAGCCACTAAACCAACGAGGCAGTCAAGTATAGTTCAGGGAATATTTATAATACGAGCAGGTGTCAAAATTTCAAATCAATACTAAATATACGTCAATACACCACCATTACAGGTCACAATATTTGATACATTACGAACAAATTAATTAATAGCTATTACTTATAATGACTACCCGTTAAATATCCACCCAATTTAGATGAAGTACATATTAAAGCAACATTAATTAAACTATGAGGTAATGTATACGACACGTGTGGCTCAGTTGGTAGTGACCCTACCTTATGCGCCAGCGGTCGCGGGTTCGAGTCCCGCTGGGGGCATTCATTTGTTGGTCACGAATGTTTGTTCTCCAGTCATGGGTATTAATATCTATATTATGTATGTATTTAAAAATTTATATGTGTAGTATATCAACTATCTGGTATCCGTAACACAAGCCTGGTAGCTTACCACGGAACTAGATGGCGCTGTTGTAAAACTGTCCCAACATATTTATTTATTTATTTACATACTAAAAATACTGGCGAGAAACAATTTAATAACTAAAAAGAATACTAATATACAAGGACATTGGTAGCCCAGTCGTAACCCGCTTGCTGATACCCGAGAGATGTGGGTTCAATTCCAGGTCTTGCACCCCTGATATTTTCACTTGTTTTAAAGTAAAGGAAAGCATCGTAAAGAAACCTGAATGTCTGAGGGAACCTAGCAAGTTTTCGAAAGACATGTGAAGTCCGCCAAGCCACCCCAAGACAGCGTGGTGGACTATGGCCTGAACCCCTCGTATTGAAGGGAAGCCGGTGCCCAGCAATGGGATGTTAATAAGGGTTATATAATACAAAAAAGAATACTTAAATTAAATAAAATACTTAAAAAAAAGTTGGTAAAAAATCCAATACAGTTTTAAAGTGAACTTTCTTAAGAGCTTCTAGTTTATTTTAATCGAACAGTTGCGCTGTTTCTAGAGCGTTACTTAAAGAAAACTTAAAGATTCAATCTTGAATTTTTAAGCATGAGAATTTTGGAGTTTCTTTTCTTAACTAAGTTCGAAATTCGACGATCTTCAAGCATAGGTGTTGAGTAGAGAAATCAATATATTTTTAGGGTTCCGTACCTCAAAAGGTAAAAACGGAACCCTTATAGGATCACTTTGTTGTCCGTCTGTCTGTCTGTCTGTCTGTCTGTCTGTCTGTCAAGACCTTTTTTCTCAGGAACGCGTGGAGGTATCAAGCTGAAATTCATATCAAATACTCAAGTCTATGGTCTCTTGGAGCTGTGAAAAAATCAAACTTCTAAGTCAACGCGATCAAAAGATACTCCCGTTTATGCCGCAAATTTTCGACACTCGCAAGGGAATCAAAACCTACAGGGTACTTCCCGTGAACTCAGAATCTTGAAATTTGGTACGAAGCAACGTCTTATAACACAGATAAAGGAAAAATTGCGAAAAGCATAAATTTTTAGTTACATCATATAATAAAAATATTTTTAATAATTTTAAACTTATTACCCCTTTACTCATACACCGTTCCGTACAGGTTTGTACGGAACCCTCGGTGCGCGAGTCTGACTCGCACTTGGCCGAATTTTTTATAACAGTCCTAATTTTGTTATTGTGTAGAACAATAATGAGTAGTGTAGTATAGTTTATATATAGTTTCATAGTGAACCTACTATGAAAATTATTGTTAATAGATATAATAGTGATATGAATAACACTAGTTTTAGTGATTTGGTTGGACAGACCGACAGTCATAATCCTAAAAGAACTTCTACATAAATAACTAACTTAATATTAATAAATTTACTTTGGCAGATGTTGTAATTGCAATATAGGTTATTAAATGCAGATAATCGATTATTGTCTTTGTTCCAAGTATGAAAAGCTTCTAATCCCGATCGGGTACAGGCTTAGCTTTCCTGATGAAAAGCTCAAAAGAGTGTAAGCATTACATGTACAATTTTTTCATTGATTTATTCTTACCACGTCGCATAATCCTCATATCCAAATTGCAATTGTTTTTAAATAAAATTAATAATATTGTGTTGTTCGTTATCTTTACTTAAAAATCGTTAAAACAAAAATTAACTAACATTTATTTTAATTACACATAGTAATTTTTAAATTTTGTCTTTCTATTCAATCCGAAATCTTTTAATTCTAAAAGTTTATTGGTGCAGTATATTTTACGTGTTCTGTAAGTTAGCATATCAAACAATTATTGGGCCAGACTTTCCTCATGCGAGACGTATCAGGCCATACCGTAGGCCATAGAAATAGGGTTACTACAAGACTAGTTAGGTACTTGGCTTATGGCGACTACACCGTAGACGATGCTTTTTCGTTTGTAGGTTATCTTTATAGTTCCTTTTTTAACAAATTCTCAAAAGAACAGATGAGATTTTATATAATCGGATTATCTTTATGAAAGAACAACTTTTTGCGTCCGTTTCTGATAGACGCTATTGTATTCTTGGGATTGTCGTGATGATATACATATTTAGGTGGCATGAGTTTTCATGTTGATAGTTACGGGTTCAATTTCTGGTAAGTTAATAAACTTGTTTTTCAATAAAATTATCATTTTAGCTTATAATCCAGTCCAATAAGGTAAAAATGAGGGAAATCTCCGAATGAAAAATTGAGTATCTTTGTAAAATTGTAATATTAAGGCCCGAGTCTTTATACTATCTTGTTTCCACATTACAAAAAAGCTGCCCTTCAAGAACACATACAATGCCCTTTATATCCTTTAATACCCCATAATACCTTTTAAGATATTCTGTGAATCCTGGTCCTCGTGTATGAAATTATACAGGGAATACCTTTTCCTTCTTAAATAAAACTAACCCTGTTTACAATTCTTTATATAAGGAAGGCGAATTCGGAAACTTTTGGCAGTTCATCCTTTGAGGGTGCAAAATAAGGGTTGAGATGGTGCAGACGTGCCTATTTTAAAGTTATAAGTGCATGGAAAATATTAAGATTTTCAATGCAGTTAATATTTTATATATATAATAATAATAATAACAAATATGTTGGGATATTATTACACACAGCGCCTTCTAGTTCCGTGGTAAGCTACGAAGCTTGTGTTATGAATACCATATAGTTGATATACTACATATATAAGTTTAAATATATACATATTATAAATATAAACATCCATGACTGGAGTACAAACATGCTTGTTAAACAAATTAATGCCTCCAGCGGGACTCGAACTCGCGACCGCTGACGCAGCACTACAAACTGCGCAAAAGTTACTATATAAATATTTACTAGCATTTCACGCGGCTTCGTCCACGTTCTAAAGAACAAAACCAACTTCTTTTACTTTTCCTATACTAAAACGTTCAGCTGAAGCTGAATCCTATGAAATAACTTCCATGGATCAACCATGGATGAACAACGGATCGAGCGTTTCGTAGTTTTTGAAATTAGAGCAAACAAAAAAAAACGTTTAACTATTTATTAGTATAGAAATTAAGATAAACTAGTAGTAAAAACCGTCACAGAACATTAGAAGTCTTGAATTTTATAGTGTTTTATTCACACCCATAAATTCCTTTTACGTATGAATAGTAGTTCGACAATATACTTAGAGAGGCGTAAAATCGTTGCCTAGAATCTTTATGTATAAAAAGAATTTTAATACGGACCTAAAACGATATTCCTTTTATAAGCTCAAGTAAGCGAAAGGCAAGTTTGTTCTTAAATCTTAGGATTTTATAGTAAAGTGATTTTCGAACAGAATTATTTTTGGTATTTTTATTAAGTCAAATCGGGATACGTTATTTAACCTATTTCGTTCGTAGTTCATTTCTAAAAAAACCTATTTAGCTTCGACTCTATTATAGTCTGGTCTGGTATTATATGTTCGACGACACGTTTGGCGCAGTTTGTAGTGACCCTACTTTCATGCGCCAGCGGTCGCGGGTTCGAGTCCCGCTGGGGGCATTCATATGTTAAACTCACATGTTTGTACTCTAGTCATGGGTGTTTATATTTATAATATGTATATATTTAAACTTATATATGTAGTATATCACCTATCTGGTATCCGTAACACAAGCTACCTTAGTAGCTTACCACGGAACTAGATGGCGCTGTGTGTAATAATGTCCCACAACTTTACATATGTATTTCTATATATTTACTAACTAGCAAACCCGGCCCGCTTCGCTGGGCGTAAGTTCAAATAAACTAAACTGTTTTTATAATTTTCTTATAAAATCAAGTACCTAGCTTAAATTACTGCTTATGATATTAGCTATGTACAAGTGAAAGTACCATCAAAATCGGTCCAGCTGTTTCAAGAGAATAACAAACAGACAGACAGACAAACAAAAATTGATGTTTTGATGTAAGTACCGTATATAATTTCAAATGCATTTAGTAAAAATCTGTTAATTTGAAATAAAAACAGACACTTAAATTTTATTTATATGTACGATAAATAATGAAAAAAATGTGTTTAAGTCAATGTAGCTTAAGATTTGAAGCTTAAGAAGCAAGTCCTCCACCATGATTAACGATATACTAAAAACAGATTTATGGTGTATGCATAGGTTCCTCACGGGGTTCCTTGGTTATCCATGGTCTTCGTCTAAGTACTATTGGATGGCGGTATGCTAAAAAAACAATGAAAGCCATAGATGTTATATCTAATTTATTTAGATAGAAAAATAAGTGTAACAATGTTGACGGTTCGTTTGGGTCAGTTGGTAGTGACTGCTTTCTGTGCCAGAGGTCACGGGTTCGAGTCCCGCGGAGGGCATACATTTGTTAAACACGAATGTTTGTTCTCCAGTCATGGGTGTTTATATTTATAATACGTGTGTATTTAAAAGTTATATATGTAGTATATCAACTATCTGCTATCCGTAACACAAGCCTCGTAGCTTATCATGGAACTGGATGACACTGTTGTAAGAATGTTCTAACATATTTATTTATTTATTTATTATTTACATAGCGTTTAATGTTCTTCCAATTATAGTGACCGCTGTCGGCTTTGTATCGATACAAACGGAAACAAATAAGTAAATAATTTTATCAGTATTAAAGTCATAGACGACGCGACGTTATGATAAACACGATCTTTTGATTTATGTCACATTCTCATTTGTTTTATATAAAACTAGCTATTCCCACGGCTCCGCCCGCGTTCTAATCACTATTAAGATATTTATTGGTGGTAGAAGGATGAAAATTTAGGGTTTTAAGGTCTAAAAATTCTGGAGGAGCACTCTCATCACCTAGACTCCAAGAGGAATAAAAAATACACTACATCCTATTCTTAGAACTACTAATAACAATAAAATCATAAAAATCGGTCAAGCCATTTCGGCGGAGTTCAGTAACAAACACTGTGACACGCGATTTTATATATTAGATTATTATCTATAAGGCAAAGTGCATCTCTTGCAATTAATATTGAATTAGATAAATCATGCTTCTTGATCTTCTTATTTTAGCGATTAGAATGCAAATATAAATATAAATAATTTTTGTCTGTCTGTCTGTTTGTCAGAGAAAAAAAACTAGAGCACTTTTCGATAAGTTTTATATAATATATCGCATCTATGATGATAAATTTTAATATAAGCGTTAAAATGTACTTAGTGATAAACAAGCGGGACCGAGGTGAGTTGCTATTTTATATAAGGGATATATGAGTCAGCTTACATTTTACATACTCAAGCAATATGTAGGCTTCGTTTACTTCATAAAGTAGAGCACTATATGGAATAGTTCAAAGTCCTAAAACGTAAGTGTTCATCTCATACATAATACGTTACGAACCTTAGGCTAAGAAGTAGTAAACGGGGCATAAAATGGACCCGATTTCAGGATCTTTTACTTTTTTATTGTATGATGGTAACTTTTCAAATTCTTGGTATATAAATGCTTAAGGACAGTGGTACCTCAATGGTGACGCGCTCGCTTGGAAACCGAGTGATGCGGGTTGGAATCCGGGTCTGTCACCTCTGATATTTTCATGTGCAAATCATTTCTATCATGACTACGTTACGTATTAAAGCCATGTGAAGTCCGCCAACACGCACTAGGCCAGCACGGTGGACTATGGCCTGATCCCCCTCGTTCTGAGGGAGGCCCGTGCCCAGCAGTGGGACGTTAAAAACGGCTGATGATGATGATGTTTAGTGTATCAATTATATAGCATCCTTGAAACAAGTCTCGTAGTTAACCATGAAACGTATTTGAATATCTTAAAATATAATAAAAATTATCGAAGTGTCTATTCATCCGATAAGCGGACGAATAAATTAAATATTATTCGTCCGACAATTGGTGTTTGATATATCGCGACTGAGACTTTTTTGCTTCTTAAATGGCCCAAAGAGAAATCAATTTGTTTTTTAAGTTTTAACATACTCGTGAATGCAATTGCGGACGTTTCTATAGTACTTTTTACAAAATACCATTTTCTTGTACATTGTTTTGATGTAGGTACATACTCTCAGGGAGTGTTAGTAACGAAAATTTCATAGGACGACTCTATAGAGCCAGCTCTTTTACATATAAAAACTCTTGGACTTATTAAAAGTGGGTGGGATCTAAATAATAAATTATCAGCTCGGTAGGTTAGGGTTATTTTTTTTTAATTTTTGGCATAGGTATATCCTGCACATAAAAATCGCTTATTTTATATTAGAAATCAAAGAAGTGATAGATATTCGTACAAACCGACAATAGTCGGACGAATAATATATTTTTTATTAATACGATTATCGGATGACTAGCAACAGCCTTTAAAATAATTTAGTCATCCAACATTTGTCGGACGACTAAATTATTTTACTCGTCCAACTAGCAGACGACTAGCATCAGCCAAAAATTATAAGATATAAACATTTTTGTGTTACGTAAAAGTTTTCCTGCAACGGAAGTGCAAGCTATCGCCGCGCTCGGGGTCACTCGTCAGACACAACATTGCCTAATGACCAATAGTTCATCCCAATTACGACTGTTATCGTCTCGTTCATGGGAAGAAAACATTAGATAAACTAAAACTACACAATCCTTCGACTTTTCTCGTGTTACTTCTTATTTTTTAAACTGAAGCTAGTTTTAATAATTGTGATGACACATTTGGGTCATAAATGAAACTATCTTTTTGTATTTTGATTTTGATCACTTTAATTCTAAGCTGTATATTTGGAATTTAGATTTTATGCAAAATATTTGTGTGCGTGCTTATGCATGGGTGTTACTTACTTATGTTGTATTCATGAAATAAAAAAAATACCTTTTCTAAGACTTTCTATCGTGCGTATAAAGCCGAGGGTGAAAATAGTATAAAATGTTTACAAAAACAATTGTCTCGATCAGATTTAAGCTAAACTTGTAAATGCTATTACAGCTTTAATTAAAGTAATTAAAAAAGCTCTCCCAACCAAAGCTTTTGCAGAGCCCTACATATACTACATGTAAAGTGTCACGTGCGCCACACTTGACTTTTTACAAGGTTACATCGATATCTTAATCGGCATTTTATTGAAATATTGTTCATTGAACGGGTTAAATTAAAAACATTTATTGGCGCATCCATTGACATAAAGTAAATCAAATAAATATTAATTATACATACTATAAAAGAGATTATAAATAAAAATAATATAAATAAATAAAAGTTATTGTTATTATAAATGAGAGTATTATAAGAAAGTAGTTTTTATAACAATCGTCAGTTTGTTCATCGCATCGCGAAAATTTAATAATTTCCTCCTTGATCTAATCCCATTTTTTATTATAACATCTTGGGACAATATTACACTCAGAGCCATCTTCTTTTGCGGTAAGCTACGAGGCTCGTGTTACGGTCACCAGATAGTTGATATACTACATAGTACACATATATTATATTTAAATACATAATATATTATTATAAATATAAAATAAATTATAAATTAAATTATTTAATTCCATTGAAATACAAATTGAAAATATTATTTTCAGTCAAAGCGCTAAAGAAGATAAGGGGAGAAGGTGGAGATTTGACTCCACCCTCTCCTCCCTTTATCTTTTACTGTCTTGAGTGATGAAGCTAGTGGTACTGATGCAAGTTTACACAAGGTACGAGAATGTTTTACGATTCTTGTCACCTGCATATAAAAAAAATATATACGTTACATATACTACTTACTATAATAAAAATGGATAAAATTTCGTTCGAAGACAACCAGGTTATTAGTATTCAATAATATTTGTTATGACTTAATTATCAGTTTAATGTATATATTTATTTATCAGTTATTATATAAATATTGCATTTAATATTGTTTGTAATTTATGCAAGCATACGATAAAAGTATGATTTTATTGTTTTTTAATATCGTACGATATTTTGATAAGTTTATTTTTAGTTTATTTTAAGATTAATATGTAGTGACATTCTTATGTCATTGTTACTATGTACAAATGGGCCTAAGTAATATCTTCCTGAGAAACTCCAGAGTCAAGCTCGAAAATGTCAAACTATGTAGGGTGAATATTGAACACTCCTACGCATAGAAATAGTGATAGTGTTTATAGAAATAGTGTTACGTTCGTTGGTGTAGAAGCATATCATTAGCATAGTATATCAGTGGTAACGTGTTTGCTTGAGAAACCGAGTGAAACGGGTTCAAATCCGAGTCTCAAACCTCTGATATGTGCAAATCCTGTCCAACATGAATAAAACTTGTGTTACGGTAAGGAAATCATCGTCAGCTGCATTAATCTGTGAGAACATAGCAGGTTTTCAAAAGAAATATTTCTTTAAAATCCGCCTTAAATTCCCCCATCCCGAACTCGGCCAGCGTAGTAGTCTATAATCTGATCCCTTAATATTGGAGGGAGGCCCGTGCCCAGCAGTGAAACGTTAAAAAGGGCTACTTGCAACATCTGTTTGTTTAATACAGCATTAATTAGTTCCTAATAGAATACAGAACTAACGGCAACTACAAAATAAAAAGAATATTAGATTTTTCTATCAAGAAAATATCTGTAGCAATTTGTAGTTTGAAAGTTGCTGGTGTTTCAAAGACTACGTAAAGCTGTCTCGTGCCTGATCTTTTCTAACTATATCGGATGGTCGTCAAAGAGCTTTAAAAAAGCTCGCTATTTTTTAAAGCTTTCTAATCTGTAACCCTTAGTTTGTAAAAATATGCTTTTATCGCCGGAAGGATGTTCGATATGAGTTGCAGACGAAATGTGATGAAGTAGAAATGGTAGTCGTCGCTTACACTTGTTGGAGCACGCTAATGTTTTTTTTAAAAATAATGCGTTTAAGTTTAATACTTTTCTAAAACCGATCATTTAATTATTAGGCTATGAGGGTCTTTATAGTGAGTTTCCTGCCAGAGATATTGAGGAAAAGGGACGATAAATGTAAGTAATAGTAGAATTATTTCTGTACTATAGACTACTAGCTTAGCCTTGGTTTGTTCAAATGAGAGTATATTAACTCAAATCTTTTAAGCGTATAAAGGTAAAAAAAATATAATTATAGGAAAATAAACAATAGTGTGATAATGAACTAATATGAAATTTTGGTAATTTATTGTAAGCTATTGAGTCTATTTGCATATACTTTTAACTTGCGGTAATGTGATATAGCGAGGTACTCGATTTGCTACGATTTTTTTGTGCCTTCTTAGATTGTTATATACAAGAAGGGGCATTCGTTAACGCCATTGAAAATAAATTTATAATATGAATGAAAAATTGTGTATCATAATATCATTATTAGGTATATATCATCATCGGTGATTGGTAAATTTCAATTTATTCCTTTTAAAATAGTTATTTATTATTTCGGCGTCGCGCAGTTTGTAGTGACCCTAGTTGCTGCGCCAGCAGTCGCGGGTTCGAGTCCCGTTGGGGGCATTCATTTGTTGAGCACGAAGCTCCAGTCATGGATGTTTATAGTTATAATATGGATTTATTTAAACTTATATGTTATGTGTAGTATATAAACCATCTAGTATCCATAACACAAGGCTCGTACCTTACCGTGGAACTAGATAGTGCTGTGTGTAAATGTCCCAACATATTTATTTATTTATTTGTTACATCTTAATCTATATTAACTTATTCAAAATATGTATTTATCTACGAGCACGTATTATATTTAAAAAAAAATTAAAAATTAGTACGTAAATATAAAAAAAAAACACTTAAAAATTATTATTAGTACCGAATTTATAACACACACAAGAATATACAGATTAATAATTGTTTTTTGAAAAGGTATGAAAATAAGTCCGGTAGGTATATACTTACTCATACATATGCATAACTATGAAGCTTTTACAGTTTGGCCGCAACTCGGCTACTGTTCTTCGAGCTTTAAGTTCATTTTGCCTATATCACAAATTTCTATCAATATTACATTCACTTGTGATGAAAAATAAGCTTTGTTGCTAACAAAATATGGTTTAAAAGGACGTAAGTTTATGACAGTCCCTTCACAGTACCAAAGTCATCTATCCCGTTATCAAAGACTGTCACATCGTAAAGAGTCATCGTCATTTTTATCTTCTCTTAAAGACTAACCGCTTTTATGATTTGTGATAAGGAAGTGAAAAAATGGAAAAAATAAATCAGCTTAGAATATAGAGATTTTAATTTTATATTAATTATTAGTTTTAACAAAGCTCCGCTTAATACTTTCTTAGGTTTACGCGAATATTTCATTATAAATGAAACTATCTTTTCGGATTTTGTCGCGGATTATTTTGATTTTTGGTTCTCGACGTTTCGAATTCTTTACAGCACACATGGTCACGGGAGTATCACTACACGGGGGTCACTAAGGTATTAGGCGTCTCAGGGGGTTATATACTTGTTACAGACAGTGCCTACCCACAATTTACAAATATTCCATAATGGCACCAAAGTATTGATTTATATGATTCTTAGCTTGTTTATACACATATATAAATACGTAGTATGTGATTAGTATTTTAATTTCGATCATTTCTTCACAGATTATCATTATCCACAATAAGTAGAATTTTAATAATAATCATATTTTTTATTTGATAAAGTTCGTAAAAGACTAAAAAAAAGCGATGAACTAACAGAGGAGAAAAAAGCACTGAACTTTTCGTCTTTGCCTATTCATATTTATAATATAGATTGTTCTGCTGCTAAGATTCTGCTAAAGTCTAAAATTATTACGATTATTTCCTTCCCTTCTTATTTATTTATTCAAATAAAGGACTTTTTCAACTTATAAATTTTCAGAAATTAGATTTGAGTATCCTAATTAATATTAGGACGTTTTAAATCGATATTAATTTTTCAGACGTTTTCATACTAAATCTGCTATTAGTGTTGGAGACAAATCCAACGAATTAAAGATCAGAAAAATAAGTCCAGCCGTTCTTGAGTGAAATGGTGTAGTAACTAACCCGATATTATATATTTAGATAAACTAGCGAAATACTCTCGTTTTGCTCGGGCGCGTACTTAGGTTCATGATTTGAACTAGATATGCACGTATGAACTACTATGTAACATAATAGTTTAAACAAAAGTTCTTCAGTGTGCGGTGTTCTTAATTTAATTGTTATATTCTATTAGACGATAGATCTAGTGAAATCGTTGTACTCCTCACGAATCTAATGAAAAAGTGCTATATAATAAACAAAACAGTGAAGCAGAGCTTGTATTATGCATGCATAATACAGTATGCCGCTTATCAAACGTATAGACAGAAAAATATATTACTTTATCGTACACAGAGTACAGAACAAAAATATAGCATGGAAATTAAGAACTTATTGTGTTACGTATAAGCGTTATCTTCCCGCGTTTAATTTTAATTTATCAGATGGTGAGAATACAGTACTTATATAGTAGGGTTGCGACAGAGTTAAAAGGTTATCAAGCCAGGGTTGCTCAAGTGTTGAAAACAAATGTGTTAGACGAATGTAATTTAATAATTTTCCAATAAAATAATGCGAATAATTAATATAGATTATAAAATTAATTATTCGTATGAAAGAAGAAAATTAGTGGAGTTGAAAAATTTTTCTTTCTATTTAAGTAAATTAAAAGTCCAGAAAAGAGCTTTTTGTTTTATATACATATTTAGGTATCTTTCAAGCGAAATGTTCCGGTTCCTTTTTTTTTCTTTTAAAGTTTTAGATATCTTTATCACGTTCAAATTTATAAGATATTTAGGTATTTGACTTTGCAAACTTGCAAACTTTGCATACATTAACTTTGCAAAAGAAGTTAATGCATTAAAGCAATGCGTCAGAAACAAACGGCGATATGTAATATTTGCGTCATAAGTATTATATAAACGTGTTCAGCCCTCTCTCAACTTTCCACTACTGGTAATGGTTCTCCCTTTAACTACCAGACTGGCCAACTATAGGTTGGCTAACTTCAGATGGCTATTTTTCAAAAACTTATAGGTTTTTTTAGATATACGACTTTCTTTATGATATTTTTCCTCACCGTAAAAGAATACATGGCAAACGTGTTGGATATTGATGAAAATATCTGAAGTGTTAAACACGGATTCGAACCCACTTCACTCCATCAATTTCCATATGTATGGATTGAGGTAATCTGTATATACATAATATGAAATTGCTTCAAACTCAGTGTATTTGATTTCATTAATAACTATTGACAGTAAAGGCGGAAACTTAATCTTGTGGTCCCTTCCAAGAATAGATGTATCTAAGACTACTACAGGTAATCCAAAGAGATTAGAGCTAGCATTGCTTACTACCTACTGGTAGTGGCTTAGACTTGCAAAGGGTAAAACATGTATTTAATTTTAATGCACATACTAACATATTATGGTCTTTGATTTACCTCAATAGAGTGTATAGATCATTTATTTATTTATTTATTTATTTAGTTATTTATTTATTTATTTATTAGGATTACTAACAGAAATTACAACAGTAATACATAGAAATAATTTACATAATACATTGATCACAGTATAATTGTAGAAGACAGTGATTTATTTCCGCGTGAATATTTTGTACAGTATGAAGTAGTATGGCTATAGCCGCACTGGGTAAAGAAAATCGCGCGTTTCGCTCACTCGTGCACCGGCGCGGCGCTATTTATTATTCTATTATTCATTTTAGACGATCGTCCCAGTTGCGACCTGCATCGAACTGATAGTAATCGTGCGAAATTTTATTCGCAGTACGTAATAAATGTAATTCCGATCACGGGAAATAAACCAAGCGAATAAAATTCTCGTGGTAAAATTTTGTAGTGCGGACAGGCCGTTACGCCGAAGGAAAACATCGTGAGACCTGCATGTCTGAACGAACCTAGCAACATTTTAAAAGACATGTCGAATCTGCTAAATCGCACTTGACCAGTGGACTTGTGGACTACGGCCTGATCCTCTGAAAACCCGTGTCCAACAGTGGGATGTAAGAAGATCTAAGTACAGTACAAAATACTAATAGATAAAGCGAAACAGTGTCTCTTCAACGACAACATTGATTACACAGCAGGATAAATAAGGGTGTGTTTGTGCTGCCTCAAAACAAATAGGCTTCGCGAACAAACAAGCCTCGTACTACCTCCATTTCGAGGATAGGATGTTACTAAAATGCTAATTAACTAAATTTAAGATTATAATATATATTATGAGGATAATAATATCTATTTTATCCTTACAGTATCCCGTGTCTTTGTTTTTTGGGTTGTATACGACTAATAGAGTAAAAGTTCGATCAAGTTTTTCCACTTGTATCTTAATCGTTTAGTTAAATATGTTGAGACATTATTACACACAGCGCCATCTAGTTCCGTGGCAAGCTACGAAGGAAGCTTGTGTTACGGATACCAGATAAACTACGTATTTAAGTTAAAATAAATACATAATATTATAAATATAAACACTCATGAATGGAGTATAAACATCCGAGTTTAATAAATGAATGCCCAGCGGGGCTCAAACCCGCGACCGCTGGCGTAAGAAAGTAGGGTCACTACAAACTGCGCCAAAAGTGTCGTCGTTATTTAAAAAATTAAGACTGGCCTTTTCTTTTCATAATAAACTTATTTTTTAGTATTCTGTCATTTATTATATATATTCTGTTATATAGTTATATACCAACAAAAAATAGTTATTACAAAATAATTAATGATCACCATAAAATTTGATAAAGCTAGATGATGTATAGATCAGCGACAAAAATCCGTTAACTAAACAACACTATAGATTCAAACCCGAGCGAAGCAAGGGCACGAGTGTAATATAAATTATTGAGTGAACAGACAGACAAACATTATGTTAGTCATTTTCGAAGCGATAGTACCAAAGCAAAGCACACTTGAGTCTCCCTGAATGTTTTGAAGAAGCCATCTTATCAAGATTACGCGTCGACGCACAGTCAATCCCTCTGCGTGGAGATTTACGCTTTATTTTATAGGAAAAAAAATAAAATTTGACATAACGATTTCGGAACGGTCATCGCTGGATAATAGACAGTACGTTATTTTTCTATTATATGCATGTTATTGTGGAAAGCAAATCAAGCAAGCAAACAATGTATAGAAATGCTAGAAAATTTCGACGAGTTTTTTTTCAAATTTGTACATAGTCATACAGCATGTGTTATAATAATATTATAATATTTAGAAAATGTTAATAAAATCTTTTCTATTGATGAGAATCAGTATTTCCAAACCGTCGTACAATAGTAGTAGTTGTGTACCGACTATGTACACTAGTTGAAGTTAATTTACGAGAAAGTGCAGTGATAAGTAAGCAAAAAGTGTATAAAGTGTGTTATTGTACTATAAGTAGTATTTTTTTATGTTAAAAATATGTTAATTATTTTTTACCATTCGTATTAAATTGATCGAAGTTTCTTATAAGTGGGATTGTCTCTTCTCTAAAAGCTGTTAGAACTGTAATTGTTATATTGATTCAATAATTGGACATTGTTATGCAAACCAGAACCAACCTACAATGGTGGTTAAATTGAGTTAAGTACATAGATAGGTCCAAAATCGCATGATTTATATATGCTAAAAAGATCAAAGCTATCTACATATTCTATAATATTATAAAGGTATTTTTGGGAAAGAGGTTTAAACAAACTTTGTATACAGTTTTTTTGAAAATCAATCATATCAGATTATAGAATGACTTTTTTCATTCTGTGGGTTGGTTCTGGTTTGCATAACTATGTCCAATTATACATTGAAACCGACTTCCAAAAAGGATGAGGTATTTAAGTACTTGAGTGTTTATAATTTTTGAAACTAGAATTAGTTTATCGCGCAATGGAATTTACGATATTTATTTAAATTGGTGTATTTTTACGCAGAAAATTACCACTTTAAGTGTTTATCCGATTCTGTGTGATTTATATTGAAAACCAGCGACTCACCTGGTTTAGCGTCAGCGAATCCACGGGTTCCGCTAATTAAAATAAATAAAATGTCTACTTCCTTCTTTTTGAAGTCGATTAAAAAGTAGTCTAAGTTACTCTTTATAACATTAGCTGTCAGGGAGTGATGGTCTTGTCAAAATCGGTCCAGCCGTTTTAGAGATTAGACGGAACAAACAGACAGACAAACCAAAAATTGGAGATACTCGTAGATAGGAAAAATTGTATTTAAATAAGTTTTTTTTACAAATTGTCAATAATAATAGTGGTCGAATTTGGACCACTAGAACAACACTAAAACGCAAACTATTGACGCAAAACAGGTAAAAATTGTATTATTTGACTCCATTACATCAGAAGCATATAAGTTATAAAATCAATTTAAAACATTCAGCTCGTAAAAATTTTATTATCAAAATATAACATACACTTCTTATTACATTTAAACATGGGATACGTCATATGTTTACATATTACAAGAATATTTATTTCAATCTTTTCATATCGTCACTGAGGAGTTAAAACGAAACTAAAACAATTATCTAATTTGATACATTTGGCTCAAAAAAACGACTCGTTTGGCTCAGTTGGTAGTGACCCTGCTTTCTGCGCTAGCGGTCGCGGGTTCGAGTCCCGCTGGGGGCATTCATTTGTTAAGCACGAATATTTGATCTCCAGTCATGGGTGTTATTTATAATATGTATGCAATTAAAATTTATATGTATTTATAATATATCAACTATCTGGTATCCGTAACACAAGCCTTGTAGCTTACCACGGAACTGGATGGCGCTGTTGTAAGAATGTCCTAACATATTTATTTATTATTAATTCGAAGTGGGCCTACTTGCTGTGCTAGCGGTAGCGGGTTTGATTTCGCTGGGGTATTAATTTATATAACGATCACGAATGTTTTCCATGGGTGTTTATACATGTACTATGTATGTATTTAAAGTTATATATGTTTAGTGTATCAACTATCTGGTATCCGTAACACAAGCCTCGTAGCTTACTATGATACTAAACGATGCTGTGTGTTAATGTCTGAACATATTTATGATAAAGTGGTAGTGCCATGCTTGTTACCTTCGGGTAGCAGCCGAATGAGCCGGCACGCACCGTATAGTACCACTCTCTAACATGAAGACCGGCGTGAAGTGGCAGCTATGCTATCACGTTTCGTCCGGTGAGTGAGAGTCCGGGAGGCCCACTCTCCTTCCCTCCTCCCTCTCTCTCCCTCCCTCTTCTCTTCATCCTCCGTCTTCGTTCCCCCTCCCTCTTCCCTCCCTGGCTTGCAGATGACCATGGGCGGAGGTGATCACTTCCCATTAGGTGAGCCTCCTGCCCGTTTGCCCCCTTTTTACTATAAAAAAAATATATTTGTTTATAAATATTTTTATTGATCAAGTGATGATTAAGATCAGTGTGTCGTGATAATCAAAGACCAAAAATTTTTTAACCGACTGCGGCGAAACCCAAAGGATGGTTATGTATTTGATTTGTTTGTATGTACATATTATGTATGTACGTCCAGTTCTATGTTCACTTGTTACTAAATGTTACAACATTTTACTCGTATTACGAAATGGCGCGATTGATTTAGGTGATTCATACATCGTTAGATTCGTCTTGAGACAAGACACGAGTGTCATAGATGTGGTACAGAAAACCGCGTCTACGCGTATCATCGTTTTACATTATCACTAAGACTATTCTTTTATCCATCTTCATTATTGAAGTGAAACTTCTTTAGAATCGATGTGATTTCAAACTCGATGAAACGAAAAAATAAGTCCATAGTACGCTCAGAGACGGAGAAGATTAAGCCTTAATTTAAATTCAAGTTTTACTTCTGACATGTGTACCTACTTTGTACACACGAATTTTTTATCTAACACTCAGTCATTCTATAGGTTATGCAATATGACCAAACTTTCAATTAACTTTAAGCACCAAGAATAAAAATTTCGAACTTCTTTGGCTTTTGAAGTGGTTGTTCGTGTATCTATGGGGCTTTAGTATTATTCAAAGTCACGTCAGTAAGAAGTGGTTCTCTGACCTGCCATCCATAAGTAGATATCAGCGTAAATAAGGTCAAGTTTCGTTAAGAGATATGTATAGAATTAATTGGTCTAGACAAAAGCAATTATTGTGAAGATGCCGGAATCTGGTGCATGTATTAATGGAAATAAACACATACATTCATTCATATTTTATACTAGCATTTCCCGTGGCTTCGCACGCGTTCTAAGGACCGGAAACTTAATTCTTTATGAGTCGCACGGTATGGTACCACGCAGAAGTAACGCCCTCTCTTTCCGTTTTTGTAACATTTTTCATTAATGCTCCGCTCCTATTGGTCGTATAGTAATGTAATATAACCTTCCTCGATAAGCGGACTATCCAACACAAAAATAATTTTTCAATTCGGACCAGTAGTTCCTGAGATTAGCGCGTTTAACAAAACAAACAAACAAACTCTCCAGCTTTATAATATTAGCATAGATTTTCATGTCCTTTAGAGAATACCATAAAAAATTTCTACTTCCAAAAAAAAGAACATTTGTAATGGAATCGAAATTCATCATCATCGATCATTTTTATTAAACAAGATGTAACACTCCACTACTTCAATATTTATTAATTACTAGCAAACCCAGCCAGTTTAGCTGAGCATAAGTTAAACTAAATTAAATAATTTTTATAATTTTCTAATAAAATACAGACAGAGTTACTTTCGCATTTATAATATTAGTATGGATATTGTGTTGAAGTCGGAACTAACGATTTAAATGATTTTGGTTCTCAGATAGGACCTAGGCTACTTTTTAGGGCGAAAAAAAGGCTGTAAGGATGTGAAATAGGGGATGAAAGTTTGTATGGAAATTACGTCATTTTAAAGCTAGAAACTTGAAACTTATTGTTTAGGCTTTTGATTAGGTATACATAAATAATTAGCCTAAAATAGTATTTTAATGGAGATAGTTACAAAATATTATTAAAAGAGTTACGCAATACGATCAGGTCACTTGGAAAGATGTAAACATGTTCCGATGATTGTAAGCTTATGTAAATAGCTATCTATGGATAATATAAATATTTTATATTTTAAAGTATTTAAGATCTAAGAGTATATAAAGAAATATAAATATTTTGGGACATTATTTTACGCAGCGCCATCTAGTTCCGTGGTAAGCTACGAGGCTTGTGTTACATAAACTTTGTTAGTTAGTTTTCGTGTTATTTAACTTTTAAATACATACGTATTATAAATGCAATCACCCATGACTGGAGTATAACATTCGTAATCAACAAATGAATGCCCTCAGCGGGACTCGAACCCCCGGCGGCAGGCGCAGAAAGTAGGGTAGGTACCAATTGAGGCAAACCTGTCGTCGAAAATATTCTTAGATGATACAGAGGTGGCGTTTGTTTTTATTATGTTGACACTTCGAAAGTTTAACAAAAAAAAAATAATAATTTCAATGTCTGATGATCAAACGACATTGGAAAATGTAGGCATGACAATTAATGGCACATTTTTGAATAAATAAACGTTACCACTTACCCATATCTTATAGTGAATTAATTATATGTAGTGTATATCTATACTAATATTATAAAGCTGAAAAGTTTGTTTGTTTATTTGTTTGGTTGAACGCCCTAATCTCAGGAACTACTGATCCGAATTGAAAAAATTTTTTTGTTCTGTTGAATAGTCCGTTTATCGAGGAAGACTATAGGCTATATTACCTCACGCTACGACCAATAGGAGCGGAACATCAATGAAAAATGTTGCAAAAACGACAGAAAAATATATTTTTTTATGATTTTCAGCCTTTAGAAGGCGAGCCGCGGGAAAGGCTAGTTATAGATACGATCGCGAGACTATTTAAAAGTCATATATTCCTAATCTGTTATTGCATTTCAGTGGACGACCAGTCTGATGCTGAGGCAGGGGTTTCCTACACAGACACGATGGAAAATAAAAATGGCAACTCCAAGATTCTTAAACGACTTGAAACCGTGCCAGATATAAAGCGAGACACGTCTGGAATAACAACCCAGTACATTGCTACTGGTATAGGTTAGTATATGAAATTGATGAAAAATTGCTATAAAAGGTCTAAAATGAAAAAAAAAATACGTTTGGCGCAGTTTGCGACCCTATTTTACCCCCAGCGGTCGCGGGTTCGTGTCCCGCTGGTCATTTGTTTAACTCGGATGTTTATACTCGTCATGAGTTAATATTTATAATATGTATGTATTTAAACTTATATAATATGTAGTATATCAACTATTTGGTATCCGTAACACAAGCTTCGTAGCTTACCACGTAACTAGATGGCGCTGTGTGTATTAATGTCCCAACATATTTATATAAAAAAAAATTTAGTGACATTTTATTTGCTTTGTCATTTTCTCTGTTTGGAGTATTTTGTATAACTACTTCATAATTTTTTAATTTTTTTCCAACTTTAAAATAAAGTAAATATCAATGTTGTTGTAAGTTTTGCGTTTGTTTTTGCCAAATGAGAATCTATTTTTATTTTTTAATATAATTCGTGAGTGCCTTTAGCTCAATTTATGGCGACGCTACTTGCTGTGATAGTGGACGCAGGGTTGAGTTCCGCTAGGGGCGTTGATTTGTTGAGCACTAGTACAAAACTCCAGTCATTGTGTTTTTTTTATAATAAGCATGTATTGAAAGTTAAATATGTGTAGTGTATTAACCATCTGGTATCCGTAACCCAAGATGAAGCATACATACGACATACAGTTGAGCACAAATTATTTCGCCAGTGTCACGTAGAATGTAATAATGTCCCAACATATTTATTAACGTTTTCTTTCTTAAAGTCACTACAGCTTTACGCCTCGCCGGAAAGTACAGTATTACTAGTTACTAAGTCATTCTCCCATAACAAGATGAATCGACACATTCGGGAAGGATTGAGGGGGTTGTTATCGCCCAGTGTACTCGTATTATCTAGGGGTGATAATAATTCAACCGTATTAACGTCCCACAGACAGGCATGGGTCTTATCGTAATGCGAAGGGGATCATGCCATGGCTTACCATGATATTCATATACAGATTTTACATGTCGGTCGACTAAATTCCTTTATTTAGATATGCAGTTACCCCGTTTTCTGTAACCCGAATATAAATTGGAATAGCTATTCTTTTGTAAATCGTAAACGTGCAAGATCGGATAAGGGATCACTGTACTCGATCTATCAAGCGTATATTACCAGTTGGTTTGCCTTAGCTTATACAAGTACATATTGACAAACATGCCGACTTTTTATATATACAAAGAGTTGTATCAGCCCTTATTAACGTCCCACTACTGGGCACGGTTCTCCCTTCATTATGAGGGGATCAAACCATAGTCCACCACTCTGGACAAATGTGGGTTGTTAGGTTTTCTCAGACATGCAGGTTTCCTCGCGATGTCAGTATTACTCAATGTAAATTATCAAAATTTTATTATTCTTAGCCGAACACGTTAATTTACGGTACTATATTTCTCTCAACCCATTTTTTAAACTTTTGTCACAAGCTAAATCTATATTTACTCATAGTTCACGATTAAATAGATATTATTGTTGTTTGTAATAATTAATTATGCTTCCGTGTCGAATCGCTTGACAAAGATTAACCTTTAACGCTAACGTACGTCAAGTAACTTGAGCTACTTATATCACAGCGATGGCGCTTCATGAATCGAACTTTGGACTTATTGACGTGAAGAATATAAATAACAAAATCGTAATAATAAAGCAGGCGACAAGCACGTGATAGATTTTGATATGATTTTCACTGAAGATAGCGAGCTTAAAATATAAGACTTTAAGGGTTATATATATATTTCAAACAGGAAGGAAGCGAAATTCTAGCTTTTGGGTGTACCTCTCTATACATCACTTTTGGTAATGTAGGCGGCAGAGTGTGAGGTTTGAGAACCGGGTTGGGTAGAAGTAGTTACTCTATTTTTCAGTCATAAAATAACTAATAGCTACCTAAGGTTGAAAAGTTGATGGTGTAAACAAATAATACCATTATGAAAATTGAGTCAAAATTATGGAGTAGATATGACGAGAACGTATTATTGTCATATTTTAATAGATCTATGGAAAATAAAGTGGCTTTTTGTAAACATCTCAGTCGAATCAAAGTTATTTTAACAATTTCAGTAAACCTAGGAGCATTCGCTGCTGGAGTGTGTGTGGCGTGGTCATCATCAGCTCTACCTTTGTTCACGTCACCACAAGATGAGGTACGAATACTTTGTTTTTAAATAGTAGTTGTGGAATTCCTATATCTAGGATCCATCATTGCACTAGTTTTAGAACAATAATATTGCATTTTCAAGCCCATAGGCTTAAATAGCTTAAAAATGAAAGCTAAGCTTAAACATTATGTACACATAGGTCTTTAAATTTTAAGGCCAACGATAAAATTTTTGTAAACAACTTAAATCAATAATTGAACAAGTGGCCCATGTGGTATTAATCACGCATGTACGAAAATATGTGATAATATTAGAAGGAGTGTAGATGCACTACATAATATTATGTGTCAATAAAGAAAATTTGCACCCATCGCCAAATATTAATGTTATGAAAAACTTATAAAAATAAGGAATTTATTAAAATCAGTTAAATTTTCAATTGGATATATACGTAAATGCCCAGTTGTGAGTCCAATAAAAGCTTGCAAAAAGAAATATCACTTTCTTTTATGTATTCGCAATGAAAATTTGACTTAAGGAAGCTTAGGAATATTAATTTGTTTTCTTACTTAATATACGAACTATACATTTAATATTAGTTCAATATACACATTTAAAATTTAAATGGTTGTCAATTTAATGACGTCATCAAAATTAATTATGTATACATTTTAATTTGAAACAATTCTGGGTGTCATAAATAATGTTTTCATAGCCCGCCCAATAAATAACAGGCCCGCGGGGAAGCTTTGGGGGTGCAGTAGACGGACGGGTTAACTTTGTATTATAAATGAAACTATCTTTTCGGATTTTGCCGCGGATTTATTTTGATTTTTGGTTCCCGACGTTTCGAATGCTTTATAACAATCATGGTCACGGGAGAGACTAAGGTATTTGACGTCTCAGGGGCTTATATACTTGTTACAGACAGTGCCTACCCACAATTTACAAAATATACAAAATGGCACCAAGGTACCTTATAATGTCAAATATTCGCGTAAACCTAAGAAAGTATTAACTGGCTTTGTACTGCAGCTTTGTTCGTCTAGAGTATAGACTGTTCATCAGAAATGTGATGTCTCCCGGCCAATTTCAGCTGATATCATAGAGACTAGCCAACTGCACAGATATTATACTAACTAAGTATGGGCTTAAACGCAAGTGCACTGTAAATTCTTGTTACTGGCGTACTCCGCTGGGTTGGCTAAATGTCCCAAAAAGGCTAGTTACGCCATTGATTACTACAGTATAGCCCAATATTGTCACTATAGTAAGAATAGTGACGATATTGTAGTAGGCAAATATCAGTACAACTTTCTTAAGAAAATAGAACTGCACAGAATTTAGTAGTAACGTACAATACATCAAAATATCGTTGAAAGTACAAAAAAGTTACTTTTTCTATATTAACTTTAATACCAAAAAAACCAAAGAATATTTTTTTGGCTTTTTTTATTACTACTTCCCTAGAGTTAGTTTAGTTAGTAGCGTTTGAAAACCGCTCGTCTAAGCGCTAACAAACTAGTAACCCCAGTATTCCTAAGACAAAGATTACTTAAGAAGTTGATGAATCTTAAGTAAGGCGTGTACTTAAGCCTCGAACTTGCCCAAATTGAATTAGGATAGAACTATGTGAAAGTTTACCGCTTTTAGGTTTGTTTCGCAAAAATACTGTACATTGTTGCTAATTGGATCTCCATTGGCCATTTCTTACTCAGCCCTTTCTAAGGTCTTATTAGATAGAGGACATCCTTAGGTTGTTAAAAATGTTTTTCGAAAAATTTGGTCTTCTCCTTGCGTTTCCGTTTCCGGTTCCGGCTTCCATCACTTAAAATGAAGTGGTAATCACGTTATAAATAATTCGTTTTCGTTGAACTTAACTGTTAAACTAAGAGGTGCAAAACCTGGGAATTGAACCTGCTTTACTATGTTTTATAGGTGAATGTATTACCACTGGGCTACAACTGCCGTTTTATAGAATAGATCCGTCCTATCTCATCAATCCTTTGCTACGATACTGCGTCAGAATAACAATTATACATATTCGGCGCAGTTTGTAGTGACCCTACTTTCTTGCGCCAGCGGTCGCGGGTTCGAGCCCCGCTGGAGGCATTCATTTGTTAAGCCCGGATGTTTGTATTCCAGTCATTTAAACTTATATATGTAGTATATCAACTATCTGGTATCCGTAACACAAGCTTCCTTCGTAGCTTACCACGGAACTAGATGGCGCGTGTGTAATCATGTCCCAACATATTTTTTACAAACATGCATTTGTTACAATTTACCCAAACATTTTAATATTCATTATAAATAAAAAGAAATTCTAAACTTTGGTAAACGATTTACTTCAAACGAGGTCGAGCAATTTGGCTACTTACTTATATCAAATTTTCATTATAATGAATAAGTTTTAATAAGAAACAAATAAAATTGCCTCGAAAATCTGAAGATTTCCGAGAAAATGAATATGTTTTTATAGTATTTTTTACAACAACTCAAAGATAGCAAACTTTTTGTTTGTATAGGATGTTCTTCGGTTATTATAAAATAAAATTGCTCAAGCAGTTTGGTCCATTATAAAGTTAGACATAATAGGGGTTTCTTTTGGGCCAGCTGTTTGTATGTATGTTTGTATTTAGCTCTTTATAATTTCCCATTTCTGCTAGGCACGGGTTTTTTAATACGAGAGGGATCAGGTTATAGTCCACTATCGACCAATTGCAAGTTGGCGGACTTTACATTTGTTCTGAAAAGTCCACAGTTTCTCTCAGTCATGCAAGTTTTCTTTCTATGTTTTCTTCACTTAAAGATAAGTAGTAATCACGTTGAATATGATTCGCATATGAAAATATATGAGGTGCGATACCCGGATATTGAACTCATTTCACTTATTTCCCAAGCGTATGCTTCACCACTGAATTGCCATTACCACTGCTCTTTGCTCATACCTATTAAAACTTTCATCAGTAATATTAGAAAAAAGATGTTCAAAATAACATCTTTCGTAGAAAGTTTTTTTAAATACTTTCCTTTATAACGAAGATATATCAATTTGTTAAGTAGAATGAAGTTAGAATAAACGTCATTGAAGAGATACCGTTAGGGCGAACAAGACGTGGGCGGTTCGTTAGCTCTGGATGAAATACAAGTTGATTTATTAATTATCTAGTTTAAAATTATGAAATTAGTTGTTATTAAAGTTGTATTTTTGCTAGTTTGAAGGTTATTATTTAATTGATGTCTATGGATTCGATACTAAAAAAAAGTACTCTTTTTAATACTTTCTTAGGTTTACGCGAATGTTTGACATTATAAATGAAACTATATTTTCGGATTTTGTCGCGGATTTATTATGATTTTTGGTTCCCGACGTTTCGAATGCTTTACAGCAATCATGGTCACGGAAGAGACTAAGGTATTAGACGTCTCAGGGGGTTATATACTTGTTACAGACAGTGCCTACCCACAATTTTTTACAAATATTCAAAATGATAGACTATAAAATTATACATTTCAATTCTATACTTTTAAGATTTTAAAATTTTAAATTATATTACAAATATGGCAATATTATTAACTTATTTTTAGCTACTATAATTATAATTATTATAATTTTCTAATATTTGTTAAAATAATATTAAGTAGTGTTGCTATTATTAAAATATGTATAATGTGTTATATTAAAATATAAATTATTAAAGCAATATTAAACTTTCAATAATAAATTATAGATTAATAAATTAAAGATAAAAGTTCTTTTGAATTATAACAGTTATTTAAGTATTTATAAGTAGTTATAACAGTTATGTAAGTATTTATAAGTTCTTTTGAATTATAACAGTTATAATTCAAAAGAACTTAAAGAGGTCTATGTGGATTGAGCATAGTTAGATTTGTTTAATATTATATTATCAAATTTAAAAATGATTTAGTTTGCAGTGGTGTTGCTTAATATTTAACTTAAAATAATTATCAAAACTCAAGTTGTTTTTAACTATTAATCTTTAATTTATAATATATGAAAGTTTAATATTGCTTTAATAATTTATATTTTAATATAACACATTATACATATTTTAATAATAGCAACACTACTTAATATTATTTTAACAAATATTAGAAAATTATAATAATTATAATTATAGTAGCTAAAAATAAGTTAATAATATTGCCATATTTGTAATATAATTTAAAATTTTAAAATCTTAAAAGTATAGAATTGAAATGTATAATTTTATAGTCTATCATTTTGAATATTTGTAAAAAATTGTGGGTAGGCACTGTCTGTAACAAGTATATAACCCCCTGAGACGTCTAATACCTTAGTCTCTCCCGTGACCATGATTGCTGTAAAGCATTCGAAACGTCGGGAACCAAAAATCATAATAAATCCGCGACAAAATCCGAAAATATAGTTTTACTCTTTTTAAAGTTATTTGTCCATATTTTAAAGCTCACGTTTTATTATATAATATTATTATATTTTAGAGCTTTTTGGATATTAAGGACATAACTGTAATTTAAAAATTGTAAGGAAAGCTGTTGAGGACTTATTAAGATTATACCAGTACATCTAAAAAGATCAAGTACTTACTGTATAACAAATACTTAAAAATCAATTCAGAGCTTATTAAACACCTATATAAAATATTGATAGAAATGTACTGTTTTTGTTGAATTTTTGTTTAAATTTCTAGTCCTAAAGATTCTAAGAACATTTAGCTTGTAAAACATTTGAATAACACTAACGAAAATATATCCCCTATTTTATGATTAGTAATAATAATGAAATACAAACGAAATAGTAGTGGGTTCAAAAGTTAAATTAAACGTGTAATAACTTGGTAATCTGTAAAGTAATATAACTTGCGTGATCGCAGGTGACGCGTCCTTTGTAAATAAACCCATTGTGTGGTCGCCCTTCGTTTAAAATCAGGGCTGTACATTCCAATTTAAAGGATTTATTTTTCCATTATAAAAATAAAGTTCAATTCCATTATTTGTTTAAGGCTTGAGCAACTTTGATTGAACAAAATTCGTTTTAACAATATCACGGTGTAGAAATGAGATTATGATTCAGAATTTACATATACCTACTCGTACTTATTGATTTTGACAACACGTTTGGCGCAGTTTGTTTGTGACCCTACTTTCTTGCGCCAGTGGTCGCGGGTTCGAGTCCCGCTGGGGGCATTTATTTGTTAAACTCGGATGTTATTCAGTCATGGGTGTTTATATATATTTATGATATGTATGTATTTTAACTTATATATGTAATATATCAACTAACTGGTATCCATAACACAAGCTTCCTTCGTAGCTTACCACGGAAGTAGATGGCGCTGTGTGTAATAATGTCCCAACATATTTTTTTACTATAATTTGGAAAACATCTTTACATATTGTGTGTGATTTATATTATTTATTCTACATATAAGGTCTCTGGGTTCGATTCTTGACTAGACTGATATTCTAAGTAACTTTGATTAAGATAGTTGATTTGAATGTTAGCATATGAAATGGTTATCATGTCGAGAGATTGTAACCGATAGTCTGTACTAACCGTTTAAACCTACAGTAAATCGTAGGTGCTTTAGCACTACATAGTATAAAACAAAGTCGCTCCCGCTGCCAGTCCATCCCTATGTTTGCTTAAATGTTTAAAACTACGCAACGGATTTTTATGCGGTTTTTTAATAGATAGAGTGATTCAAGAGGAAGGTTTATATGTATAACTAGGGAAAGATGCTGGCGCTAAATCTAAAGAGGATCCAGAGTGAAGCGAGGGCGAGTCGCAATTAGTTTATATAATTAGAAAGCTTTCATATTAAAGCTTCAACTGAAGCTTTAGCGTTTATTAGAGACTTATTAAGAAGTTTTAGAAGAAATTAGAATTAATATGACAAAAGAGAAGAAAAATAAACGTTAATTATTATCAACTAATCGAATAATAATTATAATAAAAAAGAACTTTTTTGTTATTAATATAAAAACCACGCTTGTAAATGCTGTATCTGTGTGTCTGTACTGTCAGTTTGACTTGGACTAATAAATAGTCAATTGTTAGTAGCGAAGAAGCAAATTATCGCTGGTATTTAATATAGGTAATTAATGTGAGGCAGCCCTTGATAAGAAGTAGGTATACTCGTAGGGCGATATTCGCACTAAAACTTAAACAAAGTTCTGTCATTTTACCGCGAACCCTTTAATAATATCTGCATTGTTTCTGGCTTTAAGTTAGTAGCATGACTGAAAATTAAATTATAACGAAAAACTTAGCCAACTTACATACATTGAAATTATATTTTAAATAAAAATAAATAAAATTTCGAAAAAAAAAGTACCCTAATTTACTCCTTATAACATTAGTTATCTGCGAGTGAAAGTCTTGACAAAATCGGTTCAGCCGTTTCAGAGACTATCCGGAACAACAAGACAGCCAAAAATTTTAAATATAGATTTTTTAATGTTAGTAATGTATGTACTCTCATATGCATTTAGTGGAAAGCTGTTAATTTAAAATCAAAAACAGACACTTCAATTTTATTTATATGTATAGATTTATTCATATTGTATTTATATTTACATATTCTTACGAGTACATTATTATTTCCTTATTGTTCACAGTTGAGATCGGAAGCTTATTCATCGATGAACGGGACGCACCCTAAGCTAGTCGTAAGTTTTAATATTAGTGGTGTATTTTTTTAGTTCATAGAAAATTATATTAAGTATAACTAAAGTACTAAAATATCAAGGTGCTATGCTCCATAAACTGCTCTGAAAGCTGTCATGGCTTCCATAATGACTTCGACATCTTCAAAATATCCGAGGATCCCTGTTCCTTTGAAACAAAAGTAATAGTACTTAGCCCAGGATTCGAACCCAGGATGTGCAAGATACCAGCTATTACACCATCGACGCACTTATTAATAATAATCACTACATATTATAAAATAAAGTCCCCCACCGCGTCTGTTTGTCTGTTCGCGATAAACTCAAAACTGCACCGATTTTCATGCTGTTTTCACCAATGGGTAGAGTGGTTTTCGAGAAAGGTTTTAGTATATATAACTAGCGGAACACACGGTTTCGCTCGCGCTAAATCTAGGGACTAACCCGAGCGAAGCGAAGTTAAATCGCTAGTAAAAATTACCTTACAGTCTGTTCTTTCTCTATTTAAATAAAACATAAAGCATTACTTACTGTACTGTGTTGGAAATATGTGACATAATATGTAAAACACATGGCATCAACGAATCAATAACCATATAATATCAGGGCTCCTAATTATACAATAACATTAGTAATACTAACAAATAACTTAGGTTTAAATTAAACTAATAAATCTAAGTTAAATAAAAGCTCACTAGAACATAAATAAATAAAAAATTAAAAAATAAATAAGCCTTTTATTCAGACCTTAAACAATAAGTATAGTAACACTGTGATTAATCCTAATAATAAAAACTATTTGACACCAGCAATAGTATATATATGTATACATACATGCACACATACATATAGATGCATATACACACATACATACCCACATATATGCATATACATACACACGTACACACACATACATGCATATACATACACACATACACATAGTATTGTAGGTAATCTATAGGTTGTGGTCTGTGTGCCCTTCGGCATAGGCCTCCTCCAACTCTTTCCATAGCACTCTATCCTTGGCGGACCTCGTCCATAACTTTCCGCCTGTCCTTACAATGTCATCACTCCATCTTTTCTTTTGCCGTCCTCTTTTCGTATTTCCATTCCTTGGGTACCAGGTTATTACCCTTTGACTCCACTTATCCTTTCCTCTTAAAGTGTGACCAGCCCACTTCCATTTTAATTTCTTGATTTTAACTGAGACATCTGCCACCCCTGTCGCGTTCCTTATGTCTGCGTTTCTTTTCCTATCCTTTTTCTTAATACCCAGCATGCTTCTCTCCATTGCGCGCTGACATATAGCAAGTTTTTCACACTGAGTTTTTGTAAGAGCCCAGGATTGGCAACCATAAGTCAACACAGGCAGAACACATGTATCGAACACCTTCTTTTTAAGCGTTATGTTAAATTTTTTATTTTTCAATATTTCTCTGAGAGACCAATAGCGTTTCCATGCGTTGGCTATCCTGCGGTGAATCTCCTTCTCGTGAAGGTTTCTCATGGTAATAATTTGACCTAGGTATATATATTCATCCTGATACTCAATTGTTGTGTTGTTCACTTTTATCTCGACTTTTTCACGATTGGTCATAAGTTTGGTCTTGACAGCGTTCATGAGTAACCCCACCTTCTTACTTTCCTTGTTGAGATCCTCAATCATATCTTTCAACTCTTCTGCAGTATTAGCAAACAAGACTACATCATCTGCGAACCTTAAATGTGTCAGTCTAGCTCCGTCGATCAATATACCCACTTCTTCCCATTCCAGCTGACGAAACACATGCTCTAGAGTGGCTGAGAATAGTTTTGGTGATATAGGATCGCCTTGACGGACACCTCTACCGATGTTTATACTATTTCCTTTTTTCTCTAGGAGGATTCTTGCTGTGCATTTTTTATAAACATTTCTGATGAGTCTTATATACTTATTTTGAACACCTTGTTCTTGTAGTGCTTGCCATATTGCGTTATGTTCCAGAGAGTCAAATGCCTTGTTATAGTCTATAAATGCCAAGTATATAGGTATGTTATACTCTTCGTATTTCTCTATTATTTGCTTCACAACATGAATGTGGTCTATAACTGAGAACCCTCTTCTGAACCCTGCTTGTTCAATAGGCTGGGCTTCATCTAAAGCTGTGGACACTCTTTTGAGCAGAACTTTGGAGAAAATTTTATAGATGTTGGACATAAGACTAATTGGCCTGTAATTATTAATGTTATAGATATCTCCCTTTTTGAATAAAAGTTTAATGTTTGATTCGGTCCACTGATTAGGAATGTCTTCAGTTTTCAAGATTTCGTTAAATAGTTTTGTTAATATTTTAGTGATTACTTCTTTGTTGTAGAAAATTACTTCGGTTGAAATGTTGTCGGGTCCAGGTGATCTATCTTTTTTCTGTGTTTCAATTGCTGCTTCCACTTCTCTGGTAAGTATTTCAGGTATCTCTTCTTTGTCGTATGAAATGTCCAAGTCATATCCTTCTTGTTGCCTTGTATATAATGATTTATAGAACTGTGTAGCTGTATTAAGTATGTCGACTCTTTTAGTATTATCTCCTCCAGTTCTGTTTTTAAGTTTTGGGATCCATTATTTTTTGTCATTTAAGTTCCTTTTTGCTTTCTTTATACCACCTGTTTTAACAATGTGTTCTTCAATTTCTTTTAGTCTGTAGTGTTCTCTGTGTTTTCTCATTTTTTCGCGAATTGTTTTGCTTATTTTTGCTATTTGCTCTCTTATTTCTTTAGATTTGTTTTTTATACCTAAAAGTCTCATTCTTTCGTTAAGATGTTCTCTTATGTCTTCATTTATATTTTGGTTATTAGGTTTTCCTTCTTCAATACTCTGAAGTTTTAAAGATCTGTCTATGTAGTTATATTTTTCTTGGATAGTTAGTTGTGTGTTTCGTTTTTCGTAGTTACATAGAAATTCTTGTAAGTTAGCCTTAATAGTTTCGAGACCCCTGGTCCCTAATACTCGCTGTGAAGTGTGGTATTTAATTCTTGATCCTTTTTGAAGTTTTGACTTTAGCGTTGCTCTCACTATTCTGTGGTCTGTGTTAAAGTTGAATTTATTAATAATACTTACATTATCAAATCTGTTAGGGTTATTAGTTAATATAAAGTCAATCTCATTTTTTATTTCTCCGCTAGGAGATATCCATGTCCATTTTCGATTCTTGCGTTTCTTAAATTTGGTGTTCATAATTACTAGGTTATTTTCTAAAGCAAAGTTGACTAACATATTACCATTTTTGTTTCTTTTCCCACAAGTGTGTTGTCCCATTATGTCTTCAAAATCTTGTCGAGTGCCAATCTGAGCGTTAAAATCTCCCATTACAATCAAGTTTTTTCCAGCATATATTTCTATTGTTTTATTTAAAATATTGTAAAATTTTTCTACTTCCTTTAACTTCATAGTATCTGTAGGTTCTGTAGGGGAGTATACCTGTATAATTGTCCATTTTTCATTATTTTCTTGAAGTGTCATATTCAGAACTGCAATTCGTTCTGATATTCCCGCAAATTCTGTTATGTTTCTTTTATGTATGTCTCGTACCATAAATCCTACACCATATTGCCCCGGTGTTTCTCCTATATGACAGAGTAAGAAATTTCCATAGTCTTCAATTTTCTGGCCTTCTCTTCTAACTTCGCTCAAACCAAGTATATCCCATTTTATATTGTTGAGTGCTAACTCTAGCTCAAGCAAGCTTTCCCTAGATTTAAGCGTCCTAGTGACACTAGAACATAGGTCATGTCTAAATACTAGGTACAAATTAGTTCATGTGTCGAGAGCTTTTCGACCCTTAAGTAATCTCATAAAAGTAACTTTAGTGTTAGAGTTTACTCTTATCAAATGAAGATATATGGCCTACAATCGAATGTCTGTACTGTATTTTTCTAACATTTGTCTTAATGGTTGAAGATCATTCTATTATTTCTGTATGATACTCTATAACATTTTCAGTGTTATAGAGTATCATACAGAAATACAGGTGGACGGATTTTGATAATACTATTATATAATGATTGTCAATGACTGAGGTGACTGTTTGTGAAGAAATTGGCGGATGATGATGAATGGCGGATTACATATTATTTACAAGACCTTCAAAGTGGGATTAATATACGCGGGGTCACCAATGTAGCGTATGGCGCAGGGATATAAATGATGTACACTAGACGAGAGTTCTAAGCCAACTGTTTATTTAATAATTACACTGCTTTATATACCTGTGACAATTACATGTGTGTGCGTGTTCCCATAAACGTATATTATTATATATTCTGTGATCAAACTAAATAGCTTGAGTAGTAGAATACTATGCACTGTGAGAAACTTCAAATCCAAGATGGCTGCCACCACAATTTCGTGGCGAATTACCCTTTTTTACAACTCCCTCAATTAAAAGGCTTCTAAGGTTCCTTATTTTTTTATGTCGGGGTTTTTTAATGTTTAATTTAATTTATTATATTACTTACAGTCTACTTTATATCGATAATAACAACATTCTAATAAGATTTTCCAAATAAAATATACAATGTACTGTAATGTACTTTCGATATACATAGATTACACTAAAAGTTATAGCTATGTAGTAAAAATAAAACAAGTCTAACTCTATATACTGTACAAATATTTAATTCTAACGTACGAGAGCGGTTCAGTAAACTTAGTTTAAAATGCATTTAATATCGCTTTCAATAAATTAATTGTGTTTGGTTTAGAAGATGTTCTGCAAACAGTGAAATCTCAACTTACACCTTAAAGGGTTCAAAGCTCTCAGTAGAGTCAAGATATTCTTAGTAAATAAATATTAAATGGCGGCAAACAACTTTAATAAACAAAAGCTTTGAGTTGAAAGACAAATTTTAAGCTTTTTCATATAAAATAATTAAAATAAATATTTTAATTTATTATTTGAAAAGAAATATAAAGATTTTTTTGTGTAATTTTGTTTGATTTTTGGTTCTCAATGTTTCGAATGCTTTACAGAAATCATGGTTACTTATTATTTACACCAGAACTTTAAAGTATGATCCATTTTGAAAATTCAAATTGCAAGCACAAATGTAAAAAGTCGCATCAATATTTGTTAACTTTAATTCCATATATTTCATAAGTTTTTGATTGAATTTGCCAATATTATTCAATTAATTTTTAGTTATTATTTTATCATTATCATCATCATCATCAGCCCTTATTAACGTCCCACTGCTGGACACGGGCCTCCCTCAGTACGAGGGGGATCAGGCCATAGTCCACCGCGCTGGCCTAGCGTGTTGGCGGACTTCACATGTCTTTGGAAAACTTGTTAGGTTTTCTCAGACATGCAGGTTTCCTCACGATGTTTTCCTTCACCGTAAGACAAGTGGTAATCATGATATAAATGATTCGCATATGAAAATATCAGAGGTGCGAGACCCGGATTTGAACCCGCATCACTCGGATATTCAAGCGACCGCGTTACCTCTGGGCTACCACTGTCTGATGAAACTAAGATGGAAATCTAAAGTTTAGTATTTGATTATTAAAATGGTGTTTATTATTTTAAAACAATTTTTATTTTTTCTTAACTATATACCTAACTTTATTTCTTACATTTTATTTAGTGTTGCCATTATTATTAATATCTAAAGATCTCTTAAAATTAGCTATTTAAGAAATATTGTTGTCTTAATATGTAATTAAAGTTTTTCTATTATTTAAAATCAATATTGCTTATTTTTACAGTTAACAGAATCAGAGGCGTCATGGGTCGCATCACTTTTGTGTTTGGGAGCGTTGTGGGGGGCGGTGCCGACTGGCCTCATATCCGAACACTTTGGTCGAAAGAAGACTCTACTTTATCTTGCTCTACCACTTGTGGTATCTTGGATTTTAGTTGCATCCAGGTACATATTACATGTTGATATGTCCTTCTAATATTTATGAATTATGGTAAATTTTTAACTTATTTTTTATTCAATCCCTTGCCCTTGTGTAGGTTGTTATATTTCTTTATTTACTCTATACCAAATTGAACAATTAAGAGCATGTTATATACTAGTCCTTTAACCGTTATTGCTTCGCTCACCTTTGCTTAAAGCAATGTTTAAATGTAGCCTTTGTGGGTATAAAATGATTACTTGCTATACTCATTAAGACTAGACTATGTCATTTTTCATTCGGTATATAGGACGTAGGTAGGTACAATCTATATCAAAACCCCAAAGGTCATAAATGCGTATGAATAATTGTATGATTGTCCTCTCTCTATGTTCCTAATCTTGAATCCGAATGTGATAAAACTCTGGTGGGTTGCTCTGTAAGCACTTACAAAAACCTTTAAGCTTTCGGATGTAAAACAAGCTTTTTTAAATGTTAAAAAAAACTTTGAAAGTTTTTAACCATACAAGCTTACGGACTTACCCAAAGAAAGTAAGGGTGATAGACTAGAGGTTGTATTTTTATAAGATAATTCTTTCTTAGGTTTACGCGAATACTTGACATTATAAATGAAACTATCTCTTCGGATTTTGTCGTGGATTTATTATGATTTTTGGTTCCCTCCTGTGACCATGCAAAGTCCATTGCTGTAAAGCATTCAAAACGTCGGGAACTAAAAATACAAATAAATCCGCGACAAAATCCGAAAAGATAGTTTCAATAAGATAATTTTGTTCACAGTCCAAACGTCTATGGGCTATACGTGGGTCGATTTGTTGGCGGCGTTGCCGTCGGTGCCTTCAGCGTTGGGATCCCTCCGTATGTAGAAGATATTGCTGAAAAGCATTTGCTGCCTTCTCTCGTCACTTTCTACCACGTTCAATTCGCTTGTGGAGTGCTGTTTGCTTATATTATTGGTAAGTTTATTGTATGAACTATAGTTCATTTTTTAATGTCAGCAAAATTTGGAAATAATGGAGCATTAAGATTTTAAGGGTTTAAGAATTTGTTTTTCTTTATTAAGAATTTGGTTGAAATTAGGATACAAATGATTAAAAATATATATTTGAAGGGAATCCGGCACATATGTTATGCTATGAGAACATATTTCATGACCATACTTCTATAACAAATATAAAGGATATATGTAAAGAACTTTCGATTTTATCGTGCTAATATATTATATTAAAATCTATTGGTAATTGTTATTCTTATTAAAACTGAAGAACGGCTGGACCGATTGAAATATTTTTTTCTTCGGCGTGTGTCAAAGGTAGTTGTGGTATAAAAATAAAAACAATAAACCTAACAACAGCTGGAGAGTGTAAAAGTTTAGAGCTGTTTATTATAGCAATTACTAATCGTGAAAAGTTACATGCTTAGGAAAGGACTAAAGCAAAGCGAGGGCGAAAAACTAGTACAAAATAAAATAAATATAACACGATTAATGTCGACATTTTCTTAGATGAAAGCAAGTAGTAAATAAAATAATACATCTTTCTATTTTCTATATCAAAAGGCGGCGACTGATTTTCGACAGCCTTTTGGCCAAGACGAAACTGTTCGTGCGAATATGGGAGTTGATGTGAGCCTTTTAGTATTCGTGGACCTGCCCTGTAGCGCTCTCGTAATAATTTATATTTATTTTATGGCCACTTCTACCCTCATAACAATTTTTCGCACGTTCCTTTATCTCGAACTTGTGCCGAATTACATGCGATACAGAATTTGACGTGAAAAGTAGTGTAATTTACAAAATGAATGGCTTTAGTTAAACAAAATTAACATTAAAATTTGCGTAATGATAGTAGTTTGTGTTAAACCTCCAGTGATTTGTATTTAGCTTTTTTTAACGTCCCATTGTCAGACTATATCCACCAAATCCACCATGCTGGCCAAAAGTGGGTTGGCGGACGTAACATTACTTTTGAAAACTTATCAAGTTCTCTCAGACATGCATGTTTACCCATGATGTTTTTCTTCGCTAAAGACAAGTGGTACTTAAATATTGGAAATAATATGCAATTGAAAGTATGAAAGATGCGAAACCCGGATTTGAACCTATTCCACTCGATTTTTCTAGTTCCCGGGAAAACTTAAAGGGCAATATTTAACGATTATTTTTAACTTTTACAGGTATGGTACATAGCACATCATGGTTATCAGTACTCTGTGCAAGTATTCCGGTGGCCTTTTTCATCGCCTTCATATTTCTACCAGAATCTCCGGCGTATTTAATGTCACAAGGAAAACAGAGTCAGGCTAAAGCAGCGCTACGATACTTCCGAGGCATTGATAATGACATCGATTCAGAAATCAAAGCTTTAAAGGAATATATGAGGAGTTCCGCGAAAAATAAAATCACTTTCAAAGAGCTGTTCACTGAAACGGCAAATGTTAAAGCGTTGGTTGTCTCTTTCGGTCTGATGATATTCCAACAGATGAGTGGGATATATCCTGTACTATTCTATGCTGAAAGCATTTTCACCAACTTTTCAAGTTCTCTCAACCCTCCTGGTCCAGCCATCATTCTTGGTTTTTGCCTAGTATCGTCAACATATTTCTCCACGATGATTTTGAAAAAAGTGAGGCGACGCGTTCTTTTAATGGCTTCGTTTGCAGCAATGGCTTTAAGCTTAGGGGGCTTAGCGATATATTACCAATTAAAGGCGCCTAATTTGTCGCCTAGCAATTCCTGGGTAGTATTACTATCGTTGTGTGTTTTCGTATCAGTATATGCCACTGGTGTAGGACCTATACCGTGGTTGATGCTTAGAGAGATTTTTGCACCAAATGTTAGAAGACGTGCAACAGCTATTACTGTTGGCTTCCATTGGTTTTTAGCATTTGGAGTAACAAAATTATACCAAAATCTGGTGGAGCTGGTCAAGCCAGGCTGGGCACTGTGGCATTTCGCTGTTACTTGTGTTATTGGCATAATTTTTGTATACTTCTTCGTACCTGAAACAAAGGGCCGGACTTTAGAAGAGATACAAGACGAATTCGATGGGATTCATAAGAGAAAAACGCACACACACGTTATTGAAGTTGAAACGTTATCAGTTCCATAAAATATATTTGTCCTAGTTTTGGATATATAGTATCAGTATTTAATATTTATGTTGGACAGATATTGCGAAATTTCAAAATTTTTACTTTTAGTTTATTTTTATAAGTTTTGTTCTTTATTTATGATGTAATGTAGTATCGAAGAGTCTAGCTTGTATGCGATTGTATTTATTTATAATAATTATCGAATTAATTTAATCTGAGGAGTGTTTATTATTCTAAGCTCGTTCTAAGTTCTGATAATTCGCATTAAGTTTGCTTTAAGTTTCGAACAGTGTTTGAGGTACAGTACTTAGTTTACTAGTAATATTTCCGTGACATTTATGTATGTTTTAAACTTAAACAATATGTTGAAAATGTCAATGTTAATAAAATTTCAAATAAAATTTGAGTTTTCATTTGATAACCATTATTTAGATATTTATTTTTTTTTTTAAGATTTAATCTTAGCAAAGCTAAGGTAAGCCTCTGTTACATCCCAGAGTTGAGAAGTAGGCAGTGTATGACCCTGTGCCTCGGAGAGTACGTAAAATCATCGATTCTGAGCCTATTTAACTATTATTGGTCGTATCACTGTGTCGAGTAGTCTTCCCACCGGAGTATGAGAGTGACAAGATGCTTGTGAACTATAATACTCGTTTCTCCTACGCAGTCGGCAAGTCTCAATGAGATTGGCTATCGTGGTCGGGATTGGTCGGAGAACATTATTATTACATTATTTACATGTCGAAACAAAAATACAAAAGTCTAAGCAAAATCGTTCAAGCCGTTTAGAAACAAAATGATTACGAACACACGCGCATCAGAATTATTTGGATTTAAAGATTTTTCCTTAACATTATAAGCATGATATTAGATATAGGGCATGATAGCTTGTCAGTGTTTTCAAAAAATGTGAGAATTTTTACAATATGTTATACTTAGTCACAGATCCCATAAATTCTTTCTTTTTTTCGTAAATGTTAAGGGTAAATTATGTATGTTAGTCTTGTCGTTATTGTTGTCTTTATTTTAATGCAATCGTTTAGTACTTATACTTTTTTGAAGTCTGTAGCTACTTAAAATCGTGAGATATTTTTGAAAAATTTAATAGTAAGTGCATATAGGTTAAGTTTTGATAATGTATTAGTGTAAGTTTTTCTGTGTACTACCGTTGGAGATTCTAATAAATAAATAAATTTTAAGTCAGAGTACATAAAAACTAAAGCCAATATGAACTTTACACAAACGTGAGTAACATAACAGTGACATTTGGCAAAAAATATGATTCCATAAGAAAACCCACAATCTTTTTAGGGAAATAGTCGTTAGAAAGGTGAAAATCGCGTTACGTGTCCCTTACTACAGTTTACTTTTTAATTTCATTCGTACGGATAGTTTTGACGGTAAAAATTTCTTTTGGTAATTTAAACTTGTGGTTAAAGTAAATGCGAAAAATACAACAAATTAAGAAATATAATATAAATTATTATTAATAAATAACCTAAATATAAAAAATTAAAAAAAAAAATTACTCATAATTTTCTCAAATTTTCAATTATTTAAAGTATAGTCAAATTTCGATCACAGTGCGAATACTCGTATTAGCTTTTGAATTAGTGCTTACTTTATTGTTTGTATGCGATAGCAACTAAAGTTTTACAATACGAGAGTGACTAAAGTAAAGACGTCATTGAGGCCAACCTTCTTACTACTAAACCACGCCAGTTTTGTAGTAGAAACTCTGGCCTCGAGTAATCAGGGCGATAACATTCAGGCTGGTATTTGTGACGTGAGACGAATTTTTGTAAACTAATTTTGAATTCTACGGACGTTTTGCTTCGTTACCTGATCGGTTACTTTAGGTGTGGATGGGAAATAAAATGTGTTGGGGCTTAACCGGTTTATATTGAAATAAGAAATATTTTTTATAGGCACTATAGTTTTCTATTATTAATGCAAGAATTTGTATGTATGTATGCTTGTTACACCTTCATATTAAAAAGGGTAAAATGATTGTTAATGATTGAATATAATATTCGCGTAAACCTAAGAAAGTATTAAAGTATTACGGCTGAACTGATTTTGATGAAACTTTTTAACCTGTTAAGACCAGCAATACATATTAAGCGTTATATAATTAGCCTATGTATAATATTATTAATAATATAGTCCCTAGATACATTTTCCAATGGTTTTCTTTATACACAAGACTGAGGAGGAACAGTATTCCGACTTTAATAAACCGATTCCCAATAGACTAAGCGAGAGTAGTCAATGAACAATACCTCACTGCTACAAAGATTATCTACAGAATAAATTCATACAAAAGAGCAGCTAAATGTCTAAACAACAGATTGCTGTGATGGGCAGGATATAGAAAAAAAAATGGTTTTCTCGCTATACGGTTACAGGCATACAGAGAAATATTCTTAAAACTGTAGTTTTGCCCTTTTTATCGATAATAATAACTATTTTAAAAGAATTTAAAAAAATATAAATTCGAATTCATTAGAATATTATTATTATATGAATCTGTTGGCAATAATATACAGCTTTCGTGTCTTTTTACCAGTTAACTAAAGCTGTAAGACTTAAAAGCATAAATTTAGACATCCCTCGGGTAGGAATGCGTTAAGAAGGGATTTTGAGATTAGCCTTGGAAAATAAAGGGCGTTGTATAAAAACTTTTTCGTGGAAATTCTTTTATCTTAAAATTTTTATAAGAAAATTACGTTAACGTTTAATTACTGTGTGTATTTATTACATAAATAATAATATTTTCTATTTTTTTACTAAGAGAATACTCTGAAACTCCTAAAATTTAAAATTATTGTCGTAGTCATGATGACGACACGCTACTTTCTGTGCCAGCAGTTGTGGGTTCGAGTATCGCTGCGGGCATTTACTTGTGTGATTCGCACGAAAGTTTATACTACAGGTGTTTGTCACATTTATAATATATATTTATTTAAACTTAAATATATTATGTAGTACAAACAGACACTTCAATTTTATTTATATATATAGTTCAAAAAATATTCGTTGTAGGGCTAAAGTTCGACCTCTGTGAATGACTTCGAGTTATCGAGTACTCAGAAACTGTCGTGTGTCGCCAACACCGACCCATAACTAACTTTAAAACTACAAATTTATAACTTTTAAGCAATTTATCACTCACTTAAAAGCAAAGGCTAAATACTATTTTATTTTAATCACCCGTTTTCATGACAGAATAGCATAAAATATACTAACTTGAATAGTAAATTAAACTTTAAAAATATAATTTTGGTAACATGACGATTAGTAAATATAACTACTTGTAGTTACTTGTTTGTCGCTAGTTGTGAAATTTTAACAGATTGTTAAAAATAACATTAGAAATGAGATATTTTCCGGTAGAAAAATGTCTCCTAAATATATTCCCGGATAATCAGCTATAAAAGCCAAAGCCAAAGACTGGAAACTAAATTTTTCATTTATGCTCCGCTCCTATTGGTTGTAGCGTGATGTAATATAGTCTATCTCGATAAACGGACTATCCAACACAAAAAGAATTTTTCAAATCGAACCAGTAGTTCCTGAGACAACAAACAAACTCTTTAGCTTTATAATATTAGTATAGATTACAATAATGTTAATTTTTGCTATTCTATATCTTAAAATATATCGTCAGTGTAGAAGTTTCCAAAGAAAAAATTCACTTGGATTGAAAAATCTGCCTCATTTTTATACTGTGTATAGATTTATAACATATTTCAATTTTCAATTCTTTGCGGACATCGCATCGTTCGACTTCGACATAAAATGAAATACCTAATAACGAAATAGAAATTCAGGTCTAAGAAAATCAGTCGAAACCTGAAATTTCGTTCGCTTCACGCATACAAATGGTCGAAACTTTACTTGTCGTGATTGAGAGGACTCGGATAGCATTGAGATGAGATCCAACTGCTTGCTACATCTTGAGAATATAATAAAATTGTTGGTTCCTTAGTATTAGCATTTTAGCTTATCCAAGAATATAAATAACTTAATAAATAACTTTTATTAATTTATATCTAAGGGTTATATCTAAAAATAGATTGTAGAAATTAATTTAGACAAGGCCATGGATATAAATATCTTCTATCTTTATCTTTCCTGTATATAAAGATATAGGAAAGATATATCTTTCCAAGCCAACATAATAACATAGAAAATATGTCATTATACTTAGCGAGAATAGGAATCTATGTATAATTTATATATAAATCAATAAAACTGAAATGTCTGTTTGTAACGTCGAAATAAAAGCTTTTTACAGAATGCATATGAAATTTTACATGGTAGTAACAGAAAACTCAATTTTTGAAACGTTTTTTAGTTTATTTCCGGCTAATGTCAAAAATGGCAAAACTGATTTAGACTGAATTTTTACTTACAAGTAGCTTAGATTTTGTTAGAAGTAAATTAGGCTACTTTTATTTTAGAAAACGAATTAGGGTTCCGCTCAAAAAAAAAACGTAACTAAGGACACATCTGAGCAAAGCGAGGGTGAGTCGGTAGTATTAAAATAAAATTGAAATATAATAACAAATGTATTCTTCTCTACGCCACAGAACGTCTAAATTCCACTTTTTTTCGGTCTCTGATCTTAAAAATATAACATTTCTTGTGGGTTTCTTGTTGCTGGGGGCATTAATTTGTTAAACTCGGATGTTTGTACTCCAGTCATGGGTGTTTATATTTATAATATGTATGTATTTAAACTTATATATGTAATATATCAACTATCTGGTAACACAAGCTGCGCCAGCGGGTTCGGGTCCGCTTCGGGCATTTATTTATTGTTTAAATTTATAATATTATATATGTATTTAAAATTAAATAGTATATATAGTGCATCAATTATCTGATGTCTATAACACAAGCCTCGTAGCTTAATATTAAAACAAGATGGCGATGTGAATAGATCTATAAATATCATGAACGGTAACATTTATATTGTATCGTAGGATGTGTTGGAACTAGTTAACTTTGGTTGAGGCTTCAGGTGAGACGCAATATCGGTTTTTTGACACGTAACTATTACTTAATTTAGTTATAATAAATAAATATGTATATTTATGCTCATTTTGATTATAAAGAAGAGGAATACTTTGTAATGGCAAATACAAGTATCACTTCTCCAAAGCTTACGCCAATATCGTAAGAAATTGGCGAAAATACCAAGGAGTTTGACAGTATTTGAAAAAAATAAACATATACAGTACTATATTTGCCTATTGAATATTGATGACGCTGAAATCCATTATAGTGTTTTACCAAAGTGTTTTGTTTCAAGTTTATTTCGAAATATATTTGGTTCGTACAAATTTTAATAAAGTGTAATTTACACTTCAACATAATAAATGTAAGGATTTTTGAAGTTATACTTCTTTACGCGCGTTAGGGAAAAAATTTTAGAGTAATTTTTTACGATGCGCGCGCACACCGACACGAAAAACTGACAGTATGAAGTTAGCTAGTCAACAGTTTAGAGGACTTGCAACTATATTCACGATATTTATTTCTATTGTTAGTGTCGTTATTTCTACAAACGTAGATTAAGGTGAAAGATAAAATTTTGAAAAAGATTTTTTATCTTGTTACGCCAAAGAAGTAGGTATAACTTCTAACGCGTGTACATAAGTACACACACACTTTTTTTTAAGATTATAAACGGTGGGATATATGAAATATAAATGTGTGTTTGTTCGTGTGTATGCTACTAATTAAAAAAAAAAGAAATTTATTGGGGTTCTTCAAAGATGAATTTTGATTTATGGTTTTCAACCCTTCGAATACTTTACAGCAGTCAGGGGAGTAGGCTTTACACGTGTATTATCATACATGCTTTACACTTCTCCATGTCATTATATACTTGTAGCAATACAATGATTTTACAGCAAAGTGACTTACAATATATGTTTATTACAATTTTACAATGTTTATTTAATTTAAAAAATTGTTCTATCATTATCATCAGCCCTTTTTAACGTCCCACTGCTGGGCACGGACCTTCCTCAGTACGAGGAGGATCAGGCCATAGTCCACCGCGCTGGCCTAATGCGAGTTGGCGGACTTCACATGTCTTTCAAAAACTCACAAATACAATTTTTTTTTGTGAATTTTCATTTTCTTAACCATAAGTGATTATTTAACCTTCCCACATAAAGTACTTTATTATGGACATATTCAAACTGTTGCCAGCCCATAAATACTTAAGGGCGGATATTGGACGATGCGCTGTCTCGTCACTGTCAGATATGACGGGCGTATATCCGAATTTTTTACCTAAGGTTATGTTAAACCCGGAAGGTGCCTGATATATAATATATCTTTACTGTATCAAAGAAATGATATGAAGTTCCTCATTCAAAATAGTGATAGAATTTTGATGTATCCGATATTAAAAATATAAATATGTTAGGACATTATTACACACAGTGACATCTAGTTCCGTGGTAAGCTAGAAGGCTTGTGTTACGGATACCAGATAGTTGATATAATACACATGTATAATTATTAATAGATACATCATACATATTACAAATATAAACACCCATGACTGGAGTACAAACATCCGTGTTTAACAAATGAATGCCCCCAGCAGGACTCGAACCCGCGACTGCTGACGCAGCAAGGGTTACTACAAACCAACTGTGTCATCTCAATAACTATGAGGAAGTACGAGTGTTATGGTAAAACTATATTAATATTGAAATAAATTCAAAAGTTATAAGGGTATATATGTGATCGTTACCCTGGGGTTGTTTGATACACAGAACAAAATGACCTATAACACATAAGCTATAGTTAATCTACCAAAAACTGAGCGAGAGTGAGTAGGAAACTTACTTATCCTAGTCAAGTCTGGTTACGACGGGTAATCGAGAGTGAAAGAAAATCTGAAACCTACCTAAAAATCCCAATTTAAAAAACTGAAATTTCATATTATAAATTGTATAATAAAGACTAAGTTGACTGTGTTGTAGCCAAAATCGGACTAGTAGTTTTGAAGAAAAATGGCAACATAAATTTAAACAAACAAAGAAACAAACTATCAATCAATATATACCATATACGTTCCGTCGTGGGTAAAAAACAGCTTCTGAGAGTTTCGTGCCCGAAACTCAAACCTGGGACCTGATGCGTACATGTTAACAACTATACCATTTTACACTTAACAATAGATAATAATAACATTAAACCAATATATTTTTAAGGCATTTTTCATATCAAAAAATTTCCTTAAAGGGTGGTATCTAATGACGTTTGTTTCGACGAGCGTCATTTCGTGTAATGGGGTATGAAAATGAAGGTAATCAGTGGCGCGATAACTTCTTCACAACAATATCACCAAGCACATTTCCCCTAATCTTTTTAAGAATTTAACCTATTTGTACTCGTTAATTCTTAAGATGCGTTGTCATAGTTCATTGAATTCATATCGTGTTTTTTATAAACAGCCTATTTTAACCGAATTCAAAAAGTGTAGGTTATATATATAAGGTTACAATAATGTATTTTTTATATATTTTAATGTGTTTGATGCAGCCTTTGGGGCTTAGTTATAATCTCATTTTACATTCGATAAAGAATTCATACCTAAAAGTCTTGTGAAAAGTACATAGCACTGTGCATTTCAATCATCAAGTCATTTTAATATGAATAAAAAATGAATCATGCCATAGGTAGGTATCACAAAATATTATTCCCATTTGTTAGACTGGATTCGTGTCCTTTCTACTATTCTTATATCTTTCAATGAAAATATTGAAAGTTAAAAGAGTTTCTGTAATAGCCCTTCGCCATATTTTATTCCAGAATCATTTAGGGCTCAACGAATATCAAACTTTATAAATAACTTAAAATTTGAAATTACAATTTTATCACGCATAGGGTGTATCGCCTAAGGTACTTACAATAACTATTCTATTTACTAAAAATATACAAAGGGACGGACTCGAGCGAAGCGAGGATTTGTCTCCCCTTAGTTATATTTATAAAATGTAAAAATATATTTTTCTTTTATATAAATCAAAATTTTATCAAAATCCGACTCACACTTGACATCTAATTATTATATACTATATATTAATATATAGAGGCAATTATATACATACATATATAGCTATCCCACAGCACAGTGACCTCATTTTGTTTACATAAATGATTAAAATAGATTTAACCTACATGGCCACTGAAAACAGCTGCCCGTATGAGGAAAAGTAAACACGTTGGTATTCACTCGTCGTACAAATTGTTCGCTTTTTGAGATTAATTCATTTGTAAAATCCGTATAATTAAAGGTAAAAGGTAGCACCGAAAATTTTATCATCTAAGATCAAAAGACTGCTATACATTTGATGCTATTTGTAGGGACATTGCTATGTCGGTCGCGGGTTTGAGTCTCGCTGAGAACATTCATTTGAGTGATAAGTACGAACGTTTGTACTCCAGTCATTGTTTATAAATATAATATGTATGTACAATGTATTTAAAGTTATTTATGTGTAGTATATCATCTTTTCGGTTTCCATAACATAAACTTCGTAGCTTACCATGGAAATAGATGGCGCCATGGCCTTTATAAAAAACGTACAATTTGGTTAGAAAACTTAAGAACATTTAACATGAAAAGTAGCATGATAGTATAGTTTATAAAAATCCCATATATAAATTGCGATATAAAAAATAGAAATAAAGTGAACACCCATAAATCTGTAATGCAAAAAGTGCTCAAGCGATCTAGTGAAAAGGGTCAGGTAGAACAAAAGGGCTAAGGACGTGTAGCGTGAAGCGAGTGATTTGTGTACTTGCCGTATGCTTTATACGTAATAGATGTCCGGCGAATTCTTAAAGGAAAATCAAGCTGGGATAAGACAAATTGTAATGATCTCTCTCTCTATGTAATGAAATTCTAACTTAGTCGAATAAACATGTTACAGTACATGCAATATTCTATGGAAAGTCTTTTGGTAATAGTCATTATATGAATATATTTTTAAGTGGTAGTGCCATGCTTGTTACCTTCGGGTAGCAACCGAATGGGCCGGCACGCCCCGTATAGTTCATTAGTACCACTCTCTCACAGAAGACCGGCGTAAAGTGGCAGCTATGCTGTCGCGTTTCGTCCGGTGAGTGAGAGTCCGGGAGGCCCACTCTCCTTCCCCCCTCCCTCTTCCCTTCATCCTCCGCCTCCGTACCCCCCTCCCTCCCACTTCTCTCCCTCCTCCATCCCTCCCTTTCCTGAAAGGCCGACAACGCATCTGCAAGCCTGGCTTGCAGATGTCCATGCGCGGAGGTGATCACTTCCCATCAGGTGAGCCTCCTGCCCGTTTGTCCCCTTTTTACCATAAAAAAAAAATATAGACGAATTTATAGTTTTAAGAATTTTTGTGTATCAATGTGTCTGTCTGTGACTGCATGTCAAGAAAACAACTAAATATATTTTAAACGAATATATTTTAATCAAATTTGGCATATTTTTCTTTTTTTTTCGTTGAATCATTGAAAATTAAATCATATAACCTACATAACTTATTTACTGAACCAACTAGGATCACTGCTACCAGTGCTACATGTATAGATAACATATTTACAAACTGTAAACCAAATTCTAAAGCTATTATTAATAAGTTAAGCTCAGACCATTGTGGCCAGTTTGCTTCTTTTTCTTTTTCTTTAAATGCCAACAAAAATAATTTAAAAAAGTCTTTTATACCTATAAGTACTACACGTATGGAGAAGTTCAGAGGTAATATTGTGGCAAAACTTCCCTATTTATCCTACACTAATGACCCCAACTTCTTATATAACTCCTTATTTAAATTAGTAAAAACTGAGTTTTCTACAATATTTGCTCCTAAAACAGTCAATTCAGGGGGTCTCTTGACATTCGGTGAATGGGCAACTCCTGGCATATACAAGAGCAGGCAAAGGCTATACGAATTGTACAGTGAAAGAGCTTATAATCATAATGTATCGTTTGCTTCTCTTGTAAGTGCCTACTCAAAATTGTTTAGAAGAGTATGTTCCATGGCAAAATCATTATATATTAAAGATAAAATAAAAAATGCTAATGATAAAATCAAAATGACATGGAACATAATTGCCTGTGAAAGTGGAAAAGTCGCAGATCGCAGCTTCGATTTTAAGTTAAATATTAATGATAATGTTATTACCTCAGACCGAGAAGTTGCATCTGAGTTTGAAAAATTTTTCACTAACATTCCACTTTCAACAACGCAATCACTAAATTCGTCTCCCGACATTGCCGAACTTTTGTTAAAGAAAAACGTCAAAGAATGTAATGTTATATTTAAATTTAAACAAGTAAACCCCAAAGATATAATGGTAGCTTTCAGAAGCCTGGACGTCAAGAAAACAGCTGATCTATGGGGTATATCTGTAAAAGTTATTAGCTCGGTAATAGATGTTGTTGCACCTTACCTAGCTACTATATTTAATGGCTGTATAAAACATGGTGTGTTCCCTGATCTAATGAAACACAGTAAAGTCATCCCTATTTTTAAATCAGGTAGTACCCTAGACCCTAATAATTTTAGACCTATTTCGGTACTCCCAACATTTAGTAAAATTTTTGAAAAAATTATACTCGGGCAAATGTTATTGCATTTTAATGCACACAATCTACTTCATAAGAAACAGTTTGGTTTTACGAAAGGTCGCTCCACAGCAGATGCTAGTGTTGAGTTAGTTAAAAATATTTTTGAGGCTTGGGAGAGGTCACAGGATGCTCTTGGGATATTCTGTGACTTATCCAAGGCCTTCGATTGTGTGCATCATGAGACATTGATCAGGAAACTACATCACTATGGAATTAGAAATAAGGCACTCAGCCTCCTGAATTCCTATTTGAGTAATAGAATTCAGAGGGTTGATGTAAATGGTAAGAGATCTCCTGGGGCTCCGTTAGATATGGGTGTTCCACAAGGCTCTATTCTTGGTCCATTTCTCTTCCTAATTTACATAAATGATTTGCCATTCTTTGTACAGGACAAACATGAGATAGTATTGTTTGCAGATGACACTTCACTTATTTTTAAGGTGAAACGTAATTTACTAATGTACGACGATGTAAACGATGCTCTCTCAAAGGTTGTCTATTGGTTTGATTCGAATAATTTATTATTAAATAACCAAAAAACTAAATTAATTAAATTTACAACACCTAATGTTAAACTTGTTGATAATGGTGTAGTATTGGGAGGGGAAATGTTAAAACCAATAACATCAACTAAATTCCTAGGCATTATCATAGATTCGAAATTGCAGTGGAATCTCCATATTGAGGGGCTAGCAAAAAGGCTCAGCTCTGCAGCGTTCGCGGTAAAAAAAATTAGACTTATTACAGACGTAGATACAGCTCGTATAGTATATTTTAGTTATTTTCATAGTGTTATGTCCTATGGAATCTTATTATGGGGAAATGCTTCTACTGTTAATACTATTTTTGTCCTGCAGAAAAGAGCTATTCGTGCTATTTATAGTTTAGGCCCTAGAATATCATTAAGAGAAAAGTTTAAAGAAATTAAAATATTGACTGTTGCTTCTCAATACGTGTACGAAAATGTTATGTATGTTCATAAAAATATACACGAATTTCCCAAGAATTGCGACATGCATAGCATTAATACTAGGAGCAAACATAAACTTGTAATGCCTGTAACTCGCTTACGCCGAGTTAGTAATTCTTTTTATGGACTATGTATACGCCTATACAACAGGATCCCAGAAAACGTTCAAAAAGCTTCTATTGCCAAATTTAAAAAAATTGTGAAGGAACGTTTGTGTACTAAGGGTTATTATACGATTAACGATTTTTTAGAAGACAGTACGCCTTGGGAATGATGTGATCGCCGCCAGGCTATTTCAACATATAGAATTATTGTAAATATGCAATTTAATTTAAAAAAAAAAAAAGAATGAGATTAAGATTAAAAAAAACATTAGTCCCGCTGAGTTTCTTTCGCCAGTTCTTCTCAGGTCAGAGGTTTCTTCTTTCCGAACTGGTGGTAGACTCATGACGTTCAGTAAGAAATTGTAACAATTTTTATGCTGAATAAAATATTTTGATTTGATTTGATTTGATTTGAAAGATAAAACTTATTATTACGAGAAACGATTCGAGCAAAGATAAATATCTTCGTATAAACAAACAAATAAATTTGTGATGTAAGATGTTATTGTCGTAAATATTATAAGTTTTGATGGGTGGATGTTTGTTACTCAATCACGCCAGATTGGCAAAACGGATTTTAATAAAACTTGGCACTAAGATAGATTATAGATTGGAATAGTACATAGGCTACTATTGATCCCAGAATAATGTGTGATTCTCGCGAGATGCCCATACTAACACTTAAGACGTACCTAGAGGCACACCTGAGTGTAACAGCGGTAAGTCGCTAGTTTATCATATGTCCTTATACAATTAATATATTTATAATATGTATGTATGTATTAAAAATTTATATGTGTAGTATATCAACTATCTCGTATCCGTAACACAAGCCTCGTAGCTTAACACGGAAATAGAAGGCGCTGTTGGTATAGTGTCCCAACATATTATAATATATATATTTATTCGTCCAAGATTATGATTATTTGTAGATTTATTTCCCAGTCGTTTATTTTGTAAGAATTTCCAATACAATGCCTAAAGTTGAGGCATTCAATCATATAATACGGCCGTATGAAAGCAAGATACGATTTTATTGTGTTTATTCGTAACGTCCACGACTCCAAATGTTGGTTTAAACGATACGTATTCTTTGAAAAGAGAAATAACAATGCAGGAATGGAATAAAATTTCGTACTTCGCGATATCACGTCGTAGATTTTAATAAAAAACAACTGAGCTTTAGCCGACAGCCTGTGCTGATGTAGCAACACTGTCTGTTTCTCGAGAACTTGCACAGAGTAAGCTCGAATTGCTTTCTATTATTGTTATAATAAAACATTTTTATTAGTATAATATATTGTATACGAGTACTAGAATTTGCTTATTGAAACGATTACTTAAAATTAATATTAGGTTTTGTTTATATGTCTGTGTAACGGAAGAGGAAGATATTGAACCCTCTGCCTTTGAATAAAAAGATATTAAGAAAAAAATATTGTTCTAATTTTTTTATGATAAAATTTAAACCTGTTTATATGAATTACTTAAAAAAAGTTACTGATCTATTTTGTCTTTGCCTATTTACGTAGAAGATTTTCGCTAAGGCAAAAATTTAATATGACTCGTGAAAAAATTATCCCGTTTCAATTTAAAAATCTTTTAGTTCATTCAAGTCAATGAGAGGAGGCAAAATTTGAGAAAATCTTTTTCTTTAAATAGGATAAAAAAAGCTAGAAGATAAAAGAAAAACCCAAAAATAAACTTTACTCTGTAACGTAAATAGTCTGTTACTTCCGAAGTAACGTAACGTTAGCGAATTGCCACCGGTGAAGCTAACTCACGTTTATGACAGTTGGCGTAAAGCGGGAACATTGAACGACTCTACAGTAAATACACTGGATTTAGGATTATATGTGCTATTCTATATGAACTAGACACTGTTTATGACTTTACGTGTGTTACTATTTTTATAAAAACAAATGTTTATTGAACACTAGAAATTCATATCCGCTTCATTCGGTTTCGTTAGTATAAATTTCTTAGTAATGACATAATATTGATTTCCATCACAAAACCAGCTATTATCATATCAAATTTCATCAATATTTGTTGAGTAATTTTATACAGGCTATAAGACAATAGGTTAAGGTTATTTGGGAAATGTATTTACGCATACTACCTATAGAACAGATGGTTATATGGGGCTCACTGGCAGATCAGTACTACCCACTAATACCCAAGCAACCATCCTTCGTATTAATGGGGGGTCGCGGAATCGCTTGCGCATTCACCATGACTCTCTGACGGCCCAGCAAGTCTGCCGAAGCAGACCACGCAGTCAAAAGGCGTGTTTAGCAATCCACAGTCCACTCTGCTATCAGAGAAGTACAAGAAGCAACTCGCATGACACACTGGCACTGAAGTGGGTCCTCATTGCACGTTATTTGGCTTCACGCATGGCCAGATTGCCGGACGCTACCGAGCCCCCAATGCACAAAAAGGTGGACATACGTTGGAGGGAAACTAGGAACTTACCGCAACACTTACACCAAGCAATAGCATCATTACCACACAGCGAAAATATTGTGTAGGTATGTCTCTATATAAATAGCCCCTCTTTTTTGATGTTGATCAAAAAGTTAAATAAATCAAGATATAAAATATTTTTCCTGTCATGTGTAACATTCAATTATTCCTCGCACGCTCCGAGGGTCCAATCGAATTATGCACTATTGAGTCAATTTGATAATCTTCGGCACACGTCTTGAGAAAAAGCGGTTCTAAAGGTAGGAAGTACTAAAGTAGAAAGCTTTTCAAACTTTATATCTGCTGAAATTATGCTTATATTATGCAGAATAAAAATGAATAAAATAACAAAATATATACATATAAGGTTTCGAGTAATATTGTTTGTCTGTTTATCCAATGGCTTCTTGCGGCTCAATATATTATAACCACTCCTAATCACCAGCTCTTCGATATTAACGTATTCTCAATATCGACCATAGTGTACCAAATGGGGTCCAATTCTCAGGGGTTTGAAATGGGGCCTTAAATGGCATAATTAATTGGTTTCTCAAGACAAGAACCTAAGACTGGGCTTTGACTATGATATATTAGAATATACTCGCTCGCTCTCTATAAAAGATGTCTAATTTTTAAGCTTTGTTTCATATTTTTACTGAACTTCGTTACTTAAATTGAAAGATATATAAGACATATTTCAGCTTTCAGCGTTTTTTCTTGTCCCACACTTCAGTTGACGGAAAATAAAGGGACATGATTTTATTTTGTTTCTATCGTATTATCGCATTTTCCCGGACAAAATCACTGAATGATTTACTTCATTTCTAGCAACTATAGCTTTTATAAACGTCCATTGATACATATATACAGTATATATACACATTTCAAGTTTAAAGTCTGCATTATATAGAAATCTGAAATACACACGTATTTAGAGTCAAAGTTAGTATATATACAGAAAACTAACTCGTATTAAACGTTCTTTCGACTTGTTTCCGTCTAATTATCCAACCTCAAAGCGTCTTACAACTCGTCAATATCGGATACCAAGGTAAAGAAATATTCTATAGAAATTCAAGACTCGTAGAGTTTGTTTGTTATCGTGGGTCGGATTTCTTCCGAAGTCCACACCGTTCGCTTTCCTTTTATTCTAAACTTGCTTAGATTAGCTGAATAACTTATAAGAAGCGTCCATCGAGATATATTTGTGATGTAACTTGAAAGTTCCGAGTTTAGCATTGATCGTGGATTCGGGCGCAAAACTTTGGCATCGTATTATGTCTTATAAATTCATTTCTATTTATTTTTGCCCATCTGCGGCCAAGTCTAAACGAGGGTTGTGACTTAGAGTTATTACAAATAAAGAAAAACTATTTAAAATAAGTTTTTATATCATAAAAAAAAGGATAGTGCTATAAATTAATGGTCTTTAAAAATTATATTCCTCCACTTTTAGGGGTACGCCATGATGGAATTAAAGTCACGTCAAGTAACTTACAATGTCTATATATATAAAATAAATATAAATATTAAGTTTTAACCTTTCATTTAACTATGTAAGTTAAAATTATTAGTCAAAAGGGTCTTGCGTTATTTTCTTGTATGATCGCAGGTGGCGAACGAGGAGCAACAAATACTGTGCCAGCATGAACAAACACGTTTGAGCCAGGGGCTATGTAGCGAAAAATAAATACACGACCTTTTTCATGATCTTTTCATGATAATAATAAACTAGCTACGTTTTAACGGTTATTGTAGATTTTTCAGATATTTTCTGCTCGATCCGGGTGTTCATTGTTCATTACTATTCTCCTGTTCATAGACAAGCAGACATACAGATAAAAATTCTAATAACGAAAATTCGTTCTCTGTATCATTAATTTGGCTATTTCAATTAAATTTTCAATAAAATATTTAATTTACAGTATCAACTTAATTATAATTTTAAGATATGTACATTGTACGAAGATTGGAAAAAAATGGCGAAGGTAGGTAACATTAAAGTTATATGAAAATAATTTCCATATTTGACGACACGTTTGGCGCAGTTTGTAGTGACCCTACTTGCTGCGTCAGAGGTCGCAGGTTCGAGTCCCGCTGGAGGCATTCATTTGTTAAACACGGATGTTTGTACTCCAGTCATGGGTGTTTATATTTATAATATGTATGTATTTAAACTTATATATGTAGCATATCAACTATCTGGTATTCGTAACACAAGCTTCCTTCGTAGCTTACCACGGAACTAGATGGCGCTGTGTGTAATAATGTCCCAACATATTTATTATTTATTATATTAAGCTTACGACATTTCCTTGGTGTAAAGCCTTTAGGATAAAAAAATAATTGCTTAAATATTGTAGTGAAACAGATAAAATGGTTATCTTTTAAACAATTACTATACCGAGCTCGAAGCTCAGTGGGAAGCTACTATTTTTTTAAAGCTATTTAATTCAATCCAAGAGGCCTTAATAATTCATGCCTCTTCAGCGCAGAATAGGGAACGAAGCCATTTATCTTGTGTACCGTTTGCAGATAAATAAATATTTAAGATTTTATTTCTGCCGTTTTTTTTAATTTGCGATCCACTATCTTTTTTTCTCGGGACAAATGTCCCTTAGTATTAATTTTTGTCGTAAGTTAGTAAGTAACTTCTTATAACATCAGCTATGAGCTAGTTAAAGTTCCGTCTAAATCTGTCCAGCTTTTTCAAATATTATCAGGTACAAACAGACAGACAATCAGATGTCAATGTTGACACGTAAATTTTATTAATCTGTATATACTAGTACTAGTAGTATAAACTAGTGATTTCGCTTCATCTGGATGCTTCCCAAGGCGTTATTCCTACACATGTACTTATACTTGTATTCACCCCTTTTTAACATCCCACTGCCACGGGCCTCCCTTTAATACAAGGGGGATCAGGCCGTAGTCCACCACGCTGGCCTAAAGCGGGTTGGTGGACTTCACATGCCTCTAAAACATTATTTGGTTTTCTCAGTCATGCAGGTTTCCTCACGATGTTTTCATTCACCGTAAGACAAGTAGTTATCATGTTAGAAATGATTCGCACATGAAAATATCAGAGATACGAGGCCCGGATTTGAACCCGCATCACTCGGTTATCCAAGCGAGCGCGTTACCACTGATCTACCACTGTAATTTTTTACTTACAAATAAGTAGTTAGAAAAGTTTAGAGCTTTAAAGTAATAAGTGAATACTGATATGATTAACAAAAATATACGTAACCTTACAACATTTATAATATTATAACTTTTGTATTCTTCTTAATGATAATATAGCAAAAGTAATTAAATATTACGAGTATATAAATGAAATATTTTTTATTCTATCGCTACCAACATGAAACAAAAAACTTTGATCAGATTTTGTCTACTATAAAAAAATTGTCTTTATTTTTATCTTATATATTGTTATTTTACTTCCCTATGCTTACTAAATTTTTCATCCGGGATTGAGTAACCATTATGCATGTTATATAACATTTTACATAACTAATTTGCCCTATAACTTTGTTCAAATACAATAATAATAATATCATATTGAGAAAAAAAAACGAAACGTGTTCGCATTATTGAGTAGTCAAAGAGTTGAGTACAATGGTTTAATTCGATATAACGATAAGAACTAAGTTATAATCATCTTTATCGAAATAGACTATATCGACTTATGTGCAAGTGAAACTAATAAAAAATTAAAAAGGGTACTTCGCATCATGTTTATCTCCTTAAAAGAAACTATCTATCATATATCTATACAATAATTATATATCTATACTAATATTATAAAGCTGAAAAGTTTGTTTGTTTGTTTGGTTACACGAGCTTATCTCAGGAACTACTGGTCCGAATTAAAAAAAAAACTGTTTGTGTTGGATAGTCTGTTTATTGAGGAAGGCTATAGGCTATATTAAATCTTGCTAAGATCAATTTGAGCGGAGCATCAATGAAAAATGTTGCAGTAGTAGTAGGTATTTAGAACGCGTGCTGAGCCGCGGGAAATGATAGTATACTATAAATAGATTGGTTAAAAACCCTTATTTACCATGATAATGAAGCATTGTTTACAGTTACAAGGACGGTTATAATGTGTATCTAAATTTTACACTAAATTTAGCTATTTTGGGTTAGTAAGGATCCCAAAATTTTTTGAAAATCTAATACAGTGTAAGATTTTTTTAGTTAGTTCATTTGTCTATTTAATGCAAACAAACAATCAACCTAATTTTCCTCCTTTTTTTATGGTAAAAAGCGGGCAAACGGGCAGGAGGCTCACCTGATGGGAAGTGATCACCTCCGCCCATGAACATCTGCAAGTCAGGCTTGCAGATGCGTTGCCGGCCTTTCAGGAAAGGGAGGGATGGAGGAGGGAGGGAAGTGGGAGGGAGGGGGAACGAAGGCGGAGGATGATGGGAAGAGGGAGGGGGGAAGGAGAGTGGGCCTCTCCTTCCGGACGTGTGGGTCCGAGAGACTCTCACTCACCGGTCGAAACGCGACAGCATAGCTGCCACTTCACGCCGGTCTTCTGTGAGAGAGTGGTACTAATGAACTATACGGGGCGTGCCGGCCCATTTGGCTGCTACCCGAAGGTAACAAGCATGGCACTACCACTTTACAAATCCTATAGCAACTTACCTGTGTTTTTTTGTTTTTTTTATACCAGGAATAAATTGGTCGATTTCTTATTGAAAAATTTGTTGTTTTAAGTTTATTTATACAGTTTTAGGTGTATTTCCTTAAAAAATATACGCCTTACGAGACAAACTTCGATCAAATCTCGATCTTACAGGTACCGCAATATATAGAAGCTTGAAATTAGGACTTAGGTAAAGAAGGTAGTAATATAAAACGAGAGCCGTTTTAACCCTTTTAATTCGACAGAATAGAGTGCCTCTCAATAATTCAACGATGCATCGCGGTCCAAGTGCAATGGAGTAGAAGTAGATTTAGGTTTAAGACCGATATGAAGAGATAAAAGGAGCGTGGGTTTTGTTAGAAAATAAATTGGCAAAGTTTTTGGTAAGCGTTTTCGTTTGTTATACTCGTATTATTATCTACACGGTAAATGTAATAAATAAATAAATAAAATAAAATAAAATAAAAAGCCTTTTATTTCTCGCTTTCCATAATCAGTTGCATGCAGTATAATGACAATTTTTAATCTTAAACATTTATGGTAACTATCCAATTCAATTTAATTTAATTTAGAAACAGAAGATACTAATTAATAAAATTTCTTAATTTTTATACATAATGCAAATTGGTTCTATTACATTTTAATAAATCAATATACATATTTAAAAAAAACGGTAAATGTACTATATAATAAATGGGAGTCAAAATATTTGTTATTGTAAGGTAATACATTTAACAAGCTATTTTTAAACTTTTGTGTTATACTTTTACACTAAACTAGTTTTTGTTTATGAACTTTGTCCATTCTCTTGAATTTCCTCCCTTCCCTTTTCTTTACCCCTTTAATAGAATTCTATTATATTATTATTTTTCAATGCTAAAAGGATTATAGATCGAGTTACTCTAACTTATATACGATTATGATATGGATACCAATATAGTCCGTATGGAAGCATCCACAGCATTTCATTAAACTTCTGCTGAAATGAGAAAAGAACCTGTCAAATAGGTTGTTGTTACAAAATGGCGGATGCTGAGCCATTCAAAAAGTAACAATAAAAACCTAAGTAATTGCTGTAATGGGGCAGAATAGTAAGTGATAAATGGAAGTTTATTTTTTAGGCCCGGACCAATGTGAGGAGGATCAGGTCATATTCCACCACGCATTAGGACTTTACATGTCTTTTAAGAACTAGCTAAGGTTTCTTAGTTAAGCAGGTTTCTTCTCGAAGTTCACCGAAAGACAAGAGATTATTTTGTAGGACGTGATATGAGTTGCATGATCCGGAAATCAAACCCACTTTAATTATATTCCACTGAGCTATTACTGCCTTAATATATAATCATTACGTATTTAAAAATATACTCCATAAGCAGCGGCTATATCCTTAGTCGGAAGAAACGATCCCTTATCAATTGCTTTATATCCGTTCGTCGATGCGTCGGATATTCCAAGATACTGGTTCTTATCAAGCCAAGAGTTCTTAAAGATGAAGTATCAGAAATATAAATATTTTCAGAATTCGGCAACCTGTCTCGTTCTGCATGCGTGACTGCACACTCATCTGAACTAAGCTTTATCCTTATGTTACCAAGGGAACTACGATTTTTCTTGCATAAAAATACTTTATGTATGGATCGATGGTTAAGGTTCTAACATAAAGTTTAAGTACATATTTATTTTAAAAAAGGAAGTGGTAACCCAGTGGTAACACGCTAGCTTGAATAACCTAGTTATGTGGGTTCAAATCCGGGTCTCGCACCGCTGGAATTTTCATGTGCGAAGCATGTTAATCAAGATTAACACTTGTCTTACGGTGAAGAAATACATCGTGAGGAAACCTGCATGTCTAAGAAAACTTAGCAAGTTTTCGAAAGACATGTAAAGTCCGCTAACACGCACTAGGCCAGCGCGGTGGACTATGGCCTGATCTCCTCGTACTGAGGGAGGCCCGTGTCCAGCAGTGGGACGTTAAAAAGGGCTGAAGACATTTTATTTTACGAAATGAATCCAAGACTGATTTAAATAACATCGAATATATTTAATAAAGAAATACCCTAAACGAGAAACGAACTTGTGACTTTGCTTTAGAAGGATAAGTCGATTTTTGCACTCCCAGTAACTCGATCACTCTGAATACTTAAATTAAGTTTATATAAAATACAGATGAAGATAAAGTGAAAAGTTAGCTTGTTATAAAGTTTAGTGTGAACTGAAATGCCAAAGCTTGGTTTGCGTAATTTAATTAAATAATTTCGCCGTCAAATCCAAGTTTCCTTTGAGTAAAAATTTCTATAATAATACCAGCGTGTTAACTTAACAAAGTATTGATACAGAAGTGGAATCAGCAGGGAAAAATACTTGAGTATTTTATTACGACAAAATATTTTTTTTGCTAATTTTACTGCTTGTACTATAATTTATGTACTAAATATTTACTATTTAGCCACTCTAATAAGTAAATTTGTACTTTTTTCTAGTTAATTTGTAAAGGGTTCTAGGCATGAATTTTTCTCGTTTATAGAAATAAGGTTTCTAGGACTAACCTTTTACTTTGCTTACATTCAACTTTAGTTACAAATAAACTGTACACATAAATATAATGGAAGTATCTGTTTAACATTAGCAAGAGCTTTTATCAATGCAGATAGAAGGACAGACACAGCGTACTGTTTTGTTATAACTATAGTTAATTCTCTGAGACGTCAAAAACCTTAGTCTCTCCCGTGACCATGATTGCTGTAAAGCATTCGAAACGACAGGAACAAAAAATCTAAATAATTCTGCGATAAAATCAGAAAAGATAGATCACGCAAAATAGGCGCTAGTCATCGAGTTGCGGACAACAGCCCGTCTTAACCATAACCATAACCATCAGAAAAGATAGTCTCATTAATAAAATTGCTATTGTATTGTCAGTCCTTTTTAACGTCCGTCTGCTGGGCATGGGCCTCCCTTCACGAGAGGGATCAGGCCATAGTCTACTACACTGGCCTAGTGCGTGTTGGCGGACTTCACATATCTCTCGAAAACTTGCTAGGTTCTCTCAAACATAAAGGTTTCCTCGCAACGTTTTCCTTCACCGAAAGACAAGTGGTAATCATCATGATAGAAATGATTCGCACATGAAAATATCAGAGATGCGAGACCCGGATTTGAACTCGCGTCACTCGTTGATATTGGTTCTAACAAAATTATTTTCATACTTTAATAAAGACCATAGGTATTGTGAAGCGTAAAATACTTTCACTGTTCTATGAACAGAGTGTGTGAGACAAGTTGACGCTCAAAGGAGTTAAAGAAAGCAAAGGATTTAAGGGGCAGTAAGAATCTTTAATATTTTCTGTGTAAATTTCTAACGTAATATTTTGTGGAAAATCTTATTGAAATAGTATTTATCGGTCGATACAAAGGCCGAATCTATAAATGTTATAATCTTTGTCTGAATCTTTCAGTCTGTGACTGTGTGAGTCTGTGACATTTCGAGAAAGCTGGACCAGTCTATTGGACAGATTTTCATGGAATTTGTTATAATGATAGCTGATTATTTATTTATTTATTTATTTATTTATTTATTTATTCGGATCTCCAACAGTTGTACATATTCACTTATATCTAACTTATGCCTTACAACTACTTAAAATACTATGTACTACCAATCATAGGAGAACACATCATTCTCATGTAATTACAGTGTTCCTAATTTGCCTAAGTAATTAATAATAAAAAAAACAAAGATACTAAATATAATACAATTTTAAGAATAGAAGTATAGAAGTATATCACAAAAGATTATCACAAAATGTTAATATCTAATCTAATTAATTTAGTAGATACTTTTAATTACTTTAAGTTAAGATACTTTTAACTGCAGAAAAAAACTATCAAAAAGTATCGAACCTGAGCGGTAAGAAGATGAGTTATATAATATGTTAAGAGTTTATATCTATATTATCTTGCAACACAAGGCCTTTAGCAGCATATTTAAAAAAAATCTACAAATTCATAGGTAAAAGCACATTAATGGGTAAATCAGTCCAAAATTATTCTTGTAAATGAAAAGACTTCTATTTTTTTTATAAATTGTCATATGTACTTTAGACTACATGCTTTTTATATATTTCAAGAGATTATTGTCCCTTAACATTGACTTACAAACGTAATTACTTAGAAGAAATGTTACGCTTACACATAGGCGGTTGTTATTTAATCTATATACCGCCCCCACTTTCTTAGTTAATTGAATAAATTTAAAATGTTAATGTTACTTTCTCGGATAACTCTCGCCAAAATGTCATAACATATTTCGTATATTATATTTTATTAAAAACTTATTAATATGAAAGAATATTAAAAAGCTTTTAAGTAATTTTAATTAGTAATCGAGCTTCACTAAATATTATAAAATGAAAACCGACTTCAAAACGCTACAAATCGAAACTAAAAAGAAAAAAAAATAATTTTAATTACTTAGTTATTGTTGGAGTCGGTGCCAGCCAAGGAGATTGTATTAGGATTATTTTGCTTTGGCTGGCACCGACTCCAACATTAACTAAGTAATTAAAATTATTTTTTTTTCTTTTTAGTTTCGATTTGTAGCGTTTTGAAGTCGGTTTTCATTTTTGTTAAAAAATAATTTATTTTAAATTTTTTTGTGGAAATTATTATGTTTAAATAAAATATTGGAAGGCTAACTAAACTACTGCTCCAATAAGTCAGCGAAGTTTTGAAATGAACGACAATAGTCAATCGAGATTTGTCCACGTCTATTTTTCCACGTAACTCGTAGACGTTAATAAGATTTACCTTCTATTATCAATCCACCTAATATCCTGAAGGAGTACGACTATCAGTTCATAAGTACGTATAATATTAAAAGAATTTTCTTTCAACTCCTAACCGTTGAGGATATATACCTTACATCATCACAAATTCTTGAACAGCTTTAGAAAATATATGAAAAAGGTAATCAGTGCCGATAAAATTTAAGGGTTGCCCTCGATTTCTCTAGGATCCCATCATCAGATGCTGACTTGGTGACAATGAGAACATCTTGAATGTATACCCTACCGAACAAAAAATAAATTTTTAAAATCGGCCCACAATTCACGGAGAAATCGGTGAAAACACATAAAAAACAATTGTTGAGGAATTTTACCTTCCATCATCAGCTCATCCACATGAAATGATGATTTTCATACGTAAAAGCTTTATCGGGTTTAGAAAATATATCAAAAACATAATAGGTGCCTGTAAATTTTGAGAGTTGCCTTCGATTTCCCTGGGATCCCATCATCAGATCCTGACTTGGTGACAATGGGACCACCTCGGAACTATACCCTACCAATCAAAAGAAAAATTTTTGAAATCGGCCCACAGACGGCGGAGCAATCGGTGAACATACATAAAAAAAAAAAAAAATACATACAACGGAACATATAACCTCCTCCTTTTTTGAATTTTTTTTGAAGTCGGTTAAAAACAAAGTCCTGTTCCACGTCTGTCTGTCTGCGATAAACTCAAAAAGTACTGCACTGATTTTCATTCTGTTTTCACTTATAGATAGAATGGTTTTCGAGGAAGGTTTAAGTATATAATTTGTCAAGTTTTTATACATATTTACTAGCGGAACCCGCGGATTCGCTAGCACTAAATGTAGTAGAACAATAAATCTATACTAATATTATAAAGCTGAAGAGTTGTTTGTTTGTTTGTTTGTTTGCTTGTTTGCATGTTCACTACTATTTCGATTTGAAAAATATTTTTGAAGGATAGTCAGTTTATTGAGGAAGGCTTTAGGCTATATTACATTACGCAACGACTAATAGGAGCGGAGATTCAATAAAAATGTTGCAAAAACGTGAGGTATTTGGTTTTCAGCCTTTAGAACGCGCGCGAAGCCGCAGGAAAGCCTAGTAAAAGAATAAACTGAAAGTCACTTTCTGATGATCCATCAGAAAGATTAGCTAGACTACAACTTATTATGTATATCTATATTCTATACATACATGTATGATGACAGTGGTAGCCCAGCGGTAACGCACTCGCTTTGATAACCAAGTGATGCGGGTTCAAATCCGAGTCAAAACCTCGCACCTCTGATATTTTCATGTGCGAATCATTTCTATCATTATTACCACTTATCTTACGGTGAAGGAAAACATCGTGAGGAAACCTGCATGTCTGAGAAAACCTAGCAAGTTTTCGTAAGACATGTGAAGTCCTCCACTAGGCCAGCGCGGTGGACTATGGCCTGATCCCCCTCGTACTGAGGGAGGCCCGTGCCCAGCAGTGGGACATTAATAAGGGCTGATGATGATGATGATGACATGTATAATAAAATTCCAAATCGAATCTGCACAATAGAAATTTTTTGGAAATTGAAATATTTGTCTTCCTCTTTTTAATAATAGTTAGTGTTTAATTTCGGCCATAGAACACTAGCTTTAATAATCAAGTATTTACACATTATATAACGTATATACATAATATAGTATATATACGTTATATAAATACATCTTTTAAGTAGCTTTTTTAGTATTGTGGAAGAGATAGATTATATACCTATATAATAGGTATGAGGGGTCTTATATCCGTTACTTGAGAATGATTATTGCCATAATAACTTCTACTTCCCTTTTAAAGGTGATTTCTGGGACATCTTTTCGATTCTTTCGCCAGTTCTTCTCAGGTCAGAGGTTTCTTCTTTCCGAACTGGTGGTAGACTCATGACGTTCAGTAAGAAATTGTAACAATTTTTATGCTGAATAAAATATTTTGATTTGATTTGATTTGATTTGATATCAAACTCTCAGTTTCAAATTATCTCAGTATCAAATTTCGTCTTAATCGGCTTAGAATTCATAATATTAGTATGAATTTCTTATAAAAATTAATACCTAACCAAGCCAATAGACAAATCATCAACGAGTGTATGACGTCGTACTTTGTACTAGAATCGAAAGACGTCATTCGATTACGTCGTGAACGTACTATGAACATTGTTTTCGATGTTTTCATATCATAATAACAGTGTTTATTTTCGTCTATTTTATTTGTTGTTTTGGGAAGCCAAATCTTTTTATTTATTAGCTTTCGTAAAGAATAGTAGGACTGCCGTCAGATATTATCTTTTATTATATGTATAAATAAAGAAGTAAATTTTCTTGTTTTTATTTTACTTCTGAGATTAATTGTTCGCAATATTTAGTGGTTTAAACAAATAGCTTGATATTAAAGATATCCTAATATAATCGACATAACTTTTTTTTATCTTTGGGAAATGTATAAACGTCTGTAGAAAACAGATGGTTATGTGGAACTTACCGGTAAGCCCAGTACTACCCACTAAAATCCTTCACTCGTCTCAAATTAAGGAGATTAAACCAAAATAATAATTATGTTGGGAACATATTTATTAAGTTGTCTTGACATGAGATTCGAACTGAGTACCTCAGTAAACTAAACACCGCTTAAAATTTTATTGATTACTAATAAGCAATACTATTAGCATAGTTTTATGCAAAAAAATTGTAAGCTTAAAATACTGGAGGCGGAAAATATCACGCTGTAGCTTCGTTAAATCCGTGTTTTTTAAAGATTTTGCTTATTACATCGTCATTTATTGATGGCTCGGTGTTGTGTTTAATTTTTAAAAAAAGTTTATCTATGTGTATTATATATTTATGTTCATGAATTCAAGCCAAGGGAAGGTAAGGTTTACCTTACTTACACTTTTGTACCCTTGGCTTGCTCGGGTACATCCCTAGACGTCCTTCAGGTTATAGTCTATCTGTATAATTTTCAACAAAATACGTCATTCTATTAGGACATTATATTATGTTGGGACATTATATTAGAACATTCTTACACACAGCGCCATCCAGTTCCGTGGTACTACGATGCTTGTGTTACGCATACCAGATAGTTGATATACTACATATATAACTTTTAAATACATACATATTATGAATATAAACACCCATGACTGGTGTTTAAGAAAAGAATGCCCCCAGCGGGACTCAAACCCGCGGCCGCTGGCACAGAAAGTAGGGTCATATTATTTTGATTTTTGTTCGTTTCGAATGCTTTAAAGGAATCATGGTCACGGAAGTGACTAAGCTTTAAGAAATCTCAAAGCCATTATATAAAATCATTTAGATTTACAAAAAAAATATTTTATTTCGACTATTATTTGATGGTGAATTTTTGGGTAAATTCTGTATGTTTCAAGTATACAACTATAATATTATGATGATTATGCCGTTAAAAAGCTCATAAAGCTTTGCTTATGAAATTATTTCAAAACAATTTCAAAGAAACTAACTAAAAAATGCTACAAAATTAAGCTTTTTGCTGCTGCTTTTAGCTAAACTTTTAGTTAGAACAACAAAATTCTTTACCTGAAGGATCCAAAACAGTTACTGTGACTAATTCGTCTACCGCAGAACATCTATTCTCATCGTGACCTTCATATTTGCGGAACCACAATCCACTTAGTGTTCCGTATACTTTACGATATCTGGTATATTATTATTTAGGCGTTATTATGTATTACATTATCTAGTTATTTAAGCAATAAGGTAAATATTCATGACAAAATTGGTCGATAGAAGCTTCAATGTATAAGTTTTAGATTAATCGACTTCTAGGCTATAAGATTAAAGATTCATGCATATAAAAACTGAAGGTTTCTTAAAAATTTGCCGTAAAAAACTTTTAATACATTGACGACACGTTTGATCAGTTATCATTTATTTAATGTGCCAGAGTGGAGGTGCCGGTTCGATTCTCGCTGGGGGCATTAATTAGTTGAGCGCGATTGTTTGAACTCCAGTTATGAGTGTTTATATGATATGTATGTATTTAAATTTATATACACACGTATATGGTGGTATATAACTATCTGGTTGTTATACTAGATGGAGGTATGTGGTAATATCCAATTATTTATTTATTTACTTGTATACTCACAACTGTACATAACACACTTTTGATTTGATGTGATTTGATTTGACAGACAAACATACTCTACCTCTTAAAATATTAGTAAAAAAATCTTGAGAACAAACGAAAAATTGAAAACGAAAATCTAATGGTTTTCTTATTCACTGTATAGGATAATGTTAAACGATATATTTGTCTAGACCGGCCGAGCTAGACTTTGCCTAAATTGCAGGCGCCGTTATCTCTGAATAGTAGTATTCAATAGACTATTGTCCTCGAGCACGAAAGCTCTGGCTCCCTTTTAAAAAGCTATTGTTATTTAATATTATGCTTGACCTCATATATTTTATGATATCACTAGTGATTTTTCCCTGCTTCGCTCTTGTTCATCCATAAGTACAAAAAGTTTTGTTATAGGTACATCGCTTTCAACTTATTATGTTAGTTTTGGTTTTTTTCTTTACTGTGTTCTATGCTTAATGCACATATTATGACTTTCTTGTTCATGAGGGACTTACTAGATCTAATTGATTCGTAATCTTTTAAGAAATACTCGAATATAATATATAACTAAGAATGTTTCTCTTCTTCATGTCAGTTCTTCAGTATAACCAAACATCATTATAGTAAATTTCATAAAAACCTTTTCAGTGGTTTTCTCGCGATTCGGTCACACACGAACCACTTTTAAGACTATAGATTCAGCCTCTGTATCCTTAAAAATGAATATTTTAATAAGGTGTTATAAGTAAGGATTGTAAGTGTTGAAAATATAACTTAAATATAATAAAAAAATAAAGAATAAAACTACGAGTAATTTTCAGCGACAAATAATAATTGTGGAAACCAAAGAATAATAATTCTAGAGAGTCCTCTGAAAGCCGTCCCCGTAATTAACGGGTGAGATAAGACTTAACTTGCGTTAATAAATTACACTTAAAAGGTATATTCTTTATTTTACATCCACGTTTATATTTAACTAGCGATTCACCCTGACTCCGCTCGGCGTTAGCCCTAGATACGTTTTAACCATTCCTATAGCTTTCTCAGAAATAGAATACTTGACGACCCTTTTGGCGCAGTTTGTAGTGACCCTACTTTCTTGCGCCAGCGGTCGCGGGTTCGAGTCCCGCTGGGGAAATTCATTTGTTAAACTGAAATGTTTTTACTCCAGTCATGGGTGTTTACATTTATATTTATAGTATGTATATATTCAAACTTATATAATATGTAGTATATAAACTATCTGTTATCCGTAACACAAGCTTCCTTCGTAGCTTACCATAGAACTAGATGGCTCTGTGTATATTTTCTGGGCTTTTTCTTCTATATCATGCATGTATTATTATAAACCTTCCTCTTGAATCACTTTGTCTATTTATAAAAACCGCATTAAAATCTGTTGCGTAGTTTAAAAGATGTTAGCATACAGAAGAGCTTGTTTTGTTTTACTTGTTTTATTTTTGTAAAGACTACGCAACATACCCTGACTTTACTTGGTACATCCAAAGGTGTTTTCTGTATATCATACCCAAATTTTAAGATCATCTTTTGGAAAATTTTTTAGCCAAAAAAGTCTATGTATTACTCGCACGCTTCTGTGCCTAGCTTATACGTCTATACAAACACCCAAATACCATAATCCAGCTAAAAGAAGCTGATGCGAAACCGCTCTCGCCTTATCAGATCTTAACATTTTTTTAGAAATTTATTAAATATACATATAAAAGATACGATATTGGTTTTCTTGATTGATTTTTTAATGGAAAAATTAATAATTTTAATATCTGGAGAGGGATGGCGGAAAGAGGATCTGAGAAACAGAGGCTTTAAGTTGCAAATTGCACTCCAAAGGTAAAAGAAAAAAACAATTTACTACTACAATGCGCGGCCGAGTCTGCTAGTATAATAATATTATAGCGTTATTTACATCTGTCCTTGCCATTGACCGACGGTATCATCGATTCATAATTACGTCATTGTGACATCATCGGCAGTTTCCCCTTCATTTACAGTTAAAAATAGAGACTTACTGTTAGCTACGATAATATGTAATTTATTATATAAGTTTTCTCTTTTTAAGGCTTTTAAGACTGAATTCTAAATAATAAAGATAAGTGCTTTCTAAAGTTATAAATATAAGCAAAAAATGTAAAAGATAAATCCTACCATAGAAAAGGCATAAGTTAAGTTTCTTATACGAGAGGTTACCTGTGGGGCATTAGTGCCGTTTGCTAAATTTGAGTTTTGCACATTTTTGTCTGTCTTTCTGTCTGTCTGTTTGTTCCGGCTTATCTCTGAATCGACTGGACCGATTTTGACGGGAATTTAACTCGCAGATAGCTAACGTATAGGGAGTACCTAATTTAGACTACTTTTATTTTATTAGAAAAAATTAAAATTATAAAAACCGTTCAATTTATTTGAGAAGCGGGCTGGATTTGCTAGTTTTAAATAAATATAGAACGCGCTTGCGAGTGCTATGAAAATCCTCGTAGCTAGACTACTTCATCATAAATTTAATGTATTTCCTCATAAATCTATTAAAATGTTCTCGACTTCTTACAAGCTTAGTAGCGGTAGAGTAGCGACGTTGGAAATAAATTGTTTTGTATTTCTTTTACGATGTTACTTAGAAATTGGATTTTTTTGGGTATTATACAGGCCTTTCTATAGGCAGTGATAGCCCAGCGCTCTGATAACCGAGTGATGCGAGTTCAAACTTCACTGTAATAAAAGTTCACTGTAATCAAAGCTACGAGAAAAAGAGCTATCTAATGCAAAATAATTGTTAAATCGTATTAGTAGCTGCTGAAAGTCTTCAAAAAAACAAACAAATTCTTCCTCTCTACAATAACTTAATTTTTGTCTTTTTTTATGGTAAAAAGGGGGTAAACGGGCAGGAGACTCACCTGATGGAAAGTGATCACCTCCGCCCATGGACATCTGCAAGCCAGGCTTGCAGATGCGTTGCCGGCCTTTCAGGAAAGGGAGGGATGGAGGAGGGAGGGAAGTGGGAGGGAGGGAAGTGGAAGAGAGGGGGGAACGAAGGCGGAGGATTAAGGGAAGAGGGAGGGGGGAAGGAGAGTGGGCCTCCCGGACTCTCACTCACCGGACGAAACGCGACAACATAGCTGCCACTTCACGCCGGTCTTCTGTGAGAGAGTGGTACTAATGAACTATATGGGGCGTGCCGTCCCATTCGGTTGCTACCCGAAGGTAACAAGCATGGCAATACCACTTACTAAAATTCCTTTAAAATAATAAGAGTTATATAGAACAGAATTAATGTCCTATTGCTGGTCACAAGCCTCCTTTCAGTACAAGGGGATTAGGCTATAGTCCACCGCGCTGGCCAAATGCGTGCGTGATTTCTAAAACTTGTTAGATTCTCTGACATCCAGGTTTCCTCACGATGTTTTCCTTCACCGTAAGACAAGTGGTAATCATGTTAGAAATGATTTGCATGAAAATATCAGAGGTGCGAGACCCGGATTCGAACCCGAATCACTTGGTGATCCAAGCTAGCACGTCACCACTGAGCTACAACTGCCAGCACAGAATTTTAATATATTACTCGTATGTAAGTAATTAAGTGAGGGAAAACATCAGTATCTTTTTTCGTATAACACGAAAACGTACTCAAAGTTATTTTACTTGCGATGGAATGATTGATAAGTTGTAAGCAGTATTATACTTTGGTTGTCAACGACTCTTGCGTATTTTTATATTTTGTACGGACTACTAAATTACCCATTAAAGTGATCTACTCGTATATCAAGGTTTTTGATCCTTGGAAAACGCCATTACTGATCTATAACTTTTATTGGTGGTGGTCATTTACACAGTCAACAACGACATCTAGGCGAAAGATCTTTTTTCAAGCGATAGGATTCACTATCATCACATAGTATAAAACAAAGTCGCTTTCTTTGTCCCTATATTCCTATGTATGCTTAAATCTTTAAAACTACGCAACGGATTTTGATGCGGTTTTTTTAATAAATAGAGTGATTCAAGAGGAAGGTTTATATGCATAACTAGAGGATCTCGCGGCTTTGCCTGTGCTAAATCTAGGGAAGAGCCCGAGCGAAGCGAGGGCGAGTCGCTAGTATGGGATAAGTTTAAAATGACCAAGGAATAAAAGATTTCAATGCCAGGACGACACGTTTGGCTCAGTTGGTAGTGGCCCTACTTTCTGCGCCAGCGGTCGCGGGTTCGAGTAACGCTGGGTATTTAAAATTTATATTTGTAGTATATCAACTCTCTGGTATCCGTAGCACAAGCCTCGTAGCTTACCATGGAACTAGATGGTGCTGTTGAAATATTGTCCCAACATATTTTTAAAAAAAATCTAGGACTCACTGTTATGTTACTATTGAACTTGCAGAGGCAGGCCTGTATGAGGTTTGCTACCCGATGTTAATAGGCGTTTATGAAGTGAATATTTACATTTTCCCATTTCATTTATTTAAATTGATGTCAAAGACAGGTTATACTATGAGTTTTATAAAAAGGGAATATTCTAGATACAAATTTTATAAAATATATAATTTATTTTATACATAATAAACTTGACACTGTAATATATGTAATAATATTATTGTTAAGAAGCAAGTTTAAGCTCGGGCCCGCCCTAAAGATTATCATATGGAGATTTCTCAACAGCCGCTTATTTAGGCGATGAATCAAAACATCATGAGGAAACTTAAACATCTGAGGAAATCTACATATAAAAGCAGTCAGAAGACCTGTCAAGTCAGCCTCGAGCTCTCTCGCTCCAGTTCAAAGGAGTTTCGTAGGAGTAAAATTATTGATAAAACTATCACAACAAAATATTATATTATGTATGAAACTGGTCCCGCGACCATGATTGCTGTAAAGCAATCGAAACGTCGTGAACCAAAAATCATATTAAATCCGCCACAAAATCCGAAAAAATAGTTTCATTTATAATGTCAAATATTCGCGTAAACCTAAGAAAGTATTATATTATGTAATTTTTGATAGAAACATACTTGTAGATGTATATTTTCCATTGAGAGTCAAAACGGAGTAAGTTAGAATTTTTCTTCGTTTCTATCGCAATGCTTAGGATATTTTCTTTAACAAAACTCTAATGTACTCTAAATACTAAGTAAATTAATTTCAATACCGAGATTCTTACCTAAATTGAACCTATCTACTTATGGCAAAATTCGTAAATCCATTAAAGTCGAGTCAACTTTTTACAAGTTGTCGGTTGCGGTGCGGCGATTCGAATAATTTGTTTTTCTTGCTCCTGCCTTCTGCCACGCGATACCGTTTTCGGGCTTAACTAGTTTCTGAACTTTGAAATGCTGTTCCATATTGATTTTACAAGATCGCAGATTTCAAAACGTTATAATTTGTTTAAGTTTGTTTTTAGGTCATAAATAAATATGTTCAAGATGTAAGGAAGCTTGTTATTTGTTTGGGCATCCGCGTAAATCAAGAGCCAGGTATTTTACTGACTTCAGCAGAATCAAAAAATATTGATAATGCAAAACATGTTCTTAGATTGTGTGATTATTCAGTGGTCAAAAACCAACTATAATAAGCATTAGGCATATAAAATTGGTCCTCACACCCATTTTATCAGGTATTGGGCAATAGTCACGTCAAGTGCGGATTGGCGGACTTCACATGTCATTCGAAACCACGTTTGAGTTTTTTTACATTTTAAATAAGGTCTAATGAAAATAAGTTTTGGTAAAAATAATTTGCTTTTGTCATTGGTTTCAGTAAGTTCGTTTTCTGCAAGCGAGACAGTTCTACAGCTTCTATCCAGATTTAAATGACAATGGAGACACGCTATTGCTTTGAATGTAAATAGAAGTCGAAAAGTTTTTTAATACATATTATTTCCATACTAGATGATATAAAAAATGAAAAAGGTTATCAATCTAAGAATCCATGGGTTACTTAGATCTTCCAAAATTATAATGAATTGAGGTGAAATGGATTTAGTATAGAAATAACATACTTTCCCCATAAAGTGACCATGTATAATAATATCCCATAACATTTTACGAGACCAGGGTCAAGACTTCCATTAGTTGCTCATTTTCATTCAGCGTTTCAAATATAGAGCGGTCTGGACGTGACTGGAAAGGAGACGATTCGAGGGAATTATTTCACTGTTACACTTACAAAGGAATATTTTATTAATTCGAAAAGTTCAGAACTTTTAAAAACTTTTCAAAGTTTTATAGACAGAATATTAATGTATATGGTTTTATCATTTTACAGAACTACTGAACTATAAATAAATTAATATTAACTAAATTATTATAACTTTGCTTGATGCTAAGTCTTAGATAAAACTTTTAATTTAAGCTTAAAGCTAACAATGTAATTTCTATCTTATACCTCTGAGCAAGGTGAAGGTCGTCAATAATCATGCTAATATTATAAATGTGAAAGTTTGTGCGGATATTTATTTTTATTTTACCCCAGTACGGATCTGGTTGAAATTTGGTACAGTGATAGATTATAAACTGGAATAAAACATAGGTTACCTTTTATCCCGGTAAAAGGTATAGTTCCTCAGGAATGTATCGTTTTTTGTTTTTCAGGCACAAACCCGAAACGAAGCGAGGGTGCTGGTAAGCTTATCAAATCTTATTTAGTTGCATAAAATAATATGATGTAACTTAAAAAGGACTTTATTTCAATAGTATTTGAAACTATGAGTACATAATATGAATAAAATTGAGTGTTTAAATTTACAGCTTTTCATTAAATGCATATGAAATTAAATGCGGCACTTATATCAAAAAATATACTTTCAATTTTTTCTCTGGCTGTCTGTTTGTTCCGGCTCATCTCTTAAATGGCTGGACCGATTTTGACGGGACTCTCACTCGCAGATAGCTAATGTTACAAGAAGTAACTTAGGCTACTTTTATTTTACAAGCAAATTTTAAAAAACCGTTTAAATTGTTTTAACTTACGCGAAGTGCGACGGGTTTGTTTGTAGATATTAAAAATATATAAACCGAGTGTAGCATATAACTAGTGACTGTAAAATGCAGCGTTCTCTGTATTTTAACACCCAATTAACGCCTAATTTGTTCCAGGAAACTGTTATTGTTTAGCTGAAGAGTTGTTCTAAGAGATACAAAGTAATTTATTTATTAATTTAGTCTTTCCCACATGGTAATAAGGCTCATATTTGCTACTTCAAGAGAATTTTGCAGTGAACGCGTTTATAGTCCTCATTTCAGGCGTAAATATGACAGATATTTGAACATTTTAGTCGCCATTTAACGTTACAGTTATATTAAATACTAGTGAATCACCCTTGCTCCGCTCGGGTTTGCTATATATGCGCTTTGACGGTTTGTATAGATTTCATAGAAATGAAATATTTTCCCACATTAAAAAGTATCTTTAAAGACTTAGATAACCAGCTATCATCGTACGACATTTCATCAAAATCTATAGAGTGGTTTTCTTGTGAAGTGGACACAGAGAGACAAAAATTGTTGGACAGAAAAGAAATTGAATTTTGTAGTACATATAATAATGGCTATTTCAATAATATCTTGCAAATAATATTTAATGTACAGATTTGACTCAGTTATTATAATATTATATATAGAAACAAGAAACAAGAGATATTATAAATAACTACCTTTTTGTCGCGGATTTATTTTGATTTTTAGTTCCTGACGTTCCGAATGCTTTACAGCAATCATGGTCACGTGAGAGACTTGGATTTACTCTTAATGTTAATTAAAGTTGTGTTTCTTTCTTCAGCAGTTACCTTAATATTACAAACAGACAGTTCAACTTTTTTATACATAATATGTACGCTTTAGTTCTAAAGAATAAAAAACAGTTGTATTAAATCTAGAATGTATGCAACAAATGATGTTTGAATAAAATATTTTTTTAAGCTGTGACAAAATTTTTGTTGAAAATTTAGTTTCAAAAGTGTTCATTTGAAATTAAACATTTTACAAAGTTAAATTTGAAATCGTTCGTTATCCCGAAGCGACATCTCTAACAATCTATTTACATAAGGCAAATACTGGATGAGAAATTTAAATAATGATTACAATAAGGCTTTTTGTAAACTTTGGACTATGCATTTAATTTCGACTCGTTGCCAAAATTTCGCAAAAATGTTAAAAAATATATTATAAATAAATAAATAATTATTATTCTTGTTTTGTTGAGTGAATCTCGACTTGTTTGATAGAATTTGTTTATTTCTTAAATTTCTTTAGATCATAGAATTGTTGTTTTTTCTACCTTCGGTATTCACCTTAAAAGGTAATGCATTTAGCAATAACAACTTTGTAACATAGCATAATTATTACTGTATCATTGTAATTACAACTGGTGAATCTTAATAAATAAATAAAAATAAATACTATTAGTAACATATAAATAAAATTGAAGTGTCTGTTTGTAAATTTCAAATTAACAGCTTTTCACTAAATGTATGTGAAAGTATATACGGTAATTACAGATAAAAATCAATTTTTAAAATATTTGTCTTTCTGACAATCTGTTTGTTCCGTTTATCTCTGAAACAGCTGGACCAATTTTGATGAGAATTTCACTCGCAGATAGCTAATGTTGTAAGGAGTAACTTAAGCTATTTTTATTTTATTAGAAAATAAAAATCACTTAATTTATTTTAATTTACACCCAGCGAAGCGGGCTGGGTATAGTATGTTTATATTATAATTTCTTATTCTTGTCTTTATTTTAAAGAATCGTTAATTTTACATTTTGTAATCAATATGGTTATTTTTCAAAAGTTTACCTACTCTGTGTTTAAGCATGTGAATTATCAGCAACACTAAAATATGTCTCAGAACTAAGAATAACTGTCGAAACTTACCAGTTTTCTTCTGTCATTTTCTTTTATGACCTTTCAGGACACACCAATGCTTGTAGATATTCAACCATAGATCCGCTCCCGAAGCTTTAAGCTCAATATATTTTTTCTTCTATTTTTATTTAAGAACTTTTAGCCACAGAGCTCAATACCATTCCCATCGTTACCTAAATCTATTTATATTACTAATAATTTTGTCCTGTTTCCTTCCATTAAGAAATGATATACATAAAATACACCGCATAAAAGTTTTTTTAGCAACTTCTTAGCAAAACTAAAATGTATTAAAATGTAGTGAGCACGTTTCCCTACACGTGGCTTCCTACGCATTCCTCCAATTACCATCCTTGAGAAAGAATATAGAACTCTAAATAATGATCTTGTCATTGAACAATTTAAAGACAATATTGAAACAGCCTTAATTTATCTTCACTAGAGTATAAAAATATCTATACGACTTATGCAAATCTTCTTTTTCTTTTATAATAAAAGATTCGTAACATAATTGAAAGATATTAAAATGTATTATAGGTTATATATACAGATGAATCTATACTAATATTATAAAGCTGAAGAGTTTGTTTGTTTGGTTGAACGCGCTAATCTCAGGAACTACTGGTTCTATTTGAAAAATTATTTTTGTGTTAGATAGTCCGTTTATCGAAGAAGGCTAGGTATAGGCTATATTACATCACGCTACGACCAATAGGAGCGGATCATTAATGAAAAATATTGCAAAAACGATTCAAACCTGCATTTCTCGGTTACCCAAACGAGTACAGCGTGTAAACTGCATTACCTACTTACTAAAAAAATTAGTTAATTAATAAGTTAATTATGGTTAGTGTAAAAGTCGCCTAAGTGTAAAGACTCAGTCTCATTTCAAAGAATAAACGTGAGTATGTTCACAACTATCACATATCTAATTACTGGTTAAACCAAGTTTAACTTGACAATGTAGCTATACTAATATTGTTGTAGTTAACTTTGTCTATTTTGATGATCTATTCCTGCAAAACATTTATTTACTTTAACTGGTATTCACCCAGTGGATGAATGTAATTTTTTTATTGATAACACTAAGCTCGTCAAGATACTAAATAGAAAAATAAGAATATCGGTGGAAAAATAGAGTCTAAAAGTTACCAAGCTATTTATCTGTGCTTATTTATATATTAATTTCAAAATCTAGATAAGAAGTTTAGTTATGAGTATATGCCTTGTGTAATTTATCATCTTGGACAGTGCTGATGATCTATGCTGCAAAATGTTCTTAATTTATTTATAACAGTGCCAAGCTATTTTGTCTTTGTCTATTTATATATTTGTTTCAAACGATCATCCGTTTTTTAAATAAAAACAGTGAAGTATTCTCACTTAAACATATTACAAACTTAATCATATGAGTTAGCTTTTCGATGTCTAACAGTAGCTTATATGTTACTCCAAGACAGTTAAACGCTTATCTAAATCTGTTAAGCCATTTTAGCGTAAAGAAGTAACAAACATGTTAGTGGTAGTGCCATGCTTGTTACCTTCGGGTAGGAGTGATAGTCCGGGAGGCCCACTATCTTTCCCTCCTCCCTCTTCCCTTCATCCTACGTCTTCGCCCCCCCCCCTCCCTCTTATCTCTCCCTTCCCTGATCAGGATCTCCAGATATGCGCTGTAAGTGCAAGCTATTCGTTGTAAAGTCTGTTAAGGTACTGCATTAAAGCTCATACAAAAAAATTAACAACAACAAGCACCTCAGTTTATTGAAGTCGGTCAGAAATTATAATACTTCATTCCCTTACTCTCTACATTTTCTACTCTATGGCATAGGCAAAGTTTTTGAAAATTCATGTGTAATCTATACATAAAATAAAATTTTAACCGATTAAATCTTTTTTGGAATATCTAATTAAAATAGACATTATTTTTTATTTTATATAGAGGCCAAAACTATTGTTTTTAGTATTTTTCTCTGTTTGTCTTTCTGTGACCGCATCACAAGAAAACCACTGGACGGATTTGGATGACATTTGGTATATAAGATACTTTTTACTGCGGGAAAGTATCTCATTTCTGAGAAATGTAAGCTAACCGTTACAAACCGGATATAATTATATATTCACACGGTATGTGAAATCTATTTTATTTCCGGTCTTTAGAGCGCGGTTGGAGCCGCGGAAAATGCTAGTAAAATAAACGCAATTTCATTTTAATATCTAGTGTAATCGAATACTAAAGTTTTTTAAGATTGCCATAGAGCAGGCAATAACTGAACAAATCGGTAATTTATTTTGGTACGAGGGCGACTCTTCCAATATAAATTCATTTTTATTCAAAGCGGTAACAAAGATATCGTTTTCTACAAAATATGTAAATGTAATTTCAATAGTCTGAAGCAGTTGTTTTCAAATATTTCCAGAGTAAGGGCAAACCAAATTAGGAAATTATTTTATAATACTTTCTTAGATTTAGATATATCTTGACACTTCGAATAATTTTCATCAATCATTGTCACGAAATCAGAATTGAATTTTAATTAAAGTGAATCCACGACAAAATCCGAAAAGATAATTTCATTTATAATCATTTTTAAAAATTGTGGGTAGACACTATCTATAACCGTAGTCTCTCCCGTGACCATGATTGTTGTAAAGCGTGTTTCGAATAAACATCGGGAGCTAAAAACCAAAATAAATTGGTGACTAAATCTTAAGGATAGCTTCATTTATAATGTCACATATTCGCGTAAATCTAAGAAAGTGTTAAGATTTAAGCAGCAAAGAACGTACTTCTAAATGAAGATCACTACAGTGTAGCGTCGCACTAATACATTAAATTGAGAAGCCCTGGTTAAAAACATTCGAAGAATTATTTGTCTTGGACCCTTATTGGAGATTGAGATTCAACGTTGGCATATTATATTCCGAAGAAATTCTACTCTACGCTACAAATTAGTTTGTAATTGAAACAAAAAATCCATTTAGTTTTAATTACATCGTATTTTGGAATATAATTTATATATTTATTTATGTAACTAGCAATTCATCCTCGATTTGCTCGCGTTCCTAGGTACTTTTTAATGGCCAGTATAAACGTACGTATAATTCGCGTCATGTAAAAAGAACGCTGGCTGTCAAGTTGCGCAGAGGCGATTTATCGGTCAATTTGGTGGTAAGACGCGGGGCGCGGGACGGCGAGGCACGCGCCGCATGCTTTCCGGCTCGCTATTGGTTCGTCAGTTCAAAATACCATCGTGCACATAAAAGTTATTAATTACGAAATGATTTTATATAATAAAAAGAGAAAAAATATTTATGACGTATATTGTTTTATAAAGAGAGAGTCTGATAATAATGAAGTTAATAATTTCAAAAACTATATTAAACGAATTAATTAAATTTTTTGTAAGTAGGTTAAACATTCTACACTGAATCAAACATATTTTATTAATTAATAGAATTCTATTTAATAACATTCTACCTAATATATTTTAAATGTACCTGCCAATAACCAATATACGTCGCAAGCAAAATACTAGTTCAAAAGAAAGCAAAGGCTTAGTAATTTTGTATGCGAATGTACCGATGCGCAAACACACCCCCCACCACCTTCTTCCAGCGTTCTTTTTACGTGACGCGGACTGTACTTTTGCTATCGAGGATAAATTGATAATTTAAATTTTGGAATCTAAATTTTGTATCAGTTTTTATATTTTTTAATAAGTTTGACATTACGGTCAGGGCTTCGCGAGGGCGTCTCTAGGTGTCTAACAGTCAAAAGTAAAAATATATTAATAATTATTGACTTGCCGTGCCAACGGTCACGGGTTCTAGTCCCGCTGGAGGCATTCATTTGTATGATGAGAATGAATGTTTCTTTTCTAGTTAAGGGTGCTTATTTTTATAATAATATGTATGTATTTAAAGTTATACATGTAGTATATCAACTATCTGGTATCCGTAACACAAGCCTCGTAGCTAGACAGCGCTGTGTGTAATAATGTCCCAACATATTTATTTATAAAGAATTAGTCTAATTACTAACAACTGTTAGACATTCAGATTTCTAATTCAAGATGCTGACAGAGCAAATAGCCTAACCCGTTTAACTCGAAATGTTTTGAAAGATAAATATTAAAGATGTGGATCGTTAATGATGTTTAAAGTTACTTTTAGTTTCATTTATTTGGTTTATTTTCTTAAGAAATTTACATTATTGTTTTAATATACATAATAATTACATACTTCAATAAGTTTTTCCGAAAAAGTATTTAATTTCCGGGTTCGACTTCATTCTGATTTTATAATAATTGTATAAATCTTCTGTATTCAGATTCGTCGTATTTTGTTAGTTACATTAAAAGATTTAAAGTTAGTTGTATATTTAATTTATATTAATAAATATTTGTAAATGGTATATTCTGTAAGGGTGAAAAAGAAAAAGTAAGGGAGAAAATAGTGTTTAAATAGTTGTGATGTAGCCATTTTGTAGGGCATTCAGTAAAGTGATAAAATGGAGGAAGAATTTCTGAAGAGAAGTTTCTATCAAAAATACTAAACACGCTTGTGGCCCGTGGCTTCGCTTATGTGGTTGCTACACAAGCGATGCTCAAAAGAATATTATATATTTATACATAAAAAGTGTCTGTTTATAATTTCAAATTAACAGCTTTTCACTAAATGCATATGAAAATATATACCATACTAGCAACTAAAAACCATTTTTTTTAATTTTTGTCCGTCTGTCTGTTTGTTCTGGGTAATCTCTGAAACGGCTGGACCGACTTTGTCAGGATTTTCACTCGCAGATAGCTAATGTTATAAGGAGTAACTTAAGCTACTTTTTAACCGTCTTCAAAAAAGGAGGAGGTAGAATTTTATTTATTTTAACTACCGGAACCTGTGACTTCGATGACGTTTAACTTGAGCGAAGTGAGGGTGAGTCGCTAGTATATCTATATAATCGTATTTTTTGGTTGAATAAAAAAGCTATAAAAATCCATAACTAAGTCGTAATGTAGAGATTAGGACTTTCAAACAAACAAGAAAGTGAATAATTTCTTTAGCTTATAATATTAGTTTGAATTTCCTCACCAATTATCGAAACTCTCTTTGTTACTTGTCACCGGTGTCAGTGTCACTAACGTAACTTTTTAGGTACCGTTTAATAATACTTTTCAAGAATCCACTTTCAATGTCATACAAAATTATATTCTTAGGACTAAAACGAAACACAGAATTTAGATAGTTTTATTGAAACAATTTTTTGTCACAGATTTATACCTATGTCATTAATATGGTTTGCTTTTAATTTTATCTGTCAACGGTTGTAGAAAGACACGTAAAGCTCTTGTATGTCACATTATGACGTGTCGCCATAAATATAAAGAATTATGAACAATATGGCGGAGGAAGCTTTCTTAAGCTTATCATGCCTCATGTAACAAAAGCTATATTGTTGACGATTTTGCGTCGTCGTTTCATTCGTAAATCATTTTCGCGTCGCAGCATCTTGTTAGCGCGGATACACCGTGTTAAGCACGTTCTGGTGAATTATGATCTTATCTCCGCTAAATAACCTGTTTTTGACCGTAAATTTTGATTTATGTATGAAAAAATATCTGCCTCTTTTTTTCTCTAGTAAGTTTTAATGTCACGGTACAAACAATATTCAATATTTTATATACTACTAAATAATTAATGAATCTTCTCAATATTATTTTTCTTTAGTTTATTGTGAAAGCTATATTTTTCATTCATTATCAGCCCTTTCTTTTAAAGTCTCACTGCTGGGCACGGGCCTCCCTCTTTCGAAAACTTGCTAGGTTTTCTCAGACATGCAGGTTTCCTCACGATATTTTCATTCACCGTAAGACAAGTGGTAATCGTGATAGAAATGATTCGCATATGAAAATACCAGAGGCCCGGATTCCAACCCGCATCATTCTGTTATCCAAGCGAGCGCTACCACTATATTTTTCATTGTATTTTGATAATTTCCAGCCCTTACTAAATTTAGAAAGGTGTGTCCCTTTTTAAATTAATAAGCACAAGGCTCTGGTAGCTTTTAGCTAATACTTAAACTAAAGAATTTAGTTTAGAAATTTATGTCTTACAATCTATCTATCTATCTATCCAAAGATACACTTTTACTCGATACTCAAGTTTTGTAGTTTGTTTGTTTACTAAATTCAGTCTCCAAGAAAATAGATGGACAGATGGTTATGAGACATGAATAAATTATTGAATTTACTTCTGTTTAGTTTAGTTATAGTTTTAAGAATTTTTGTCCGTCTTTCTGTCTGTGACCACATCCAAGGAAACCAATAGATAGTTAATGATGTCAACATAAAGTATACTTTTTAATTAAGGAAAATATCTCATTTCTGAAAAATGTCATCTCGTGGAGTCAGTTTGAATCGCTAGTACTTTGCTAAAGAAACAAGTACATACATTGAAACACATTATCTTCCTACTAGGTAGTCGGATAAAATTATAGATTACACCCCATTATCTGCAATTAAAATTCATTACGTATGCAAATAAGTATTAAGCACTCGTCAAACGGATTCATAAGCGCGGGCTCTGCGCAAGCGCCAGCTATATAATCAGATTTTGATAAATGATGTGTCAGTTCATTGTCGCGATGTTTTATCCACATATAAAATTGATGAGCATGATGTAGTGAAATTTTATGAACTACGCTTTCATTTTGTACTGTGGCTAGTCAATTAGAAACCTAAATACGCATGAGAATTTATTATTAATCCATAAAATATTTAAAAATGTATGAATTTTTCAAAATATTGAAATGACCGGAGTACAAAAATTCGCGTTAATCCCACAAATTAACGCCTCCATCTTTAAATACAAAAATATTATTATAAATGGATAACATATTCTCATGAATGGAGTGCAAATATTCGCAACTCAACACAAATGAATGCCTCCATCGGGAGTCAAACCCGCGACCGCTGGCAAAGTATGTAAGTACGCTACAAACGGAGCCAAAAATGTGATAAACGTTGTCGTCAGTTGTTTTATATAAAGAATTTCTATTTTACCAAAAAACTGTTATTTTATAAAATAACATATTAAATTCCAGAAAAATTATAATGTCTTATTAATTGAAGGTATTCAAGTAGACTAATACCCTTAGAGAAACAGAAAGCAATTACGACGGTATTACGTAGTTGTATTAGCTACTCCCAAGACGATGGTCCGGTTAGACAGCCTTTGTAAAAGTCATATCAATAGAAAAAGAAAGTTATTAAGTATAGGCCGAAATATTAATTAAAATATTCTCTTTATAGATTTTCTTCTCGCATTTTTGCATTATATTTAAGTTTTATTTATAAATCAAGCAAATCCTTGCTTCGTTTGGTTACGATTTTTTTTAACCGAACAATAATGATTTTTTCAAAATAAAAGTAGCTTAAGTTACTCCTTATAATATAAGCTATCTGCTAGTGAAAGTCCCGTCAAAATATGATCATTTGTGTTAGAGATTTACGGAAACAAACCGACAGATGGACAAAAACGCTAAAATTTGTATTTTTCGTATATATACCTATGCATTTTCAATATAACAAATTTCAAGCACTTCAATATTACTTTTCTGTTTGAATTATAGTATTTATGTATGTATGTATGTATGTATGTATGTATGTATATATCGAATATATATAATTGTTGAATTTATATATGTATCTATTCATCTAAAAGTTATTATATATAATATTTAAACTAATCAAATACCATCACTCCTTACCATTTTCTGACATCTCAAGGATGTCTGGATGAGATCGCTTCCTGCCATAAGACCGCCTGCCGTGTATCGTTTCTTTGTGTATTGTGTTTTCATGCCTCTATTATTCCAGAATTATTTTGGAGTGCAACAAAGAATAATATTATTATATTGAAATAAGAGCAGCTTTTGGCAAATTTTATAAATTATTGTAAGTATAATAATAATAAGAAATCAATTTTAAGTGCGTGATACTGCCAACTTCTCAACTACGAAATTAAGGAAATTACTGAAAAATAAAACTATAACTTAGATTAGAACATAGGTTTAAGATTGGAAGACATGTAAGTTGAACCTAGTACTTCTGGACCTGAAAATATAGTACTACACATTATATAGGTTATTATATATGAAACAGATAAACAGCTAAGGCTAACCAAACTAAATTGGTAAGCGGATATTAAGCATAATAGGCGGATTCAGTACAATACGTGTGAGTCTATTGTAGACTAGTAATTAGAACATCTTAGGTATGTAAGAAAAAAGCTTTTTTAAAATTACTTATAAGCCAGTAAATAAAGCATTTAACCTCGCGCTAAATTCCCAATCCAATTTTATCTTTTTTAGGTTAACGGTAATTTTTACAAAAAAGTTTACAAGAAATGAAAGATGCAAAATTTTATTCTCTACAATAATAGTTCAAATAACTTTTGCCTTCAAGTGCATAGTTTCCGAGATATCGGCCAAAAACTTTTCTTTAAGATTGCGATCGAAGCTCCACCTAGATCTGTCTGCATTTTGTGTTTTTATGATCAGTAAGTGACCCTTATCCTAAAAAAAAATTAAATTGGACGGAAATTTTGTGCGAGGTTGACCAAAAACAACTGCTTTATTATTATTATTATTATTATTTAACTCTTTAATGTACACCAATAATACACACAAAAAATAGACACAAAAACACAAAAAGAAAAGATGTACAGAAGGCGGCCTTATCGCTTAAAGCGATCTCTTCCAGGCAACCCTTGTGGTAGAGGAGTAAGTTTTTGCAAGTAAGGTAGGCAGTGTACGCGAAGACTTCGATAGATATACTATAGATACATAAAACATACATACATACATACATACGTACATACTAACTTACATACATACATAAATACATACATAAATCTTTATACATACATACATACATATACATACATAACATACATACAAACATATAGAAGAGCTCATTAAGAAAGTCTGATTATACAAATAAAAATAATTCAAAAAATTTTAGGAAGAAAAATGAGGGATACCGTCAAGGAAAAAAGGAGATAGTTAAAGGGATAAATAATATTCTTTCAATAAAATCTTAAATTTGTCCAAGCTCTTAGCACATTTTATGTTTAAAGGAAGAGAATTCCAAAGGCGGACAGCTTTAATTGAGAAAGAATTTGAATAGAAACTAGAAGAGTGGGAAGGAATCTTAAGAAGGAGATTTTGATCGAAGGGATCGAGTGTGAGAGTCACTCAAAAACCCGAAACGCTCTTTTAGATAGATAGGAGTTGAAGGATTAAACAGCACGCAGTAGAGAAGGTGAAGAATATGAGTATTCCTGCGAAATCGGATAGGGAGCCATTTGAGCTTTTTGCGAAACTGAGAGACGTGGTCATATTTTCTGAATCCGAAAATAAACCGTATACTTTATTTACTGTACTAAGTATTAGCTATTATTCGATTTTATACTTACAGTATGATGCAGTGTTATTTTATCTTTCTTAAATTTAAAGTTGGTTCTTTTTACAATACTAGCGTCTTATCTTGCACCGCTTAAGGTTGTACCTACGTACATTTTAACAGTTGTATATATTTCAGAAATGAGATATTTTCTCCCGTTATGCCATTAGTTAACCCGGATAGCCAGAATTGAATGAAATTTGGTGTCATCATAATAAGTTTTTATCTGTTTAGTCGTTTTTTCGTGAATAGTTGGGTCATAGACAGGAAGACAGACGGCCAGGCAGTCAAACAGACAAGAAAAGCTGGAACCAAATTAGCAAACACATGACAGCACTTGAACCAAACTTTAAAAGCACTGAAAAAGCTCCAATATAGAGATACATTCGAAATTATCCATAACTTTAACTGTGTTAGTGGTTAAGCTCCACTAAGTTATCATTTTACCGAATTAACTCGAATTAGCAATTTATCCCAATCATCTAATGAACTGTATAATTAGCTCTATACCGTTATTAGTTTACGACTTCATTAACAATAACTATCCTATATTATTATGATACAAAGTATTATTACTAATTAAACTACCTATTGCATGTGTCTTCACTTATGATTAAAGTAATATTAGATTGACGATACGTTTGGCTCAGTTGGCAGTGACCCTACTTTCTGCGCAAGCGGTCGCGGGTTCGAGCCCCCCTGGGGGCATTCATTTGTTGAGCACGAATGTTTGCTTTCCAGTCATGGGTGTTAATATTTATAAAAAAATTCTGGACATGAGTGCTAAAATAAGTCTTAGTAAATAATAGATTTTTTTTGGGTTACGTACTTCAAAGAACAAAATGGATTTTTTTAAATTCGGTAATATCCATTTGTCTGTCACTCATTACCATTTTACTTTTATACTATGGCAGGTATAAGATAGAAATGTTATATAAGTGTTTCTTGTGAAACTTAATAATTCAGCAGTCAATAATTTGATTGCAAACTTGAAAGATAAAGAACGGAGTTCTTTAACGAAAAAAACATAAAAGAGCGGTTGAAAAATTACTTTATTATATAGAATATTGACAGAAATATGACATCTATTGTGATTTATAATATTTACAATGAATCCCTACATATATGTAAAATCCCAAACCGCATCTGTTTGTCTTTTTGTAATAAATTCAAAAACTTCTGAACGGATTTTCAGGATTGATGAAAATTTTAGGTGAGAAAGTTTAAGGTGTATAATTCATCAAGTTTTTGTGTAAATTCAGCTGTATATAAAGATGATTCTTGAAGTTGTTAGAAAACTGCCTATATGAAGGTCTTTGGTGTGCTCCGCTTATTAATAAAGTTATATGAAAACTTTTACTTGTTTTTTTTTCTTTAAAATATTTTCTTATAAAAAAGCAACGCTATAACAACACACTCGTGCGAAGCCAGAGGGGTCACTATTAATTTTTGTATTTTAATTATATTTATTTACTAGCTAGCGTCAGCGAATCCACGGGTTCCGCTAGTTACAATAAATAAAATTTCTTCCTCTTTCTTTTTTTAAAGTCGGTTAAAAAGTAGCTTAAGTTACTTCTTATAACATAAGCTATTTGCTAGTGAAAGTCCCGTCAAAATTGGTCCAGCCGTGTCAGAGACTAATAGACAGAGACAAAAAATTAAGAAAATGGTTGGACCTAGGAACAAACGTACGAACTAGTATCGTGTAATATACTTTCATATGCATTTAGTGAAAGCTGTTAATTATTTAAATGTAAAGATTTTTGGCTTTTGTTTCTATTGCATGTGTTTTGTACATGAGTTACAGATTAAGACATACATTCGAATTCTAAGTCGGTTTAAAACTGGTAGGAGAAAAACTGTAAGAAATTATATTAGATAATACCCTCTAACGATTGGATACAGTCTTTTGAAAGACTTACGAAAATTCAAAGTTCCGTAACTGATCCTTTGAAGTAATGTTAAAGGGAAAAAGGGGTCAAAGTTGGTAAGCAAACTACCGTGAATACAGATGAGTTAACGCGATATATATTCATCATGTTATTCATGTTATATATAGAGATAAATAAGTTTTGGTATGAGAAAGAACTATGGTTCAAATCTCAAAGTAATAGTTATTAAATACACTCTCTCATTAAACTTTAAATCAGTACATATAAATAAAATTGAAGCGTTTGTTTTTAATTTCTAATTAAGAGCTTTTCACTAAATAAATAAGAAAGTAGGTATATACGGCATTTACATCAAAAAACATTTTTCTAAAGATTTTGTTTGTCTGTCTGTTTGTCTCAGCTAAGCTCTGAAACGGTAGGACATATTTTGACAAAACATTCACAAGCAGATAGCTAATGTTATAAGGAGCGACTTAGGCTAATTTTATTTTATTAATAAAATAAAAAATATTTAAGCTTATGCCACTTACGAAGCAAGCAAGAAGGCCGGGTTTGCTAGTTAAACATAAATAAAATAACATACTGAGAACGTCTCATATAGAAGCTTTTACAAAAATATTATTATAACAAAAGCTTTAGTTCTAAGAAAGCTCATTTAATTAGTGTAAAATAAACACATCATCTGGACCGTTCGATGGGTAATTTAATACCTGGTTTAATCAATCAACGTGTGTCAAAATTTATAAACTTGATAACGAAAATTCTCTTAAAATTTGATTACTTTGATCGAACTGTGAAAACTTCCAATTAAATCGAAGTTATAAGTTATATTAACTCATCGAAAATATTGAGTTATAATTTTAATTTGTAAATAATAAATCCTAAGAGTGAAGACAGACAGACAGTGCAATTAATAATAACTCAAAAAGATTCTTATCTATACAAATAATAAAATTCTGAGTCGTATCTATACAATAAATATTTTATGAAAAACCTTATTGAAATTATTGACTAGCCTTTCCCGCAGCTCTGCTCGCGTTCTAAAGACTGAAAATCAAAAGAAATATTTTTCTCCCGTTTTTGAAACATTTTTCTTTGATGCTCCGCTTCTATTGATCGTACCGTTATGTAATATAGCCAATAGCATTTCTCGATAAACGGACTACCCAACACAAAAAGAATTGTTCAATTTGGACCAGTAGTTCCTGAGATTAACGCGTTCAATTAAACAAACAAAGAAACAAACAAACTCTTCAGCTTTATAATATTAGTATAGATTATAGATACGCATCCGAAAGAATAATTGTCTGTCTGTGACTAACCACTGGACAGATATTGATAATTTAGTACAATGTTTGTTGGTTATCCGGATAAATATAAAAATACTTTTTACTGCGGGACAATATCTATATAGAAGTTACAAGATTAGTAATAAAATCTGAGACTACAGATCTAGTTTATATAAGATCAAGCACTTGTAAAAATATTTGCATTTCCACAAAATCGAACCCACGTACTATCGTGTAATACTAAAGTACCATCTATCATTTATGATTGTCATTATAATCCATTCTATCTTAAAGCAATGTTTATATTTTAAAGAAACATCAAAGTTTGAACAAGATCTAGGCAAGTAAAATCCCTCGTATTCTTTAGAATAATGCTAGGCTCTTAATGAACCGTCTCCAGTAAATGTTACAAGATACAAAGATTAAACAAATACATATTCTTTAATAATTATGGCCTTATATGTATGCCACTGCCTCGGTGTTGTAGTGGATAGTATGTACGGTCGAGAGGTCCTGGGTTCGAATCCCGGGTCGGGCCAAGTGTAATTATTGAGTCTTTCTGTTTAGTAAGCCTCAGTAACAGCCCGGAGTTGTGAAGTTGGCGGTGTGTCACCTCCGTGCCTCGGAGAGCACGTAAAGCCTTCGGTCTTGCGCCTTAGCTCTCACTGGTCGTGTCGAGTAGTCGTCCCACCGGAGTATGAGAGTGATAGGAATAGAGAGTGCACTTGTGTCTGCGCGTACACTTGTGCACTGTAATATCTCCTGCGCAATTGGCTGGTCGCAATGAGATTGGCCGCCGTGGCCGGAATCGGTCAGAGAACATTATTTTTATTATTATTATATGTATGTATAATTTTAACAATATTTTTCTTCCTTCTGTTGTTGATGTAGTATTGGACTGAAACACTCTATATCTAAAACCTAAGGGACATTCTAATTATTATTATTCACTTTCCATTGGTGTTAAAGCCCACACATAGCTTATTTAGTATTTGAGATAGAGCAGTAAATTATAGTATTATCAAATATTAAGTTATATGAAATAAATTAAAAGAATACCTTTGGCTTAAACATCTGATTCAAATCAATTGTTATGAAGTAACTTTAAATCAAATTTTAAAATCTACTTTGGAATATTATTATTATTTATAACTGGGATTGGTGCCGAGGTCGGCCCTTGCTACGTCGACCAGTGTTGGTCCATTGTAGCTCCCTTAAGGTGAATTTAAAGTTCTCCGCTTAGTCCTGTTGCTTCCAGGAACTTCCAGATTTTCTGAGCGGAGAGCTTCTGTATCTCTTCCGGTTGCATGATATGCTGCCCTAGAAAGATACTTCTGCGGTGCATGAGTGGTCCGCAAGAGCAGAGGATGTGCATAGCAGATTCCTCTGACTCATGGCATAGTCTGCACATTGCGGACTGACTTAGGCCAAGGGTAAACATATGTTTATTGAGTTTGCAGTGGCCAGTGAGTATTCTGGTTACCGCACTAGTTTTATACTTGTTGAGTTGAAGCAACTCTTTTGTAAAGGTTTTGCGATATCCCTTAATTAGCGCTTTGGAGTGAGTTTGTCCAGAGGTGGATTGCCACTCTTTAAGTGCTTTGAGATTGCAGTCATATTTGAAAATTGAATAGGCATGTTGTTTGGCAATGCCACAAAATGGCTCGGGGCCACATTGTGGGGCTTCAGTGCCCGACCTTGCTAAATCATCTGCCTTTTCATTCCCATCTACTTTGGAATAAGAGCGAATGTGACTGAAGCGACGAAGAGAGTTAAAAAAGTTGGTGTTTCTTTATGAACCATAGCTACCCTATTTTATTTATTCAATTTTTCACTAGCATATGTTATTCTAACGATACCACGTACATCGAAATCGGCTTAGGCTTGTAGAAGTTATAGTGGAATGTATAAACTCATAGACATACATACATGAACCCTGAATATAAAACATGACACTCCTTTTTTTTGGCAGTCGTGTAAAAGGGTGAAATATTTCACCTTATTTGTTAAAAACATTGCTGCCGAGAATACTGTGATCGGAATTCTATAGTCAATTCTGTTAATGGATAACTAATTATTAATTATCTATAAATAGAATGGTCCAACTAAAGCTCGCAATTGACAGCTTTTACGCGGTATCTATTCCGAGCTTTTGCTTACTTTAGCTATCCATATTGAATCGTTATTAATGTATATATAGAAACTAGATACGTTTTAAATGTTGGTATAGAATTTCGCAGAAATAAGTTTTTGAAGAAATTGATTTTCTGTAGTAAAAAGTATCCTTTAAATTAATATGTTGGAACATTTTACAACAGCGCCATCTAGTTCCGTGGTAAGCTACGAGACTTGTGCTACGGATACCAGATAGTTGATTTACTACACATATACATCCGTCTATGTGTAGTATACATGGTCCGAATTGAAAAATTCTTTTTGTGTTGGATAGTCCGTTTATCGAGAAAGGCTATAGGCTATATTACATCACGCTACGATCAAAAGGAGCGGAGCATCAATGAAAAATGTTGCAAAAACCGGAAGGGTTGGTGTAAATTCTACGAGGTACCATATCGCGCGACTAAGGAAGAATTTGGTTTCCGGTGTTTAGAACGCGTGCGAAGTCGCGGAAAATAGTATATTATGACTATTTCAATAAGATATTCAAAAAAAAATTTATGTACAGATTCGAATAATAATTTTAGATATTGATGATATCGATACATCTGTTCCAAAGTGTAACAAGTGTAACAACTAAATAAAAAGTAGAAAAACTTCTGAATGGCTTAAGAATTTTTTTATTTTCTTCCATTGCGTTATGGGCTTACCTAAGACTGTTCAAAATATTATTTCTTTTCGAATTAATTGAAGAAAGTGTAAAAAAATATACTGGTAAAAGTATCATAATAATTATTTAATTTTTTTAATTATCTCTTAAGAACCCTTTTCTGAATTGTTACTCTTTGGAACTGAGGTATCGATATAATAAGTATAGATATTAAATAAAATTTGTTTTAAGTTTTATTTATTGTTATTTCTATTTTTTCAAACTTGTTATTTCCAAAAACACTTAATTTTAAACATAGGAATGCTTTATCTGGATTACCGCATTAAAGTTGTTGCTCTCAGAGCCTTTGTGTCTTATAATGACATTTACTTGTCTTGTCCTCTGAAGCAGATACAACTATTCGCTTTTATGTACTAGCCGGTCAAAAGAAACGTAAATATATTGTAAGCATGGATGAACTAAACTAGTTATTCTGAAGAAGCAATTGTAAAGCCTTAGTTAAAAATAAAATCGTATTTTTATATTTTTTGAATGTAAAGCAGTAAAATATTATAAGTCGACACGTTTGGCTCAGTTAGCATTGACCCTACTTCTTGCGCCAGCGGTCGCGGGTTCGAGGGTTGTTGAGCACGAATGTTTGTTCTCCAGTTATGGGTGTTAATATTTATATTATGTATATATTTAAAATTTATATGTATAGTATATCAACTATCTGATATCCGTAACACAAGCTTCGTAGCTTACCACGGAACTAGATGGCGCTTTTGAAAAAAATGTCCCAATTTAATATCTCAACATATTTTACACAATAATCACAAATTTTGGAACGACTCAGCAAATAATTAACAATTATAGGGTTGATTCTCAAAATAACTTCTTGATTTCTTCCACTCGATATCATTATTTATACAACAGTAATAAGCGAATTCTTCTGGTTAATGAATTTGATTGAATATTCTGCTTTAGAGTGCTTTGTAAGGGCTTTGTAAATTAAAATTATAATGTTACGGGAAAAGTTGTATTAAATTATTATTTTCTTCCCTCGTCAGCTATTAGTTGTAATTTGCAGTTAATTTGTAAGTTGTTTTCATTTATGTGATGTCTCCTACTACTTAAAAATAATTAAAAAAGACAAGGTTTTATATTATGATTTTACTTGAATAGTGTCATAAATTGATAGGTATGAGTTATTTTAAAGTTTATTTTATTTATTATTTTATTTTTTACAGCAAACTCTTGCATTTGATATATTACATACTAGCATTTCTCCCGGCTTCGCACGCGTACTGAAGACTGGAAACCAAATTCTTTTTGAGTCGCGCGGTATGATACTTCGCAGAACTAACGCCCGCCCTTTCCATTTTTTGCAACATTTTTCGTTGATGCTCCGCTTCTATTAGTCGTAGCGTGATGTAATATATAATATAGCCTTCCTCGATAGGCTTTACGTACTCTCCGAGGCACGGGGGTGGATCAACGCTAACTTCCCAACTCAGGGCTGTTACTGAGGCTTACTAACCAGATACTTAATAATTAAACTCGGCCCTACCCGGGACTCGAACCCAGGACCTCTCAAATAATGACCGTACATGCTTTCCACTACATCACCGAGGCATTTATTACATATATAATATAACTTATATACGTTGACATATTTTAAGAAATCCGCCGTAACGTAAGAATACGCAATTCTCATACTAGATATGTTTTAGGTATCCTGTTCGATAGAATTTCTATTATCTCGGATACGAGATAATAGAAAAGCTATCGATCGCTATGATTGCATTGGGTAGCTGAAATCGCTTGAAGTTTATACCTATTTGGTCTTGACGGGATCGTCGGGAAAAATCTATCACATTGAATTATAATAAAAATAGGAGAAATAAAGATATGAGAATATATTATATCTCTTTGTAGGTCTCGCTAAAACTCAAGAAGGATTTTTTTTGGGGCTATGTCAGGGGTGGCTTAGTTAAGGTTTATAAGGATAACACAGATAAGATAGTGGTAGCCCAGCGGTAACGCGGTCGCTTGGATATCCGAGCAATGCGGGTTCAAATCCGGGTCTCGCACCTCTGATATTTTCATGTGCTAATAATTTATATCGTGATTACCACTTGTCTTACGGTGAAGGAAAACATCGTGAGGAAACCTGCATGTCTGAGAAAACCTAACAAGTTTTCGAAAGGTATGTGAAGTCCGCCAACTCGCACTAGGCCAGCGCGGTAGACTATAGCCTGATCCCCCTCGTACTGAGGGGGCCCGTGCCCAGCAGTGGGACGTTAAAAAAGAGCTGATGATAATGATGAAGGATAACACACGATGAAGAAGATTATAAATATAAGATAATTTATTTATTTTCTAACTTTGTTACATATTATAAATATGAACACCCATCGCTTGAGTACAAACATTCTAATTCATCACACAAAAGAAACCCCAGCTGGAATCGAACCCGCGACCGCACAGGAAGTATCCTACTTTTTGTGCCAAATATATAATTGTATTGTTAAAACAAACCACATACATATTACAAGCATCGAACTAGTGACCTATCTAACAATACAATCGATCACCACCACTGCACGAATGGGTCTTCATAAATATATTAATTTGAATAAAGCAGGAACGGTGAAACAATTTCCTTAAAGCCATTCGCTTCATGCCTCGCATTCCAGATTTGATAGGATGTTAGTAGAATACTTAAATATTCTATTATAGGTAATGTTGCGTTAATGCTATCGGAAATGCACTGATACTGATCAACAGGCAAATTACTAAGTTAATAATTTATAATTGACTAGTGATTTGCCTTTACTCCGCTAGGTTTTGCCCCTGGGTTCGTTCTAGTAGGAAATATAGTTTAATTTTTTTATAAATATATGAACTAATTATTCACTCACTAACTGACTAAAAACGTAAGTTGTAATCTCAGTTACACTAGGTTTTGCCCCTAGGTTCGTTCTAACGGTTAGTATAGATTTATCAGAGACGTGATAATTCTTTGCAGTAACAAGTATCCCATATATTGATTCGAATAACCAGCTATCGCCCTACCACATTAAATCAAAATGTGTTTAGCAGTTTTCTCGCTATGTGGTCAACGCAGACAGATATACAAAAATTCTATAAACTAAGGATTTAGCTTCTGTATCGATAATAATTACTATTTCTATAAGATTCTCCAAATATCATGTCAAATATTTTATTCAGCATAAAAATTGTTACAATTTCTTACTGAACGTCATGAGTCTACCACCAGTTCGGAAAGAAGAAACCTCTGAACTGAGAAGAACTGGCGAAATAAACTCAGCGGGACTCATATTATTTTTTTATCTCTCGTTTTCAAATTTAATTGCAAATTAACAAAAATAATATTTAAAGTATAAATTCAACACAATTCATGAATTACATGAAAAGTGATACACACATAAGCACTTGTTTGTGACTTTATCCTCCTTGAACCACATTTCTATATGATTCTTCTCTGGAAAAAGAATAACAAAACTAAAACTAATATTAAACTATAGTCAATGAGAAATTTATTTACGATATATACGTAATCATTAAAACACTCAGAATTAGAACGCTGTAACGAAATCGATCGAATATTCCAAACTGAAGGTAACTATCAACTATAAAGGTTAATAACTCTAACTGGCCTCTGTCAAACGAAAACGCGTAGATCGAAAGAAACGCCGCGCTGTGGGTTTCCTAGATTTTTTCATAGGAGTGAAGCTTTATTTTGATTATTATTATTTAAAAAAACTCTTCCAAGTAACCATCTATTTACGTTTAACCCTCTCAAGGAAAAAAAAAATAAAGTAAAAAATGTCCAGGAAAATTAAAAGTCCTTTCTGAATAATAAATATCAATAACATTTTATGAATACATTGTGAACATTTTAGCCCTCTCGGTTTGATGTGGGCGTTGATGAATCAGCCAGCTAGAGTTACTTTTTATACGTATAATATTTGCTTGGACACTTTTATTACTACATAGTATAAAACAAAGTCGCTTCCCGCTGTCTGTCTGTCCCTATGTATGCTTAGATCTTTAAAACTACGCAACGATTTTAATTCGTTTTTTTAATAGAGAAAGTGATTCAATAGAAAGGTTAATATGTATAGTTAAACGGATTTCGCGCAACTTCATAGCGCTAAATCTAGCCGAAGGGAAGCGAGGGCGAGTCGGTAGTAAAGTATAAATTGTTAATAAACAAATTATAGGAAATTAAAGCTAAGTGTCCGAAAGTCTTTTTTAGAAAAGCAAAAAAGCTCATCTAACTTAACTTTCAAATCTATTACTTCTTGTAACTGAGATTACAACTTATGTTTTTAGGCAGCTTGTGGGTGAATAATCCATACATACTTATATTTATAAAAATTAAATTAAACTATATTTCCTACTAGTTCATTGAAAGTAAATTTCAGATTCATACAAATTTCTGAATGGAGTCTAACCACGCATGTGCTTTCAGTGTTCAGGGGAACGTCGGTCGGAACGCGCGTATGCTACGCCAACCAAAGTTTGCTACGACGTAAACCGAAAGCTTTCAGTGACGAGTTATAGTGTAAAGTGTAGTGTCTTTTTTGTATTATTGTGTAGTTTCTGTGATTTTGTGTTGAAAATAATTTGGTAAGTTTTAAATATTAACTTTTTAAGTACATTAATAAAGTATTTATTTAAAGATTTACTTAGCTTTTAAAAATATCAACTCTATGATTTCTTATATAACACAAAAAAATACGAAGAAAAGAAGGTTTTTAAGAGAAAAAGTAAGAACCTAGTTTTTGTAATCTTTGGTTAATTTCGTGGAATATAAATTGTAAAATTAGCCGACTTGTTTTTTAAATTATCAGCAAGATCTCATAATGTCAGTTTAAATTTTAAAATAATGTATTTTTATACTGTTTTCCTATTTTATTTAACATGGTTTCAATATGAAAGTACCTAAGATTGAAAAAAGAATATTTCTTCTAAAAAATATTTAATATGAGAAGTAAGTAAAAAATATTTCTCATATTATATAATTATATAGTTGGAATATCAATATCAAAAATAGTAGCATGATTTGCTATTTATGCGACTATTTTCAATTTTGCCAAACAGGTCGTACAACCTTTATTTTAAGAATGTTTATCTGCCTGGATCCAGAAACGCATTGTCTTTATACTGCAGCAAAATGTCTCGTTGAGAAATCTATACCGTAACCTTAAAAACATACGAACGCGAGAGGAACAAGGGAGAGCCGTTAGTATTATGTATGAATTTTATTTACCTACGAGTATGTATATAGTATTAAAAATTTACTTATTGATATAAAAATGACTGTTTTCCAAAAATAAAAATTAAAGACACTAAAGCTCTTCAATAACTACCAAATTAATAAGGAAAGAAAATTGAATGAGACAAAAGAGATAAACGTACTATAAATCAATCCATTGTTTCATAAGCTCTTGCTTAGAAAAAGAGAAGAAAAATAAGAAATTAATTTTAAAAAAATCCTATATCTCATCACTTCAAGGACTAGTTTCAACTAATGTAAGAATAAAAAATAAAATTTTATAATATCAGTCAAGTTTTACTGAATAAAATCGAGCATATTTATCTATAAAAAATTAAAGCTCTCAACAAAATCTTCACTTTCTCATGTGAACGGAAGTTAAGCCGTAAAAGCTGAGATACGAGTAAAAGCATTTCAACGAGTCGCGACTTAGCACGCTTGCAAGTCAAATTTAAAAAGTATTTGAAAATTTCTTTTTTGTTTTCGAAACTTTTTTATTTTACAACATTCGTAGAGGACTTTAGGTTTTATAGCGTATGAATAAATGTTCGATTTAGTTACTTTTTCATGGTTATATAAAAGAAGAGTGCCAAAAGATCTCTATTTCTAAGTCTTCAATCTATCCACTATAACTACAGATAACAAAAAAGGAAGGCAGATTTCAAAATGGTCGCCATGCATGCAAAAAACGATAACATACTAGTATTGTTAAATGGATTCACTCCTATTGACTCCTCTTATATCCTATAACATTCTACGACTATTTACTCCTCCTATATCCTATTACACAAAAATAATCGTTATAACAACAAACGAATAAGTGATAATGAAAAACAAATGGCACAAAATGGTCGCCATACACTTGCAAAAGAAATTTTCGATGGATACGAAACGGATTATTGCATTAATAATATATATTTACTATTTATATACAGATATACATGTACATAAGAATACACCAATGTTAAATTATTTATTTATTACATAGTATAGTTAACAGCTATAAGTTATATAACTATAAATAGTGTCTTCTGAGTCAATTTTTAAGTTTACTGACTTGGCTTTTCTTATTTTGACTGGGAGCTTATTTAAAAGTTTTACAGTTCTAATAATAAAAGATTTGAAGTGAATTATAATTAAAGCTTATAATTAAGCTTGAAACTTTCGTAACTTTCAAAGAAGACCATAGTGAATTATTATTGTAGCAATTTCAGATTAGTTATTAAAATATTTAGTAAGGCGCTCTAATCTAATATTCGATATTTCTTGTAAAGGTCTTCAAACAGACTGGGTGAATCCACGTTCAATAACTAATTTGATTGCTTATGAAAATGATAAAGAATTTAAAAAAAAGAAGTAACATAATTACACATAAACATAATTACACAGCGCCATCTAGTTCCATTGTAAGCTACAGCCATGACTGGAGCCCAGACATTCGTTCTCAACAAGTGAATGCCCTCAGCGGGACTCGAACCTGCGACTACTAGCGCAGCAAGTAAGGCCACTACAAACTCAAAAGGCTGAAAATTAGTATGTGGGTGTCTCTTATAAACTGCGAGGCAGTCATTTTAACTTAACAATAGATTGAAGCAGCTTTCCAATTTCGGTTTTTTATTTTCAAAGTCAGAATAGTCATGTTTAAATTAAAACTATTTTTAGCACTGACATCGAATAACGTAGGCGTGCCAATCATTTGAGGCTTACATTTGTATACTTATCTATCATATTAAAATATCGTGTACGGTTTGATATAATAAAATCAGTAATACTGTTCATTAAATCATCAGCCCTTTTTAACGTCCCACTGCTGGACACGGGCCTCCCTCAGTACGAGGGGGATCAGGCCATAGTCCACCACGCTGGCCTAGTGCGTGTTGGTGGACTTCACATGTCTTTCGAAAACTTGATAAGTTTTCTCAGAAATGCAGGTTTCCTCACGATGTTTTCCTTTACCGTAAGACAAGTGGTAATCATAATAGAAATGAATCGCATCGATTCATTAAATAGCTTTTGTAAAATCTGATTGAAAACTATAAATGATGTTAAATTTTTGGTTCCGTTTAATAAATCCGCGACAATATTCGAAAAGATAGTTTCATTTATAATGTCAAATATTCGCGTAAACTAAAGAAAGTATTATGATATAGTCAATATTATTGATACAGAGGTCGAATTCTTGTTTCTGTCTGTCGGAACGCATCAATAAAATACCACTGCACAGATTTGAATGAAATTTGGTATCATTATAGATGGTCATCCGGCTTAATATATAGGATACTTTTTCTTCTTCTTCTTCTTTTCGCCGAGAGAGAATCGCTTGTGTTAAATAATAATTTGGTTTAGAAGCTTGATCAAGAGGTCAAGGTTCCACTTTCCTCTCCTCTCCCAGTACATCCTATAATTTTTGAGAACTTTAATTTTTAAATTTTATATATGTATTTTATATACATTTTAATCTTAATTTATTTTTAATTGTATAAACAGTAAAAATATAATCAGGCTGGTCAAAATTGTCTAACGTCCTACGCAAAAGTAAGATTTTGATTTTTGGCAATTTCCTGACGAAAGCTTTACAGCAATACGCTATCTAGTTCCGTGGTAAGCTACGAGGCTTGTGTTACGGATACCAGATAGCTGATATACACATACATATTGTAAATATAAACATCCATGAATGGAGTACAAACATTCGTACTCAATAAATGAACGTCCCCAGGCGGGACTCGAAACCGTGATCACTGGCGCAGAAAGTAGGATCACTACCAGTTGGTAGTAGGAGTCAAACATGTTGTCAAATATATACGTGGGTAATTGAATTAGGGGGCCATAGACCAAAGTCGTAGGTAAAGCTAGCGATTACATAAAAACAAGTCAGTGACGCACTAACTTTGACTACGTAATAATTATTTTCATTGAAAAGGCATGAAAATAGGCATAAAAGGAAATTGCGTATTATTAGCGTCAAGTCGAACAGAAAATTGGCTCTTTCCGGCACAGAATTGATTGTTATACGTTTAAATCTATTGTCCATTTTTATGTTAAAGGATGGATTTTGATTTTGTTTTAAGATCTAATCTTTCTTAAATAAATTATTTTGTTTTTAGATAATTTGGATGTATATTTTAATCTACATGTAGTGTTTTTAATGAAGTAATTTTTTAAGCTAATTATTTTGCTGCAACTCGCTTCAAGATGGCGTTTATCAAGTTTTTGCACCAACTTGCACTGAAAATGTGTACTCGTACAGTAAAAAAGTAAATCGTCTCCATTTACGTAAGCGAGGTCACGGTAAAAGACTAGCAATATATAAATGATATTTCTTATTTAACATAAAAAAACAAGAAATACTGATTTATGAAACCTTTTTGATTTTTTGCCAAAAATCTTGGAAGAATCCTTTAGAAAGTCGATGACCTGCCAACTTGGTGCGACACGTTGGCGCTTATAGTTTTAATATCACCTACCCTACTACAATTGAACACGCTCGATATTCTCTATCGAAAGCACAACTTTCGCAGAAACACTTTTACAAAAAGCTTCACTACCGCAAAAATAATAAAATAACGTTTTTACGATAGCAATCTGTAGTAGGGACCTTGATACTGGAGATTGGAAGTATTCCAAGGATACCTCGAAATTTGATATTTTTCAAAATAATGTGTGCGGTTATTATTTATGAGGTGCTTTTTCTTTCGTGAAGTCGTGAATTTATTACTTTAGTACTTAATATTTCACGTTTTATTTTTAGAATATAATTTACTGGAGTATAATTTAGGCTTATATTTATTTAGAGCTTACCAAGAGAGATCTTATTTGACAAAATATTTTTCATTCTGTGGCTTATTTTTTTGTGAACGATAATAGGGTGTCGTATCTAATTTACGTCATGATGACCTTTAAGATGAAATTTATTATCAAAAAATAATCTATACTAATCTTTATAAAAAAGAGGAACGGTTTGTATGTATGTATGTTTCTAACCAATTGGCTCAAAAAGTACTGGACCGATTTTAAAAATCCTTTACCATTTGAATGCTACAATATCACCGATTAATTATAGGCTATTTTAATTGCAAGAAAAAAATAAGGATCCCTACTAAAACTACAATAACAGGAGAGCAGCGAGTGATCAAATGAAGTTTAGTAGCGATTAAAAAAATTAATGCGGGCGAAGCCGCGCGTATTGCTAATCGTTTATATACGAGCAGAGCCGTGAAAAAAATTTAGCAATAATTAAGTTGTATTCAGCCGTTTTTAATGTCCCACTCTTGGGAACAAGCCTCAATATGAGGGGGGGGGGGGTATCAGGCCATAGTCCACCACGTTCGGTAAATGCGGGTTGTCAGACTTCATAACATGTCTTCAAAAAATTTCTCTTTTGAAAGTTCTTTCCAACGTGCAGATTCCTTCAAGATGTTTTCCTTCGCCGTAAGACAAGTGGTAATCACCTTCGAAAATAAATAAATGATTTGTGCATGAAAATATCAAAGGTGCGAGACTCAGATTTGAACCCACTTCGCTCGATTATCAAAACGAGATGGTTTCCACTGGGTAACCGCTGCTTTTTTAATAATTTACTAAGAAATTATTATTTTTGGTGTCTCCACACGCAACTTGGAGGAAAAAACCAATTCTTTTTGTATACATGTATAAGTATACTGGTTCGTAGGTGTTTTAATTCCACTAAATCAAGTAACTAGTATTAATCTATAATATTTATGAAGTGGACTTTCCCGTCTCTCGCATTTATAGTTAATTCTGAGGCGGACCGTTAATTTGGGGGATGAATAACACTTCGTGGAAGTCTAAAAGCGATAAATGAAATTAATTATATTATGCTACACGACCGCGATCACGATACAAAAGTTAGTTTGACCGTGGTCACGGTCGCGGTCGCACAGTAGCAGCAGTACCTATACAAATAATAAAATCTAGTTAATAATAGTTATCTTTTCATGTAATAAAATTCTAACTAACTGCCAGTTTCTATAACCTATCTACCGATAGACCGGTAGATACTTTCATACGATTTTGACAGGTTGTAACTTTTAATGTGTCAAAATAGTATGAAAGTAACTACAGGTCTATCGGTAGATAGGTTATAGAAACTGGCCGTAAGTCAAGTCTGTAAATTTACTAGTAGTCCGGTCAAAATAGACATTCAAGGTTACATTAATTCGCACAAAGCTAAAAATTGCCATGAATGTTGAGAACACTATTACAAACAATTTGTCAAAAGTCCCCATCGATCCGAAATGTGCAAAAAAAATTATTTTATTAAATGTCGCGAAAATCGGTTTTTTGCATTTTTCAGCTAAACGGCAAGTTTTATCATTAAAATGAGTGAGACCAAATTATTCATAATGCGATTGTCTATAAAAAATGTATCTACACTTTTTTTCCTAAGAATCACCATTTCCGAGATATGGCGATTTAAAAAGTCAATTAAAAAACTAACTAATTTGACCGGGTTATATTTTTTTGGAAAATCTTATTAAAGTAGTCATTATTATCGATACAAACGACGAACTATAGTAATTATAATATTTCTGTTTTGTTTTTATGACCACATCACGAGAAAACGAGTGGACAGGTTTTGATTATTGGTATGATTATAGTTAGTTTTCCAGGTCCAACATATACGATACTTTATACTGACTTAAATTATTTTTTATTTTTTTCTGAGAAATCTCAACTAACAAACCGGATATAAACCATCATATTTTATAATATTACGTGAAATCTAAAAAATTTTCTCCAATCTTTAGAACGCGGGCGAAGCCACTAGAAATAGTAGTTAGTGCTATAAGTATAGACAATTTTTCTTACAAACAATTTTTCAACTAAAACAGTAGTAAATATAATAATAAAAGATATGCCAGTGGCAACGCAGTCGCTTGGAAAATCAAGGAAAGTGAATTCAAGCTCCGGGGCTTTCTCGCACCTCTGATATTTTAATGTGTGATTTATTCTCACTTATGTAACGATAAACAAAAATATTGCGAGAATATGATAAAGGCTGTCAACTCACATTTTGCCAGTGGCATAGTGACGGTGGTAGCACCAAGCGGCAGGTAAAAACGAAATTAAATAAATATAGATATGTTGTGTTATTATTACACATAGCGCCATTCGGTCCCGTGACAAGCTACGATGCTTGTGTTACGGATACCAGACAGTTGATAATCTGATATTGTAAATATATACACGCATGACTGGAGTATAAACATACGTGTTCAACAAATGAATGCCCTCAGTGGGACTCGAACCCGCGACCGCTGGCGCAGCAAGTAGGGTCACTACAAACTGAGCCAAACGTGTCATCAAATACTATTACTAAACGTATAGACTAGCACTACTAACTTTCCGTGGCTCCTCTTACTTTTCATTATTATACCATGTGATGTTATGTAGAATATAACCTTCCGCGATAAATGATATATATAAAACTAAAATATTTTTCAAACTGAAACTTTTCCTGAGCACGTTCAAACAAACAAACTCTTCAGGTTTATAATATTAGCTGAAAAATAAAATTTTATTTGGTTCTATACATTAAATTCTTTATTAGTCATTTATGTGTTACGTTAAGCACGAACGAAGCCGCGGGTCCCGCTAGTTAAAATAAATAAAGTTTAGACCACCTGTTTCAGAGATTAGCCGGAACAAAAAGACCAACAGACAATTTTTAAAATTTTTGTCTGCCTGTGATAGGATTTTTTGATGTTAGTACAATACTATAGAGGAAAGCTTGTTATTTATAATTAAAAACAGACACTTCTATTTTATTTCAAATATGTATAGATAGAAATGGGTAGTTCGTAAAAGTCCTTCAGAAGGCAAAGTTAGTAAGAAATTCGTTAAGAAAAAAACTTTGTTTTTATATCACTATTTAATTCCATACTAAACTTCGCCTTTAGTAAACTTAACTGAAGTTTTACTTTTCCTTCGCTTTGCTTAGATCTCACTAATGTTCTATCGATTTTCAATCATCTCACAAATCTTGATGTACCGGGAATATATTTCCTCAAGTCAATGTGAATAAACACACATAGTCTCGTTACTCGTTATCGAAGGACCAACTAACGTATTAACTTTTCTACTTATAAAAGCTCTAAGTTCAAGACTTTGTTATTGATTACATTAAAGCTCGTTAAGCTAGATACTTTACAAAACAAATGGTTAACAAATAGAACGGTATGATTATATGTTATGATCATAATGTATAGCTTATAACTTTTTTCAATACACAGAATAACATAATATTAAAGAATTTTTCTAATCGGTTTAATAGTTCATGATATTAACGCATGCGAACAAACAAACTCTTTATAATATTAGTATAGATAGTATGAATGAAAAATGAAAGTGTAAATTTTAAGTCAAGCCTTGTATATAATTAAACCAATTCGTCAAAGTTATTTCGTAGAGCTCCCTAATTTTAGACACACCTTAAACTGTAAGTGGTGTATAGAGTAATTTTAGTAGAGCCACATAGATATTTTTATAGAAGAATTTATGTAGTTACATTTAGTAAATACGAAACTAATCTAAAGTTTACATAGTCCTGAAGTATAAAAACCAGAATGGTTTGATAAAAAGCTAGTATCGATTTCTTTAAAGTTGATAATTTATTTTATGAAGTATACACAATACACATGTATACGTTTTGGACTAAAAGATTGAAGTAAATAATATTGGGAACATAATTATCTTAGACAACGCAAAATTGTCAGTGGTGGGCGGTGTCTCTCGCGAGCTCGTCGACATTGAACTACCAATGCTTTTTGCAAGGCAATTTAAATAATAAAAAAACTAAAATAACGAAAACCTTTTCATATTTTTTTCTTTTTACCATTACTTGCTTTGATTAACTGACGTATATCCGTATATAATATTTTGAGTTTCTAAACGATAGCAAAAGTATAGATTAAAACAATCATAGTTAAGAAAAATGTTTTATTTAAAACAGCCTCCAGTTTTAAGTTAGTCTGTGTATAGAAAATATCGACACGCACACTGTAAATTATGGTCATCTACGAATAATTCAATTAGACTTTTATTACTATAGAACTAAGATTCATATTCTTTTACATCATCCTGTTATTTTAAAAACTGATTTCATTTCGGTGTAATTTATAATAAATAGGTAATATTTTTCAAAGTAAAATCAAGTTATAATTAATGTTCTTCTGAAACATTACAAGATTACAAGTTTTGATAAACTTTAATGTTAGCAAATTATGACGAAATTAATGGCTAAATTATAACAATCTATTAAACTTTAGTTAGTAATTATTACAGATGAAGTAATTAATTATTACTATAGAACATTTTGTAATTTAGCATGAAGGCACTATCAATTATTGGTGGCCAATCTTATTGAGATTGGCCAACTGCACATGAGATATTTTATAGTGCATAAGTGTACCTGTACGCGCAGACACAAGTGTACTCTCTTTTCCTATCACTCTCATACTCCGGTGGTACGACTGTTCCACACGACCAGTGAGAGCTAAGGCAAAGGACCGATGGCTTTACTTGCTCTCCAAGGCACGGGGGTGACTCACCGCCAACTTCCCAACTCCGGGCGGTCACTGAGGATTACTAAACAGAAAGAATCAATAACTATACTTGGCCTGATGCGGGACTCGAACCCAGGACCTCTTCATGTAAGACCATACATGCAAGCCACTACACCACTGAAGACTATACTATAACAAACTATATTATTATAAATAGATAGTATTGCGAAGTTAAATACCATAATTTGTAGATTTGAACAAAATTTTTTTGCCGAAAGTAATAAGAGATGACGTCACTTAGCAGAATTGCTATTCCTGACAGGCGTTTTAATCATTAACAAAGCTTTTACATTTTTCCAACACAAAAACAATAAATAGCTGTGCTTTTTAACTTTATGAATGAAAAATAGAGGGTAACTTCGAAAAAAATCCAGTCCAAAAATTTATTTTAAGAGGTCACTGGAAATGTAACTTCACTTACAGGTGGGATAATCAATAATTACATTTGCCGTCCTTTTTATTAGTGAACTCGGAAAATATGGATCTTATGAAAAAATGAGCTAAACTAAGCGAAGAAAATTGAATAATTAACAACTTTAGTTCTTATGATTTTCCTCGAAAAGTTAAAAATGGCCGATTGAAAACAAACGTGATATAACATTGTACCAATTAGATCGAATTACATAAATATGTACACTACATAAAAAATTAAAAGTGCGTGTGTACAAAGTACACATGTCAGAAGAAAAACTTCTTTGGCAAACTAATTTTTAAATCTCGTTTATATTTATACTAAATAGCCCCGTCAAGGCTCGTTGAGAGAGGAAGATGGCGCGAAGGTCACACCCACGAGTGAGACAGAGTTAGAAATGTCACTGACTCGCGGTGGGCGAGATCTGACTAATGCTAACTCTTCCCCGTCTCTGAGTGCTTGGTACTATGGACTTATTTTTTCGTTTCATCGAGTTTGAAATCACAACGATTCTAAAGAAGTTTCACTTCCATATATATCGTAAATAAGAATAATTATGTATTCAGCCCTTTTTATGACCCCGCAGAACCTCCCATTATTACTAATAAATACGAAAAAATACATATATATATATATATATATATATATATATATATATATATATATATATATATATATATATATATATATATTATATTACGTATGTTTTTAAAATAATTATTCTACTTATTCTTTTTTTTTATTTTTTGCTATTGACGAAATAAAAATAGGTAAATTCAATTTATATATATTATGTCTCCCTCAAATTTTGAATTTTAACCTAATATATTATATTAGGTTAAAATTGAAATATATATATATATGGGCCGTATTTAAGTTATGTAAAAAGAACTATATTATAAAAAAATATAATAAAATAAAAAATAAAATATTACTTTTTATAAGAAATTTAATACACTTTCCAGGTCGCTATACTAGATAAAGAAAAATTTTACTGTCCCTCGTAAAATTGTAAGCCTAAATTGAGAACCCTGAAGCTATAAAACAGTTTCATGTAAAATATAAAAATAATTTAAATTTATATTAATCCAAGAGAGTACCGCAATAATACAGTTAAAATAAAATAAGGAGAATAAAGTTGATATAAAGCTCTAGTTCATTCAAATCACATCATTAATATAAAGAGGAAAATTTGTTTGTTTGAAATGTGCAAGAAAATCTAGCTTAAAGCTTAAAAATTTTATAAAGCTTTCATTTTTCTTGACACTGGTAGCCTAGTGGTAACGCGCTTGGATAAAGGAGTGATGTGGGTTCAAATCCGGGTCTCGCACCTCTGATATTTTCAGGTGCGAATCATTTTTAATATGATTACCACTTCTTTACGGTCAAGGTAAACATCGTTAGAAAACGTGTGTATGAGAAAACCAAATAATTTTCGAAAGACATGTAAAGTCCACCTGAGCCTGATCCGCTTTGTATTAAAAGGAGGCCCACCCCCAGCAATGGGACGTTAGAAAGTTCTGAATTTAAGCTTTTCTTAACCGACGTATTGCGCAAGCTTAAAATTACCTATAAATAACGAATATTACAGTCAATAGTTATTGATTTTACCATATATACCACTTAATACAGTCCATAAAGATGTAATACTTGGATAAGCGCTAGGAGGTTATATAAAGTATAAGAACGACAAAAGCTTTGAAGTGAAAAAATAACCTCTAATGAGATGCTGACGTCAGCCGCCTACTTAATCGAACACTTGTTACAAATTCGAAGGAAATACATTGTTTTTATAATGCTTTTAAGATGATTCAAAGACTTTTGCAAATTTATTGTGAGGCTGTTTTTTTACATTATATTACTTGTGACTGAAAAGAAGAATTATTATTTTTTTAGATTAAAGCCTTTTAAAAATTATACGTGTAAGTGTAAAATATTCATTTTACTTTTACTCATAACGTCAATACTAATCTTTTAATGTTGCAATATTAAAATGAAATTACTGAGAGCAAAACATCTTATAAGTGTAAAATAATACATTATATGCATAGTTTTGGAGTTTACCATAGATCCTCCACATTGACTCAGATAATCAGCTATCATCATATCAAACAATAAAATTGTGCAGTAGTTTTCTCGAGATGCGTTCACGGACAAACAGACAAACAATCAACACATTCGGCGTTTGTATCGCTAATAATGACTATTCCAATAAGATTTCTCAAAAAACATTTAATGTACAGATTTGAATAAGTTAGAATTTTATTATAAAATAACTAGCGAGTCGCCCTCGCTTCGCTCAAGCTCGTCCCTAGTTTTAGCACAACCGAAGCCGCGGGGTTCCGCTAGTTACACATGTTAACCTTCCTCTTGAATCACTCTATCTATTAAAAAAAACCGCAACAAAATCCGTTGCGTAGTTGTTAAGATTTAAGCGTACAAAGGGATATAGGGACAGAGAAAGCGACTTTGTTTTTATATGTAGTGATAATAAATATGTTGGGACATTTACACACAGCACTATCTAGTTCCACGGTAATATATATAAATTTAAATACATACATATTATAAATATAAGCATCCATGACTGGAGTACAAACATTCGTTCTCATCAAATGTATGCCCCCAGCGGGACTCGAACCCGCGACCGCTGGCGCAGCAAGTAGGGTCACTACAAACTACGCCACGCGTGTCGTGATATATAACAGTTATTATATAACAGAATAGATGATAAAAATTTTCCTCAGCTTTTACCGCGTGACCTTTACATAGAGCTAGGTGCCAATACACTTTACGAGGTCACTCTGAATCAGCTTTAACGTACAGTGTTTGTTCTAGGCTTTTTTTTCTTTGAACGCTTAATTGCGCCGATTTTGGTATCATTTAAATGTCTTTTTTATCTTCTTATCTATTATAGGCTTTATGTAAATGTCTTAGATTAACGAATTATATGAATAGCCCGGCAAAAAAGTTAGTAAAGTCCGGTAAAACGGCAGAAACAGTAGCGTAATTTTGCTGTTTAATAAACGAGTTTGCCACTATTTCAAAATTTTCCATATAGATATAGATTGTTTAATGTCTGTTAATGTTAATAAATGTTAATAAATGAAATTCAATGTAGGTACTAATTGTTACGACAAATGAAGATTGTATTTTTACAATTTTTGTGAATAAATTTTGAATAAATTACTATATTCTTATACATTTTTCAAAAAATAATTCTCTTCCTTTTGAAACAGAGGTAGCAAAATGTTAACTTATATATAATGTTTTTCTTATAAATGTGAAAGTTAATATTTAACAACGTTTGGCTTTATATTTTAATTTAATGACACTTTCTCTACTCATAGTCTGAACAAAACATTCTTACTAGCTTTTATTATACATGCTTATAGAAGTTTCTTTTATTATAGTTTTCAGCCCTTTTAACGGCCCACTTGCCGGACGCGAGCCTTCATAATTTATTTACTGACCGACATCAAATATTTAAGAGAGACTGTTTTTAACTATTATTTTTGATATGTAAAGTATTATATTTTCATTTATAAGCTGATTTTTATCACTCGTACTAAAAAATATTATATTTTTTTATTCATAGTTAATTTATTATTTGATGGCGCAGTTTCTACATACTCTTCTTGCTGTAATAGCGGTCGCGCGTTCAAGTCTCGTTGGGCGCATTCATATTTGTAATAAGTACAGATTATTGTATTTCATATTGCTGTTACGTTACGTTAGGTTCACTAAAAATCAATAACGGCTGGACTAGTGTACATAATTCTTATTTTGTTGTAGGTCTGTCGGGGGTGGTTTTAGTAAAAAAAAAATAACAAACGCAAAGAAAAAATGGTTAAAAAATCTATAAGTTTGATCTACTGATAACAAATAAAACGTACCTAGGGACAAACCCGAGCGAAGCGCTAGTATAATATGTGCAGTTCATTTTTCACTAATGTTCAATACTTTAATTTTAAATCGATTTATAAAGTAGATATTGAAGTCATTTCTTGAACTTATTTCAAAACTTATTGTTTTGTTATAATAATTGTCCTGAAGAACGTAAATTTAATAAATGTAGATATAGCTTATAATATTCATCGAAAATCTTCTCAACGTTCTCAAACGGACAAACAGTTAAATAGACAGACAAAATCAAATTAAATGAAATCAAAATATCTTATTCAGCATAAAAATTGTTACAATTTCTTACCAATTTCCACCAGTTCGGAAAGAAGAAACCTGAGAAGAACTGGCGAAAGAAACTCAGCGGGACTAATAATATTTTTTATCTCTCTTTTTCACATTAAACTGCAAATAAACAATAATTCTATATGTTGAAATAACGGCAATCATGTCATTCCCAAGGCGTACTGTCTTCTAAAAAAATATAAAGCTCTGGATTTGACCTCTATGTCTATTCAAAGCAAGCATTCAGAAAAACAGCTAATTTTCTCCGAGAAACTATTTTAAAATATGAAGAGATAAATTAATTTGATAACGTTTTTTATCTCGTTAACATTATCAACATTTATGTTGGAATACTTTGAATAATATTACACGGATTTATAAAGAACTAGCGACTCGCTTCGCTCTGGTTGCCTAGATTAAGCGCGAGCGAAGCCGCGGGTTCCGCTAGTGTATTATAGATATAAACCTTCCTCTTGTATCACTCTATCTATTAAAAAAACCGCATCAAAATCCGTTGCGTAGTTTTAAAGATTTAAGCATACATAGGGACAGACAGACAGCGGGTAGTGACTTTGTTTTATACTATGTGATTCAGATTTAAAATATTATAATACAGCTTTTGCTTACATATGTTAAATAGATTATTCTATGTAAAAGCTGATTTTCATCTCCCTCAGTCGGGACTTTAATTAACGTTTGTTCGAAAGCCAAGTTCTGGTGCGATTTAGAAAATGTCTAGCTTCATTTTATAAACTATTTACTGAAGAAACTGAAGGCAAAATGCTAATGTTATAAAAACACCATTATTTTTTTAATAAAATAATCTTTTCTGATCTTTTCAGATTTATATTATTAGTTATATTTTATATTTTTAGTCTCGATTTTTCTAATACTTTGCAATAATCACGTCTATGCATCATACCATGATTGCTGTAAGGTGGTGAAAATTTAAGTATATGTTCAAAAATGGATGGAAATATTTAAGAAGATTTAAGGAGAAAGCTTTTTAATTAGCTTAATACGTACAAATCAAATTGAACTCTTCATTTTGCATGGCAATAATTATTTATAATAAATAAATAAAAAATTATAATAAAATCCCTACATCCTGTCAGGATTGAGATATTTCCCATATTTTAAAAGGCTTAAAATATCTTAGCTTTAATCTCGTTACTTCGATCCTATTACCTATCCTGTAATAATTAAATAGACATTTGTTTTGTTTTATATATATTGCAAGTGACTCACTGTCGTTTGGATTCATTCATTAAGTGCATTTAAACGGCCATCATCATACATCATCTGAATTTTATAGATCTGGCCTCTGTATCAGGTCATAATGAATATTTCAATAATATTTTCCAAAAAATATTCAAAGTACACAATCGATTTAGATAGAATTTTATTATAATATATACATTGTACACATATATTTATAAATTCAATGTATGTTTCCTTTATTGCAAATTGTAAATCTCAATTCCCACTTGACTTTGCATCTGATAGTAATCTTAGCTAAGTACCTTCCCGTACCTTAACAATGCTTATTTAACGGTCAGACGGGTGGGAGCTTTCACTACAAAGCTAATTATCTCCTTAGACGCTTTACTGGCAAAGCTCCAGTACATGCGGGCCTTACCCTTTAGAAACCAAAGTTGTACGGCGTTGTTATGAATGCTTTCATATTACTATAGAAAGTTCGTCGTATAATAGTTCAGCAATGTTTAAGAACCTAATGTCCTCCTTCAAAACTAATTAGGTTCTTTCAGACATGCAAGTTTTGTGGTAATCACGTTGTAAATCGCTTGAAACTTAAAGATACGAGATCTCCTTCTAAATTCCCTTACTTGCTAGTTGGCTTTCAGCATTCTGCTTCCGCTGCTATTATATTTTAGCCATTTTTCATGCTACAGCATGAGTCTCCCTGCAATGCGAGGCTACGCCAAGACCTCCACCACGATGGTAAACTACAGGACTTCATGTTTTTAGAAAATTTAACAGGTTTTTTCCTGACATGCATGACTCCTGGCAAGGTTTTCTTAACCGCAATGCGTTTAATGGGATAGAAATATTATTCGAAATTATTCTTGCAAAATAATGTTGCAGATACGGCAATGGAATTTGAACCCACTACACTTGCCTTTCAATCCGAGTGCATTACACTGAATACTACTGCCTTAAGTATAGTAAACGGAAATAGAACCCATAATAATAGTTATGTATGCTTTAAATATGCCTTTATAATAAAAGCCTATTTTTAAATAAGAACGTTAATATTTGAAATGCCGTGACCTACTTTCCGTAGCAGCGACTTAATTTTAAGATAAAGGAAATGTTTTTGTATTGTTTAAATAAACAAAAATGGTAATAAATTATTTTAATTCGTTTTCAATTATTATTCAAATATATATAATTAGAAGTTTTAACATTTGTTCACTAATAATGTTCTCCCCACCATTTTTGCTACTTCGTATAATCTAAATGGGTGCTATTTGCGCAGGAGAGCTCTATTCCTATCTCATACTTCGATGAGATACCACTCCCAATAAAAATTAAACACTAAAAACTTCCCAACTCCGGGCTGTTACTGGGGCTTACTTAACTGAACTTGGTCCGACCTGGAATTCGAACCTAGGACTCCAGATGTACAACCATGCAGTGCTAACCAACACGAATTATATTGTATTACATTTACCTATTTTACATAGATCGTAAAAACAAATTCACAATTCTATGATCATTATTTTAATCTTAAGAAGTATATGGAAATAATTATATCGTAGCTAAGTCCAACCTGTGCATATAAAGCCCGAGCAGAGTGAGGGTGGGTAGCTAGTATAGAAATAAAATTGAAAAGAGGTAACTACTCGTATTACACGCTACGATAGTTTATATTCTTTAAAAGTTCATAAATTATGAAGTAATATCTAGAAACTCCATTCTTTTAAAATTCCTTCAATTTATGCAACATGCAAGCCTTTGATAAAAATCATTTGCATATAAAACCGTTCGCTATTTTGAATTTTTCATATATTTTTATAGGCTATCACTAGTAATGTAACCCCATGTTGTTGGAAACGGCCATAAAAGTACTGTGTAAACGAAATAAAAATTGTTGTTACAAAAAATGAAAAAGCAGTAGAAGCTTAGTAATAATGTGTTCGCTTGAGGATTAGAGTGAAGCTGGTTCAAATCCGGGTCTGATTTTTCATGTGAGAATATTTTTTTACTTGATTACCACTTGACACGATGGCTCAGTTTGTAGTGACCCTACTTGCTGCGCCAGCGGTCGCGGGTTCGAGTCCCGCTGGGGCATACATTTGTTGAGCACGAATGCTTGTACTTCAGTCATGGGTGCTTATATTAATATTATGTATTTATTTAAACTTATATATGTAGTATATCAACTATCTGGTTTCCGTAACACAAGCTTCGTAGCTTACCACGGAATTAGATAGCGCTGTGTGTAATAATATTGTCCCAACTTCTCTTATGGTGAAGGAAAACATCGTGAGAAATCCTGTGTGTCTCTGAGTCATGTGTGCAAACCGCACTAGGCCTGCCTGATCCCCTCTAGTTGAAGGGAGGCCCGTGCCCAACAGTGGGACATTAGAAAAAGTCGAACTGCGTTTGTACTATAAATGATCCTAGTTTTGATGCTTATACTAATGTTGTGTTGACTATGCGGGATACAGGTTTGAGTTTAACGTTAATATAAACGTAAACTTTTACCGATATTTCTTTACAAATGACTTAAACTTTTACCCACGAAGCTATGTATGTAGGAAATAAATGAAACTTTACGTAATTCACAAACGCACCGTTGTTACAATGTTACCAACTTTCGCAAATACTTGTAAAGCTTGTGGAACTATAAGTGGTAAAGCAACTCGTACTCGCTGTATTTAATGAAACAATTTCTGTATTTGAATGCTAGTTCAGTCGATGTATTCTAAGTGCATTAACTATAACCTGCAGTTTCGTTTGTATTTTGATAAAAGAGCTTTTTTATAGAGCTTTTTATATGTATCCATATATATAGAGATTATTACCATGTTTTAATTACCATGAGTACAGTAGAAGCGTTGTCTGATGACCTACTTCCTAGGCCCATGGTGGCTTATTACCTCATTAAGACTAGCCAACTGCGCAGATATTATTGTGCACAAGTGAACGCGCAGATACAAGTGCACTGTCTCTTTCTGTCACTCTCATACTTCATGAGATGACAGATTGGTAAATCCAATGCTGAGAGAATAGAACTCGGGACTTAGGAATTACAGTCATATGCTAACACTATGTGGTCACCATACCAACCGTATTAGATGACACTTGAGCTAGAATTATCTCAATGCTTAGACACTTAAACAAACATAAAAAAATATTTCTCCTTACTAAATTCTGTCAAAAATAGCTTCATAAATGATGATGAAATAAATGATATGCGGAAAGATCGTGGAATATTAATTAATAATTATTCTTTGAATCATTAACGTTTCCGGTATTTTTACTGTTAATTTCATCGAGTTGACTAATTTAAGAGTTTTTATAATATCCGACAATTTTTAATTTTACCTAAACCTAAACCTTTAAACTACTTGGTTTTATTATAAACTAGCGACTCGCCCTCGCTTCGCTCGGGTTCGACTTTTTAATTTTATATTGGCGCGAGCGAAGCCGCGGATTTCGCTACTAAATGTATACAAAAACTTGACAAATTATTAATTATTAAAACCTTTCTCGAAAACTACTCTATCAATTGGTGAAAACAATATGAAAATCGGTGCAGAGGTTTTTGAGTTTATTGCAAACAGACAAACAAACGCGGCGGAGAACTTTGTTTTATGATATGTAGTGATTAAAATTTCTTTTCGGATTTTATCGCGGATTTATTTTGATTTTTAGTTCACGACATTTCGAATGCTTTACAGAACCATGGTAACGCAAGAGACTTGGCGTAAACTTAAATTACGCAAAAGAAAAGTATTATTTGTTTTTACTTTGTCGAGCAAAAAGAATTTTTTCCAAAAATAAGATGTGTGAAATGACGTACAAAACTGCCTGAAAGACGCTGGTTTTTAGAAAGCGTCTTGAATAGCCTATGAAGAACAGTAAAGCTTTTTACACATACATATTCTCAGGTAACATTTTCTTTTCATTCATGCATATATAGAATTTTATGTAACTATATCCCGCAGCTTTGCACGCGTAGTTTAATTATGTGTGCAGGTATATCTATACTAATAATATAAAGCTGAAGTGTTTGTTTGCTTGGTTGGTTGAACGCGCTAATCTCAGGAACTACTAGTCCGAATTGAAAAATTATTTTTGTGTTGGATAGTCCGTTTATCGAGGATGGCTATAGGCTATATTACATCACGGTACAACCAATAGGAGCGGATCATAAAAAATGTTACAAAAACGAAAAGAGCGGGCGTTACTTCTGCAAGGTACCATACCGTGCGATTTAAATTTGTTTCCGGTTCTAAGAACGCGTGCGAAGCCGCAGGAAATGCTAGTCCTAAATAATTTTAGCACTTTATAAAAATTATATTACTACTCTAAAAACTATATTACTGAAGTTTTATCAAAATCGATTTAGTTGGCTATACATTACAATATTCGTCCATCGCCAAAAAACTTACACGTCTATACTATTACAAGGTTAGGTTATTGCGAATGCACTACATCTAACTTAGAAAACGCCCACACTACTATATATAGCAGTTCAAATTCCTTATCAATAAAGTTTATACAATGAAAGCAATCCCAGATATCCCAGTAATAGTTAACGAACTCGGTTATTCGATGAAACTGTGTGGGAGAAATGGTAGATCGTTTTTCAGCATTTGCATTCTATTTGAATGTATAATAGGAATGTTTGATTTGGTAATTTAGAAATCTTTTTATTAGTTTCACATAGTTTAGAATTACGTCGTAAAATATATTAAAAGTTCATCTTATTATTAACTACTGACGAATTAGCGCGAGTGAAGCCGCGAGTTCTGCTAGTTATACATATAAACCTTCTTAAATCACTCTATTAAAACAACCGCATCAAAATCTGTTGTTAAGTTTTAAAGATCCAAGCAAACATAGGGACAGCCAGCGGGAAGCAACTTTGTTTTATAATTTGTAGTGAAGCGTTATTTAAGAAAAACTTCAAGATAATTTAGAACTATGTAATAAATCACTACACATACATTATTTTAACATCTAGGTAAATTTACTTCTTCAAAACACATTTTTAGCAAATCAAAAACATAATATAAACGACACGTTTGGCTCAGTTAGTAGTGACCCTGCTTTCTGCGCTAGCCGCCAGTCGCGGGTTCGATTCCCACTGCGGGCATTCATTTATTGAGTAGGAATATTTATACTCCAGTCATGGGTGTTTATAATTATAATGTGTGTATATTTAAAATTTATATATGTGTAGTTATCTGGTATCCGTAACACAAGCCAAGTAGCTATAAGAAAAATCTTATTTTTGTCAACAGATTTCCTTTTACCACCGATTGTTTTTTTTTGTATAGCTTTAATAATTCATAAAAAATATTATGGTTGAATTTTTACAACTGGACCAACACTATTTATAAAATATCTGTCCGTCTATCATGTATGTATACTTAATAAATATTTTAAGTGTACAATATAACTAAAGCAGAAGTCGTGTAAAGTAATTTCTTCATTGTAAACCCTCGTTTGGATATCTACGGACTCTTATCTGTATTATACGATTCGTTTGTGGCTTAGATAGATTATGAAGGTTGATACTGGCAACATGCTTCATTTTATATGATTAATGTCTTGTGGAAATGTGTTGTTAAGGGCTATGTTCTAAATTGAAGGAGACAGTGATAGGCCAGCGGTAACGCGCTCGCTTGGATAACCCAGTGATTCAGGTTCAAATCCGGGTCTCGCACCTCTGATATCATGTGCTAATCATTTCTATCATGATTACCACTTGTCTTACGGTGAAGGAAAACATCGTGAGGAAATCTGCATGTCTCAGAAAACCTAGCAAGATTTCGAAAGACATGTGAAGTCGACCAACACGCACTAGGCCAGCGCGGTGGACTATGGCCTGATCCCCGTTCTGAGGGAGGCCCGTGCCCAGCAGTGGGACGTTAAAAGGGGCTGATGATGATGACGTTCTAGAATGATTACACTACTAGCGACTCACCCTCACTTCGCTTACGTTTGTGTATATTTCTCTAAGATATTTTTCAGCAGTAACAAGTATTCTATATGTTAAAGCGGAACTAGTCATCATTATACCACAAAATTTATTAAATACAATCGAATTTCTCATGATGCGACCACAGACAGACACACAGACAAACAAAATAATAATAGTGACCATTTCAATAACATTTTTCAAAAAATATTTAATGTACAGGTTCAATTTCGGTTAAATTTTGATAATAATATATGCAAAAAAGAACGATTTATATTTTTGTTGATAACACCAAAAGCTCATTGAAAGTTCCAAAACAAAAAAAAACAAATCCGTTGACAAATATAGGTAGAGGAAAAAAGGGACTGAAATGTTTCATCTTTGTCTATTTATACATAGATTACTCCTTTCTAAAGACCGTAAGGTTCGAGAAAATACTAAAGGGTTTTATTAAATCCGTCTTGCTTCGACAGATTCGTCCATTTACGTCTATTTTCAAAAGCTCGCTGGTTTCTCAGTGGATACGAATCGATGATGCTATTCATTTATCGTTAGCTTAGTTATATCACTACATAGTATAAAACAAAGTCGCTTCCCGTTGTCTGTCTGTCCCTTTGTATGCTTAGATCAGAAGAGAGTACTTAAAGAATTTTAATGTGGTTTTTTGTTATAGGTAGAGTAATTTATCAATTTATCTATACATTTAAATTATAAGAGACAGTGGTAGCCCAGCGGTAACGCGGTCGCTTGGATATCCGAGTGATGCGGGTTTGAATCCGGATCTCGCACCTCTGATATTTTCATGTGCGAATCATTTACATCATGATTACCACTTGTCTTACGATGAAGGAAAACATCGTAAGGAAACCTGCATATCTGAGAAAACCTAACAAGTTTTCGAAAGGCATGTGAAGTCCGCCAACTCGCACTAGGCCAGCGCGGTGGACTATGGCCTGATCCCCTCGTACTGAGGGAGGCCCGTGCCCAGCAGTGGGACATTAATAAGGGCTGATGATGATCTATACATTTACTAGCGGAACCTGCGGCTTCGCTTGCGCGAATAAAACTATTTTTTGCGAATTTTTTTAGTCTTTTAGAGTGAAGGAAAAATGAAAATCAATTCCTGATTGGTTAGTTACAAAATATACGCAAATTTATCTGAAATAATAGATGTATTTAAATATCCTAATATTCGCATAAATCTAAGAAATAAAATACTTCTTACTTAAAGTAGGGGTTACTTCTTGCTTAAGATTGGGGTAGGAGGGTGAAAATACGACATTTTTTCATACCTACCAAATACACAAAAAAACATTAAAATCGGTTGAGTCGTTTCGTGTGCGACCACAAACACCGTTACACAAGATATTATGTATTAGATTAATCTGAAAACAATTCTAGGAGGAAGATGTAAGAAAGATACGAAAAGGAAAAAAGGAAATATAATTGTGTAGTCGACAAAATGTAGCGCAAAGAGCTATTGAAGCGATAAAAGTATGTATTTTATCATTTTGACAGTAATTTCGTAGGAATTCTAATACTAATGTTAGAGGGGCGTTTAAATGGTGTTTTAAGGGACACGAGTTGCGCGAGAATTAAATTTAAAATATTTCAAGAAAATAAAGTTTGTTTAATTATGTGCGTAACTTCTGTTATATAGATACACTTAAAACAAAAGCTTATTTTTTAGAAAAAATTTACACGAAAAAAAATAATGGGACCTACGTTTTGTCGTAGTACTCGCTTTGCTAGTGAAAATAAGACGATTCTATATACTATTCTACCGAATCTGTACATTTTTTTTATAATGTTGACAATAATCTATCTCTGAGTCAAAATCCAGATCCGTGCAATCAATCTGGTGGGAAGTAACAAATAAAAAAATTAAGTAAGAAGAAATTTAAAATAAAGTAAGAAGCAAGATAAAGTAAAATAAGATACTTTGTATCTTGTAATTATATATTTAAAAATGATAAATATTATAACATGCGACACGTTTGGCGCAGTTTGTGGTGACACTACTTTCTTGTGCCAGCGGTCGCGGGTTCCAGTCCCGCTGGCGGCATTCATTTGTTAAGCTCGGTTGCTTGTAATCCAGTTATGGGTGTCTATATTTGTGATATAAATAAATAAAATAAATATTTTGGGACATTATTACAGCAGCGCCATCTAGTTCCGTGGTAAGCTACGAGGCTTGTGTTACGGATACCAGATAGTTGATATACTACACATATATAAATTTTAAATACATACATATTATAAATATAAACACCCATGACTGAAGTACAAACATTCGTACTCAACAAATGAATGCCCTCAGCGGGACTCGAACCCGCGACCGCTGGCGCAGAAAGCAGGGTCACTACCAACTGAGCCAAACGTGTAGAACTAATATATTATGTAGTATATCAAATATCTGGTATCCGTAACACAAGCTTCTTAGCTTACCATGGAACTAGATGGCGCTGAGTGTAATAATGTCCCAACATCTTTATTATTATTATTATTATATACTATATATATAAAACTTGCTCTTGAATCACTCTATTGATGACAACCGCATTAAAATCCGTTTCGCAGTTTAAAAGATTGAAGCGTACAGACGGCGGGAAGCGATTTTGGTTTATCTCGAGAAATATTATAATTTAAGATTAATATAATCCTTCATCTTGTACGAGCTCCCTTACAACAGCTGGGTCATTATCGCGCCTACGATTGGTATCAATTATTTCTCGCTTCAAGCACCCTGTAATTTTGATAATATCTCATATTATGATATAAACAGAATATGACGAGCTTTACACCAGTTATATTGGTATTTCTTTAGAAAAGAGCATTAATGGATGTATTTTCTAAGTTTTGAGTTGTAAAGAATTTTAAAAATATATTACAATATTCATTCATATTTTTCTTTATTCTGAACTAAATGTCAGAAATCAAACTTTTTAGATTTAGCCATTAAACTTACTTAACTGTAAAACTAAAGGTTCTAAGACATTTTACTTATCATAAACAAAAAAATATGTGGCATATTCATACGAACCAAAAATCAAAATAAATCCGCGACGAAATTCGAAAAGATACTTTCATTTATAAAAACTTCATTATAATAGTTTTGATAGTCTATTACAAATATTGGATACTAGCAATACGCGCGGCTTCGCCACCGTTCATTTTTTTTAATCACTACTAAACTTCATTCGATCATTTTAATTACTCCAGGTTTATATACTACTGAGCCGCGCGGCTACTTATTTCATAATATACTCGTGTTAGCTTAGTTATTTTTTTAAGTGAAGTGATTGATTTATGTTAAACTCTTTTGTATAAGTATTGCTATTGATTTTAAAAATAAATTGACATTTGAGTTGCTGTTTTGACATTAATTATTATAGAAGCCGTGATACCATCATGGTGGGGGCACTTCCCGTTTGGATTTTCAGGAATACAGTTCGACTATTTGACTGATTAGTCATGTAATGCGTATATGTAACTACATGGTTGTAACTGAACACCAATAAACAATTATTAGTACCAGATGTTTTATTTGAAGGAAGTATTTACTTTTACTCGTATTATGCGCGGCGTGCACTCCTCCTCCTCTCCTGTTATTGTAGTTTTAGTAGGATCCTTATTTTTTTCCTACAATTAAAATAGCCTATATTAATCAGTGATAATGTAGTATTCAAATGGTTAAAGAATTTTTAAAATCGGTCCTGTAATTTTTGAGCCTATTCGTTACAAACATACTTACATACAAACCTTTCCTCTTTATAATATTTGTATATATTATTTTATCAAGAATTATTTGTAAGTCTCGTTAAAAAATCAAAGATTCGATTAAGTACAATTGGGACTCTACTAAGCTTAATTATTCTCATCAAAAGAAGTAATCGGCAATTAGAGCTTTGTATCGATGTAAAATGGAGTGCTCGACATTTATCGGCTATTGTTACGAATTCAAAAACGATAAATCATTAAAATGGTCCGGTTCGTTGTTTTATAGGTTTACCCTTTTTCGGTTTATTGGAAATAATAAATGCTATTCATTTGTGGTTTGGAGATTGGAATCCTTTTCAGAATTCATGGCTGGGGAAGGTTAGAAGATTGAACTGAACATTCCTGTTTTAAACAGGTTAATGCATATACTATACTTTAAATTCAAAATTAAAAATTTAATGCAGTAATAAATTTAAACAAAAAAATCATAGAAAATGTAATTTTAATAGTTTTTATAGCCAGGATTTTTCTCTTCACTCCAAATCTTCCTTCACCTTGTAATGGTAGTTGCTTATTAGCTTTCGGCAATACTGCTAGGCGCGAACCTAAGAAACACACAAAAAGTTGTCCACATCAGAGGCGCCATCTCCAGTCATGAGTGTTAATATTTATATTATGTATGTATTTAAAAATTTATATGTGTAGTATATTAACTATCTGGTATCTGTAACACAAGCCTCGTAGCTTACCACGGAACTAGATGGCGCTGTTGTAAAAATGTCCCAACATATATCTAGGTTTCTCCTAGTACTTCTCTGATGCAGAGTGAACTGCTCAGCAGTCTGCTTCAGCAGAGTCGCAGATGGGGCGTCTTGGTTGAATTCCTGAGTGATCTAGGGCGGTCCATTAGGACGTGGGAGGTTCTGTATATTAAAGAGATGTACAGACATATAAATAACAACAACCCTCTATTACTGCGTCAAAGAAACACAAACAAACATACAAAAAAAGCTTTTTATTTGACCTCAATTAAGGAAAATATAAAAAATATTTTACATAACAAATACAGCTTTACGTTCCGAACCAAATGATCATTAAAAATAAGCAAATACCGCCATTTCATATCGTAATGGACGTTTTTATCATAGAAGTAATAAAGAGGACCTCAGCGAGCTATTGCGGTTACATTTTAATCGCAATCTAGTTATGAGACTCGATCAGCTTTATACTTGTTGAAGAAAGCGCTCTCATAAATAACTTTATAGCTAGTGGAAAGTGGAAACTAATGTACTTTTAACCGATATTAAAATTTTAATTAGTTTATATGTTTTTATCTTTGTATGTTTGTTTGTTACACGATATCTTCAGGAATTCAAATTTTGCTATTTTTCAAATTATTTATATTCATATTATTATACGAGTATTAACGAATAAGCACATTATAGAGAGTTTTAAAGATTGGTTTTTATAAAGCAATTGGTATAAAAAAGTCATTTCGTGTATAACTTAATTAAACTAAACTATCGTATATGTTCGATCAACACATTAATCGAGCTATTTGCCTTATGTGATCCGATAGAGCCATCCTAGTATTATATTATGTATAGTAATCATTCATAAAGTGGTTGTAGAATCAGAAAAAATCAGGTCAGAAAATAATATAATTTATTATAATTAGAATTGTAAAATTTGAAAAAGTATAAGAAAGTATTTATAAAATAAGATCCAGATCCATATATATCTACTAAGTTGCTTCGTGCCGTCTGTTCGTTTAAATATTTTAAAATACGCGACGGATTTTAATGCGGTTTTCATCAATAGATAGAGCGATTCAAAAGGAAAGTTTATATGTATAATACATGCATATTTTGGTAGAAAAAACCCGAGCGAAGTGGGGATGAATTGCTAGTTTTAATAAATAATAAAGGCTAGAATTACTTACATCTCATCAGTAATGTGACATACATACATACGTGTTGAATTCATTACCTTTTCTTTTAAAATCGGTTAGTAGGAAATAGCTAACCCAACTGTAGTGCCATCATAGCTTCGAAGCACTTTCCAAGAGTCCCGGCGTGCGGCATTAATTCTGAAACATAAGAAAAACAAAATATCCGAGTAAGAACTTTTTACCTTCTAATTTAGTTAATTCCACCTCAGTTTCTTTTTAAAAGAAAAAATTATAATAATCTGAATCAAAGCGATATTATTTAAGGCGGTAAAGTAAAATTTGAGGGCGGTCGTTACTACAAGCTGTTTCTTTTTTATGTTACTTGTAGCAATATTTATAAGGTTTTTAAATAAAATTGTGAATGGCATCTGTCTAGAACTGCTACTTTTGAAGGAGGTCGCGAGTTCGATAAATCACTTACTGCCAGTTTCTATAACCTATCTACCGATAGACCGGTAGATACTTTCATACGATTTTGACAGGTTGTAACTTTTAATGTGTCAAAATAGTATGAAAGTAACTACCGGTCTATCGGTAGATAGGTTATAGAAACTGGCAGTTAGAATTTGCATTAGTGTCACATTTTGAATTATCTGTACGAAACAAAGAGCTTAGAATCGATCTTTTATCGTCTGTTTCAATATGTTGTGAGCTTATTCATTTTTGTATATCATGACGACCCACTTGGCTCAATTGGTAGTGACCATACTTACTGTGACAGCGGTCGCGGGTTCGAGTTTCGTTGGGGTTAGTCATTTCTTTGATGAATACATATTTAGTGTAATATAACACAAGTTTCGTAACTTACTATGAAAATAGATGGTGCAGTGTTGATGCCCTATACATTTACTTATTATTTATTGTATTATTTCAACTTCCTTCTACGTTATTAAGTATAAATAGGTAAGTAGCTCAGGCAAATTACCAGTTTATTGATTTGTATTATATTGGACGGTCCGTCAAGGCTTGTTTGAAGGAACATCAATGGAAACGTGGAAAATGGAAATGTAATTTTAAGTTCTTACTATGTCTTAGAAATGGACTTTCTATATATAGTTTAGTCTAAATATTTAATAATATGTAATCTATATAAATAAGAATAAATGTTGCTAAGCGCAAAACTCGAGAATGCTCGACTGTTTCGGCAATTTTTTTGTGTGTTATTTAAGGCGCACGTAATGTTTTAACATTATGTAATAAAAAAAAGTTTATTAAAGACTTATACTGAAGGGTACCTAGTGATGGACCCGAGCGAAGCAAGGGTGAGTCACTTGTTATATAATAAATTCTACTGGATCTAATATAATATAGATTTGGTCGTGCCAGGTCTTGCTTCGTTGGAAAATTATAATAAATTCAATATTAACGCCACTTGACGGTTTCAACTGTAGTTAATAAGTGAGAGATATAATATAACAAAAGTCATCAAAATCGATCTAATCGTTACTAACAATTATAAAATCCCTGAAGTTTTTTATGTATATAATATGTAAATATGGTATTTAATAGTGCCCAGTATATACATATCTTCGTATTCTTAATTATGTATTCAGATCTTTTTAATGTCCCACTGCTGGGCAAAGCCCTCGATCACGAGCCATCTGTGAACGAAATTTCCATCAAGCCGTTTCAGAGTAAAGTAGGAACAAACATACAGTCTAACTTTCAAATGAACTTTCAACTTTAGGATTGTGTTAAAATTAATAAAATCTCTCATCTACAATAAATTATCATAATGTAACGTCTCATAAAGCGGGAATCCAAATAACTCGGCGTGTCAACCGCTGTATGATCCTGGCCATTTCGCGCTTGGCCGCGTTTGGTGCTACACTGTCTTATAGATAAATCTTTTTGTGTTTGTACTTAAGGTTGTACCAAGTTATATGTAAAAGCGGATATCTAATTATCAATATAATTGAGCAGAAACAAAAGTGTTCACTGCCTTTTTCTTCTTTGTTTGTCAAACGATTAGTATGTATAAGCAGAAAAAAATATTAAATAGGCAGGAATAGAAGTTTTCCTTCTTCTCCTTTGTTTGTTAAACAATTAGTATAAGCAGGAAAAAAAAAATTGTGTACGAATTTAGGCCACTGGATGAAAATTTGTTGACATAAATCGACGTAGTTTAGGTTTTATTCGATGTTATTCGTAGATAAAGAAAAATTTAATAACTATATATGGCCCGACTCGAGATTCAAATCCAGGACTTTAGCATCTTCATTCAGTACATGCTTTTCACTAAATCAATGAGTCACTCACTAGTAATGATTTTTGTGGTACATAAAATATATCTACATAATATATTATTATGTATAAAACTCATGAGGGACTCGAAAATGATCATAAATCAACTGCCCGGAAAACTTCGAAATGCTGTCTAGAATTTTTGACGGAAAACCCAAACATTTATTTTTGACTCCACTTGGGACTAGAACTTAGGACCTCAGAAATTGTCGCCGAATATACTCGTTTAAGACGTTAAACTAACTTTTGATAACTATAACTCAATATATAAGTGGGGGAAAGGAGATAAATATTCGTATCTTCTTCTTTAAAGGGAATTATTTTATTGTGTTTATTTCCGGATGTGTTAAGCTTTTTTGTACTAGACGCTTTAACTCTGAAAGCTTTCAGGTAGCCATATTTGCTGTGTAAAGACACGTAGGGAACTAAAAATCACAATGAAATGATAGCGATATTGCCGATACGTTTTGCGCAGTTTGTAGTAACCCTACTGCTGCGTCATGGGTCGCGGGTTCGAGTACCGCTAAAGGCCTTCATTTATTGAGCATCTATTGAAATCGTAAGTGCTTATATAAATAACATCTATGTTTAACGTTATAAATGTACCTATAGTATAGCAACTATCTGGTATCCGTAACACAAGCCTCGTAGCTTACCACGAAACCAGATGGCACTGCGAGTAATAATGACCCAACATGCCCCAACACATATCGATAGTTGATTCACTTTCATGAAGCGCCCATAACTTACTATATCAGAAATTTCACATTTACTCGAACAATATTGAAACAACGGACGCTTCTAAATCAGAGGTATCTATTTATTTTATTAATAGTCTTCGCAAAGGGTTTTTCGATTCTTATTAAGTAAACTAGCCTTTACTGCGACTCCGTTCGCGTTCTAAAGGCTGAAAATCAAAAGAAATATTTTTCTCCCGTTTTTACAACATTTCTAATTGATGCTCCGTAGCGTGATGAAATATGACTTATAGCCTTCCTCGATAAACGGACTATCCAACACAAAAAAAAATTTGGACCAGTAGGTGAGATTAGCGCGTTCAAACAAACAAAAAAGAAAGAAACAAACAAACAAACTCTTCAGGTTTATAATATTAGTATAGATATTAAATTTACCAGTAACATAATATGTAGTGATTGTTACATTATTTTGATACAAATTTTTGTCGTACTTAGATATTCGAAGTAAAGGGTTCGTCCCTAGAGGCCTTTTACGACTTGATCAAAAAACCAACTTTTCATTGTACGCTTATGTAATTTAACATTTACGAAGACAAATTTTGGCAAACGACCAGAACTACCGTTTTTCAAATTTTATTGCTAGCCTATGTATATTTTAAGTATACATTACATATTTATACTGGTTCAATTCATAGTTGTAATAAAAGGATATTTTCTATATGTGGGCATCGTTCGATACCTGTGCAAGGTAATTATTTAAATTATTGTTTATACTAAACATTTTATTTAGTACTAGCGAAAAATTACGTACTCATTTTTGGTAGCCTAAGTTATTCTTTATAATATCAGCTATCGGCAAGTGAAAGTCGCATCAAATCGTTCCAACCATTTCGACGTTAACTGGAATAAACAGACAGACAAGTATTTAAAAAATTATATTTATCTGTATAGTGGTATAGATTTGAAATCCTCACTCAACTTCCAAATAAAAAGAAACCCCAAAGTTATCTTAGATGGAGCGACCGAAACATTCACTTGACGTCAGTCGATTTATCACACTTACGTACGTTATAAATGCGAAAGTTTGTGAGTGATTTTAACTTATACAATATACAGTATCGTTTTTATTTATTCACGAGCGGACGAAATGGACTCGGACAGCCCAACGAATTAGAGAGAAATTTGGTAATCTACGGTACAACTGAACTCCGTTCCAAATTTTTTATTAAAACTACTTTTAGTATGGTGTAATAATGCCTGAAATTATTTTGGTAAAATAGTATATTTTATTACTATACTAGCGAATTACCCTCACTTCACTTGAATGTTTTTGACTGACGACACGTTAGGCGCAGTTTGTAGTGACCCTACTTTCTTGCGCCGGCGGTCGCGGGTTTGAGTCCCGCTGGGGGCATTCGTACTTCAGTCATGAGTATTTATATTTATAATATGTATGTATATCAATTGTCTGGTATCTGTAACACAAGCCTCGTAGCTTACCACGGAACTAGATGGCGCTGTGTGTAATAATGTCCCAACATAATATTTATTATTATTATTATTTTAATATTTATTATTACTAGCTAGAAGCTCAGCTTTGTGAGGGCTCGCGTAGTTTTTCTAATGGGTAATAATTTTAAGACAGTTGTTAATGTTAATTTTTTTAATTATATTTTTTGGCAGATAACACAGATTTTTTGGAGACATAAAGTTGAATTACTATGCTAAAACACAAATTTATAGGCGTGATAGTTTTTCAGTAAAGTATAACATAAAATGCTCAGGTTGTGGGATAGAGTCAGGGCTCGATTTACTTGTCCTAATTACATTACGCGCAGGATGCGCTTTTGGTAAGTTTAACTAAGTCCTACCTACCCTATCTAATATGTATTAAAATCCAAAGCCACTTTCAAAGTGGTACAAGGAAAAACGCACATACACATACACACAAATTTGTGCATTTTCATTAAGTAATTCAATAAGTCTGATTTTGTATACATATTTAATGTATACAGTGACATAGCATAGTAACCTTCAATTCCTAAACAACTGAATTCACTATATAAATACTTAGGTATTTTTCGTAGACAATAGGTTCATTTTGGAAATTCTTACATATATATTATACTAATATTATAAAGCTGAAGAGTTTGATTGTTTGTTTGTGTGTTTGGTTGAACGCGCTAATCTCATGAAGTACTGGTCCGAATTAAAAAAATTCTTTTTGTGTTGGATAGTCCGTTTATCGAGGAAGGCTATAGGCTATATTATATAACGCTACACCTAATAGGAGCGGAGCATTAATGAAAAATGTTGCAAACGGGAGAAAAATATTTCTTTTGATTTTCAGCCTTTAGAACGCGAGCGGAGCCGCGGAAGAGGCTAGTCTTTAATATGGACTAAAATGAGAGTTCAAAGAGAAACCCTTTGTTGATATCACAAATGATACTGGCATGATGAAAGTGAATATTTTTATCAGGCATCTAATAAAAGGGTGGATCTGACCACAAGATCTACTAAGGCCTACATAAAGGCCCAGTTAATCCACTAAGCTCGTGAAATTACACGAAGCCCTTGCTACCTTAATAGTGTAATCTTTAATAGCATTTGCCGAGACATGTATATAGGTGTCTATGGAGAAATGACTTTTGTTAGGAACTAGCGACTCGCCCTCGCTTCGCTCGGGCTCTTCCCTAGATTTAGCACAGGCAAAGCCGCGGGATCCGCTAGTTATGCTTATAAACCTTCCGCTTGAATCACTCTATCTATTAAAAAAAACCGCATCAAAATCCGTTGCGTAGTTTTAAAGATTTAAGCATACATAGGGATATAGGGACAGAGAAAGCGACTTGTTTTATACTATGTTGTGATAAGGAATAAAATTTTGAGACACTGCCGTGGTGTTATCATCAGTGCCAGAGATCGCCTATTCTATTCCCGGTTGGGAAATATTTCATATATCAATAAAATTGAATCTTTTTGTATTAATAGAAGTTCAAACAAAAACATTTTAAACAACATATTATGTTGTATGTTACAATATTGTTTTTGTACTGCAATAATTGTCGCATACATTATATTTGTCGTATATTACGTAAATTCATAAGCATTTCAAATAGCCGTCTGTAACCTATATAGGCCTTATTGTCATGCTATTATCATATGGGCTTATTTTCGCTCCACTTGGTATGAGGCCTACGTATATTTTAAGGGTTAGAATTTCTCAGAGATATTTACGATATGATAATATGACAGTTTCTCGAAGTAAAAAGTATCCTATTGATGATGTCGTCCCGACCGATTACGGCCACGGCGGCCAATCTCATTAAGACTAGCCATCTGCGCGGGAGATATTATAGTGCACAAGTGTACGCGCAGACACAAGTGCACTCTCTATTCCTATCACTCTCATATTCCGGTGGAACGACTGTTCGTCACGACTAGTGAGAGTTAAGGTGCAAGACCGACGGCTTTACATGGTCTCCGAGGCACGAGGGTGAAACACCGCCAACTTCTCAACTGCGGGCTGTTACTGAGGCTTACGAAACAAAAAGACTTGATAGCTAAACTTGGCCCGATCCAGGACTCGAACCCAGAACCTCCCGGGGTGAGACCTGTACATGCTAACCACTACACAACCGAGGCAGTTAAAACCATTTGACTCGGATAACCAGCTATCATCATACTCAATTTCATTAAAATCTGTCCAGAGACAGCGATAAATTTAAAACTGTAGATTCGGCCTCTTTATCGATAATTCTGACTATTTCAATAAGATTTTTCAAAAAATATTTAATTTTTAAATCAAATCGTATCAAATCAAATAAAAATATTTTATTCAGCATAAAAATTATTACAATTTCTTACTGAAAGTCATGAGTTTACCACCAGTTCGGAAAGAAGAATTTAGAATGAGAAGAAGTTAGAATTTCTTTATATGTATAAAATATAGATTTATGTTAAAAGTGCTAAGAAACACTTTACCAAAGGCGGAACCCATTTAATAGATAAAGTGCAAGGTATTTTGCACCAGAAAACAAAGTTGGTAGTTTTGTTCTTGTCGAATTTATTGGAAGGATTTCAATTGAAGCTCCAATTGAGTATTGTTAAAAGTTTCTCTCTCTATCGCTTCACTTCGCCAAACAAACTATTAAGTGTTGAACTTCGAAAATAATATTGGTTTAATTCTTTTTTTTATGTTGTAACACGTAGATACAACGTTTCTTATGTAGTATACAGACGTAGACTGCTATTAGTATATAATTATAATGTAAGAGTGACCGTGTTTATGTGTATATTGCTTTTAGAGTGATCTAAAACGGCTAGACAGATTTCGATCTTAATCTTTAGCGACTTTTCCCAGCAAGGTTAAGACTCTATTTATTAATATAGATTTTATTAATAAATTAAAACAGCCTTGACAACCTTTAATGAAACTTTTCTTCATTATCTTATTCCATATATTTGTTTATATATTAAGTTTATTACCAAATATTTGACGACACGTTTAGGTCGCACACAGTCGCGGGTTCGAGTCCCGCTGGGGGCATTCATTTATTGAGCACAAATATTTGTACTCCAGTCAAGGAGTGTTAATATTCATAATGTCCTACACATTTTTTTTATTATTTAAAGCCTCGTAGCTTATCACGTAAATGGCTGTTGTAATAATGTCCCAACATATATTTATTTATTTATTTAAATATTATTCATTCGATAAGTTGAGGTAAGGTCATCAACCTTACTTTGGAGATATTGTTTTTGTATGACAATACAAAAAAATCCCATTGTACGAGTACCTTGGGACAATAGTCTCTATACAATATTTTGTTTTGCCGAAACTCGAGTCTTTCATAATGTTTGTTATTTTTATGAAATGTTAAAGCAAAAGTATTTGTCAAGTAAAAGCGTCGTTTGAAAATCAACACGCGTCTCTGAGGAGAACGACACGCATTGAGAATCCGATAGATAGAATGTCGAGAGCACGTTCAAGTATCTAAGCCAAACAATTTGCGAATTCTGAAGACTAAGGAAAATTTTGAAGGTTAGTTAAAAAAAGTATATTTTAATTCTTTCTTAGGTTTACGCGAATGTTTGATATTATAAATGAAATCTTTTCGGATTTTGTCTGACTGGAGAGACTGACTGACTGTCTCTCCCGTGACCATAATTTCTGTAAAGCATTCGAAACGTCGGGAACCAAAAATCAAAATAAATCCGCGACAAAATCCGAAAAGATAGTTTCATTTATAAAGTAGATCTTTGGAACATTCAGCGTTTTTGGGCATAATTTGAGAAACTAGCTACTCAGCCTCGCTTCACTCTTGTTCGTTCTTAATTAAGTTTTAATTTTGTTGAGTGGTACCTCATTATTTTAAACTATAAAAGAAGAATAATTTACTCCTCATAAAATCAGCTATCTGCCAGTGAAACTTCCATGTAAATCGGTCCAGCCGTTTTACAGTTTAGCTGGAACAAGCAAACAGATAGACCTTCAAGGGGGAATTAAAGCTTTTGACTGATTTTTTTTGTTTAAAATGTTTTAAATCAATAGGTGGTACTAGTTATAAAGCTTTACTTTTTTACCACAGTATTTACTCTTATAATTTTATATAAGTGTATATCTATATAAATAAAAGTCGTGTTAGTTACACCATTTGTAACTCAAGAAAGGCTGGACCAATTTTTATGGTACTTGATTTGTTGAATTTCTCTTATTCCGGAATAGGATAATAACTATTAAAAATATAATATTTATAAATAAAAAATATATAAATCAAAACAATAATCTAGCTTACGTAATGGTTTTGAGTCTATCTAAGTTTCAAAATGTCAATTGGACAACAAAATATCAATTTAAAATGTTTGCTTCCAAAACAACCTAAGGACGTTGGACTGTTAATAACATGTATAAAGCTTATATATCGCTTCCGTCGGCTCGATTAAGCCGCGGGTTCCGCTAGTTATGTATAATTAAAACTTCTATTCTTTAACAAGAAATATAGAATAAATTCTTCTACAAGAATTTTACTTGAAAAATCACTTTATTCATAGTATAAAATTAATATACGTAATACATAGCTATATATCTATATAGAGAAGAATGATAGAATGTAGAGCTCTCAAAACCAAAGATCATGGCCACAATCGTGTGGACAACTTTAATAACAGAGTGGCTTTGTGAAATCGATACGTTGTATGGACGACTGAGGTAGCGTTATAGCTGTCCAATATATTTCCTTTACGTAGAGTGGCAGGTTGACATTAAATGGTATGACAAAGCTCTCATATTTAAGCTTATCTTATCTTATCTAGACATATAATAAAATTTTAACTTAGTCGAATATAGACATTGAATATTTTTTGGCAAATATTATTGAAATAGTTATTATTAAATATTTAAAGTTATATACGTGTAGTGTACCAACTATCTGGTATCCGTTACACAAGCCTCGTAGATTACCACGTAACTGGGTGGTGCTGTGTTTAGTAATGTCCCTTCATATTTATTTATTGATTATTATTATCCTTGGTGTCAAAGAAATGAAGCCATTATTCTAAAACGATAGTTTTACTTAATAATATTTTTAAATGCTGTAACCTCAAACATTATTAGATCAATCAGATAAATACTTAATTAAGACTCTACAATTAAAATTTCGTTCAACAGAAATTTCAAATGGAAAATGAAATCCCAGCCATTGTAAGAAAATATCTAAAAGGTATGCAGATTTTAAAGGCAATAAGTTGGTAAAAGTTTTCAACTAAATCTTAAAACATTGAGTTAATGCACATTGCTCTATATTTTGGTATTGTGAGGAACTAAAACAGATCGTGAATAGATACGAAATAAAAAGCTTTTGTATTTCTTTGCATTGCTTCAGTTTCATTTTATATATTTTTTAAATAGAATTCAAATGCATAAAATGTTAAACTGGGCTGCCCTAAATAGGGACGCGTCAAACGCGTTATAAATGAATAAAACGCTATAAGTTCCGTGATAAGCTACGAAGCTTGTGTTACGAATACTACATAGTTGATATTTTATATATAATTTTAAGTACATACATATTATAAATATAAATATCCATAACTGGAGTACAAGCATCCGTGTTTAAGAAATGCCCCCAGTGGGACTCGAACCCGCAACCGCTGGTGCAGCAAGTAATTCTCTTACTAAAGTAGACTATTCATTATGTAAGCGTGAGAGATCAGGATTTTAATTACCTAAATTAAAAAATATAAACGGACGTGGTATTTAGTCTTCATTTTAACACGCTGCTGACAGCAAAATGGCCTACACAATACATTATTCGCTGAAGTCTTAAATTAGAAAATTTTATTCGTTACCTATCACTACATAGTATAAAACAAAGTTGCTTTCTCTGTCCCTATATCCCTTTGTACGCTTAAATCTTTAAAACTACGCAACGGATTTTGATGCGGTTTTTTTTAATAGATAGAGTGATTCAAGAAGAAGGTTTATATGCATAACTAGCGGATCCCGCGGCTTTGCCTGTGCTAAATCTAGGAAAAAGCCCAAGCGAAGCGAGGGCGAGTCGCTAGTTAAATATATTCTAAAACGTCTCTCTAAATAGCTCAATGTATAGGTATTAAAGTATATATAACAACACGCGCCATACATATGTGTTAGTCGTATTGAAAAACCTAGAAATGCACGTCGCTTCTTTCAAACTATTCGCGAACCAAGCAAATGTAACTTTAGTAATGTAACTTCGTTAGGGGAACGGCTTTATACCTGAGCTTTTAAAAAGCTCGAGCACATTATAGCCTAGAAGAAGATATCCTATTCACGGCCAATAGACATAAACTTAAAAATCTTCAAATAGCTTTTATGTAAGGATTGAAAAATCCTAACCCAAAAACAAACTCATCATTATAATTATTAGAAAATCGAATGTACCGCTAAAAGTTATATACCATTATTGATTTTCAGAATATATAAAACTAGCCTTCGCGGCTTCGCTCGCGTTCAGCGAGTCAACCTTAAAAGATAGATATGCTATCGCGGACTTTTATTTAGAACTTTTGAAGGGGAATATTTCCGTCAATTATGATTTGTGCATAACTTTAACCGCTAACGTACTCTAGCGTACGCGATAAGATCTCTCTCAAACAACTTATTTTTCTCCCGTTTAGCGAGATTAGCGCGTTCAAACAGACAGACAAACAAACAAACAAACAAACAAACAAACAAACTCTCCAGCTTTATAATATTATAGTATAGATTAAGTATTAGCGACTCTAACTACTAAAGTACTAGTGAACCAACCCTTCGTGATGCGGTCACAGACAGATAGACAAAAAGAAAGATATTATGAATCCAAAACACGATAAGTTCGGCCTTTGTATTGATACTAATGAATATTTATTTATTTATTAAGGATCTCTAACAGAAGTACATAACACAAGAATACAAAAGATAATAGAGATTTAAATGTTTATTGCTTAATACGTACCTCCAATTACTGGAGAACACATCATGCACCATTTCAATAAGATATTTCAAAAAACATTGAATGTACAATTTCAACTGAGTTAAATTTTATTCTACGTACTAATGTCAACAATTGTCATTCCAACTTTTTGGAAATTTGTCCCTAGAGGATGAAAAAATTATGTTTAAATGGATCGTTAGTAAAGTTACAAATGTCAACCACCCAGGGACGCTCCCGGGCGGATCGAGGGCAAATATTAGTACTAAATATTAGATACCTTTAGACGTAACTGAAGACTGTTGTAGCTTCGTGGTAATAATATATTCGCTCGGAAAATGATTAAATGTTAATTTGGCCTATATAGCAGTTATTTAGTTTTCCACCTATGCTGACGATATATACACAATCAAAATATATCTCTCTCTTTCTATCCCTCTCTTTTGAATCTGTTACTTTTAATTATTATTATATATTTATCTATGTTTTGCTTCCCTTCTCTGAATTTTCAACAAAAATATTACTGTAAGCAGTGGTAGCCCTAGTACAGTGAAGCGGGTTCAAATCCAGGTTCAACTCTGATATTTTCATGTTCTAATCATTTCTAACAAGATCACTTGTCTTTCGGTGAAGGATAGGTACATATCATGAGGTATGTATGTCTGAGAAAACTTAGCAAGTTTTAGCAAGACTTGTGAAGGTGAAGCTGGACTAAGGCCTGATCCCCTTGTATTAAAGGTAGGCCTGTGCCCAGCAGTGGGTCGTTAAAAAGGACTAGGTACATACAATACTGTAAGATTGAAAACTTTTATTGCTTACCTTTTATTAATTCTTTGTTATCTTTTACGTCTATTATGTAAAACAATTCTAAAAAGTTTATTATAAAAACAAAGAGTGTTTCCAACATCAACAAATGTTTCATTTTAAGATTTTTCCTCTCGGATACTCTCTCTCTCTCTCTACTCAGATCATTAAAAACACAAAAAATGTATCTTTTATTTACTAGCGACTTACTCTCTCTTCGCTCGGGTTTGTTTCTAGGTGCTATTTGCCACTCCCAACCCTCCCAACTCCTTGCCGAATTTCATCTTTATCTTTATACGTCAAGCGGTTTTCGATACATCGTAATGAGTGAGTGAGTGAATGAGTGAGGCAGTCAGTGACATTTAACTTTTATATATTTAGATGAACGGCAGATTGAGCACCCCCTTTTCAACCCCAATACTACCAACGAACTTAAATAGTTAACGATTTACATTATAAGATCAAAACCAAACAAAGTTATATGTAAATCTTCGTCTATACTCTTGCACATCAAGTTACTTAGTAACATTAATATTCCGTTGTACCTGTATGCTGGTAAACTTTCTAAACCGATTTGAGGCAGCAGTTCCTCCTTGGCTTCACTGTTTGTGCAAGTTGTCACTTGTTGCTACATTCTAGTACATTGTTCTGTAACTTTAATAATATTATTAATAGACTTAAATAATTTACTAGCAAAATTATGTGTCATTGTAATAATCATTCAATTTATAAATGAAACTATCTTTTTCGGATTAAGGGAGAGTCTCTCCCGTGACCACGATTGCTGTAAAGCATTCGAAACGTCGGGAACCAAAAATCAAAATAAATCCGCGACAAAACGCGAAAGTTAGATAGTTTCATTTATAATGTCAAATACTCACGTAAATCTAAGAAAGTATTTATCATTGAATTTTTTAATGCACTATATTAATATATGCAATATATTAATATTGTATTACAATATAGTATAGTGTGAAAGTCGTTAGCAACAATATACCCTAGACGATATTTTGATATAAAATCTTTATAAATTGAGTTTACCCAAAGGAAAGCTTGGACCAGATGAGTAAAAAGCTTCCATTGTGAACTTTTATAATAATATGCAAACAGCAAATACAAATTTAACATATTTTCTTCTACATAAGTTTTAATTTTTCACTAGAGATGTTCTTTCGATGGTTCTTGCAGAAATATTCTCCGCACTCCCATCAATATTTTATCTCATATTTATGACGAGTTATATCAAAATGTATAGAATAAATTGCAATTAATCAATCAGTTTATTGCAGTATACAGCTTTATGAAGACCTTCCCATGACTTTCTGAGTAAACGTATCTATACTAATATTATAAAGCTGAAGAGTTTGTTTGTTTGGTTGAACGCGCTAATCTCAGAAACTACTGGTTCGATTTGAAAAATTATTTTTGTGTTGGATAGTCCGTTTATCGAGGATGGCTATAGGCTGTATTACACCACGTTACGATCAATAGGAGCGGAGCATCGACGAAAATTACTGCAATAACGGGAAGGGCGGGCGTTAGTTTTGCGAGGTAGGTACTATACCACGCGACTTAGAAAGAATCTGGTCTCCGGTCTTTAGAACGCGCGCGACGCCGCGGGAAATGCTAGTAAGAAATATGTTTCTAGAGCCCTGAGACTTAAAGGCTGCGTCACGGCAGATGAACTACGCGTATTACTAATAAATAAATAAATATATAATAATAAATAAATACTTAATATGACAAATTCAATCCAAATTAGCTTCTAGTTGCGCAGGTTCTTAAAAACCTGAAAACTTGAGAGAAGTTGTTTGTCCAGCAGTGGGATTTGTTCAAAATGTAGCTTCATCTACATATATAATGGGACATCACATATTATCTTCTAGATTATATCTATACGTTAGTAATATTGTTTTATTAACTTTTAGGACTAGGACTTTTTCCATTTGATACACTGACGAAGGTTATCAATAATCCATAGTTTGAATCTTTGATTACAAATGAAATGTTAGACAGTAAATGTAACAGCTATTTTCATAACAAATCAATAACTTTGAAAGGTATTTATCGAGCACTATCAGTTACAGTATCAAAATTCACTTGGATAAAATTTTTATGTGTTCATTGTAGGAATTCCAACAAAGTTTTAGAAATATCAAATTTCATAAACAAAGCAACCATATTTAATTTATATTGCTTCTTTATCATGAATTTGCCTTAAATTATGAACAAATAAGCTTAGTGAGATTTTTATTTGCCTAGAAGAATTTTTTTGGCAGCAATTTTATTTTTATTTCCATTTTATGATTAGATCTGCGAATGTTGGTCATATTCTTTTATTAACTCGAATAGCTTTTAACTAAACTAATTCCCTTGGTCTATAGTTAAAAACTTTCGATGAAGACACCTATCCAACTTAAAAATTAAATGAAAATCGGTGCATCTGTTAAAACGCCCTTATTTTTACTTCGATTGCAATATTAAAAATACTTGTAGAGGGAATATTGAGTCGTTTTCTAATAAATGAAATAGCACACATACAAGGTTGTAATATGGTTATAACGGTTACCACGTTGGAAATTACACGGTCAACCAATGTAACAATTGATTTAGCTGTCTCAATACTGACATGATTGCCTTCACATATCGAAGCTTAGCACGTGAAATTCTAAGGTTACGAGGTTATTCGTATGTAGGGGTATATTGTTGGCTATATTACAAAAATCTTACTTTTTTGGCTCTAACTATACTTACATTTAAAAAAATTCTAACTGATTGGAATTAATTGAATATGTTATATAAAATCTTATTGCATCTATAGTTCGAAGAATTTTTGTCTGTCTATCAGCATTATGAGAATAAATAAATAAATATGTTGGGACATTATTACACACAGCGCCATCTAGTTCCGTTGTAAGCTACTAAGGAAGTTTGTGTTACGGATACCAGATAGTTGAGTTTTGAGTTTTGAGTTGTTTAAATACATACATATTATAAATATGAGCCATGACTGGAGAACAAACATCCGAGTTTAATAAATGAATGCCCTCAGCGGGACTCGAACCAGCGACCGCTGTCGCAAGATGATTTTATGATTTGGTAACTTGTTACTGTGGGAAAATATCTTATTTGTGAGAAATCTATACTAACTGTTATAACGTGTAATATACGACAAACCCGAGCGGAGTGAGGCTGCGTCTCTTGTATATAACATATGATGTGAAGTGTGACAGATAGACTGTTTTTTTAGTTTATTTGACTTTATTAGTAGAGAGGGGGACTAACCAGTATTAATACTGTTTAGTTAATTTTTAACTGACCTTCTAAACCTACATAAAAATAACGCTTTTGTAAGCAAACTTTTGTATCAATAAATTGGAAAGTACGTCAAATAGATCGTCGATCCAAACCTCTTATATAGAGTTCGGAAATCCGACAGAACACAAAGTAAAGCCCACAATCTGTCGACAATGGAGACCGACACACTAAAGTGCCTGAACCATTAGAATGATTCGTAAGCGTCTAAATTGATGCCATTGCGATTACTATAGATTACAACGCTTTGAAAATTCTTTTATTTACCTAAAACAAGTATGGCTTTGTTTGTATTGACTCTACTCATACCAGAGGTTACGGGTTCGAGTATCGCTGGGGGCAATCATTTGTACGGTTAGATAACATTTGTACTGCAGTCATGGGTGTTTATATTTTTAACAATAGTATGTAATAGCGACTCACTCTTGCTTCATTCGTGTTCATCCCTAAGTGGTCGCTGCTAAATTTAAAGTAGTACAAAAACTTGCGAGAGCTTAGACCTTCTTCATCCGACCCTGTCGTAAGATTCATTCTTAGCGGACGTCTACTGAGTATGACCTACATCCCTGCCAAATTTAATCTTTATACGCACAAACCCAAGTATGCGGGTTCTATTCCCGAGTCTGGCACCTCAGATAGAGATAAGATACTCATACATGTTTAAAATCTATAAGAAGTAAATGAAACCAGTTTTAAAAACTTAAAGCTATATTTTAAGACCGATAAGCGTATTATTACCATAACAAAAGCAAGTTAAATTAATTGTAACATTTAGTTACATTTCTACATTAAATCCTTTGAAAATCATACGAATTGCATTCAAAGCCCGCAACAACTATCTGCAAAGTTAGCTTCACTCAGTATTATCGTTGAATTTTCAAACGAAAATAAATTCTGCTCATAAGTATGCGCTATTGCAGTTAGTATTTTGCTTATTCTCATATTTTACTAGTTATATATTAAGGCTTTCTTTATAAAATTTATAGTTTGGTAGAGAATACATTGCTTTGTGTATAACTTAAGTGGTGACAAGTTTGATTCTAGTGCGATAATTGAATTAATAATATCGTTGGCCTAGTTGTTGAAATTCGATAGTAATATTTAGTAGTAGTAGTATATAGTATCTGGGGGCACGGTAGTGACTCCGCCAAGTCGAAGAAATGGGCAGACGCAGAGGTAGGCACAAGTGCGCTCTCTATTCCTATTACTCTCATACTCTGATGGGACGACTACTCGACACGATCGATTAGAGCTAAAGCTCAGGATCGACGCGACATGTGCTTTCCCAACTTCGGGCTGTTTAGAGGCTTACTAAACAGGTAAACTAAAAACTATCTAAGCACGACCTGAAACTCGAACCCAGAACCGTCTGAATTGCAACCGTAAATACTAGCCAGTACACCACTGAGGCAGTAAATTATAATCGTTATTAGGGACCAGGCGCGGCGAGGGTGAATCACTAGTGTTTTCATAAGCCACAGTCTGTGTAAGACATTTATGAATTGTAGGGTCGATATAAATATTATCCCATACGATCATTAATTAAGCCTGTGACCTCAAATAAGGACAAGGAGGTTTTGATTATACACACATTATAAAGACCTAATTTTCGGAAAATATATTAGAAAGCGAAACATTAACAACATAAAAAAAAGTTATATATGTAGTATATCAACTATCTAGTATCCGTAACACAAGCATCGTAGCTTACCACGGAACTGGGTGACACTGTTGTTAGAATGTCCTAAAAAATATACACTTAAAAAGCATGAAACTGTATAGCATCTATATAATAATGACAAGCGACTCGGCCTCGCTTTGCTTGGGCTCATCTCTCACTCACTCTCTCTTTCTCTTGATTCACTCTATCTATTAAAAACGCATCAAAATCCGTTGCGTAGTTTTAAACATCTAAGCATACATAGGGGCCGATAGTGGAAAGCGACTTTGTTTAATACTTTCTATATAAGTAATATGTCTCTACGTATATCATAAAGAATAACAAATACAGATTCTATTAATACATACTCGTTTTTCATATTTACGCAACTGGTGGTAACTCGCTTGGATAACCGAGTGATGCGGGTTCAAATCTGGATCTTGCATCTCTAATATTTTCATATGCGAATCATTTCTAACGTGATTATCACTTGTCTTGTTGAAGAAAAACATCGTGAGGAAACCTGCATGTCTGATAGAACCTAGCAAGTTTTCGTAAGACATGTGAAGTCCGCCAACCCACACTAGGCTTGGTGGACTATGGCCTGATCTCCCTCGTATTGAAGTAGTGCCCAGCTGTGGGACGTTGAAAAGGCCTGAATTAAATGTGTGTCTTACCAAATAGAAAAATCAGTACTACCCACTAAACCCACGGAACCTCCCCTTCCTAGTTCCTCGGCAGATCACTGCATATACATCAGTAACGTCATAGTGCTTAATCGAAACCAATGGAGTGTATACACTGATAAGTATTGAAAGCCCTAGCAAAGCTGTTGATATTAACTGAACGTGACTCGTCATATAAATTTATAAAGACTAGCTTTTTATATCGGCTCCGTTTGCCATTTTCATACTTAATATATATCACACTAGCGACTCACACTCACTTCGCTCAAGTTCATCCCTACGCCCTTTCCATACCACTTTTCATCTTCCCTTTTCGACCCCTTACAACCCTTTTTTCACATTAAAAAGTTGCCTACATATATACTTTTTCAAGCTCTTGACTATCTGTGAACAAATTTCATTATAATCGTTTGGGTAGTTTTGGCGTGAAAGTACGACAGATAGACAGACTTACTTTCACATTTATAATATTAGTAAAGATAAAATTCTGACACAAACATGTCCACTAAATATTTTTTGGAAAATCTTATTGAAATTGTCAAAAGAGACGCAGAATTAATAATTTTGAGAATTTTTGTCATCACTAGAAAACAACAAGACAAATCATCCAATTTGATATAGTTAGTAATCCGGGTAAATTTAAATATGTACATTTTTTCTTACTATTATCCACCTTTTTTTCTCTTTTAAAAGCTATTTTTTTATATTTTTCCTCTCTCTGCGTAACTTTTTTATATACAACTAGCGAGTCACCCTCGCTTCGCTTGGGCTCTTCCCTAGATTTAGCACAGGCAAAGCCGAGGGATCTGCTAGTTATGCATATAAACCTTCCTCTTGAATCACTCTATCTATTAAAAAAAACCGTATCAAAATCCGTTGCGCAGTTTTAAAGATTTAAGCATACATAGGGATATAGGGACAGAGAAAGCGACTTTGTTTTATACTATGTAGTGATACTTACTTTTCAAGTCGGTTAAGGTTTATCTCGCCTCCACAGGCGGTATAATTAATTACCATCGCGTGTAGTTTCGTCCGAATGAAGGATGGCCGATATTCTTGATACATTACCACTTACTTATCTTTATAAATTGGTTGTAACGAACAACTGTAGTATTATAGTTAATAAGAAAATGGGAAATTATGTTTAGAACTAGCTATTTCGTACGGTCTCGCTTATGCTTTCATAGATATACTAACACTAGCTGACCCGTGCCCACTTCGTTGGGCATAATGTTAATAATCGTTTTTTAGTACAGAGTGTTTAAATAATTTAAATTATTTTATTAATATTAAAAATTAAAAATTAAATTATCTATACTAATATTAAAAAAACTACTTTTTTTAACTTAAATATAAAAGTTAGACATATACTGTCGTTGACTTTTTTGTAGGCATTGTCAAGCTCCACATCTTTTCTCTAGAACTCAAAAATATATCTTTCATAGTTTTTTTTTTTTTATGGTAAAAAGGGTGCAAACGGGCAGGAGGCTCACCTGATGGGAAGTGATCACCTCCGCCCATGGACATCTGCAAGCCAGGCTTGCAGATGCGTTGCCGGCCTTTCAGGAAAGGGAGGGAAGTGGGAGGGAGGGGAGATCGAAGGCGGAGGATGAAGGGAAGAGGGAGGGGGGAAGGAGAGTGGGCCTCCCGGACTCTCACTCACCGGACGAAACGCGACAGCATAGCTGCCACTTCACGCCGGTCTTCTGTGAGAGAGTGGTACTAATGAACTATACGGGGCATGCCGGCCCATTCAGTTGCTACCCGAAGGTAACAAGCATGGCACTACCACTATTAAATAGTTAAGGCAGCGTTCGTAAGAAACGCTTTCATTCAACCGTTTTTTCTCCGATTCACTTTGCAAAACGGACTACCACGTAAAAGCCTTTTTATTTTTCGGTTTTTTATATAACCTATGACACTCAGCAATAATAATGTGGCTTTCTATTGGTGAAAGAATTTTTAAAATCGGTTCAGTAGATCCCGAGATTACCCCTTACAATTTAACAAACACACAAACTTTATTTCTTTATAGGTAATATTAGTATAGATATAATATTATAAAAAGGAAAGTTTTGTATTTTTGTACGAAACGAATAAAGTGGACCAAATTTAAAATTCTTTTATCTTTAGAAACCTACATTATAACTGAGTAACATATGCTATATTTTTTACTATGCGGCACCCGCGGCTTCGCTCGCGTTAGATCTAGGAACAAACCTGAGCAAAGTGAGGGTGAGTCGCTTATATATACATAATTATGTATATGTTATTTTATGTCATTGATGTATTTTAATATAACACATTATACATATTTTAATAATAGCAACACTACTTAATATTATTTTAACAAATGTTAGAAAATTATAATAATTATAATTATAGTAGTTAAAAATAAGTTAATAATATTGCCATATTTATAATATAATTTAAAATTTTAAAATCTTAAATGTTTAGAATTGAAATGTATAATTTTATAGTCTATCATTTTGAATATTTGTAAAAAATTGTTGGTAGGCACTGTCTGTAACAAGTATATAACCCCCTGAGACGTCTAATACCTTAGTCTCTCCCGTGACCATGATTGCTGTAAAGCATTCGAAACGTCGGGAACCAAAAATCATAATAAATCCGCGACAAAATCCGAAAAGATAGTTTCATTTATAATGTCAAACATTCGCGTAAACCTAAGAAAGTATTATGTAAATTCTATTATATCATATATTTGAGTAAGAAAATACAGTACTTAGATAAAAACCAAAATAAACGTCAAAGTGAAAAAAATATTACTAAAACAAAGTTTAAAGTCAAAATACTGATTTGCTATTTATGTTACCATTCTCGATTTGTTCGAATATTTTTTTTATTAATTAAAAATTAAAATATTTTTCGAATGATATTCATCTTTGGTTGAAATTATGTGAAAAATCTGAATAAGTACAAATGCTTCACGCAAGTATCGAACCTATGTCCCTTAATCAATATATCCAATACGCGCAATAGACGTTTTTCAATGAAAATATCTATAAATCCTCTCTGTGACCGAAATGCCTGAACGGTGATGTTTGATCGTATCTTTTAACATAGCCTTTATTTCCTATGTCATAGGACTCATGATATTGTAAAGGACTACCTAAAACAGATATTCGTACCGAAATCAATGGTTATTGGTATTGGAGGGTCGAAGAATAAGTTACTTTTATGTGGGATACAGGGTCTGGAGGAAGATTGCTCGAAAGCTAATGTAAGCTGGAAAAATCTGTATTACAGTCGTATAAAATCTTTTGTATCTATATATCTATACTTATATAATAAAGCTGAAGAGTTTGTTTGTTTGGTTGAACGCGCTAATCTTTGGAACAACCGGTCCGAATTAAAAAAATATGTTTGTGTTGGATAGTCCGTTTATCGAGGAAGGCTATGCTATAGGCTATATTATTTCACGCTACTACCAATAGATGCGGAATGTCAATGAAAAATGTTGTAAAAACAGGAGATATTTGCAATATAATAAACAAATATATTGGGACAATGTCACAACAGCACCATCTAGTTCCGTGGTAAGCTACGAGGTTTGTGTTATATATAAATTTTAAATACATACAAACACGTACACATATTTGTTCTCAATCTTAATCTCTAAATTAATGACGACACGTTTGGCGCAGTTTGTAGTGACCCTACTTTCTTGTGCCAACGGTCGCGGGTTCGAGTCCCGCTGGGAGCATTCATTTGTTAAATTCGGATGTTTGTACTCCAATCGTTTGTATTCGTGCCCAACAAATGAATGCCCCTGGCGGGACTCGAACCCGCGACCATTGGCGCAGAAAGTATGGTCACCACCAACTGAACCAAACGTATCGTCAAATACATACATACACTCAAAAAACATAACCCTCTTTCTGCACAGTCGGGTAAAATCATTTTACTTTTTCCCAATCTCCAGATAGAAAATAGCTTTGCCTCAACTAGTTCTGAGGATCGATACGGGCAATTTACTGTCCTATTTAGTGTATGACAAGCCGATACTACGCTTGAGAAAACTCAGATTGATCTAACATTTCTTATAAAATGCATCGTTTCATATTTCATATGCGATGTGAAGTTTAAAGTTTTAAAATATGTTTTTGACGAAATACTTCATCATCATCAGCCCTTTTTAACGTCCCACTACTGGGCACGGGTTTCCCTCAGTACGAGGGGGATCAGACCATAGTCCACCGCGCTTTTATGATATTTTTTTAAACAATAATTGTAATAAGCTAGCAACTACGCGCTATTAAAAATGCCACTTTACGAAATAAAACGGCTAAAGCGATTTTGACGGGACTGTCACTGACGGATAGCTCATATTATGAGGAGCCTCGGCGGTGTAGTTGCTAGCATATAATACATCGAGAATTCATACATCGAGAGGTATGAATTCTCGATAGAGAGGATTCCTGTGTCTCGCCAACTTTAATTATTGAGTATTTTTGTTTAGTAATAAGTAACAGCCCGGACATAGGAAGTTGGCGGTGTGCCTCGGAGAGCACGTAAAGCCGCCAGTCCTGCGCCTTAACTCTCACTCTCAAGGTTTCTAAGGAAAATATGTAAATGAATTATTTTTACAAAAATTGATGTATTTATACTTTTGATAACAAATAAAATACTAGATACCGTCAAATTAATCCTATGAAATATGAATAATTTGCATCGACTTTAAAATCACTTTAAATGTAATTAGGTATATATACAAAAAAATCAACGACTATTAAAGCTCTTTGAAAGTAATATTTAACTTTTAGCAAAACTTACAAGTTCGTAGCAAGAAGCTTTGTGAAAATATTGGAAGCAAGGGCTATAAAACAAAAATATTGCTGTTTGCATAGATTATACAATCTCGTTAACGTGAATTATTGCCTGTAAAAGTTTCTTTATAAAACTTCAGCCGAATTCGACTGTACTGAACTGAAACTTTTAATTGAATCTTAATCTACGAATACGTTAGCAGATATGGTGTATACAGCATAGTACATTAAATAATCTATTCTAATATTATAAAGCTGAAGAGTTTGTTTGATTGAACGCTTCAATCTCAGAAACTACTGGTCCGAATTGAAAACTTCTTTTTGTGTTGGATAGTCCGTTTATCGAGGAAAGCTTTGGGCTATAGGCTATATTATGTCACGCTACGGCTCAGATTGTATAATCGAAAACGGAAATTCTTGTATAAAATATTAATTATCATTAATTTAGTACGAACATTGGGTTATCTGGATGATAAGTCTAAAAATGTAAAATTTTGATGTTATTATTTTTATTAAAACATATGAAAATTATCTCTATATCAATATAGACTTTAAATCACTAAAAACGACAAAATAATTTTGATGTAACGTTTGTTTTATATAACAAGTACTTATCTAGCTTCCGTAGACCTTTTTTTGTTGGGAAATGCATTGACGCATACCACCAGGTGGCTATGTGGGACTTACCAGCCAGTATTACCCACTAAAACTCAATGGCCTTCACAACGAAGAGGGTTGTTCCACAGCGCACTCTGCTATCCGGAGAAGGAGGAGCAACCCCCATGAGCCTTAATCTCAATTAGTTAGATTCATTTAGTAGTAGTTATTTAGGTAGAAATATTGGTCGTACTAAATAAATTTAAATGAAGGTAGATCTTCTATACTAATATTATAAACGCGAAAGTTTGTAAGTATGGATGGATGGATGTTTGTTACTCTTTCACGTAGAAACTACTGAATTGTTTTTAATGAAACTTTTCAATAATATAACTTATACATCAGAATAACACATAGGCTACAATTTATAAATATATTGTGTAAATTGTCCAAAATATGACGTTAAGTGTCAAGTAAGTAGTAAAAAATCTACCATCTGCGAGCTATTCTGGCGTGCGCTGCCAAAACCGCTAGAGTTACACATATATGTAATGTATGATGGAAATGTTTATCTTAAACAAACGATTTACCCTCACTTCGCTCGGTTTCGCCCCTAGATTTAGCGCGAGCGAAGCAGCGGGTTCCACTAGTACTGGATAAATATATCTGTTCAATTTTAGGTCAAACGTAGAAAGTTTAGTACACCCGTGACCATGACGCTGGAAACAGTGGCAAAGTATCGGAAACCCATAAAAGTAAGTTTATGGGAATGAGACTTAGTGAAAAACACGGTAATTATCCTGTTATACATCAAAAAACAAAATTTGTATTCGTACATGAAAATAGAATGATGAAAATATATCTACATTATGAGCGATATATGGTATTTTTTTTAGTAATACATACAATTGAGATATTATACATATATAAGTTTAAATACATACATATTATAAATATAAACATCCACGACTGAAGTACAAATATCCGAATTTAACAAATGAATGCCCCCAGCGGGACTCGAACCCGCGACCGCTGGCACAAGAAAGTATGGTCACTACAAACTGCGCCAAACGTGTCGTCATAAATTTTGAGATTGAGAACAAATAAATGAAATTTAATTCAACTTCCGTAAGCGATAAAAAGCAATTATTATGTGATAGAAATGAACAAATATTGATGTTATACAATATTTCCCTCACAGGAGTATCCTCTGCGGACATTTAATCTCGAACAGGTCCATTAATTAACAGTCACGAACTTTGTAAGTTGATTTAATGTGTTTAATGAAAATACTTATATATTAATCTCAATAAGATTCCTTTAATATTTATGTATGTAAGCTTACGCGCTACATTTTGACCGCCACTTTGCCTGCCATCTTTATGTAGCAAAAAATAATTTTCTAAAGTAACAGGTGTCTGAAGTGAATTTACATGTACGTGTACGTTACATTTCAATTTGAAAAAAGAGATAAAAAAGTAATATTAGTCCTGCTGAGTTTCTTTCGCCAGTTCTTCTCAGGTCAGAGGTTTCTTCTTTTTGAGCTCGTGGTACACTCATGGCTTTCAGTAAGAAATTATAACAATTTATATGCTGAATAAATTTATCTATACTAATATTATATAGAGGAATTTTCAACCCAGCGAGTAATCGAATGAAGTTTAGTAGCGATTAAAAAAATGAACGCGAAATAATTATATTTTGATTTGATTTGAACAAAACATGATTACGATTAAAGTGTATACAAAGAGTGTCAACGACTCTAAAGTCATTTAATATTTGTTACAGACTGTGCATAATATGTACAATTTTACAAAATTTTTACGAAAATGACAACAAAGTACCTTACAATTGTTCCAAACCATTGTTTTTAAATTTCATTAATTTTGCAATTTTATTTAATTTTAGATGTTACAAATTTAAAAAAACTTTATTAAAATATCAACTAGGCATTAATATTTGATTCCCTTATATTAAATACTTAAAATGATTAAAAATCAATTGTATTTCCGCGCCATCGCAATCATACAAGAGTAAACAAGGCTATTGTCCCGCTATCAGTCCATTACGCTGACACAAACAAACCGTTTTAATGTTAATTTATCTCACGCAGCTTATACACTTTGAAATTACAAGTACCACCTCTTTGTTTGTCTTAGTTCACTGTTAACCATAATTTTTTTGTAACCTAGCGATGGACCCTTACAAGAATTTCATAGATAAGTTTTTTAACGAACTTAAATTATTTTTCTAATTTAAAAAGCCTACGTTGCTTCTAACTTCAGATGTATTCTAGTGAAAGTACCATCAAAATCAGTCTAGTCGTTTTGGAGATTGGCTAGAATAAACAGGCTCTCTGTCAAACAAAAAAGTTTTTTTCGTTTTCTATTATAATATTTATGAATAAAACGAATATTTAACGTTTTAAATAAAACTATCCTTTTGGATTTTACTACAGATTTATTATGATGATATGATTTTTGGTAACGGCGAATTCTTTACAGCAATCGTGGTCAATACAAGCTCTCCTAAAGATAAGATCCCGAAAAGATACTTTTAATTATTACAATAAAAATACATTTTTCTAACCAGAATAAATAACAACAGATGGTGCGCGATTCTTAAAATACTTGTAAGCTCCAATAAAAGCTTTATAATCTGCTAATATTTGTCATTTAATCGAACTTTCCTTAAGCTTGTGACCAATTTCTTCTAAATTTAGAACCTTTTGCGATAAAATCCGTAAAGCCTTATTGTTAACCCAATAAAGCAACGTTTCTGATCAGTAATTTTCGATTAAGATAGATCACGAATAATATAATTTTGATTAAAATAGTTCAACTTTACTACTTATTAAAATAGTTCAACTTACTATTAACCCTCAATACTTTAAGTACTGCAACACGACATTTTATAAATAATAGTTGTTTTGTTAGAAACTGAACAATGAACGGAGCTTAGCTATTTATCAGTTCCTAACAAACATGTCAAAGATCGAAGCAAATCCTACTTTAACTTAAATAGAATAACAAAAGCAGGTGTTAAAGAGTCAGTTAGTTAGCACATCTAGTTTACATTACATATTGTTACATTATATATAATATTGTGAGTTAACTCACTCTCACTCACTCACTTTCACGCATTCTCACTCTGAGTTTTACAATCTTTGTCCATATCCAAATCTCACTTTAAGTATTTTTTTATATTTTTGGTAATGAAGATATTTTTCTAAACTTAGGGAAGTTACCTCTTTTAAAATACGATGACTGCCAACCGATACTAGCACTATATCCTTGCTTTATATCATATATATAATATAACATATAAGATAATATATAATCTTTACGTTTAATTAAATTTTTACTTTCGCTTTAATATTTACGTTGAATATTTATTGGAAAATCTAATAGTAATTATTAACGATATAATCTAATAAGCCTTATCTTCAGTTTTTAGTTTTTATGACGACACGTTTGACTCAGTTGGTAGTGGCTACTTTCTGCGCCAGCGGTCGCAGGTTCCAGTCTAGCTGAGGGCATTCATTTGTTGAGCACGAATGTTTGTACTCCAATCATATTTATAACATGTATATTATGTAAAAAATATATGTGTCTAGTATATAAGCTATCTGGTATTCGTAACACAAGCCTCATGGCTTACCACGGAACTAGATGGTGCTGTAGTAATAATGTCCCAACATATTTATTTATTATTTATTTATTTATTTATTTTTGTCTGTCTGTCTCTACCCGCATAACGAGAAAACCACTACACAGATTTTGATGGAATTTCGTATAACGATAGCTGGTTATTCTAGAATACTTTAACTGCAGGAAAATATCTCATTTCTGAGAAATCTATATTAACAGTTAAAACGTATCTAGGAAAGTTCCCGAGCAAAACGAGAGTGAATCACTAGTTAAAAATAAAAATAATCTGCAAAATCGAAAACGAAAACGTACTTTAATTTAAAGCTATCAAAGCCAAACAAGAATAAACCAATAGTATGCAAATAAGCCTCCAATTTCGGCATTTTAGATTAACAAACTTATCGTATTTACTCAATAATCCTGACACGCTAACCGCGAGGTGTGTCAGATATTTGGGGGGCGGCTTCAAAAACAAGACCGCTTCGTTAGTGGATCGCTAACGGAGTAACGGCGTAGATTTAACATTAAGGAACGTGTACATTTAAAGCCAAAATCACGTAATTTTCTAATATATGTATTTATTGTATCACTTTAAACGTATATGTGTACGGTTTGTTACCTTTCAGTTAATTATCTATACATAAAATAAAATTCTAAGTCTTGTCTGTATATAAAATATTTTTTGGAAAATCTTATTGAAATAGTAATTTTTATCAATACAGGAAGCGATAGATTCCGTTTCCGTTTCCGTCTGGGTGGGATCAAATTTTAATAAAATTTGGTATATTAAATATATTTTAACCGCGGGAATGTCTTTGAGATATGTACGCTAACCATTGTTGTAAGATATGATAATGTCCTCGCGACCGATTAGGGCCACGGCGGCCAATCTCATTAAGACTGGCCAACTGTGCACAAGTATGCGTAGACACAAGTGCACTCTAAATTCCTATCACTCTCATACTCCGGTGGGACGACTGTTCGACACAACGAGTGATAGCTAAGGCGCAGAACCAACGGCTTTACGTGCTCTCCGAGACACGGGGGTACACACCGCCAACTTCCCAACTCCGGGCTGTTTGTTACTGAGGCTTAGGAAACAGAATGACTCAATAACTAAACATGACCCGAACCGGGTCTCGAACCTAGGACTCTCGGTGTGCGTACCGTACATGGTAGCCACTACTCCACCGAGGCAGTTATTAAAATGTCCATAGGCACCCGTGTAGAACGTTGGTATGTCTAGTAGTATATAAAGCTCACTTTGCTTGTCTGAACTGAACTTTTCTCTCGAACAACTCTGTTACTAGCCATCAATTTATAATCTAGGGCTCAATAAAACCTGCCAATGCGTCAGCTTTTTATCCGAAACATTAATTCGGCATTAAAGTCTTTAATAAAAATATTAGAAACGAAATCAATCAAAGTCATCTTAGAGAATCGTTGGAAGCTTTTGTTTTTCCATCATTTATCTTAATATTATTGTTTATATATTACAGTAATAGATAGAAATATATAAAAAAGTTGTTAATGCTTTAATTTAGGGTCCGTATAGGCTTCTATTAGTGAATTATTAATAAGAAATAACGATACTTATCGAAATAAGAAAAGGAATTCATATATTCTATGCTACATGCTTCAGATAAATAAAATTGAAGTGAAAAAATTGTACCATTATACCAAACTTATATGAAAAACACAATTTTTCAAATTTTTGTTTGTCTGTCTGTATTTTTGTTCTCGCTAATCTCTAAAACTGCTGTAAAGATTTTGACGGAACTTTCACTAGCACATAGTATATATTATAATGAGTAGTTTAAGCTACTTATTTGTTAGAAAAAAAATGAAAGCTCATTTAACGAACCTGCAAACAAACCTAAGCGTATAGCTCAAACTTATTAGAATTTAATTATTATACGTAGTCTTCTATTGATCTATTCCCATCTCATTACTTAATATAATTTATATCGACACATCGATATAAGAAAAAATGTAAAAAATGACTAATTCTATAATATAAAACTTAGCTTTCAAGTTTGCACTAGCTCCTTTTTCACTACTTATTTCCGTTAATATATAACAAATATTTCATCCCTTATACTATTACTCTTACCCCTTCTTAGATTACATTGTACCACCGAACATAAGCTACACATCAACTCCAAATATTATTTTTCAAAGGCAAGTAATAAAGCTAATGTTAAAACAGACCTTGTGGGTATTTTATTTCCTCACAATATGAGAATCCCTAACGGCCCTGGAAATATATTACATTCGGAAATTGAAGCTAACGGCATTTACGTTCTTCATAGTTTAGTGGCGGCTTCGTCACGGCTTCATATCAAATGTTCTCACTTACAGGGCTTTGCTTTACAGAGAATCAAAATCAGACTACTATTGTGTGACGAAACGTTTGGCGCAGTTTGTAGTGACCATACTTTCATGCGCCAGCGATCGCGGGTTCGAGTCCCGCTGGGGGCCTTCATTTGTTAAACTGGGATTTTTGTGCTCCAGTCATGGGTGTTTATATTTATAATATGTATGTATTTAAACTTATATATGTATGTAGTATTTCAACTATTCGTTATCCGTAACACAAGCTTCGTAGCTTATCACGGAACTAGATGGCGCTGTGTGTATAATGTCCCATTTATATATTTATTTATTGTAAATGCGAGTTGATTTGAATAAATTGTGATCCAGACTTACACATATATTGGACACTAGTGGGCAAGTAGTAGACTAGTGTCTACAAATACCATTAATAACTATAGAAAAAATAAATCGTTGGCGTAGGTGGAGAACTAAATAACTCAAATTTTCTAGTTTCGAGAAAATCGCGATTTACTGATTTTTTTTTCAATTTTTTGGCATAATAAAAAAATTTGAGAAAATTTTACTGTCGGTAATTTTATATACTTTAGGTATCTTTGCCTTTTATTTTATACTTAAACAAACTAAACTCTATCGTAAAGTGTTAAAAAATAAAAAAATAAAAACCAAGTTGTCTAATTCTGCCACAACATATTATTGCAAGTATACTGCAATTAGCTATTTATTTAGGCTAGTTGTTTAGTTTTCCTACGTGTTAGACACATACAGTAAAACAAATTAAGGTGAAATAAGTGCAGTTATTGAATTTGTCAACTACTAGATATCATTAAATATGAAAATTAACTTCTTTGAACATAAATTACTTTAAATAATTTATCAACAATTATTTATGTCACACAAAATAAAAAGCTGTGTTTGAAATATTAATAATGTTTTATTTTAAGAAAATATTAACTCAAGGGTAAAAAGTTAGCAACATGTATAATTATGAGTATTATTCGTCATTATCTCATAGCAACAAGTAACATCAAATTAACAGGCATGAACTACTCAAATACAACAATCATAGATAGAATGCTGTTTAATCCTTCAACTCCTATCTATTTAAAAGAGCGTTTCGGGTTTTTGAGTGACTCTCACACTCGATCCCTTCGCTCTGATCAAAATCCTTCTTAAGATTCCTTCCCACTCTTCTAGTTTCTATTCAAATTCTTTCTCAATTAAAGCTGTCCGCCTTTGGAATTCTCTTCCTTTAAATATAAAATGTGCTAAGAGCTTGGACAAATTTAAGATTTTATTGAAAGAATATTATTTATCCCTTTAACTATCTCCTTTTTTCCTTGACGGTATCCCTCATGTGATTACTATAATTTTTCTTCCTAAAATTTTTTGAATTATTTTTATTTGTATAATCAGACTTTCTTAATGAGCTCTTCTATATGTATGTTTGTATGTATGTTAATTATGTATGTTATGTATGTATATGTATGTATGTATGTATAAGGATGTATGTATGTATCTATGTATGTATGTAAGTTAGTATGTACGTATGTATGTATGTATGTTTTATGTATCTATAGTATATCTATCGAAGTCTTCGCGTACACCGCCTACCTTACTTGCAAAAACTTACTCCTCTACCACAAGGGTTGCCTGGAAGAGATCGCTTTAAGCGATAAGGCCGCCTTCTGTACATCTTTTCTTTTTGTGTTTTTGTGTCTTATCTTTGTGTGTATTATTGGTGTACATTAAAGAGTTAAATAATAAATAATAAATAAAATAATAAATAGACACTTTTTAAAACCTATTAGAAATAAGAAACAGTCCTTCGTATTAAAACAAGCCAGAACATAATTTAAAATATATACAGAACATAATTTTAAACATAACTTAAAACATTGAATTACGCACCAACACCTAAGCGGGTTCCTTATGAAAATATCATTTGTAATGTCGAGGAGGCCATTATACGTAATAAAATGCCACAGTGTGATGCGGATGCATTAAGACAGGATATTGCAGTCATTTTGCGCCGGTCTAAGTTACCTAAAAGTACACGTACTAAAAGTACGCCTTGAAGAACACGCAGCCCTCGGCAAACTACGCGAAAACAAAGATATCCTGGTTCTCAAGGCCGACAAAGGTAACGCCACAGTAGTGATGAATACGATGGATTATGATACTAAAATTCGGAACCTACTCGCCGACACGAATACTTATAAGCCAATCAGCTACAACCCAACTGCCCGATTGACATGTCATACGCGCTCTCTAGTACAACAACATAAGGAGCTTTTTACGGACGACGAGTACAATTGGCTGCATAGCCCTAAAATATCGCAGCCTCCAAAACTTTACGGACTTCCAAAAGTTCATAAAAAAGACGTGCCATTGCGACCAATAGTGAGTCAGATTGATTCTCCAACATACCACTTGGCGAAACATATTAATAAAATCTTGCAGCCATTAATTGGAAACACGTCATCCTATGTAAAAGATTCTCGACATTTTATCAGCATCATAGAGAAGATCCAGCTGGAACCTGATGAGATTATGGTGAGCTTTGACGTGGAATCGTTATTCACCAATGTTCCGCTAAAAGAGTGCTTTGAAGTAATCAAAAACAAATTAAATTTCAAGGGCATATCAGATCGGTACGTTGCTCTACTTCAACACTGCTTAGAAGGTAACTTTTTTCTTTACCAGGGTCAACACTATCTTCAGTTTGATGGAGTAGCTATGGGTAGCCCAGTAGTAAGGAAGGTCCTTAGCCAACATCTGGATGGAAATTTTGAAGAGAAGGCGTTGAAAACAGGGCCTTTCAATATCTGACTATGGAAGCGATATGTTGACGACGTGTTCTGTTTAATCAAAGGGAATAAGAAGGAAGTAGAGCAATACCTCGACCACCTTAACTCCATTCACAGTAAAATACGATTTACATATGAAATGGAGTGCGATCGTTCGCTGGCATTTCTGGATGTGAAGTTGTTTGTGCGAGAAGATTGAAGACATTGTATATCGCAAACCGACACACACGGATAGATACCTTAATGCCTCCTCACATCATCACCCACGTCATTTACAAGCGGTAGTAACGTCTCTGACTGGTCGAGCCCATGATCTGTGTGACCCTGAACATTTGGATGCGGAGCTTGCGCATGTTCAGGAGATACTTAAGAGGAATGGGTACAAAGTAGGTAGAAGGAGTCCAGGTCACCGTGATACACGTACGAAACATCCAGACGTTAATCGCCAACCTGCGTACTTGCCTTATATCAAAGGAATAACGGACAAGGTTGGAATATTACTAAAAAAATTCTCCATTAAGACTGTATACGTTCCATTTTCCAAGCTTGAAAAACTTTTGCGCACGCCGAAGGATGTTATCCCGTACCAAACACCGGGTGTATACAAAATTAATTGCAGCTGTGGTAGTTCGTACATTGGCCAAATCAAGAGAACCATAGCGGAGAGAGTCAAAGAACATATCACAGCTGTAAAGAATCACCAGACAAGTAAATCAGCGATAGCAGAACATCTACTCAACTCAAATACCAATCACTGGATTGAGCTTCACCAGCCGAAGGTTTTGTCCACCGATCGAAGATACTACCGAAGAATCGTTCGCGAGGCGATCGAAATAAAAAAAAAACATCCAAACTTCAATCGTGAGGATGGATACAGGCTCTCGTCTGCGTGGAAGCCGATGATAGAAAAATTTAGATATCGCGATTTCCCGTCCGACACACCCGTTGATAATATTAGCACCATGTGTAGTGGCCATAAAATTTTTTTAAAATTAAATGAGGGTACCAGCAACACACTCTCTTTGAATCCTGGCAGGCGATGCCGTCCCCCGCCAGTCTCCCCGTGACCACGGCTCGTGACACTACCTCGCGATTCCATAAGTATTTTCTTTTACGATTAAATAATAATCTAACAGCTCAGACGTCAGCACAATTTAAAAGCGTATGCACTACAATACTGTGATGCGTTCGTGCTGCACGCGCTTACCGGGAACCTCGCACTTCACCTTACTCTAATTCCTGCGCCCAGCCATTCATTTCAATATTTCGCGCCAATTTGTCCTAATAAGTCGAATGATAACTTTACTCATGTTCATCTGCTTTCTACATCAATACTAAATAACTTCATTTATCTTATTATGTTTTCTTAACATGTTGTATTAATTTATATTTTGTTGAAGAAGAAATCGATAATAGTTATTAGTCATAAAATACAGTACTTTACATTAGAATTTAAAAAATATGAATTACACAACTCGAGTTATTTAGTTTTCCGTGAACTCTGTTCATATTATTATGACATTTTGAGTTGAAGAAAAATTAAACAACTTATTTTATTTAAGTCATTAAACATTCAACTGATCATAAATAATAGTTATCAATTTATTTATTGAGTTGATTATTTTTCCTTCTACTGTTTAGTGCTAGTTTCAACATATTTACTTTAGCATTTGGAATACAAAAATGGCTATATTTCTGAAACGGGACAAGATATGAAAATGTTTGTTAGAGTGAAATATGCGGTATTTTTTGGGTGTTACGAAAATAATTAAATGTCAATTTGGCCAAATTCGCAGTTATTTAGTTTTCCACCTACGCCGACGAAATAATATGCCTGTATAATATTTATAGCTTTAACGGTTAAACTCAAGACACACAGTCGAACAGAGTGAAAAGAAAGAAAAAAAAATTGCATATTCGTATATCTGACTACATAAATAAAACACTGTCCGAGTAACTCCTTGTCTTTTATGATCTACTGACAATTTTTTTATAATATAATATTGGGACATTTTTTTCCATGTTGGGACATTTTTTAAAACAGCGCCATCTAGTTCCGTGGTAAGCTACGAGGCTTGTGTTACGGATACCAGATAGTTGATATGCTACATATATAAATTTTAAGTACAAACATAATATAAATATTAACACCCATGACTGGAGAACAAACATTCGTGTTCAGCAAATGAATGTCCCCATCGGGACTCGAACCCGCGACCGCTGGCGCAGATAGTATCACTCATGCGATGTCCTATTTAATCAGGAGAGGTTTCCTAGGGTTTTAGTATTAAGACTAGCTTTTTTTTCTGTATTTATAAATTTAATTAACAACCATATAACGCTTCCCTTCATCAGACATACAAATCTTCATATTTACTATAGTAAATTGTCTGTTTGTTTATATTTTTAATAAATAGTTCAATATGAAAAAAGACCTTCTTTTAACCTTTTGTCTTATGGTGTCATAAAGGGTACGCCGTAGCTACGCTTGACCGGGTTACGCGCTTCGTTACTTCTTGGCCTGAGGAATGCTTCACAATGTTGTGTTTTCAGGAAATTACCTAACTTTTGATACCTCATATTAACATAAAGGCAAAAGCTATTTTGAATTCCTATCTTTTGTAGTAAATAAACATTCTTTTTGGGCAGTAGTAGCGCAGTGGTAACGTACTTAGGAACCGAGTGAAGTGGGTTCGGATAACTTCCCACATGATTAATTGTCTTATGGTGAAAGGAAATATTGTGAGTATATGTAAATTTTGCAAATAGATCCCCTTAAAAAGCCCTTAGACTGCAGAGGGACGTTAAAAAGAAAGGGATGAAACGTGCCGAAGGCGGCCCAAGTCAGTATGTTTCTTGCTACTTATACTTCTCTGATAATAAAATAGACCTACGAGTATGTCGCGGTCTGCTTTGACATAACATCCTATTAATAACTGGGAGTTTCTAGGGCATCTGAGTCCCATACTACCTGTATGCATGTATATAGGTTGGATGCTTAAATGCATTTTCTAAAATTAAAAACAGCCTATCTATATAAAAAATTGTCTGACCAGCACTAGGTCAGTGTGGTGGAAAATGGCCTGATCCCCCTTATATTAAAGGGAGTCCCGTGCCCAGCAATGGACCATAAAAAGGGCTGAATATAAAAATTTTAGCCAAATCCGTTAATTTTTAACCGACTTCAAAAATGGAGGAGGTTATAGCATAACGAGTCACAAAATATATACAAACAAAGTCTTATGTACTGTATTTTGCAAATAACGGGTGAAAATAAAAATAATTTATAACCTTTACGATCTGAATTATTAACAATACCAACAGTCATACACATCTCTCATAATTCAGCTGACTTTTGAACTGTCATGATATTTGAGATAAAGGGGTGATTTTTACCACGTGACCGATTGCGACCTTTTTTGGGGGTATTAAATTTCTCACAAGAGCTTAATATATGTGGACTGTTGAAATAAAGTCGGAAAAATTTTGTCGTTGAAATAACAGATACTTTACATGATAGAAATTATTGAAATTTTGGAAAATCTTTTGTACCGAAATTCCATTAATTACTAACTAAACCTAATATATAATAAAGTGGAAAAAATTTAATTCATAGAACTAGGGAAAAATAAGCACACTTGTAGAAGTTTGTGTTACTTTCATTATCACTATGATTACAATTTGTAGATATTGGATTATCATCATTATTACATTTTTATGACAAGCTCTACTGTGTACATAAAAAGTATGTATATTATATACTATTAATATTATCAATGTAAAAGTAGTATAGGTATATAAGTAATTATATCCTAGAAATCATCTCTAAAAGGGATGAAAATTGGGGGTAGAATTTTAAAAGGGGAAGCAATCATTTTTCACATAAGCATTTAAATACTTATATAAGTTTGGTAAACTATTATAATTAATATATTTTATAAATTCCATATTAAGTCTAAAAACGTTTTTACGAACAAACTCGAGCAAACCGAGGTTGAGATACTAGTATCATCATTTTAAATTAAGGTGCTTTTACTAAAGACTTTACAAAATTGCGTCCCAAACGCGTGAAACCAGAAGAATAATATACATATAAAACGTCTTGCAATCAGTCTGTGAGGAAATTCATTTCCATCTTATATATTTAAATGTAAATACAGTCTCTTTCTATATAATTAGATACCACAATGAATGAAGGAGAACGAACTTCGTTCATTTTATATGCCAAAGCCAGACGCTTAACGCGGTTTCTTCCGCTTTATAAGTTAAGTTTTCCATACATTTTCGCTTAACTTATGCCCACGGATTCGATTAAGTAATTTTGTTTTTATCTTTGATTATATACCATGTATATAATCAAAGTTTTTCTATTATATACTATATAAATAATTCTAGTATATGTGAATGTGAGAACATATTTTATATAAACATTTCGTGTATCGCGGAAACGCCTGTAACGATTTGGATCAAATCAAAACGATTTAAAAAAAAAAACAAGTTTATCTAAAAAGGAGTCTTTCCGAAAATAACTTAATTTTTACATTTCCGATAAACGCCTGTTCCTGTATATTAGTTATAATATTTATTGAAATGTAATAATCAGGACGATTTTTTTTGTACTAATTATCATATCAAAAAGTTAAAACAATAATTATGACGTGAATTTTAGAGTTAAAATTGCGTGTCCAAATTAATAAAAGAAGTGAGTTGAAAACCTCCTTTTTAAAAATGCTAAGGTGACTTCCTAGTTGTCCTTCGAAAGGAAAATTTTTAATTAATTTAATTCAACGAAATAAAGTTAATTTGGTTCAACATAACAAATAACGTTTAAAATAACAGTCTGTCAGGTAATTTATACATGGAACCCATAAAATAATGGAGAAACACATTTTACTTGTTATGTTTAGTGTAAGGTTGACTTCCTATGTTTTAACTCGGGTCTCCTTTAAGAATAAAAGTAAATTATTAAATTACTAGTGACTCGGCTTCGTTCCTTTCGGGTTGGATATCTAGGTTTAGGTTAGAATAGATTTCTCGAAGATTTGATATTTTTCAAGCAAAAAGAATCCTATTTGTTGACCCAGCTAAGCCATCATCATACTTTTCTTCAAAATCTATGCCGTGGACAGACAGACCATTTCTAAAAACTATAGATACGGCCGCTTATGATATATATAACACTAGCTGTTTCGTACGGTCTCGCTTATGCTTTCATAGATATACTAACACTAGCTGACCCGTGCCCACTTTGTTGGGCATAATGTTAATAATCCCTTTTTAGTACAGAGTGTTTAAATAATTTAAATTATTTTATTAATATTAAAAATTATATTATCTGTACTAATATTAAAAAAACTACTTTTTTTAACTTAAATATAAAAGTTAGACATATGCTGTCGTTGACTTTTTTGTAGGCATTTTCAAGCTCCACATCTTTTCTCTAGAACTCAAAAATATATCTTTCATAGGCAAGCGCAAGCTTTTAAGGCAGCGTTCGTAAGAAACGCTTTCATTCGACCGTTTTTTCTCCGATTCACTTTGCAAAACGGACTACCACGTAAAAGTCTTTTTATTTTTCGGTTTTTTATATAACCTATGACACTCAGCAATAATGTGGCTTTCTATTGGTGAAAGAATTTTTAAAATCGGTTCAGTAGATCCCGAGATTACCCCTTACAATTTAACAAACACACAAACTTTACTTCTTTATAATATTAGTATAGATATACATAATTTAATGGCTATTTCAATAAGATTTCCCAAAAGCATTTAATGTACAGCTTTGACTCAGAACTTTTATAATATGTTTAGATAAGGTCTTGTCTAAGACCTCTGAAGTGTGAACGAGAGTGTTTTCACGTAATATACATTTTTTGCGGTTCTTTACGGCAAGGATTTCTATCATTATAACGAGACGCATGACAAGGGTCTTGAAGTTATTGAAGAAACTCAAAAAATACCGACTTTTATAAATTTATGAAGAACTTTTTCTAACTTTTTTAGAATTAATGACGTAAATCATTACACAAGGTGTTAATGAACTGTATGATGGCGATAAATTATCGTCAAATTATTTATTACTAGCGTTTTAGCTAGGTTTAGCGTAAGCGAAGCCACGGGTTCGACTAGTTAAAATAAATAAAAATTTTGCCTCCTCCTTTTTTGAAGTCGGTTAAAAAGTAGCCAAAGTTACGCCTTATAGCATTAGTTATCTGCGAGTGAAAGTCCCGTCAAAATCGGTCCAGCTGTTTAAGGGATTACCCGGAACAAACAGACAAACAGACAGACAGACAAAAATTGAAAAAATTGGTTTTTGTTGCTAATATCGTATATACCTTCATATGCATTTAGTGAAAAGCTGTTAATTTGCAATTAAAAACAGACACTCCAATTTTATTTATATGTATAGATTACAAAAAGTGTTTCTTTCCTACTTTTAATGTAGCCTCTTCTAATGTCCCACCGCTGAGCGAGCCTTACTTCAATATTAGAGGCCCTACTCCACCCCATTGGACTATAGGCACATGTGTTTGGAAAACTAGATACATTATCATATTCAGAAAGTAATCGACATAACGTTTTGCCAAAATACGATTTATTGAAAGCCAATATTTACGATGCAATATATTATGGTAAAGTAAAACACCTCTGTAGGTAATTTGATAGGAATTTATGTGAAAATACCATTACGGTGTGGAAATTACACCATAGATTTTTATGATTCGCTTGTTCACGATAGTATTATGTGTTAAAATATTTAAAATAATATGTGTTTCATTAAATTATTATGTCATAACCTGCAGCTTTAGCTCTTAATTTAAAGAGATTTTAATGTTTATGAAATATTTAGAAGAACAAGTGAAACCGCAAACAGAAGCAATCGTTCAGATAAAAATATTATCATCTTATCACTGCATAGTATAAAACAAAGTTGCTTTCTCTGTCCCTATATCCCTATGTATGCTTAAATCTTTAAAACTACGCAACAGATTTTGATGCGGTTTTTTTAATAGATAAAGTGATTCAAGAGGAAGGTTTATATGCATAACTAGCGGATCCCGCGGCTTTGCCTGTGCTAAATCTAGGGAAGAGCCCAAGCGAAGCGAGTTCGCTAGTAGTAAATATAGGATCTATTATAATATCTTCCAAAATTGTCTCATCTCTTTGATCTTGTTTTAGGGTATATTGAAAATGAATGTGTACAAAGCCAAGGACGAATCTGGCTCGAAGGACTAAGTTTTATTTCCTATACTTATCTCATTTGTTTTGCCTGTTTCGTGAATGACATGCGAATTCGTTAGAAGAAGATGTGTGCGTACGTAAACATTTTGTGTTAAAAGAAAAGATTATAAAAACTGAAGTATATGTGAATATTGCTCTTTTGAGATTAGCTATGGAAATGCTTTTAAAGGTTACTACTACAACTACATTCTTTACATTTTTTGTATTATTTGTATGGACAAAATACTGGACTGAAATTTTAAATAGAACTTTGATTGGTTGCTGTTTTTGATTAAACTTTAAATATGTATGAGTTATTACTCATACATAAGCTTTTTTTAAATGGTAATTATATGGTTGTATGTTCTAAACACTATAGTTTGATTTTCATACTTAAAATACGTCTGCTTTTTTTCTCATAAATGATTAAGAAAGTTTAAATATTATTATAATATTTTGAACAATTTTAAGAATAGTGATAGTTTCGTATTAGGTCAAACAAAGCCTGACCTAAGATATCAACCAAAATTAGGTTTTGGTTGGTATCTTAGGTCACTAATAGTTTTCTCGAACCAATGTAAATAATATATTCACATGAAATATTAAACATTAGAATTTATTAATGAAATCGATATCTCTATAGCTTCTCAGATTACAGACTTAGATATTACGATAGTTTCAAATGTTATTAAAGTTGTACATTTCTTCTTAATTCTTCAATATATTATAAAAAGAAATACCAATTATTATTAGAAATGAAACTATCTTTTCGGATTTTGCGCGGCTGGAAACCAAATACCTCCCGTTTTTGCAGCAATTTTCATTGATGCTTCGCTTCTATTGGTCTTAGCGTGATGTAATATAGCCTATAGCCTTCCTTGAAAAAAGGACTATCCAACACAAAAATTCGGACCGGTCCTTCCTGAGATTAGCGTGTTCAACTAAACAAACAAACTCTTCAGCTTTATAATATTAGTATAGATAACTTGTTACAGTTATCATCATACAAATTTCATCGAAATATGTCTAGTGGTTTTTACATGGTGCGTCTACAGAGGGACAGACATAAAGACTAAAAATATATTGTTACGTACTATGGGTTCGGGATCGGAAATTAAAAGCGTTCTCGCACTTAAGATGTTTTATTTACACTTTACGTACACGCGCAGTCTGTACACAGCACTAGTTTAATTTAGTCTCTGAGCACTATAATCCACCACTTTTAATAATTCACTGTACTTTTCTTCACTTTTCCACTATTTCGTATCTCTTCGTAATCTTCACTTAACTCCGAACGTCAACTGATCTCTCGACACACTGCCGGCCCGGCGTAAATTTAGAACATTCTAGTATCGAAAATTCAAAATGTTTCTAGTAACTTCCAAATTGTTCCTGAAAATGCGTTATCTCTTTCTGTCACATTAAAATTTGTAATAAACTGTTCTTGTTTTCTAATTGTCAAAAGTTAGAAATTGACATTCGCTGTTGTAAGGCATGGTACAAGCGTGCTATTATGACGAGTTCGCACTATATTCCGCGACATTACCCCCTCCTAAGACATGCTCGTCTCGAGCATCGTTGTTGCCGTGATACTTGGCTAATCGGTCCACATGCACGATTTTAGCCGGGCTTCTAGATGTACGTTGAATTCGGAAAGTGACGTCGTTAATTTTCGTTATAACCTTGTAAGGCCCCTCCCAACTGGGTTGTAGCTTTGGCGATTTACCCTTTCGTCTCACCGGGTTATGCAGCCATACCAATGAGCCTTCCTCGAAGTTCGTTCCTGTCGCCTTCCGGTCATAACGAGTCTTCATGCGTTCACTTGCTTGTAGCCCTGCATCTCGTATCTGCTCATGAATACCAATCATCTTCACTCTTAGTTCACTGGCATATTCGGTGATGCAACTTGGAGTATCCGGCGGGCAACCACTTAACAGATCCGCTGGTAACCGTAATTCCCTTCCGAAATTGGCAAAGGCAGGTGTCATTGCAATGCTTTCGTGTACAGCAGTCCGGTAAGATAGCAGGAACAATGATAAATACTCGTCCCAATCCTTTTGATGTTTATCTACAACCTTGGCTAGATGTCGTTCTAAAGTTTGATTAAATCTCTCCACCATTCCATCGGACTGTGGGTGACCAGGCGTAGTTCTAGTTTTGTGCACCCCCATGATCTTACAGAGTTCTTGAAACACCTGTGATTCGAAGTTTCTTCCTTGATCACTGTGTATTTCTAATGGGATACCAAATCTGCAAAATACATCTTTAACCAATTTATTTGCAACAGTAACAGCTTCTTGATTTGGTATGGCGAATGCTTCAGGCCATTTTGTGAAATAGTCCATCACAACTAGAATGTATCGGTTCCCAGAGTTAGTAATCGGAAATGGTCCTGCTACGTCTAAGGCGATTCTCTCCCAAGGTGCCCCAACGTTGTATAATTTCATTGCTCCCCGGCTTCTGGTTTGCGGGCCTTTGACAGAGGCACATTGTACACATTTCCGACACCAGTCCTCGACATCATCTCGACAATGCAACCAGTAAAATCGCTCCTTGATCTTGGTTAACGTTCTTTTTACCCCTAAATGTCCACCAGAAGAACCATCATGGTAGGCCCGAAGTACCTCGGATACTTTTATTTTAGGTACCACTAGTTGGAGATGGCTATCATTCCCACGCGTCTTCTCCCATTTGCGGCACAATACTCCATTGTGTAACAACAAACTGTCCCATTGTGCCCACAAGCTTTTCGTAGCGGTACTGTACTGTGCTATGTCAGTCCACTTAGGCTTTGGTCTACCACTACTTAACCATTCAATGATCGGTCGTATGTCACGGTCTTCTTCTTGTGCTTTCTTCATGGCATCATCGCTCCAACGTTCATCTATCGAATCTGTTCTTATAATTTTAATAGATTCTAGTTCCTTTACTTCTTGTCTGTGACAGTGCTTGCAGTCTTCCTCGCATGGTCTTCTAGATAGGGCATCGGCATTATTGTGTGTTTTACCTCCACGGTGTTCAATTTCAAACTGAAACTCTTGAAGCTGTTCAATCCATCGCGCTATCTGTCCTTCGGGGTCCTTGAATTCCAATAACCATTTCAAGGCAGCGTGATCGGTTCTTACCAAAAATTTGCGTCCTAGCAAGTATTTCTTAAAATGCTGTAAGGTTTTTACTACAGCAAGTAGCTCTCTTCGAGTAACGCAATAATTCTTTTCCGGTTTAGAGAGTGATTTACTGAAATATGCGATAACCACCTCCTGATCACCCTTCCGCTGAGACAATACACCTCCAATACCGATATTGCTGGCATCAGTGTCAACAATGAACTCTCCCTTCGTGTCTGGATACCCAAGGATCGGTGTTTGGCAAAGATGTTTCTTCAGTTCTTGAAAGGCCGATTCACAATTATTGTCCCATACGAAAGGTCTCTTATCTTCGGTCAGTCTATGAAGTGGTTTGGCGATGTCAGAGAAGCCTTTTACAAATCTTCTATAGTAAGAGCATAATCCCAGAAATGCTCTCACTTGCGTTTTGTCCTTAGGGGTCGGCCAATCTTTCACAGCGGTGACTTTGCTAGGGTCCGTTTCCACGCCGTTTTCCGAGACTACATGTCCAAGGTAATTGACCTGTCTCCTAAAGAATGAGCACTTTTTTGGACTTAACTTTAAATTTGCTTCCCTTAGTTTATCGAATACTGCTTCGAGTTTCCTAAGATGGTCATTGAAATCACGCCCCACAATAATTATGTCATCTAGGTAAACAAGGCAGGCTTCTCCTAGTAATCCGGCGAGTATGCGTTCCATCAACCTCTCAAATGTAGCTGGTGCATTACATAACCCAAACGGCATAACCTTAAACTGCCATAACCCTTTTCCAGTTGAAAACGCAGTTTTCTCCTTATCCACGGGGTCCATGTCCACTTGCCAATAGCCACTCTTCAAATCGAGAGTTGAAAACCATTTCATACCACTTAGAGTGTCTAAGGTGTCGTCGATTCGAGGCAGGGGATAACTATCCTTTTTGGTCACATCATTGAGTCTGCGGTAATCGATGCAAAACCTTGTAGAACCATCCTTCTTCCTAACTAGTACTACCGGAGAACACCAAGGGCTAGTGGAGTGTTCGATGATGTTGTTCTCTCTCATGTTTTGAATCATGTCGTCCACTTCCTTTTCCCTGGCCCATGGAATTCGTCTAGGTCGCTGTCGGATAGGCGCAACATCACCTGTATTGATTTTGTGCTTCACTAAGCCGGTTCTCCCTATATCGTTCTCATGTTTGGAAAACAAATCTGAATATCGGTACAGTAAATTTTCAGCTTCGGTCTTCTGTGAACTTGTGAGATTTTCTTTACAGTCTTCGATAAGTTTCATCGCTTGCTCTCTATCCTTGTTCGGTACCTTCACGTTCGGTTGACATCTGTTTAACCAGGCTATCTCTTCGCAAGTTCCCACAACTTCGCCTCTCTGAATGGTTTGAGTAAAGTTACTGGGGTTTAGCACTGGAATCATGGATGTGGAAGCTTTACCTACAATAACTCTTGCCGGGATCCACGAGCTCTCATCTTCACACTTCTCTATGATAGCGCAGCACCATTGACTACCTGACTTGTTCTGAGGTAAAGCGACAGGTACTAGAGTCTGTGATCTTGGTGGAAGGGCGGTGTCTCTCAAGCAACTAACTTTTCCGTGAATTCCACCACTTATTGGTACTTCTCTATTTCTGCACTTTAAAACTCCATATTTCATGTCAATCGTACACTGGTAATTTTGGAGAAAGTCCAATCCAATGATGCAATCATCGACGATATCTGCGACTATTGCTTTATGCCAATAAATGTTGTCCCCAATTTTGATAGCAATTTTCCTTTCCCCCCAGACAGGTACGCGCTGGCCGGTGGCTGTCATGAGAGTGATATGCTTTATGTTTTGCAACTTCTTGTCCGCAATGTGTTTTAGCTTTTGGTTATTAATGATGGTTCGTGATGCTCCAGTATCCAGCGCCAGTTTACATGCTACTCCATTAATTGCGCCATGTATTACTAAGGTGTTTCCATCCACTGTCTGCTTTACTACTATTTGTGGGGTAGAAGATTCCCCGGCCAGCGCCCACCCCGCAGCCCTGGCTGGAATTAGTTTTCCTGTGGCTGGTCAGAAGTCGACACAGCCGCATCTGACTGCCTCCGAACGTTTGATATTTTAGGGCAGTTACTTCTGAGATGGCCCCGCTCACCGCACTCGTAGCATCTTGGGTTAAAAATACGTCTCCGGATGGATGATCCTTCCGCAGTGACTACTTCCCTCACCTTCCAAGCTCTTGTGTCATGGCGCACAGCTTCAACCTCCAAAGCGTGAGCGACAGCTTCCTTGAGACTCGTATGGTGTCTTAGGCGTACAGCAGCGCGTACCTCTGAGTCGCGAATCCCGTCTACAAAAGCCTGAAGAAGAATAGTTTCTATGGTGGATGGCGAGGATTGATATGCCTTTCGTACGAGCCTCTCAATCTCTATGGACCACTGCTGCAGAGTTTCATTGGCTCGTTGTGTACGGTCTTTAATTTGAGCTCTGTACACGTGCTCTAGATGACTATCACCATACCGCGACTCTAAAGCGTTAAGTAGCTCACTGTATGTGGTCTTCCTGCCAGGATCGCTAGCACAAAGTGCCTCCAATACATTTAGAGCCTCCTCTCTAAGAGCGACGGTAAGGGCAGATCGGGCTTCATCATCTGTCCATCCACTTGTCTCCTTGATCGTTTCAAACTGGATCTTGAATGCGGCCCAAGAAGATTTGCCGTCGAAGTGAGGGACTTTGAAAATCTTTGCTGATGATGAGCTAATGTCGGCACCACGCGGTAATTTCTGAGTTTCCAAGTAATCCATCCTCTTCTCCATTTTAGAGAGTTTTGAGTCGTGCTCGTCTAAAGCTTCACCGTGTGTGACGAGTGTCGTCTTTAGTTCCTCAACCTCTCTTTCAACGACTTCCACCCTTTCCGTATTCTGTTGAAGAGCGGCTATGACATCCTTGTGAATGCCCTCTTGGAGTGCGCGCAGCTGTTCTTCCTGGCGGCGAGCCTGCTCTTCCTCGCGGCGAGCCTGCTCCTCTTGGAGTGCGCGCAGCTGTTCCTCCTGGCGGCGTGCACGTTCTTCCTCGCGGCGAGCCTGCTCTTCCTCGCGGCGAGCCTGCTCCTCTTGGAGTGCGCGCAGCTGTTCCTCCTGGCGGCGTGCACGTTCTTCCTCGCGGCGAGCCTGCTCTTCCTCGCGGCGAGCCTGCTCCTCTTGGAGTGCGCGCAGCTGTTCCTCCTGGCGGCGTGCACGTTCTTCCTCGCGGCGAGCCTGCTCTTCCTCGCGGCGAGCCTGCTCCTGCATCATGAACGCCATTTGTTGCAGAAGGGCGTTCATGTCTGGCGTGGTGCTCTGTGGAGCCGCGGACTCATCCCTTGATGTGCTAGGGCCAGAATCTTCCCTTTGCTGTTCTGCCATTGCGCGTGTAGTGACTCCTTCCTTCTCGTGCCTCGGTACTAACGGCATTTCCGATCCCACTTCTGACACCAGTTGTTACGTACTATGGGTTCGGGATCGGAAATTAAAAGCGTTCTCGCACTTAAGATGTTTTATTTACACTTTACGTACACGCGCAGTCTGTACACAGCACTAGTTTAATTTAGTCTCTGAGCACTATAATCCACCACTTTTAATAATTCACTGTACTTTTCTTCACTTTTCCACTATTTCGTATCTCTTCGTAATCTTCACTTAACTCCGAACGTCAACTGATCTCTCGACACACTGCCGGCCCGGCGTAAATTTAGAACATTCTAGTATCGAAAATTCAAAATGTTTCTAGTAACTTCCAAATTGTTCCTGAAAATGCGTTATCTCTTTCTGTCACATTAAAATTTGTAATAAACTGTTCTTGTTTTCTAATTGTCAAAAGTTAGAAATTGACATTCGCTGTTGTAAGGCATGGTACAAGCGTGCTATTATGACGAGTTCGCACTATATTCCGCGACAATATTCTATATCCTGTATCAATAGTACATGTATATATTAATAATATTTTCTACAACATATTCTATGTAATGAACAGATTTGCCTTAATATTTTTGTATGTATGGATTATATTATACTTTTAGAGAGTAGAAAAGTGAGTCTCAGGACTCAAACCTAGGACTTCCGGTGTTTTAACCGTGATGTGATTTATGAGTGAGAACCACTCCTAAAGCGATTGGATCTTATTTGATTAAACTTTAATGACTCAACCAATTTTAATGTAATTTTAATTAAAGTATAGAATTTGTCTCGACAATCATGAAGAAAAGCTGCGAAGTAATAGAATTTATAATATTAAAATTAATTTAAAAATAACTCTGTAATATATAAGGAATGAAATTTAATAGGAACTCCTTTATAATATTTGGGGCTGTAATGAATTAATTTGATGGCCCATTCATTTGAACTTGTCTTTCTCATTAATAAACTGTGATATGACAGTTGAAGTTTATTATTTTAATAACGGGATGAAAAGAACAATAAGACGACATGTTTAGCTTAGTTCGTAGTGTACTTGCTGTGTACTTGCTGTGCCAGTGGCTGCGGGTTCGAGTCACGCTTGGGACATTCTATTGCATGAGAAGCACAAATGTTGGTGGTTTATATTTATAATATTTTACTAAACCTAGATTTTTACAATCAACAATGTAGATATTAACGATATGGTATTCGGTATAAAAATGTCATAATCATATAAACAAATATATTTTTTTGAAATGATTGATTGACACTTATGTATTTTTTCTTGTAAATTCACAACCAGATAAAAAATATGTACTGAACTGTGTTTTTCGCCTATTTATGTTAAGAGTTGCAAGATAAATATTAAAACAAACTTATTAACAGTGAAAATTATAGATAAAGAAAAGAGTAATATGGGCATAAATAAAACACTTATAAAGTACCTACAAGAAATCAAATTAGACAAAAGAAAGAACTAATTCCCAGCTTCCGAAGGAACCATTTGCTTAATTACAGACACTTATATATTACATCTGTTTAATTATAATACTTGTTACAAATCCATTCCGAAAACAAATCGGCTACACGAAATAAGTGAAGAATCATCTAAAGAGGAATCTTGAGTAATTTTCCTAACAGATTATTATAACATGAACGTTCATTATATAATTGGAAAAGTTTATTGGAGAACTCGATTAGTTTTTGCCATTTATGGAATATTCCATGGTGATTTATATTTTGTAGCTATGGGGTTTATGGTGTTAATATATACGTACCTATACTACAGACTTACCCTGGCTCCTCTCGGGATCATCCTTACGTATATTTTACCTTGTATACATTGGTCAGGGATCAGATATTCTTCCGCACTACAAAGTATCCCTTATTTTTGACCTTGATTGATCATCATGCTTAGTTCTATCAAAATCTGTCCATATCCAAATCCAAATCGATCCAAAATTAAAAATCTATAGATTCGGCCTCTGTATAGGCCTAATAATAATAATAATGACCACTAATAAGATTTTCTGAAAATATCTGAAGTACTAATTCGACTAACAATTTTATTATAACTAATAATAAGACTCATAATTTTGTTGTTTTATAAACAAAAAGCTTATATTTCAAAACTTTTTTGGGAGCGGTTATTGAAAAAGTTCAGCTACCAAAATAGGTTGAAAACCCAAAAAGTACACATCGAATTATCCGAATTTTCCAATTATAGCCAAAGCTATGTGTAAAATGCCTAATTAGAGCTACAATAAGCTCGCAGTAATTGACTGTGGAATTTCTGCAGTCGTAGTTCGACGCTTTCTTGGTTTCTGCGTGGAATGACAACAAGTTTGAGACACACTGGCAAAAAGATAGATATTAAAATTTAAAATATTTTATTTTTAGTATTCTATTTATATGAGAAATCTTCGAAATGCAAAATAATTAATCAAATGTCTTTTAGAAAAATATTAAATTATTTCTTTCTGTACCTTTGGATTTATATAAAGAAATAATGCCTCAGATCCCCGTAAAACTCAAGTTTCAGAGTAAATCGTACTAATATTACATGTACTTTTTGTTAATAATCAATGGAAACGTGCTCTCTTGGGAAATTCAGTGGCGCTGACATAATCAAGTGCAAATAATTTCCAATATAATTACCAATTTTCTTATGGCGAAGAAAAACATCGTGTGGAACAAATTTATAATATGTATGTATTTAAACTTATATATGTAGTATATCAACTAGCTGGTATCCGTAACACAAGCTTCGTAGCTTACCACGGAACTAGATGGCGCTGTTGTAATATATTTTTTTTTTAATCTGATTTTTTAAGGGACTTTTTAGTTACTAACTAAATGTCAGTCCCATAGCTGTTGTAATATGTCCCAACATATTTATTTTATATTTATACTAGCGACTCGCCCTCGCTTCGCTCGGGCTCTTCCCTAGATTTAGCATAGGTAAAGCCGCGGGATCTGCTAGTTATGCATGTCGGAGGAAGCTATGAATTGGATTAATTATTGCCTTCATGCATAACGCACAATATTGTTTGTTTATATTTTAATTACTTTTAAAAATCTTAATTTAATTTTATGTATTGACCAATCAGAGCAGAGCATTGCCTCGAGCGTGGTCGAGGCGCCATCTTAAATTTCCCTTTTGAGCGATGTTGACAGTTTGGAGGGGACATTTTCTTTTTGAATGGTGAATTGTGAGATCAGGGCGAGTTGGCTGAAGAATTAAGGTTAGAACTAAGATTGGTGCCTTGAACTCGCTGCTCGGTCTTACTACATTTTCTATCGAGATTATTATAAACTATTGTGAATATTACATTAAATAGTGTTAAACGGTGACAAGTTTGTTTTGTGCTCGCATTCACCCCAATGACGCCCACTAAGCCCGCAACCACTAATGACGATGTCGACAGAGACGATGCTTCTCCGACATCAGAAGTGGGATCGGTGCAGGCACAAAACGTGAGCGAACTGACAGCGGTAAATGACGGATGGCGCGCGTTATTTGAAGCGCAACAAAACAGCATGAGGCTACTCGTGGAGGCGCTAACCAACCCACCGAAAATCGAGGATAAGAGCATCACGCTACGTGAATTTCAACCGGAAGATGCTGATACTGACCGGGCTTGGCTGGCAACAGCGGACATTTGCTTATCGGATCGCGATATACAGGGAAGTAAATTAATTCTCATACTTAGTAAGGCTATGAGAGGCTCAGCTGCAACATGGTTTTCTCAGATAGCTTTTCCTAATATGAAATGGGTAGAATTTAAAGAAATTTTTCTTTCTCGTTTTGATACGTTAGAGACATGTGCAGCGACTGTATTAAAATTGTTTACGGGTAAACCACAAGAAGGTGAATGTCTCGCTGCATATGCGAGCCGCTTATTTACTTTACTTATGTCACGATGGGGTAGTTTAGATAAGGAAGAAATAGTGGTATCCATAATACTTACACATATGGGGCAAATCGAGCCACGGTTACAAAGAAATATTTTTCTGAAGAAATAACTACCCGGTGTAAAATGCAACGCGAATTAATGGCTTTTTCTTATCGCAAGCGGAATTACCAAGAGATGATGAAGGCCCCTGCAAGCACTATCCAAGATAATAAACGTCCATGATAAAATTCTGTATCATCAAAATGTGACGTCACGTCATAAATCTTTTGAATGTTTCAGTCGATCGCATGATAAGCAGCAAATCACTACGACTTCTGAGCGCTCCGACTGAGCCAGGGGTTAGAAAGGCTAGAAGTAGTACTGAAAAATCTTTGTGATGCTGGTTTTCCTTTTAATATAAAAAAGGTGTCTTTCTTAAGAAGCACGTATAGTTTTTAGACTGCGAAATATCTGTGGGTAAAATTAGGCCCAACCCCCTTAAAAGAATCGCGTTTACTATTTCACTGTGCGTGTTATAACAGATGTTTTGCGAATAAAGATTTTAAAGAATTTTGTGCCACTCATAATATCCTATTACATTTAATAGCAACCGGATCTAGTCGTGCTAATGGTCAGATAAAGCGGATTATGAGTACGCTTAAAAACATGTTAACTGTCGTAGAAACAAGCCAAAGTAGGTCTTGGCAAGATGCATTAGACGACGTCCACAATTCATAGAGTTACTAAAGCAATCCCGCTATAATTGCTTATAGGTAGAGTAGCTACACCCTTAAATTTATAAACCGTAGACGATCACGAGGTCGAGAGTAGAAGAGATTAGAGAACAAGCTAATACGTTAATGAAAAATAACGCATGCCTTGATAAAGCACGGTTTGATAAATATAAGGCAAAAGTTGCTTCGTTTTCTGTAGATTATGTTCTAATCGGAAACCACGAACGGAATCAAACTAAATTGGATACTACATTTAGAGGACCTTATAAGGTCATTGAAGTACTATATGGTGACAGGTATCATCTCAAGAGTTTGAATTGTAATCGTACTTACAAATATTCGAGATACCATTTAAAAATGTTAGTTGTCAATCTGTGTACGTGTGTGAGTGTGTGTGTGGCACTATCTATAAGATTTTAGCAATGTGGTGGTCGTTAAGGTAAAGCTTACCGAGAGGCGAGGTGGCCCGAGGTGGCTTTAAAAAGGCGAGGTGGCCATAAACAGGCGAGTTGGCCATAAACAGGCGAGGTGGCCATAAAAGGGCGAGGTGGCCATAAACAGGCGAGGTGGCCATAAAAGGGCGAGGTGGCCATAAACAGGCGAGGTGGCTATTAACAGAGGATGTAGCCATAAGCAGAGCCAGAGATGGAAATTGAGAGGCGAACTTACAGTATTTTCTTGGACTGGTCAGGAACGGCCGAAATATACAATTATATCGCTTTTTTTTGCAGATAACAATGATGCACGGCTTTCAACATCACACGAGGGCGTGTGATACGTCAGGACGGCCGTGTCGGAGGAAGCTATGAATTGGATTAATTATTGCCTTCATGCATAACGCACAATATTGTTTGTTTACATTTTAATTACTTTTAAAAATCTTAATTTAATTTTATTTAATTTCTTACATATTTCTTGACTTTAAAAATATTAATTATCTGATAAAAGTTATGAATATGGTAATTCATGTATTGACCAATCAGAGCAGAGCATTGCCTCGAGCGTGGTCGAGGCGCCATCTTAAATTTCCCTTTTGAGCGATGTTGACAGTTTGGAGGGGACATTTTCTTTTTGAATGGTGAATTGTGAGATCAGGGCGAGTTGGCTGAAGAATTAAGGTTAGAACTAAGATTGGTGCCTTGAACTCGCTGCTCGGTCTTACTACATTTTCTATCGAGATTATTATAAACTATTGTGAATATTACATTAAATAGTGTTAAACGGTGACAAGTTTGTTTTGTGCTCGCATTCACCCCAATGACGCCCACTAAGCCCGCAACCACTAATGACGATGTCGACAGAGACGATGCTTCTCCGACATGCATATAAACCTTCCTCTTGAATCACTCTATCTATTAAAAAAACCGCATCAAAATCCGTTGCGTAGTTTTAAAGATTTAAGCGCACATAGGGATATAGGGAAATAGGGACAGAAAAGGCGACTTTGTTTTATACTATGTAGTGATAGTGATAGTGATATATAAACCCGCATGTTTTCATCATCATCATCATCAGCCCTTATTAACGTCCCACTGCTGGGCACGGGCCTCCCTCAGTACGAGGGGGATCAGGCCATAGTCCACCGCGCTGGCCTAGTGCGAGTTGGCGGACTTCACATGTCTTTCGAAAAACTTGTTAGGTTTTCTCAGACATGCAGGTTTCCTCACGATGTTTTCCTTCACCGTAAGACAAGTGGTAATCATGATATAAATGATTCGCACATGAAAATATCAGAGGTGCGAGACCCGGATTCGAACCCGCATCACTCGGATATCCAAGTGACCGCGTTACCGCTGGGCTACCACTGTCTTGTTTTACCTAGCAAGTTTTCGAAAAACATATGAAGTGTTGTGGGCTGTAGGTTCATACCTCAACTATGGCAGCCATTCCCAGTACCTAGTGGAAAATTTATTTTTAAATGTATTCATTAGAATATCAACAATAAAGTTTACTAAGGAGACCATAAATAATAAAATATTACATAATCTCTTTAAATTTTTCAAGTCTGTATGTATCAACGTACATTTCTTCACGCCACTACATAGTTTGCTTGAGCATGTAAGCGTCTTGATTTATTTCTTAACCTTATTTCTCGAAGCCTGTAGTGTTTGTACTACTTACTTGAAATAATTCACCACTTCCTTTACAATAGATCTGAAAGTCATAAGAAATAATTTTAAAGGGTGTTATTTTTATTTTATATGCAACTAGTGAATTACCCTGGATTTGTCTGAAACTGAAATACAAGTATATAATCGATACTAATATTATAAAGCTGAAAAGTTTGTTTGTTTGGTTAAACGCGCTAATCTCAGGAACTACTGGTGCGAATTGAAAAATACTGTCTGCCTGTTTATTCAATATAATCAAAACCTTTAAAAATGTGAATACTACTTTATAATATTATTATCTAGTTAATTTCAGCCATCAAAAATACAAGCTCGAGAACTTTGATAGATTACGTTCACCACAGCTTCAAACGACGTACGTTTACTGATAATACTAATAAATTAAATTAACCACTGTATGCACTAACTCCTCGTGAAGTAAATTCTTACACGTAAAAGCGGTACAGAAACTCTTCCAGTTTATTTTGTTCTGCAACAAATATATAAAAGTCGTTTAAAAATTGTATTTTAAACTAACAACCTCCACCTACTTTGTTAGGCAAAATAAAAGTAGCATAAGTTACTCTTTATAACATTAGCTCTCTGCGAATGTAAGTCCCGTCAATATCGAAATTTATTTGAAAATTTACATCAGACTACTGCACCGAACCATCAATAAGCTCAACGATAACATTTTAAAATCTATTGTTAAGCTCCCACAATATTCCAAAATTCATACTTTCCAAAATATAACGTACTTCGACCGATTCTAGCCATGGCGGCCAATCTCATGGGAACTGACTAATTACGCAGGAGATATTATAGTGCAGCGCGTGTACGCGCAGACACAAGTGCACTCTCTATTCCTATCACTCCCATACTCCGGTGGGACGACATGAGACACGACCAGTGAGAGTTAAGGCGCAGGACAGGCTTTACGTGATCTCCGAGGCACGGGTCTGATTCACCGCTAACTTCCCAACTCCGGCTGTTACTGAGGTTTAATAAACAGAAGGACTCAATACATTATATATTAAACTTGGCCCGACCCCGGACTCGAACCCAGGAACTCTCGATGTAAGAGCGTACATGCTAGCCACTACACCACCGACGCAGTTAAACTTTTCCCAACATATATACAATTTAAACGACAAGGGTTCCATTAACAATATAAAGCACTAATGCGAGGTGGGTCATTAAATTTTCATAATAACTTTTTCGATTACATCAAACGTATTGAAGTATTTTTAGATTCAAAGAATTGTTGCTTGAATCCTTAATTAGAAAATGAATTTTGTATTAACATCATAACCTCTTTGAAATGCCTATAAGTTATACTCTTTCTCTCTCTTTCTCTCTCTTGCTATTTATAAGACGATTTTAATGAAATACTTATAAGAATAATAATTCTGCCTGATTTCACGAGACACTGTAATATTATAAAGGGGAAAAATTTGTATTAAATATGTTTGTAACGAAGTGGCTCAAAAAGTACTGGACTGATTCTTTCACCATTTGAATGCTACATTATCACTGATTAATATGGGCTATTTTAATTGCAAGAAAAAAATAAGGATCCCTACTAAAACTACAATTCTTAATGTTACCCAAGGTATAGAAAAAATGCCTATAAAATATCTTTCATCGCATGCGCTGCGAAAACTATTGATGTTAGAACAAAAAAATGTTCCACAATATTAAAGAACATATCAATATCTACGGGAAGGGCGGACGTTATTTCTGCGAGGTATCATTATTTGAATAAAATCATACTTCGATTTCTTTATTCGACATAGATTAAGATCTATCTTTATAATATAAGTATTATAATTAGTAAAATTTACCGGACATCATCAGACACAATCGAAAATAGTCATCAGTCAGGCACACGAAGGAAATACTCAGGTACATGATAATCAGAGTATGTAAAGAAAATTACTGATCAACTTATTCAAGGAGTTACATTACTTCTTACTTTACTTGGATTCATTTTTTTGGAAGTCAGTAATAAACAGCCTGGCCATCTTAAGCGATTACTAATGGACAACCGGTCCTAATAAGACCAACCAAGTATCCCTCTGCAGACTGCATACCATTAATCTTATCAAATACAAGGGCCTAGAACTAACGATAAATATAGATAGGTCATACATGCTAGCTACATAAACGATTCATTCATATTATACAAACAAGTCGTAATATTAACATCTGCTTTAAAACCAGATAAAAATTAGTGTCTATTAATAAAATATGGCTCTATCTATTCACCTCAATAGCCGTTGTAAATCACAATAATAAATTTACAGATACAACGCTATTGCGTGTTTAACGTATTACTAACACGCTGGCAACCCGCCAACTGTTACTACCGACCTCTAATAACTAAATGTGTCAAAAATTATGTTTTAATAACGAGATTTTTCTTTTAAATTAAATTTTCTATTACTTTTATTAGCAAATTACCAAATTACCCGTGCTCAAGTGTGTTACCTAACTCTAGTTACCTAACAGTAATCTATATATTACTCCTGTTATACACTACGTCTAAATATCATCGAAATCGCCCGGCTGTAACGTATACGTATAATAAATAGTACACAAATATTTTTTTTCGCATTTAATAAATTTTTAAAATTAATAACACTAGCAACTCTCTTCGACCCATGGTGCTCTCTGCCAAATTTAAAGTTTATAGCACAAAAAATTAAGGACTTTCATACAAACTTGTAAAAGCCCTAAGACCTCCTTAATCCGAAACCCCTGTCCAACAATCCGTTCTTAGCGGACGTTTACTACAAACTACATCCCTGCCAAACACCGTCAAGCGGTTTTGGATATTTCGTCATGAGTGTGTGAGTGATTGGGTAATTATTTTTGTAAAATGTTATTGATATAGTCATTATTATCGATCCAGAGGCTGAATATATAGTTTTTGTAATTATTCTCTATCTGTCTGTGACCCAATCACGAGAAAAACTGACAGATTTCAATAAAATATGATATGATGATAGCTGGTTATCTATGTTAACATATTATACCATACATTTTCATCATCATCATCATCATCAACCCTTTTTAACGTCCCACTGCTGGACACGGGCCTCCCTCAGTACGAGGGGATCAGGCCATAGTCCACCGCGCTGATATAGTGCGTGTTGGCGGACTTCACATGTCATACGAAAACTTGCTAGGTTTTCTCAGACATGCAGATTTCCTAACGATATTTTCCTTCACCGTAAGACAAGTGGCAATCATAATAGAAAATAAAAATGATTCGCACATGAAAATATCAGAGGTGCGAGACCCGGATTAGAACCCGCATCACTCGGTTATCCAAGCGAGCGCGTTACCGCTGGGTAATCTATACGAACCTTCAGCAGAGGCTGTTCTATAATTTTTACATTTTTTGCCGGTTTGTCTGGGAACAAATCAGGAGATAACTTATGATATCTGTGACTGCGGGAAAATATCACATTACTAAGAGATCTATACGACCCTTAAAAACTCATCAAGGGACGAACCCGAGCGGAGCAAGGATAAGTCGTAAGTATTATTATAAGCTTATCTAGTACTGACATACCAATACAAATAGAACTCTACATCAAACGCACGTTAATAGCCTAAGTGTTTCAACGATTACTGGTTATCTTTCATACGTAATCTTCAAAAGGAGCAGCACAATTATCTATTATGTGGCTTCTCTGATCCACTTCAACAAGTAGTTAATTAATAAAATTAAAGTGACTGTTGTATATATGATGGGACATTATTTCACACAGCGCCATCTAGTTCCGTGGTAAGCTACAGGCTTGTGTTACGGATACCAGATAGTTGATTTACTATATATAACTTTAAATACATAAATATTATAAATATAATCACCCATGACTGGAGTACAAACATCCGGGTTTAACAAATGAATGCCTCCAGCGGGACTCGAACCCGCGACCGCTTGCGCAGCAAGTAGGGTCACTACAAACTGTGCCAAACGTGTGCATATGTAAATTATAAAACTCATTTTTTACATATTTGTCTATGTGTTTGTTTGTTTCCTCTTATCTCTGAAACGGCTAGAAATATTTTTACGTGACTTTAATGGCAGATAGCTGATGTACCTCCTTATTAGGAGTAACTTATGCTCCGTTTATTTTGAAAAAGGTTTCTCTTTAAAACAAATAAAACGTGCATAGGGATGATCTGAGCTAAGCGATAAGTCTCTAAAATATATAAAATTATAATAAGTAAATTAGGTTATAAAAAGTAAATTAGGCTACTTTTGTTTTATAAATTAATTGTGAACGTACCTACCTACCAAAGCCAGTTTCAATTATTTCTGATACTCGATTTAATTTAGAGTTTTTGTTTTTAACATTACGAATACTACATTTAATTTACCCTTAAAGTGTGACAACTGACATGACTGGTGGTAAGGCATAGAATCGGCGGCCTCCCGTTTCGGATCTCAAACCCAGTACCCCCAGATCTACAGCCTAAGCCACTTATTTAGTTATAAGTAATGCAAGGCTTATTTATATTTAGTTAGGTCTTCTAGTATTTTCGATCACTACAAGTACATATAAACTGAGAATGATAATAATCAGTGCATCTTTAAATCTGTATTTAAAAGCCTCGAATTGATTACTCTTTTAAGCTCAGTTAATTGGGGCGTATAGACCTAGCATAACATTAAAGTGTTTTATGAATGAAGGTTTTATAAAAACCGAGCTTTTTCAATGAAAACGTGCTTTTTAATAATAGAAGATGGCGCTCGGAGCAATTATTCAAATCGTGGAACCATACGCGAATAGATAATGTATGGAATACGTTCCATATAAGCTTAAAGCTTTTATGCAGAAGTTTTGTTGGCACGAATTTGTTTGTTTAAAGTATGTATATTTAAATGCAAATAAAAGCAAATGTATTTAAATATAGCATTACCAATATAGCTTTGAAAGTTCCAAAAGCTTTTAAATTAAGCTCATACGCCGAATTAATGTGGTTTATTATGAAAATGATTGCATGAAATCAAACTTCCTCCGTATGTCACGAAAAATATGAATTATATTAAATATTGTGCAATTACTCTATACCAGAATTATACAATAACAAGTCTTTCCCGCGGCTTCGCTCGCGTTCTAAAGGCAGAAAATCAAAAGAAATATTTTACTCCCGTTTCTGCAAGAACTAAACAACAATCATTTAAAATAAAAAAGCAAAACATAATTGACGACACGTTTGGCGCAGTTTGTAGTGACCCTACTTTCTTGCACCAGCGGTCGCTGGTTCTAGTCCCGCTGGGAACATTCATTTGTTAAACTCGGATGTTCGTACTCTAGTCATGGGTGTTATATTTTTAATATGTATGTACTTAAACTTATATATGTAGTATATCAACTGTCTGATATCCAACACAAGCTTCCTTCGTAGCTTACCACGGAACTAGATGGCGCTGTGTGTTATAGTGTAATAACATAATCGCGAGAAAACTCACAAATTAACTTTTCACATACACTGCAAAAAGTTCTAGAGTACTTTTGTACTTTCAGTTGATGTCAAAAATCTAAACTAGAATTTAAAACAACATTCCTACTCATATGTGCATTTGCTTATTCAGATATGAAAGTTAGACCAACTTATTATAAAGCATTTAAGGCCATCCGCAGGTCAACAAAACTCGACTAACCAGGTCAGGCAGTTGTAAGAATATTATACAATGTATGCGATCGACGCATTCACCCAACCGTAGCTTCCATTACGTTAGCGTTAATTGAAAAACCAATGAAAGCTAACAGAATTCAGGGTTCCCCATGCAAATATGTATACAATATACACATATTGTGTCAGTTATATCCTTATTTTTATATACGACCGAAGATCCAGAGGTCCTAAGTTTGAATTCCGAGTCTATTTAAGTTTAGACTTAGTTAGTAGTTTTTAGTTTTAGGCATAGTTTAGGCTTTCTATTTTAAATATGGAGGTAGGAACTGCCATCTGTGATACAGGCTCTGCCTAATACAGTCGGCATTTTGGTTTTGTAATTAGCTTATTGGGAACAACGGTACTGTGATGAAATGTAATTTTTGTTAATAAAGGTATTATTATTATTATTACTTAGGCAATTGCCGGTGTTTCACGCCCAGTCCCTGGATATGACAACTTGTTTCTCACCGAGTGATAGGAATAGAGTCACGACAGAAGACATGCCTAGTGCCTAAGTGGAGGTTGCTCCTACACTGTTTACACTGCTGTCAGCTGGAGCAACTTCCATCGAACACCTCCCTGTTAATGTATTTTATGTATGTATATTTAATATACTTATAATATGTATGTATTTAAACTTATATATGTAGTATATCAACTATCTGGTATCCGTAACACAAGCTTCGTAGCTTACCACGGAACTAGATGGCGCTGTGTGTAATAATGCCCTAACATATTATATTTATTAATGTTGGATGCTAATCAGCCACTATATAGATTATCTGAATAAACTCGCTGCTTTAGCGGAAAAATAAAAACATTTAATTTTGCAACCACTCTATATATTTTTTATTCTCTTTGGGTATACATAAACTGTTACTATTATCATGGCGATAACAGTTCCGTTAGGTTTACGTACGTAGCTTCCGGTTGTTCTAGGTAATGATCTAATAGATAGTACTGCAGTGCTTACTACAGTGACTACTGTATTAGTCGAAAAGAGGTTATCCAACAACTCACATTCCTTAATATTACATTAATATTAATAGAAATCTTTTGTTTTTTGTTTACTATTAAATAATGTCCTAGTAGGCAAATAAGTGTTGAATAAATAAAGTGTTTTAACTTATATAATCTCTATATAGTATAAAATAAAGTCACTTCCCGCTGTCTGTCTGTTTCTTTGTATTAGATCTTTGAAACTACGCAACGGATATTGTTGCGTTTTTTTTTAAATAGTAGAAATGTTTATACTTATAACTAGCAGAACCCGCGGCTTCCTTCGCGCTAAAATACGAACTACGAAGCTACGAAGCGAAGCGAAGGCGAGTTGCTAGCTTATAATTATATTATGAACAGTGTATGTATTATTATCCCTTACACGATTCCCTAAATTTCTCCCACCTGTCTCATACTTAGGGGATGATTTTTAGGGTTATCCTTTGCCTTTCCTATTCTCTATCTATCTCCCATAAGCGTAAAAAATAACTTACAAACAGTTTTATGCATATTTTAACATATTAGTATAGTATTACAATTTTAAAATAACGTATATTATAACTGTAATAATGACATCCTCTCCCCACTCTATACTGGCTTTTTGATTGTAGAAGCCACTTCTATGATAATTTAAAACAAGAGTGCTTCATAAAAGTTATTCCGTTATAGTCTAAAGTTACTTTTAGAAATCCATCAAACTTTGTGAGCTTTGATTTAGCTTATGCTGTTTTGTAGCGAAAAAAGTTCAACTAGTATATAGTTGTTTAAATATTTGCTTGTGCAAATAATAGCGAGTTCGAGTTTATATTTATAATAATATTATGTATGTACTTAGTTATAAACATTTGCGTGTAGTATATCAACTATATGGTGACCGTAACATAAGCTTCGAAGCTTGCTATGGAACTAGATGACGCTGTGTGTTATGATCCCAACTTTATAGTATTATTGAATTAAATGATAAACGAATTTTTTTTTTATTAAATGATATGAGTATTTAAATTCTTAATTGCTGGAAAATTTTCAGAATAAAGTGCCGATTAAAGGTCAGTTTCAGTCCGATATCGGTTAGATAAAGTTTTTTTATTCAAGAAATTAGTATTCAGACTTTCAGTATAAGTCAAGTCTGGTCTAATCAAAATCCAACACTAATTCTTATAGTGTGTATCAGTCCTTAACAACAAGTCTATTTATCACTCAGTATGTCACGGGCAGTTATTCGGGGACTCTAGGGACTATACGGGCTTAGACTGTTAAGAACCGTTTCACAAAGGTACACTTTTGAATAGAAAAATCCGACCGACCTTTCAGCCCGCGACATTTCACCAATGTATTATGTAATTTTATTTAATTTAACTTATGACTGAGGGACTAATTATTATTGTTGAAAATACTCTAATATATACTTGAAGATAAATATATGTTGGGACATTATTACACACAGCGCTATCTAGTTCCGTGGTAAGCTAAGAAGGAAGCTTGTGTTACGGATACCAGATAGTTGATATATTACATATATAAGTTTAAATACATACATATTATAAATACAAAGACCCTTGACTGGAGTACAAAAAACCGAGTTTAAGAAATGAATGCCTCCAGCGGGAATCGATCCCGCGACCGCTGGCGCAAGAAAGTACCACTACAAACTGAGCCAAACGTGTCCTTGAAAAAATATAGCTATCAAAATACTCCAGTAGTTTGATCGTGAGACTTTTTCAAGCCAACAGACAGACAAAAATGATATGTACATATTCGACTGAGTTATAATTATCACTACATAGTATAAAACAAAGTCGCTTTCTCTGTCCCTATATCCCTATGTATGCTTAAATCTTTAAAACTACGCAACGGATTTTGATGCGGTTTTTTTTAATAGATAGAGTGATTCAAGAGGAAGGTTTATATGCATAACTAGCGGATCCCGCGGCTTTGCCTGTGCTAAATCTAGGGAAGAGCTTAAGCGAAGCAAGGGCGAGTCGCTAGTTTTTCTATAATTACTTGATCAAATTATTTAACGAAGTTAAAATTTTATTATATTATGTATACATAATCCAACTTGTTTACTTTCAGTTAATGACTACTTTAAGTTAACTCGATATCGCTTAGGCCTTAACCACGCAATTTCGAACTGAAACGGTTATATAATGTACATTTGAATTAATTTTAATAAATAACACATAAAGATCTTAAAATTATACATAACACAATATATTTATTATATGGCAACTCTCAAACAACCGCATCGTACAAAATGCTCTAATGTACTATTACCATAAAAAGTAACCTTAATACCATGTATTAGAGTTCTGTATCCTTTAACTAGAACATGTATCTAAGTTTCAACATTAAACAAAACCAGACAAAGGTAGAAAACATTCGTACCAAATTAATAATGTATACGCACTCACCGAAATTAAAGGCTCAGGTGGAAACAGCGTATTGCAATTAAATGATTAGATAAATTTAATGTTTTCTAAGTGACTGTAGATAAAAAGATCAGTTTCATTTCTAAAATTTTTCCAAATTTTAATGAAAGACTTGAGAAAAACTGGCAAAAAAAACAGCTAGTTTAAAGCAATATTTAAAAAATGTAGTATAAAGTTATTCCAAATACTTAATTGTTAGATATTTATAGATGGGATTACCAACAATTAGCGTATTTCATCAAAATCTATCACTGTGTCTGTCTGTCTGTCTTTTTGTGTTCTGCTTCACACATTTTGTGTAACTGCGCATTAGACACAAAAATTCTGAAAACTACAGAATCTGTATCGATCATAATAACTATTTCAGTATCCAAAACATATTTGACATAAAAATTTGATTTAAAATATCATAATTATACCTTATCTTCATTTCCTCATATATTTTTTTCAATAAGAATTAAAAATATTCGCTTAAAGCTTTAAGACGGATAATTTAAAAAAATTTAAGATAATAATATACTATGTCATCTATACTAATATTATAAAGAAGTAAAGTTTGTTTATTTGTTAAGTTGTAAGGGGTAATCTCGGGATCTACTGAACCGATTTTAAAAATTCTTTCACCAATAGAAAGCCACATTATTGCTGAGTGTCATAGGTTATATAAAAAACCGAAAAATAAAATTTTTTTTTACGTGGTAGTCCGTTTTGCAAAGTGAATCGGAGAAAAAACGGTCGAATGAAAGCGTTTCTTACGAACGCTGCCTTAACTATGAAAGATATATATTTGAGTTCTACAGAAAAGATGTGGAGCTTAAAAATGCCTACAAAAAAGGGCAACAACAGCATATTATGTCTTACTTTTATATTTAAGTGACAAAAAGTAGTTTTTTTAATATTAGTATAGATAATTTAATTTTTAATTTTTAATGTTAATAAAATAATTTAAATTATTTAAACACTCTGTACTAAAAAAGGATTATTAACATTATGCCCAACGAAGTGGGCACGGGTCAGCTAGTCTTCATATAAAATCACTACCCAATATGTATCTAGGAGATTGAAAAACAAAATGATGGATCACAACAAACCCAAATACGAAAACATAAGTATGTTATATGTTTAGACACTGCCTCGGTGGTGTAGTGGCTAGCATGTACACGTACAGTCATACAACGAGAGGTCCCCGGGTTCGAGTCCCGAGTCGGGTCAAGTTAAGTTATTGACTCTTTCTGTTGAGTAAGCCTCAGTGTAACCGCCCGGAGTTGGGAAGTTGGCGGTTTGGCACCCCCGTGCCACGGAGAGCACGAACCCTTTTATCACCCTTAAATTGTAAGGTGGAAGAACCAACACTTTTAGATGCTAATTGTTTAATAATTAAAATTAAAAATGAAATCGCTATTTTAGCTATCTACCGTCCTCCATCGTTTTTAATTTTAGATAACTTCTTAAACTCGCTTTGCACAATCCTAGCAGACCTATCTTCTTTTAAAAATATAATTTTGATTGGAGATATAAATATAAATATTGCAGATACTAACTATAATTCTAGTAGCTATTTGGAAACTCTAGCCTTCAGTGGATTGATACCTGCATATTATTCTCCCACAAGAGGAGATAGCTGTCTAGATCATGTAATTTTGAAAACTAAACTAGAAACACTCACATGTTTTTTACAGTCAGCAATCACAGATCATGCACCTATTCTTTTCTGCCTAAAAAATGATCTTAAAGTCATTGAAAAAAATGCTTTAATGCTTACAAAAATAGACTACGATAAGATGCGAATTGAAAGCGAAAGCATTGATTACAATCAGATATATAATACTTATGATATGAATGTTAAGATGAATATGCTCATCGATACAGTACAAAAACTTATCCAAAATAATACTACACTTACTAAGAAATCTCGGAATAAAACTCCTATCAAGCCGTGGATTACAGTTGGACTATTAAAATGTATTAAAAAAAGGGACAAAATGCATGTTAAACTAAAAAAACAACCAGAAAACGAAAGTTTGAAAGTAGCCTACACAAGATACAGAAATGTTTGTAATGATATTTTAAAAAAATGTAAACGACAATATGAACAGGAATCACTTAAAAATGCAGGAAATGACAGCAAGAAGTTATGGAAGACGCTAAAACATATTACAAATTTAAATAAAAACACCTCCCAAGCTAAAGATCTGCTAACAATAGAAAAAAACCCGAAAATGTCAGTCAACACAATTAATAAATACTTTGCTAACATTGGCGCAGAGTTGGCAAGAAAAATCCCTGTAGTGACCCTCCCAAAATCTTCAACTATTAAAAGCACCTACACAAGTAGTAATTCATTCGCACTATATGAAACTACAGAAGAAGAGATAGATAAAATCATAAAGATCCTTAAATTAGATTGTGGGGCCGGATGGGATGGGATTACTGCCAAATCACTCCAGACCATAAAGCACTCTATAGTACCAGTACTAAATTGGCTTTTTAATCAGTGTATGCAGAAAGGAATATTCCCTGACTCTCTAAAAAAGTCAGTAGTAATACCTATATACAAGAATGGGAATAGAGACATTATAAGTAATTATCGACCGATTTCTATTTTATCCTCGATATCTAAAATATTTGAGAGAGTAATTAACACGAGACTCGTGAGTTATCTGGAACATAACAAGTTAATTTCTGACGCACAGTTTGGTTTCAGGAAAGGGAAATCAACTTCGGATGCTGTACATGCAGTTACTGATTTCATAGCTCAGAAACTTGATATGAAAAGCAAATGTCTAACCATCTTTCTCGACTTACAGAAAGCGTTTGATACGGTTTCGATCCCCAAACTAGTACACAAATTAGAAAAAATGGGAATTAGAGATTCGCAATTAGCTCTATTGAATAGTTACCTTTCTAATCGTACGCAAAGGGTAAAAATTGATGGACTGCTAAGTGAAGACACAAGTATAAATTATGGCGTCCCGCAGGGCAGTATAATAGGGCCAACACTATTTTTGTGTTATATTAACGATCTTTGCCAACTTAAATTAAAGAACTGTAAGATTACGTCATACGCCGATGATACAACGCTGACATTCTTTGGGGATACATGGAGCGACACCATTAATATAGCGCAAGATGGACTAAACCAAGTCTCTCAATGGTTATCAGAAAATTCTTTAACTCTGAATACGGACAAAACACGATATATGATGTTCTCAATACGCAATTTTGAGGCGGATAGAAAAGCTCAATATAAAATTGTTGCTCACTCCTGCCAAATTGAGAAAGACACGATTTGTTCTTGTCCATGTATAGAACGAGTAAAATCTTTTAAATACTTAGGTGTTACTCTTGATGAGAACCTCTCTTTCTCTGCACATATCAACAACTTAGCCCAAAAAGTAAGAAAACTTACATACATTTTTAAAAATCTAAGACATGTAGCTGACGCGAAATTATTAAAAACTGTGTATTATGCTTTATGTCAATCGCTACTATCATATGGTGTTTCAGCTTGGGGAGGCTCACATAAATCGATAATGCTGGAAGTAGAAAGAGCCCAAAGACTTGTCCTCAAAGTTTTATTGTTCAAGCCCCGTATGTATCCTACGGTAAAATTATATAAGGAATCAGATGTTTTAACAGTCAGACAATTGTTTATTCTTTATACTGTGTTAAGGCAACATTCACGAACCCCATACATTCCACAAAACGGTGCGACTAGAAGAAGAAACTACTCAGTTTGTAAAATAAATCCAACTAGAACTATATTTGGACATAAATTTTTTTTCATTCATAGGTCCCATATTATACAACAAAGTCAATAAAATCACATCAATATATAATTTATCTAAATCCTTGTGCAAAAAGACCATATCATGTTGGCTTTTAAGCCTTAGCTATGACGAGACTGAGGAGTTACTGAACATTCCTAACTAGTACACACACACACGCACACACGCGAGCACACACACACACGCATACACTCACACACACACACACACACACACACACACACACACACACACACACACACACACACACACACACACACACACACACACACACACACACACACACACACACACACACACACATACACACACACACACACAGGCATTATTATTGTTATTTTAGATTTTAGTTTTAGGTTATAAAACTTTAAAAATTGCTTTTACATTATTGTTCTTTCTCTTCTTATTAGTTGATAAAAAAATACTTTGTGAGAGGAGGAGCCAGGAGACTCATATTACAGGGCTTACCTAGTTTGAGCTCCTGTCTCCCACTTATATAGACTACCATCATAGTTTAATGTATACACTAATGTCAATTGTACGTGTGGGAGAAAATAAATAAATTATTATTATATATTATTATTATATATTTTAGATCTTAAGCATTTTCTCGATGAAGTCGACAAACACACCATATTCATCAAAATATTGGTGTTGAATCCCATTTTCATAATTACGTTTTTGGTGGGATATAATATATAACGTACCCATTTTAAGTAAAAGGGGTTCGTTACGAGTATATAATTCACTATTTCTTATAATACTTATATTCTAAGATTTACGCAAATATTTGGCATTTTCAATAAAACTATTTTTTCTGATTTATTTACGTATTTATTTTTCTTCTGGTTCCCGACATTTCAAATGCTTTACAGCAATCATGATCGAGGAAGGGACGTTCTCTACCACAGTATATACCTTATCTTTATAATCAATATACCGTGATAATAAAAATAAATCCCCGAAAAATCAAAAAAACATAACTGATTCTAGAATACAAATGTTCCAAAACAGCTAAAAAAACAATAGTATTTCCTAACTCGATCAAGCTTATCCCACCTAAAGTAATGTTACTCATATATCAAAGGTGAAGAATAGAGCACTTAAGTACTTAAACCTACTAAGTTTAGAGGTCGTACCGCTGGTTACTGTACCATATATTTATCAAGCTTTGGAATTTGGCAGGATAATGTTATTTCATAGTATACGCGATTCGATAGGACAATGATGTCACTATATTTCATTAAGGAGCTATTTGGTAGCAATTTTATTTAATCTAAGGGACAGTGACGAGAATTTTGGCATAACGAAATTTATTTTAGTTTATTGGGTCATTTTTATGATGAACTGACCTATATTGAGGTTTGAGTGCTTTTTAACTAATCAGCCATTCAATTTGAACCTTGGTTCTTTAATTAAATTACGTGGAAAAGTAAGTATAGTATATTGTTAGGTTGTAGGTAATACTTTCTTAGGTTTACGCGAATGTTTGACATTATAAATGAAACTATTTTTTCGGATTTTGTCGCGGATTTATTATGATTTTTGGTTCCCGACGTTTCGAATGCTTTACAGCAATCATGGTCACGGGAGAGACTAAGGTATTAGACGTCTCAGGGGGTTATATACTTGTTACAGACAGTGCCTTAGTAGGCCTTAGTTTCATTTATAAGGTTGTAGGTACTTCAATTTAATAAACTGAATGAGACTAAACTGTGCTTTAAATTAACAACACAATAATATTTTCTATGGCTTTTATACGTATTGAAACAACCAGTAGAGAATTACATTTTTCAGCTTTATTACCTATCTAAATCATTTACGTTTATTCTACAAAGTTAACTCTAAAATAGAATAACCGTAATTGTAAGTTTTTAAACAATGACAAATTTTAACTAGGCTCTTAGACAAAATGATATTTTATAATCAGTAAAAAATTGATAGAAATTGATAAATATATAATAAAATAATAATAATTCACCCCAATTCACCATCCCTCTTGTATTCGAGAGGGATCTTAATCCACCACACTGGAAAACTTGTTAGGTTTTCTCAGACATGCTGGTTTCTTCATGATGTTTTCTTTCTTCATAAAAAGAGTGATTATTATGATGACAATGATTTGTACATAAGAATATCAGTCGTGCAAAGGGCCAGATTAGAACCTGCATCACTTGGTTGTTCAAGCAAGCGGGTTACCAAGGGACTACCATTGCCACAAAGTAAACAGTATATTTTCTTTGAAGTAATATACCTTATAAGCTAGAAATCATAATAAAAAAATTAAATAAACTTGGTCTTAAAATAAAAATTAAAAAGTCTGGAGAGGGCCACCCTTATCACCTACCGGAATAAAAAATATTTTCAGAAATAAATCATAAAAATCAGTTTTTGAGTTATTCGATAACAAACAATGTGACACAAGATGTTTGTATTAGACGATATTTTTTTATATTAGATTATATATACCTACATTTTATTCCCATAAACATTACAGTTTTTCAATATCAATAGCGATTTTAATCTTATCTTGTCCAAGTCCCCTGAAGCCAAATCCACAAAAGCTTTACAATTTGCCCCTTTATCTCGTTTTTCACCAATTTTATTGCTCCCTGCATTTGCTCCACTATTGAGCAACCGCAGGGCATATAAGATAGATCTAGTGACCTTTAGTTGAATGCGATTTCGGATAAATTTCGCACATTTTATATGTTAACTTTTATATGAACTATAGTTAATCCATAGATATTGCAAATGCGCAAGTTATACTATGAGTATTTTTGTCTATCTGTCTTTCTACGCTTAATCTATACTAATATTATAAAGCTGAAGAGTTTGTTTGTTTGTTTGGTTGAACGCGCTAATCTCAGGAAAAACTGGTCCGAATTAAAAATAAACTTTTTGTGTTGGATAGTCCGTTTATTCAGGAAGGCTTTAGGCTATATTAAATCACACTACGACGAGCATCAATGAAAAATGTTGCAAAAACGGAAGAAAAATATTTCTTTTGATTTTCAGCCTTTAGAACGCGAGCGAAGCTGCGGGAAAGGCTAGGTAATAAATAAATAAATTTGGAATTGAGACCCTTGGCAGATCAAAAGATAATTTTTATCCTTTAAAAGGGTCAAAAAGGGGATAACATTTTGTATGGGGAATCCATTATTATTTAGGGATATAAGTTATCATACTCATATTTATACACATACCTTATATAATAATCATTGAATCGTACAGGACAAACCCCAAAGCTGGAATCACTAATCTCGTATATTTACATCTAAATCGATTAGAATATATGGCTACTATTCCTTTTTTTCGACCACTCGGCGATCATTGGTACAAGTAATATATAAAAGCTGACTAAAAGCACATGTAGATTAAAGTTCAAACGATTGAAATAGAACTAGAACTTTCCAATACAGTCTGAAATATCTAAAACCTGCATGAAAATATACCATAGTGTATTGTACACTTCCTGCCAAATCACTGAACTTACAAATTAAAGCGAGATTGTACAACCTCGGTTTTATAAAATGCTAAAAACGCAGTTAAAGCGTATAGTGTATCTACAAATTCTTCTTTAATTTCTCTACTTGTTTCTTCTTCTCTTTCTCCACACTTCAATACCAGTTTTTGGATAACGCGCTTGCTTGCACTACTAAGTTATGCGGGTTCGAATCCGGATTTCGCACCTCTGATATTTTCATGTGTGAATCTTTTCTATCATGAGTACCACTTGTCTTACGGTGAAGAAATACATCGTGAAGAAACCTGCATGTCCGAAAGAACCACGCCAGTTTTCGAGGACATATGAAGTCCACCAACACGCACTAGGCCAGCGCGGTGGACTATGGCTAGAATAACATTGTGTTTAATTAAGTATTAATATAATTCGGTTTTTAAATCTGTCACCCAAAACCGACTGAATAGATTTTGATGAAACTTTACAGAAATAAAGCTTATACTATATTATAATAATACATAATTCAACTGCGTACAGCTGCGGGAAAGCACTAATAAACTATAACCTTCATTATCTCTTCAGCACTATACCACTCAAACCATATAATAGCTCTTTTCGTGACTTTAGTTTCAGTGATCCGCTAACAAAAGTTTAGCAAAGCAATTAGAAGGGCAAACATTGTAGGCGTGACAGTTAATTAGACTGATCGTACGAACCGAATGTGAGTTGATATGGTACAAGTGAATAACGACTTGCTTGGATGCGTACATACAAATTTTTAATAATTCCTTAAAGTGTAAAAAATATATATGTTCAGATTTTGTGGCGGATTTATTTTGATTTTCAAAAATATCGGGAACCGAAAATCAAAGTAAAAATCCGAAAAGATCGTTGTATTTAAAATTTTACTACATTTTGTGCCACCGACTCGCCTTGCAGGTGCCAGTGAATTTACAGGGAGAGTCGGTAGCACTAATCGTGTAAAAATAAGCATATATTATAACAAATTATCCGAGAGGATATTACAATCAAATTAAATTAAATTAAATTATTTTATTTATTATTAAATTAAATTAAATCAAAAAAATTGAGTGTATTACAATCATCACTACCAACGTCAGTTTCACTAATTAGCAGTTAGGATTTTCTCGCGGCTTCGCTCGAGTATTTCAATGATATAATACCTTATCATTTTAAATTATAACCTGTGTTCTTCTAAATAATGATTAATGTTTCATAAAGTTAAATAAAAAATTATTTAGTTATTTTGGTTGAAAGAGAAATAAATATACATCAAAAAACCACCTCACATTTTAAATATTTTAATTTATTAGTATGATTAATCTTTAAAAAATTGTAAAACTTTGTTGTACTACTTACATTGTATAACCCCTCGAGCAGCGGAAAGCCGCCGGCGGCTTGGTGACATTACGTCTAAAAATTCAGTAAATAGTCGCGTAGCCCTTGGCGGCTTGGCCCGAGCATCCGACTTTGAATCCAATTTTCACTAAGACAGAGTTTACTTTTGTATGGACAACTTGTGTTCATTAGGTTGACTATTAAATTTTACGTAATGGTAATACTGCGATATACGCGGCAACTAAAAAATGACGCAATCAAATCAGTACATTATGACAGTTGGTGAGAGTGAGCTCATTGTGACAACTTGTTCGTGTGTTTTTTGTGAAATATAATAAGGTAAGGGCTTTATTTATTAATAACTATTGTGATAATTGTATTACTTGATAAATACGTAAGCTATTTATATATTGTAACATATCGTTTTAGTTGTATTTTTTACAATTTTCGTATTATATAGGCGGTTAAATTTCCCGCCTTGTTCAAGTGATTTCCGTGTGAATGTAACTAAATATCGCTTTATATACGTATTTACAATTAAAACAAAGCTATAGACTATATTAACCTAGAAATATCCGTTTACAGAACTAAGATAGGTAGTCTAGTTCTTCTATATTAATTTTTTTCCCGCCGCGCGGCATAAAGTCGCGTAAAACAGTAGCGCGGCGGGTGAGTTTATGAACTCTAATGTTATTAGTATAATTTTTTTGCGTTTCTCGAGGGGATAAAGCATTTTTAGATACGATTATTTCTGGCACTATGCAACTTTAAAATCTGTGTCTCGTGCCGAGAAGCCTTATTTAGTTTTGCAGAATTACTCCGCTCTCGTAGGTTGCATTGCGATGTCGTTTATTTTCTCAAGAAATCGAGATAAAAGAGCTTTAAAGTAATAATATGTTGTTAACTTAGGTAGTGTTTGAGATAAAAGTTTTGAAGCTTGTTGTGAATTTTTGTAGAACATTTATGAGTATTTACTGATAAATAGCTTTGAAGTATTCGTATGAAACATCAAAATGACGCTTTTTATTAAATCATATGTAACTATATGTATATAAAACTTCTAAGAAAAACACATTTTTTCTGTATCTGTCTGTTTATTCCCACAAATTTCTAAAATGGCTCAATAGATTTGGTGACACTTTCATTGTTCGATAGCTTAGGTTATAATGAGAAACTAGCTACGTTTGTTGAAGAAAAAGAGTTGAGGTTCTACTCAAAAAATTTCAACTTACTATAGTTATTTGAATAAAAACACAAATACAAGTATATTATTAATTAAATATAACTTTTCAACCAAATTCGATGAAAAATGAACAAAAACCTTGTAAATTTAAAGCCCAAAGCGCATAAATTAGAGCAAGTCTAAACTACCCCCATACATGCGTTAAACACTGAAATAGGCGGTTATAAATCTATGCAGACGGTTAGATAACCACATCCTATCGGCCTTAGTACTGAAAGTTATACGTAGTTACAAAATAACTAGTGATATATTTCTGCTTCGCCTGTCTTATTTTTATACACTAGCGACTCAATCTTGCTCTGCTTGGGTTTGTATAGATGAAATATTTTGAAGTAGTAAGAAGTTACCTATATAATACTTTCTTAGGTTTACGCGAATATTTGACATTATAAATGAAACTATCTTTTCGGATTTTGTCGCAGATTTATTTGGATTTTTGGTTGCCGACGTTTGATATGTATGGTCTCTCTCGTGACCGTGATTGCTGTAAAGCATTCCAAACGTCGGGAACCAAAAATCCTAAAATTTCATTTATAAGTTACCTATATGTTGAGCCGAATAACTATTTACCCGACTGCGCCAGAAGGAGGGTTATGCTTAGTTCAGTAGTTTTCTCGTGACGCGTTCCCAGGGAGAAAGACAAAAATGTAAGTTCGGCCTTTATATCGATTATAATGACTATTGCAATAAGATTTTAGGATTATATTGGATTCTAGGGTACCTGAGCAAAACAAGTGTATTTTTTTTTGCTATTACGTTCTGATAGAAAATCTTCGTCAATTTTGAATTGGTTGTTGTTAAGATTATAATCTAATATATAAAATTCTTGTGTCACGGGGTTCGAACTTGAACTCCTCCGAAACGGCTTGACCGATTCTCATGAAATTTTGTGAGCATAGAGAGCATAGAGCAAATGTTAAGGGTAGTCCACCCCTAAATTTTTTTTTTAATTTTTTACACAAAATTTTTAGTTTTTATTTTTTTATGATACAACATACAAAAATACATACAATCCTAAATTTTCACCCTTCTACGATCAACCCCTATTTTTCCAACGCGATTTTTTTAGCAATGAAATAAATGATCGCGGGCGAAGCCGCGGGTACAGCTAGCATTTATATAATCTTAAATTTCATAACGAAAAAATGAACTTCAATAAAAAATTAGCTTCAAAGTCGGTTTACTTTTAGTGAAGTAACTAGAATGGTTTTTAAAAAAATAAATGGAATGTTTTTAGTTTACTTTTTCTCTTAAAAGTATTTATGTATTAAATATAAAATTACTTTCAAGTATTCTAATAGAAGCGAAATTAACTTATAAAAATGTAATCTATCTTGATCAGGATTAGCTCTAAAATAAGTGAAAAGATATCGTACTTTTTATTGTACGGACGAAAGTCTAAATGAGAAATGTAATTAAATTTCATTTCATTGTTACGGCAATTTTTTTTATGGAGGAGACAAGAGACTGAGACTAGAAGTCTAATTCTAATGATTAGTCTGCTCGATAGTAGAAGTTCGAGCTTAATTTTTATAATTATCATTTAACTAAAGCTCACGTATGTTTGTTTGTCAAAATAAAATCCTGTCACTTAATTTTAAAACAGTTTATCCTTTAGTAATTGAGCTGTAATTTTGCATACACGGTTATTTGGGTAGCATGCAGGGCAAGCTAAGTGACGTCATAATAAATTCAATATGGCGGTATATTTTTATGCACTCCTATGGTATGAATCAACTAAAAAATAAAAAAATACTTAAGTAAATCAAATTCAATCAATTAAATACGATTACTATTTTTTATATTAATTTCCGTGATAACACTAAGGTCTTGTCTAACCCTCGTCAATAGCTATTTATATGTAGATTCACTCACAAAATAAAATTTAAATCGTATTTTGGTTCTCATATTGTGTTTTGACCTCGATGGCATATGGCAGCACTAGTATAAATATTTTGGGACATTATTACACACAGCGCCATCTAGTTCCGTGGTAAGATACGAGGCTTGTGTTACGGAAACCAGATAGTTGATATAAACATAAATATTATAAATATAAACACCCATGACTGGAGTACAAACTTTCGTGCACAATAAATAAAAACTCCCTGCGAGAATCGAACCCGTGACCACAGGCGCGATAATTAAGGTCATGACAAAGTAAGGCAAACGTGTCGTCAAATAATAGTAACTATATATGAATAAGATACATACAAGCACCATTAATACATAATGCTTACGAATTTATTTATTAATGTTTACTATTAGAATTTTCTCAGACTTAAACGTTACGTTATGATCTTTCCTTTCACTATTATTGAGAGTTGCGAAACCCGGGATTTTAACTCACTTCACTAGCACTTAAAGCAAACACAGTACATCTACTGTATTAGTGTAATTAACCTATAAATATCACGAGGTAGTGAATGGTGGATAAACTTCCATTATCTTAATTGGAATAGACCCTTGTTTGGGGATAATAGGTTCGGTTCCGGACGACAGGCAAATTCGAATAGTAAATATCGTCCAAATTAAGCTAATGCTAAATCTATTAGGCAAAGGTGAAATGTTCGATTAACACCTCTAACGTTAATTACTCGTGAAGTCACTTATGTTAAGTGTGTGTTAGAAAACATTTAAAATTAGCATTTATAACGGTGAAGAATTTTTTGAGGAAACCTGCATGTTTTAGAGAATCTAGCAAGTTTTCAAAGACATGTGTAGTCCGTCAACCCACAACAGGGCAGCGTGGTGGACTATAGCCTGTACCCCCTCATATTGAAGGGAAGCCCGTGCCCAGCAGTGGGACGTTAAAAAGGCTGAATATAAAATTGTTATTGATATGCTTTTAATAGGTAAGGTACCTATAGACATACATGAGTAAATCCCTACATTAGTAGGGATATATAAATATATAATATAAATGTAAATGTTAGTTGGCTTGTTACGCTTTCAAGCAAAAACTACTTAACCGATCATCATGAAACTTTGTACGCATATTTTTGAGGTATTAGAAGTAACATAGGATAGTTTTATTAAAAAAAATACGAAAGATAGAAAAAATGTTTGTCAATAAATCTCAAAATCTATTTCTTCAACAACTACTACTACTACTACTACTACTACTACTACTCGTTACTACGTTCCTCTTCAACGCTTTTATACAAAGAAACTTTTTGTAACTTTATGTTACAGAGAAATATTTGTTGTTGTATTTCAGTAAAGTATACTTTAAGTTTGTGAAACATCATTGTATGAAGCAATTTTTGAAGACTCATAATCCCAAGCAATAAAATATAGTTATCATATTGATTCATTTCTATTGTAATCATCCCTGATAAATATTTAATGGCTTCAATGCGAGCGAAGCCGCGGGTATAAGCTAGTTATAAATAAAACTTTTTCGATTTTTCGATCTTACGCGAATTTATTTTGGTATTTACCCTAATACTAAACAAAAATCAAAATCTATGAAAAATACATATTCCTAATACACAATTATATTATCTTACATAATACTGTTACATAACTAATAATAAGCTTGTTTTATGTGTTTAAAACAAGAGATAGTTTCAGAAAGCTTATTTCTTACCAGGGTCTTTGGTTGTATTCTTTAATTCCAGCTACAATGGTACAAAAGTAAATCAACAAACGTATTGTTTCTCTTGGAAATTGTAAGATTTGCCTATAAAAATGTAGGAGAGAAATTTTAAATGAGATTATAAGATTATGTGGTGGTTTGTGTCCGTAGCGAGTGGCTTTAGCTTAAATGAAACGTTTTTATATGAAATGTTGCTTAAAACTTACGTGGTTTTGAATTATTCTATTATAACTGGAGTGAATTGAAATAGCCCTAAATTGTAGAGATCTAAAGAATTATTTTCATTCTTTAAAAATTTGATATTCTACTCTTGATAAGGTTTAAAAATATAAAATTTAATATTTTAGCCACTTTAACAACGCGTTAACTCAGTTTGTAGTGATTCATTCATTCAGGCTGCGGTCGCAGGTTCGAGTCCCGGTGGGGGTATTAATTTGTGTGCTTATTTTTATAATATGTATGTGTTTAAAGTTATATATTGTGTTTAGTGCATCAAGTGTGTATCTGGTATTCGTAACACAAGCCTCGTAGCTTACCATGGAACAAGATGGTGCTGTGTGTTAATGCCTCAACACACGAGTACATACTCGTATGCATCACTTTAAAAATTCTACGCTATTTGTGGTACTTTCTGAGACATTTACGTCTTCTTTTTAATACATTATTGTGTTCAAAAATAATAAAGTCCCCACTTATATATGAGTAATCAAATATAAGTGGTAATATTAAAAAAAGAGAATAAAAATGAAGTCTAGTCTTGTATATTTTTCAACTGTTTCTCGCCGCTTTTCTCATGTTATTTCTTTGTGTATTCAGCTCCTATGCACGCACTTTGTATGGTAATCTAATCCTAAGACTCGTACAGTGAAGTTAAATAGCTTATAAATGTCTTCATGAAATAGACAAAAAGTACATATATTGAAGCAACTTACATAAAATCAAACAAAAAATAAACTTTATTGTTTATGTAAGTATCTACAACACAACCAAAAATTAAATATTATTTTATGAAGAATGCCTCTCGCAATAGCCCTACTAATTTCGAGGTAATTTAATTAATATAGCCTTAGGCTTTTTACAAACATGTAGATTAGCAAGGGTAGAAAATCTGCTCTCAAGATGATTTTATCTATAACCAATTGAAAAGAATTTCTAAAGAAAAAAAGTGCGTGTGTGCAAAGTACACATGTCAGAAGGAAAAAGTTCTTTAGCAAACTAATTTTTAAACCTCGTTTATATTTATACTAAATAACCCCGTTTAAGCTCGTCGAGAGAGGGAGATGGCGCGAAGGTCATACCCACGAGTTAGACAGAGTTAGAAATGTCACTGACTCGCGGTGGGCGAGATCTAACTAAGGCTAACTCTTCCCCATCTATTAGCGCCTGGTACTATGGACTTATTTTTTCGTTTCATCGAGTTTGAAATCACAACGATTCTAAAGAAGTTTCACTTCAAAAATCTTATTCAAACAGTTATCGATTACATATGTACCTACGTGGAATTTTTGTCTGTCAGTCTATCTATTTATCTGTCTACGACCGCAGCACGAGAAAACAACGATTTTAATTAAATTTAGTATTACACTTATAGCAAATTGGAAATTTCTACATTGGTCCAGATGTCTTCGAGTTACCGGTGAACTTACATAAAAAAGATTCCGAGTAATTGAGAATTTTCTCCTTTTTATTGAAGTCGGCTTAAAATACTAAAAATTAAAATGTGTGTAAGAGTGTGCGTCCGTGTGTCCTTTTTGCTTATGTAAGTTTGCGTGCGCGCATGCCTGTGAACCGATGGACAAACTTCGACAAAATTTAACACACAAATAGGCTATTATTATTATAATTAGTTACTAAGCTAACTTAGCTAATATGGCGCTGCCAGTTTATTAATAATAATAATAAATAAATATGTTGGGACATTATTACAACAGCGACATCTGTTTCATAGTTCCGTGGTAAGCTGCGAGGCTTGTATTACGGATACCAGATAGTTGATATACTACACATATAAATTTTAAATACATACATAATATAAATATTAACAACCATGACTGGAGAACAAACATTCGTGCTCAACAAATGAATGCCTCCAGCGGGACTCGAACCCGCGACCGCTGGCGCCGAAAGTAGAGCCACTACCAACTGAGTCAAACGTGTCGTCGTTATTTCATATCTATATTTTTTATTATAGAATTTACATTTCCTTTCCAGAAAGCCTGATCCATCTCAATGGCATAAGCTGTCAGGCGATGTGTTGTTCACGCACGCTCCGCGGGCGCGTAATATGCGCTCGCTAAACGAGACTGCCTGCGCAGCGCTCTTAGACGACGTGCGCTGGGACGAGCCGACCAGCGTGGCAAGCCTCGCCATACTCGCTCTCATCGATGTCCTTGTTATAGCTGGTAAGATTCTAAAAGCCATCTATAAGCCAAATTAAAAAAAAATGTTAAGGAACGTTTGTGTAGTAAAGGCTATTCGATTAACGATTTTTTAGAAGACAGTACGCCTTAGGAATGATTTAATCGCCGCCAGGCTATTTCAACATATTATACGATTATTGTTAATTGGCAATTTAATTTGAAAAAGAGAAGAGAAAAAAATAGTCCCGCTGAGTTTCTTTCGCCAGTTCTTCTCAGGTCAGAGGTTTCTTCTTTCCGAATTGGTAGAAGACTCATGAGTTCAGTAAGAAATTGTAACAATTTTTATGCTGAATAAAATATTTTGATTTCATTTGATTTGATATACTAATATCATAAAGCTCGATGTTAAATTATAGCCATAGTATGATTGATGTTTGTGATACTCGTGACAATGTGAATAAACTAATAAATGAACTAAGGGCGGACAGCTAAGGGCGGCGAAAGAACAACTGCTTACATTGCTCCACGGTGTATCATTAATTTAATTTGGAGGCAAATAGATTGCCTCCAAATTACCAGTAAAAATATAAAGTCAAAATTACAACATTATTTTTTGTCCTGTACTTAGGATAAAGTTAAGTAATCTATACTAATATTATAAAGCTGAAGAGTTTGTTTGTTTGTTTGTTTGTTTGTTTGAACGTGCTAATCTCAGGAACTACTGGTCCTAATTCAAAAAATTTTTTCGTGTTGGATAGTCCGTTTATCGAGGAAGGCTATAGGCTATATTACATCACGCTACGACCAATAGGAGCGAAGCATCAATGAAAAATGTTGGCAAAAACGGGAGAAAAATGTTTAGCTTGATTTTCAGATTTTAGAATGTGAGCGGAGCCGTGGGAAAGGCTAGTTATAAATAAATATGTTTGAACTTTGGACATTATTACACACAGCGCCATCTAGTTCCATGGTAAGTTACGAGATGTGGTAAGCTGTAATGTTCTGTGCGACTATGCCATGGTGGTCAATCTCATTGAGATACTCGCAGTTTTGTGTCTGCTATTGCACTCTCTATTCCTGTCACTCTCATACTCCGGTGGGATGACACTCGACCAATGAGAGTTAAGGCGCAGGGCCAACAGGATGTGCTCTTCGAGTCACAGGGTGACACATCGCTAACTTCACAACTACAGGCTGTTACTAAACAGATAGACTCAATAACTAACTTGGCCCGACTCGGCACTATGCAACTCTAGGTCATTATCTATCTACGCGTTAAATTTTATCCAAAACCATTCATCTGCTTTTAACCGAAGGTGTAATAGTCCGATAATAGTGTAGGGATAGATGTTAACGAAGGGATAAATTACACAGTGGTCGGATTATACAATAATAATCAACTAAAATCAATGTTATTATGCCCTACCTGCGTAAGCGAAACTCAATTAACACGTCAAGCGTGTTATCTTGTGTGAAAGTTTTGGGCTTGGCAACTTTAGCGTAATAATTAAGCATTTTGCTCTAGTTTGCATATAACTTTATAGTTCTAATTCATTCAGATTTGTTTCTATGTACATATATAGTGACCCATTCCAAAATAACTTTTTAACCGACTTCAAAAAAGAAGAGGTTCAGGTTTTTACGAATTTAATAAAAGACTGTGTCTCATCTTTTATATACTTCATGTATTGTAAAAAATAGATTATATCAATTTTTAAAGCAAAAATATCACGAAGTTCTCCAAGCTTTAAAACAAATTACCATTTTGGTAGTAGTATGCGAAATACTATAACTTGGATTTTTCCGAATTAATTGACAAATATTGTAACAACTATTGTTGTATTTAGCGATTTTGGATTAAAGATAATAGGCAGTATCAGAAACAGCTATATAATAAAAAAAATAATCATCTCAGACCTTAGTCTCTCCCGTGACTATGAGTAAAGTACTTGAAACAAAAATGAAATTTAGCAAAAAAACAGAAAGGCTTAAATCGTCAAATATTTGAGTAAATCTAAGAAAGGATAGAGGAATTTGACTTCGATAAACATTGGATACTGTTAGACATAGCATCGCAATTCCCTAAATATCGCTCCAGCCCGACGTGACTCGTGAGTATTCGCAAATAAGGGTTTATTTTATTGACTGACTAGCTTAGCTTTAGCGTTAGCGAAGAGGTTACGCTAGTAGACATTAATAAAATGTCTACCTCCTCTTTTTTTAAGTCGGTTAAAATATAAATCGGTCCAGCCGTTTCAAAGATTACCCGAAACAAACAGACAGACTTAATTTTAAATAAAAAACAGACATTCCAATTTCATTTATATGTATAGATTAATACTGAATTTAAGCTTACAAGCTTTAAATAACTTGCAGTAAAAAGCTCTTTGTTAGATACGGTTGTGGTTACGTCGCTCTCTTATTATGAGATCGTTTGGAAAGCCGGTTTGAATTCCGGGCCTAACACATTTGATATTTTTATGTGCCAATCCTTTCCCACGTAATTTACACTTGTTTTATGTTGAAGAAAAAATATAGTGAAGAAAGCATGTCTAAAAGAACTTAGTAAGTTTACGAAAGACCTGTGAGACACCCGCATTTGGGCAACGTTGTGCACTTTGGACTAACCTTCCCTGTATTGAAGGCAGACTAGCTGTTAAAAAGTGACAGCGTAGCGTGAACATTAAAAAGGGTCTGAATTATACTCTAAAAATTATCGTTTAACTTATCAAAATTAGCAATCTAGATTATAAGAAGTTCCACACAAACCTATTGACTATCAAACAACAGGTTTATTGAATAATAGGTAAGGCTTTGTTTACATTCCCATAATTTGTATTTTTTCCAATAATACCTCGACCGTAGCAATACCGATAATATCTTGTTCAATTATTTCGCTCTTCAATTCCGTCGTCAATAATGCCCTGATTTAAAACGTCAATCTCACCCTGCAAGTCGTCTCATCAAATCGATAAAGCTTCTTTTGCTGACTCAAGCATTAACTTAGACTCAATACTATTTAATTCCCTTTTATTAATATAGTATATCCTACTAATATTATAAACGCGAAAGTTTGTAAGTATGGATGGATGGATGTTTGTTACTCTTGCACGTAACAACTACTGAATGGATTTTAATGAAACTTTATAATAATATAGCTTATACATCAGAATAACACATAGGCTACAATTAATAAAGATATTGTGTGAATTGTCTAAAATATGACGATGTGTCAAGTAAGTAGTAAATATTTTTACCATCTGCGAGCTATTCTGACGTACGCTGCCAAAACCGCTAGAGTTACACATATGTAATGTATGATGGAAATGTTTATCTTAAACAAGCGACTCACCCTCACTTCTCTCGGGTTCGTCCCTAGATTTAGCGCGAGTGAAGCCGCGGGTTCCACTAGTAAACTATACATAAAATGATTAAAAGCTTTACAAATGATAAAACTATCAATAATAATTAATTATTAATGCTAATTATATATTTTTAATTATTATTACAAATTTTTATTCTTACTTCCGCGATACTCATTTTTCCAATGTATTGACCTTCCCCTCAGTTACGTGTAAAAAAGTTTTACTACAAAAATTAGGTGAATCAATTCACTATAACTTTATTTCGTTAGGTATTGTGAGATAATTATTCAAATGAGTTAAACCTCACCTAATGTACAAAAATGCACGATAAACTAATATTCCAAATTTTTATTAATATTAAATATATTATGTTGTTATAAATGATAAGGTCTCCTTTCAATACGAGGGAAATCAGGCCATAAATCCACACGAGCGAAGTGTGATTTGCCGGACAAGTCTTTCGAAAACTTGCTAAGTTCTCTCAGACATGCAGGTTCTCTCATCATGTTTAACTTTACTGTAAGACAAGTGTTGTTAGAAATGATTCGCAAATCATATTATCACAGGTGAGAGACCCATATTTGAACCTACTACACTCGGTTAACCAAACCATCCTTTATCTACTAACTAACTAATATTATAAAGCTGAAGAGTTTGTTTGTTTAGTTGAACGCGCTAATCTGAGGAACTACTCGTCTGAATTGAAAAATTATTTTTGTGTTGGATAGTCCGTTTATCGAGGAAGGCTATAGGACATACATACATCAATGAAAAATGTTGAAAAAGGGAAGAAAAATATTTATTTAGGTTTTCAGCCTTTATAACGCGAGCGGAGTAGCGGGAAAGGCTATTAGTACAATATAAGAAGTCACAGATACTTTGGCACAATTCAACGAGAGCGAGACCCAAGATAGATAAGGGCGTTCATCAAAATAGAAACTTCCCAATGGCCGAGGCATTCATTCGTGACCGCAAACAGATGTAATCTGCTAATGGAGACCCGATTCACTTCACCTAGTAAAATGAATACGCCTACGCTTTTGAGATGCATTTGGATCGTTTCGACCTTGTTATGAAGACTAATAACGTTTCTTGTCAGATTCAAAGTGGGCTTAGTGATACCTTTGATTCTCATTCACAGTACACACCACTAATCCTTAATACTACACTAGAGTGAGTTAACCTCGCTTCACTTGCATCTATACATGTTTTTATACTATTATTTAGAAAGAAAACGACGCACACACACACTTTAGTTTCAGTATTTTTACCGACTTAAAAAAGGAGAAAGTTCACAATTCCTTGGAATCATTTTTTATGTAAGTTCACCGTTAACCCGAAGACGCCTGAACCAATGTAATTTTATTTTGTTTCAAAGGGTATAATATACTTCTCAGTTCCATTTAAATTTAATCGAAGTCAGTCGAGCGGTTTTTGAAAAACTACAAAATTTAATTTAAATTTGTACATTACTTGTATATGTGTATAGTTATAAAGACTTTTATTCTTTTCAAGAACAATAATTAGGATTTATCTTTTTAAAAATTTCGCATAATAAAAAAAATTGTAACAAAATCTTACTACGTTTTATGATACCAACTTATGTTGAAATATAAAACAAATTTTTACACTAAACTAAGGCAACTAGACTATTAAAGCGTTTCGAAGACCGAGTTTAATACGCATCTTGTGCTTTCTCAAAGCGAAGGTTGCACTGAATAAAATAGGGGCAAAGCGGGTAAAAAGGGAACGGTTGGTATTAACGTTCAATGAAATATACTATTTTTTACTTAATAGGCTTATTAAAAAGTTGTATGCTTTGATAACTTAGTGGTAACGCATTCAGTTGCGCGTAAGTGAAGCGGCTTCAAATTCCGAGTTTGAAATTTTATGTACAAATTATTTGTTACATAATTACCACTTGTCTTACAAATAAAAACGTTGTGACAAAACCTGTATGTCTGAGAGAACCTAGCAAGTTTTCGAAAGACATGTGAAGTCCACCAACCCAACCCGCAATTGGGCAGCTTGGTGGACTATGGCCCGATTATATTGAAAAAAGCCTCTTATGGCAGGAAGGGCCATGCCCAACAGGGCCTACATACATACGAACATGTACACAATAAAAGCGGACATCTTATGTATATTCTCAGACTGCTTCATGCTGTTGCCTTCACAGATTTAGATTAACTTCAAAAATTGATAGATTTTGATTTAGAGTAACGATATCTAAACTGTTATCCATACTGTAGAAGTTTGTGACAATTGATATATAGATGGATGCTTTTTCCTCAATCGGTTTGAAATTTGGCACAGAAATAGATTAAATTCACTAGGGACGAACCCAGAATGAGGGAGAGTATAGTATATAAGTAACCTAATAATAGGTTTAGGTGTATCTCTTAATTACTAGTTATTTACACGAGTGGGAAGTAAATTAAACTTCGGAATCAAGCTTTATTCTATCTGTAGAGTAAGGCAAATAGCGTCACTAATTTACATTCAAATGAATATGTCTTTCACTAAGTGACTGTTTCTTAGTGTAAGTTTAAGGACGAAGATAACTTTCTCGCTTATAAATGTAATTTATTATTAAAAAATGATTTTAAATGTATAAGAAAAAATCGTATCTGAAAGCGCATAAGTTCTCGAAAAACATGTAAATTCCAAACTCGGCCAGCAAAGTGGACTATAGTCTGAACTCTCGTTGAAGGGAAACCCATTTCCAGCATGGGATATTAAATAACATCCTCATTCTCAAAGTCGGTTGAAAAAGCTCTTGACGAAAATACTGTTTTATTAAAAAACTATATTTCAAATCAAATCAAATCAAAATATTTTATTCAGCATAAAAAATGTTACAATTTCTTACTGAAAGTCGAGCAAGTCTACCAGTTCGGAAAGAAGAAACCTCTGACCTGAGAAGAACTGGCAAAAGAAACTCTGCGGGGCTAATATTAAAATCATATTATATCTTAAACATCTGATATAATTAATATATTTTAGCCTATCTTATTTCGGCAAAAGCACTCATTTTATGTACACAAACCAATCGCCCGTAAGAAAATTCTGTATTGAATAAAATAGAATGCAAAGCGGCACAAAAGGGAAACGGATGTCATTACCGTTTTACGGTCTTAAAGATTCTTGGCTATTATTATTTTATAATCGACTTATCCCTTATGTAGAGCTACAAAGAAAGTTTACTAATATGCTTTTTTGCCTATAACTTCTTCACGTGGTAAAGGCTGGACTGATTCGGATAAAGTTTTGTACATATATAGATAGCTGATAGATTATGACTAACTATAAGCTATATAAAATGTTTAAGTCATTTATAAATGAAACTATCTTTTCGGATTTTGTCTCGGATTTATTCGAATTTTTGGTTCCCGACGTTTCCAAATAAATCCGCAACAAAATCCGAAATGATAGTTTCATTTATAATGCCAAATATTCGCGTAAACGTAAGAAAGTATTAAGTAAGTCCCTTTTTTTCTTTATCATGTTTATTTAAACTATACTGTAAATATTACCCGCGTCGTTACTAACATTTATAAAATCTTGATTTCATTTGAAAAAAAAAAATATCTTTATTCCTACATTTGTATTACTGCCTCAGTGTTGTAGTGGCTTGCATACATCGAGAGGTCCTGGGTTCGAGTTCCGGGTCGGGCCAAGTTTAATTATTGAATCATTCTGTTTGGTAAGCCTCAGTAACAGCCCGGAGTTGGGAAGTTGGCGGTGTATTTAGGATCTCTCAGAGCACAGAGATTATACATAAATAAATTACATGGACGAAACCATGGCTAATGCACTATTTTATTTTAATCTAAATTTATATTATTTTTAAACTGGAATAGTCAAATTGAACACATTAGAAAAAAACTAACTTCAATGAGTGGATCAATTCGAAACCTAGTCCGATGTATTCCGAGAAAATTGCGTTACACCATTTACAACACTCTGGTCAAAACCCACCTACTATATCTCATTGAGGTTTGGGGAAGTGCCACCAAAACAAGACTAGAAGAACTCCAAATATCACAAAATAAAATAATAAAAATTCTCTTTTGTTACCCCTTGCGGACATCTACCACAAAAATTTATAAAGGAACTAAAATTATAAATATTCGACAACTATATACTTACAATACATGACGTATCTTCATCAGAAAAGCCCTCAATAGAAATATAAACACAAGTATTAATTTTGCTAAAATAAAAGAACACACTAAACGAAGCACCCGACGAGCTAGCTATATTGTCTTACCCAAAACTAGAACATCTTATGGTAAAAAAACCCTAACATTTGAAGGAGCACTACTTTACAATAAAATACCAGCACACATAAAAAATGTACACTCATTTAATGCATTCAAAACCAAACTAGCTGAACATATAGTAGAACACTCACTTTAAAAAATAAGCCAATGCGTTAAATGGGTACATCCGTTTAGTTAACGACGAATATGTTATACCTATTTTATAAACTACTTATGTGTATTCTCATGTAAGCGACTTTATATATGTCTTTTTTGAGAAGAAATGTCTATAAACCTAAACGTATTATTTTATAAAAAAGGTAAAATTTTGTTTGAATACGCCCATCTCAGGAACAATTGATTTGAATATGTTTTAAGCATAAGGTAGTCTGTTTATAAAATATTTTTACTGAAGCAACTCTACTTACTTCTTTTAACAATAAAATCTTATTTATGTTATGTTACAAAAAAAATACAAATTTGTTACTAAGAATCTATTATAATAAATATTAAATAATATTTCTAAGTTCGAAAAACCGTTAAAAACCTTTATTAAATTTTCTTGGAAAGCTTCTGTCATGTCATAGTTAAATAAATCAAATGTCGTTGCTAGCTTTACACAGTTTTTCTGATTAGCATTTTATCAACCATTATTTCTTAACTTGCCTTTGGGGAAAGACGTTATTATTTTTTATTATTAGAGATAAAAATGTTTTTTTATTTATATCTGTTATAATAACTTAGACTATGTATTTTTTTTATAAATTTTGTATGTGTCCATTTTCGGTACTTTATGGTACCATAAGCGCTGTACTTATAAATAAATAAATAATAAATATGTTATGAAATTAACATTGAACCATCTAGTTCTATGGTAAGCTACGAGGCTTGTGTTACGGATACTAGATTGTTGATAAACTACACATATATAAATTTAAATACATATATATTAGAAATATAAACACCCATGACTGAAGTACAAACATTCGTGCACATTAGTATGTTCGAAATATCGGGAATCAAAAATCGAAATACATCAGCAAAAAATCCGAAAAGATACATTTACTAAGGGTTAAATCAATCAAAATCGTTACAGTCATTTTGTTGCTAGCTGTGAATAAAGCACACTCGAAAATCTTCTTAATATAATAAATTCTCCTTTTTATTAACCGACTTCAAAAAGGAAGAGGTTATATATACACCGATTATTTATACTAAGTTTTTAATTATTTATAATAATAATAATAATAACCTTTATTAACAAATAATTTAATTTATACTAAGGAATATATAAAGATGAAATGTTTATTTTCTGTTGATTGGATGAACGTAATTCGAAACCCTTCCGATTCAAGAAATCCCTTTTGAATTTTATAGCTCTTTTTTTTGAAGAAGCTTATGGGGTATGTTACATTCGACCCGAGACCATTATATAAGGGTGGGTTATGGGGCTACCATACGAGGCAGCCTTTGTAATTTTTAGTAAAAAAAAGTTAACCATGTAACTAATCAGATCTTTGAAACTGTCTATATAATAAAGGACTGTTGAAGCCGACAATAAAGGCTTTGCTTCCGTTTTTCCGTTCCATAGTGTTTGTTTCCAACGACACGCTTGGCTCAGTTTGTAGATTACACATTCTGCACCAGCGGTCGCTGGTTCGAGTCCCGCTGGGGGCATACTTCAGTCATGGGTGTTTATATATATAATATGTATATATTTAAAATGATATATTATGTGTAGTATATTAACTATCTGGTATCCGTAACACAAGCATCGTAGCTTATCGTGGAACTAGATGGCGCTGTGTGTAATAATGTCCCAACATAGTCCACTCTGCTATCAAAAAACCAAAAAAAAAACACTTCTGTTTCAGAGATAAGCTCGAAAAATACAAAATGAGCGCCGCGGGACACTTTAATATGTAAAAAGTAAATAAAAACTGTAAAGCAAATTCGCTTCCCCTCAACAATAGAAAGCTTTATAAACACCGTCTATAACTCTAATGAAATTCTTTTACAGTATCCCAAATCCCGGTATTTGTAGTAATAGAAACAAATCTAAAGAAATCTGAGAAGATATCAACAAACTGGCTTGAGCTTTATCAGAGCTTATTATTGCGTGTTTACGATGTTAATGTAAGCTTGCGATGATACTTTTATGTGTAAGCTTTAAGCTAATATGTTATACGATTTTCTCAAATGAGTTACGAACAAAAAATAAATTTAGTTTAAATTTTACATTACTCATTTATACTCCTAACCCAGCGGTAACGCGCTGGCTCGGATAACCGAGTTATGTGGGTTCAAATCCAGGTCTCGCACCTCTGATATTTTCATGTGCGAATCATTTCATCATGATTACCACTTGTCTTACGATGAAGGAAAACATCCTGAGGAAACCTGCATGTCTGAGAAAAACCTAGCAAGTGTTTTCGAAAGACAGATGAAGTCCGCCAACTCGCACTAGGCCGGCGCGGTGGACTATGGCCTGATCCCCATCGTACTGAGGGAGGCCCGTGATCAGCAGTGGGACGTTAAAAAGGGCTAATGATGATGATGATGATAATGAGATAGACTGCCAACTAGCACATAAATTCCTAATAATAATTAAATTATAAGTGTTTTAAGATGCTTCTAGGAACAAAATCGAGCTTATCCAAAGCTACTAGCCAACACGTAATCGCTACAAGTTAATATGAACTCATTAGACAAGTAAAATCCTAGATAAACCACTATTTCAAAAACACATGTTACAACGATTTTCATTAGTCCCATGAGATTTATGGATCTGGGCAATAACCTACGTCTTCTAATGCCTTTCTTAGAAGAACGCCATTTTCATCATTTTGTCATAAACAACGTGTGTGGTAAACCTTAATTAGGTGTAACGTTTGGGAATAATAATTATTTGTAATATTCATTAATTACTAGCGAGTACCGACTCTCGTTTCTCTCGGGTTGTTCCCTAGTGAAAGACAAATCAAATCTTTCCCATGGGTACCGTACATTTTAGACTGGTTTGAAAAGCAACTTAAATAGGAACTTTGCTCGACTATAATCTATTTTTGTTCTAAGTTTAATTCAGATTTTTTCAGCTTTCTGTTATGATTAAGTAATAAAAATCCAAACAACGAAACATTTACTATATTTATGGGATTTCTATTAACTAATTTTCTATAGAAAATATTTAAGACGAAGTTGGTTCAAAAAAAATTACGTGGCTTAAATCTGTGTTTTTTTTTGTAGGACTTATACCTTAAATTTTATTTCAGCATTAATTATTAATAATGTATTAGTACACTATAACAATTAGTATGATTTTTTTTATTTATTATCGCCTTTCTAATAAAACCAGTTTAGGGCACTTTTTTTATAGGTTGGGACATTATTACACACAGCGCCATCTAGTTCAGTGGTAAGCTACGAAGGTAGTTTGTGTTTCGGATACCAGATAGTTGATATACTGCATATATAAGTATTAAATACATACATATTATAAATATAAACACCCATGACTGGAGTACAAACATCTGCGTGTAACAACTGAATGCCCCTAGCGGGACTCGAACCCGCGATCGCTGGCGCAAGAAAGTAGGGTCACTACAAACTGCGCCAAACGTGTCATCTACTTTGGTTGGAGAGTTTCAAAGTCTATAACAATTTTGGTGTTTTATATATAAGTATAGATTTGAAAAAGTCTGGTATACTAGCCATATTAGAAATTGACGAAAGACAGTGAAATATCTACGACTATATTTACCATACCATGCATTGGCCGTCATTCTCACGAGAGCTCCATCAGATTATAATACCAATTCAATAATCAAAGACTGTATCGATTCAGTTATCACATCATCCCCTTTATGCTCTTTGAGGCTTTAACAAACATTTCCACTACATAGCATGTATACATTGAAAATTTGTTATAAAAAATTAAATTTGACGACACGTTTGGCGCAGTTTGTAGTGACCCTACTTTCTTGCGCCAGCGGTCGCGGGTTTGAGTCCCGCTCGGGGCATTCATTTGTATAACTCGAATGTTTGTACTTCAGTCATGGGTGTTTATATTTATAATAAATGTATGTATTTAACCTTATATATGTAGTACTAGCGACTAGCCCTCGCTTCGCTTGGGCTTTTTCCTAGATTTAGCACAGGCAAAGCCGCGAGATCCGCTAATTTTGCATATAAACCTTCGTCTTGAATCACTCTATCTATTAAAAAAAACCGCATCTAAATCCGTTGCGTAGTTTTAAAGATTTAAGCGTACAAAGGGATATAGGGACAGAGAAAGCGACTTTGTTTTATACTATGTAGTGATATCAACTATCTGGTATCCGCAACACAAGCTTCGTAGCTTACCACGGAACTAGATGGCGATGTGTGTAATAATGTCCCAACATATTTTTTATTAAATAAATAAAGCTATACATTTAAATGGCTAATATGTAAGTAAATTCACGAGAAAACCCGTTAGTTTAAACGTTAAATTTTCGCGTAAGTCTAGGAAAGTATTATGATAAAATATACTTAATAAGAAAATAAGAAATACTATAGAGTTGCCTGAAAGCCTTTAAAAGATCTGTTCGATAGAGTCTCTAATTTTCAAACGGTTTATTTTCGTAAGGAAAAATAAATATGTATTAAAAATCGTAAAGTAATTTTATTACTCTGGAACATACATTACATAATATTTTATAATATACTAGCATTCCCCGCGGCATCGCCGCGTTTTAAAGTCCGGGAACCAAATTCTTCGCAGAACTAACGCCCGCCCTTCCCGTTTTTGCAACATTTTTCTTTGATGCTTGTAACGTGATATAATATAGCCTATAGCCTTCCTCGATAAAGGGAGTATCCAACACAAAAAGAATTTTTCATATCGTACCAGTAGTTTCTGAGGGCATTCAACCAAACAAACAAACAAACTATTCAGCTTTATAATATTAGTATAGATATAAATAATCACGAAAAACAATGTTTGCACATAAAATTTCTAAAAATAGAAGTACAAGTAAATCTTCATTACTCCAACAAAGATTTATTATCATCGAAAACTTTGTGTTATTCATCGGGAAGTTTTTCAATAATTTTGAAGAAGTTGTCAAAAGCATCTGATGTCGATTAGCTTTAGAACATATACAGTGTGAATATAATTAGTCTTTATATAGCAGTTCTGAGGAATCTGATGACCTATTAAACCAAACAACTCGTTTGGCGCAGTTTGTAGTGACCCTACTTTCTTGCGCCAGCGGTCGCGGGTTCGAGTCCCGCGAAATATATAATAAATTTAGATTTTTAACCAGAATTTTGTCTTTTAGGAACTACAAATAAAGAAAGAGACTGAGTAAATATTTTTTCATGGAAAAGAGTGAAGTATTTCAAAAATTTTAAGCATTAAGTTACGAGTACCTTGAGCATGACATCCCCGCACTTGTCTCAAATCACCTCTAAAGTATCACCAAGAAGGTTTACAAAGTTACCAGAAATTGTAAAACTTTGTGGATTTATTTTTCGTGTGTTATTACTTATTCATTCACACACGCATCGAAACCGAAAGTTTTAATGTACTTTAATGTTCATATAAATCGGTAAACTTCTGTGATCACTTATGAAACGTTACTTAGTCCATTTAGTATAATATCAGGAGTTTGATTCCGCGTTTGTATCACTACATAGTATAAAACAAAGTCGCTTTCTCTGTCCCTATATCCCTATGTATGTATGCTTAAATCTTTAAAACTACGCAACGGATTTTGGATGCGGTTTTTTTAATAGATAGATTGATTCAAGAGGAAGTTTTATATGCATAACTAGCGGAGCCCACGGCTTTGCCTGTGCTAAATCTAGGGAAGAGCCCAAGCGAAGCGAGGGCGAGTCGCTAGTCAACTCGTATAAAACATTAAGTATTTTAATTATCCTAAAATAAAAGTAACTTAGTTACTAAATTACTCTTTATATCATCAGCTATTTGGCAGTGAAAATCCCATCAAAATCTGTCTAGTCGTGTCAGGGATTAGACTGAACCAACAGACAGAAAAAAATGTGTTTTTTTTTATAAGAACCATGTATAATTTAATAAACATTTAGTAATAAGCTAATATCACATATCCTTGAGTCATCGATCCCACAATCTCTTAAGACCAGAGTATTTAACCAGTGCATCCTACCCGTAATGACGTACGGAGCCGAAACGTGGACACTTACCGTGGGACTGGTTCACAAATTCAAGGTAGCTCAGCGAGCAATGGAACGCGCGATGCTTGGGGTTTCTCTGGCACATAGAATTCGCAATGAAGTCATTCGCCAGAGAACTAAAGTAACCGACATCGCGCGGTAGAATTAGCTCCCTGAAGTGGAAGTGGGCCGGTCATGTCTCCAGACGTACTGATGGTCGATGGAGCCGACACGTGTTAGAGTGGAGACCGCGTTTAGGCAAGCGTAGTGTAGGACGCCCTGCAGCACGATGGACCGATGATTTAAGGAAGGTGGCGGGCAGTGGATGGATGCGAACTGCCCAGGACCGGGATAGTTGGCGCTCATTAGGGGAGGCCTTCGTTCAGCAGTGGACGGCAATAGGCTGATTGATTGATTGATTGAAAAAGCTAATGACTTTGCAAACAGACTTTAATTATTTAATTTATCTTTTTAGAATTATTTTTTTTCAAAGCTTTTCAAGCTATTTTTCAAAAGCTCATTGTATATATTATTTTTATAGAACTTTTTGTAATGAAAAATTCCATTCTATTATGTTTTATAGTACTATAGTAGAAGATGTTCCTAAAACAAAAAGATTATTGTTCGAGAAGTAACGTTATAATAGTCACTTTAAAGCATAAAAGGGAACGTAAGGAAACCAACTTCCACCCCAATATTATTGTATGTACAAAATATAAATAAAGTCTTAAAAAATCTCTACCAAAACTTCACTTTTATTCCTTCTCCATTATATCATTCAGCACAATGAAATATTTCTTTCGATGTTTGATACAAATTTGTTTTTCCATTTCGTCTCATAAAGTATTCACATATAAGGGATGGTTTGAAAAGGTTTATGATTTTAGTAATTACGGTTCAATTTTTGACGGCACGTTAGACGCACTTACGTTGTGCCAGCGGTCGCGGATTCGAGTCCCGCTGGGATCATGCATTGTTGAGAACATTGTTTGTACTCCAGTCATATCTATATTTAATCTATACTAATATTATAAAGCTGAAGAGTTTGTTTGTTTGTTTGGTTGAACGCGCTAATCTCAGGAACTACTGGTCCGAATTGAAAAATTCTTTTTGCGTTGGATAGTCCGTTCATTGAGGAAGGCTATAAGCTATATAACATCACGCTACGAACAATGGGTGCGGAACATGAATGAAAAGTATTAATTGAAGCCGCGGAAAATGCTAGTAATACATATGTATTTAAAGTTATATACGTGTAAAGATTTATACATATTGTATCTGTAACACTAGCCTCGTAGCTTACCATGGAACTAGATGGCGCTGTATGTCACAACATATAAAAAAGTATAAAGCGTGTTGGCCACCACTCCCTACCAACCAACATAACCTTCCCACTTACAATATTGCGGTATCACGCTATGACATAAAAAACCTAAACATCTTAAGAAGTCCCAAAGGAAATAAAATATTTACAGTAATAACTCCAGTTACGTAAATACGTCGATAAGATGAAGCTATTCGGATTCGGTCGGCAGGGGACTCGTTAAAAGGTATTATTATACACAGACTACACAAGAATGTACAAATACTAAACTAATTTTCGTGAGTTTGTCATCAATAATAAGTTAAAGTAACTTGCATAAAAGTATTAACAATTTATTATAAATTATTTACTTTGCATTTGGCTCTATTATAGTGACCCTACGCTATGCCAGCGGTCGCGAGTTCGAGTCCCGACTCCCGTTGGGGTCATTTATTTGTGAGATGAACAATAATGTTCGAATTTGAACAATAGTTGATACACTAAATATATATAACTTTAAATACATGTTACACTTCTACTACAATCATTCATGCTCAACAAGCGGGATTCGAACCTGTGACCACTGGCATAGCAAGTAGGGTCTCAACAAACTGCGCTAAACGTGTCGACAATACTACTTGTTGATATTTTAATCTACACTAATATTATAAAGAGGAAAGATTCGAATGTTTGTTTGTTTGAATTGAATAGGCTCCGAAACTACTGGACCGATTTAAAAAAATCTTGTATCATTAGAATCCTACATTATCCCTGATGAACATAGGCTATATTTAATACGAGAAAAAATAGGGATCCGCGTGAAAAAAGTACCAAAAAAATCCTTATATCGCGTACGCTGTGGAAATTATTGACAATAGAGCAAAGTGATGTACTACAGTTTTATAGAGGAGCGAGTGATCGAATAAAGTTTAGTAGCGATTAAAAAAATTAATGCGGGCGAAGCCGCGCGTATTGCTAGTACAGTATAAAAGAACTTGAATTTACTTTGATTGGCGCCTTAAGCTTTAGCTTACAGCATAAGAAAGTAAAAAATACACACTCAAATTTTAACATTGTAATAACCTTTAACCAAACAAGTGCCCTTTCCATTAAATATCAAAAAATAAAGAAAATTGACCTATAATAGTAATTGAAGCAGTGGTAGCCCAGCGGTAACGCGCTCGCTTGGATAACCGAGTGATGCGGGTTCAAATCCGGATCTCGCACCTCTGATATTTTCATTTGCGAATAATTTTTAACATGATAACACTTGTCCGGTCATGGTGAAGGAAAACATCTTGAGGTAACCTGCATGTCTGATAAAACCTAGCTATGGTCTAGTCCCTCTCGTATTGAAAGAGGCCCGTGTCAGCTATGGGATGTTAAAAAGGTCTGAATACATACATCCATACATACATACATATATACATACACACATATTATAATATATTTATAAAAAATTTTTCTACTATAGACCACATACACACCCTAAAAATGGTAATAGAAAAACATAATGAATATGATAAACCTCTCTATCTTTGTTTCATCGACTACAGTAAGGCATTCGATACAATTTCACATAGCGCAATATGGCAAGCTCTATCACTACAAGGCGTAAACGTTGATTACATAACTTTGATACAAAACATCTACAAAAACAGTACCTCACAAATAGTGTTAGAGAAGCCCGGACCAAGTTTCAAAATAGAAAGAGGAGTAAAGCAAGGGGATCCGCTCTCTCCTAAGATTTTTATAGCAGTACTAGAGCAAATATTTCGTCAATTAGACTGGAGCAATAAAGGCCTTAACATAAACGGAAAATATTTATCCCACTTAAGATTCGCAGATGACATCGTATTACTCGCAGAAACCCCACATGATATACAAGATATGATAGAGTCACTCTGTAGAGAAAGCAAAAAAGCTGGCTTAGAAATGAATAAAGACAAAACTAAGCTAATGACAAATAGACAAGAGATACCATTGACAATTTTTTCTGCTAAGCTCGAATATACCCAAGAGTTCATATACCTAGGCCACTTGATATCTATTAAAGCTTGCACAGAAAAAGAAATAGAAAGGAGAATAAAAAATACATGGAACAGATACTGGGAAATGAAAGAGATCTTCAAAAGTAAGCTTCCAACTAGATTAAAAACCAAAGCTATGGAAATTTGCCTATTTCCCCGTCTCACATACGCTTCTCAGACGTGGGCCCTCACCGAGAAGTCACTCGAAAAAATAAGAATATGTCAAAGAGGAATAGAAAGAAGCTACGTGGGACATAAATTAAACGACAAAATAAAAAAATAGCGCTATCAGGAAGAGTACAAAAGCTAAAGATGCAGTTAAAAGAGTACTTCACCTGAAATGGAAGTGGGCCGGACACATACAAAGAGCGTCGGATGAAAGGTGGTCCAAAACTACAACCAACTGGTACCCAATTAGCCGGAAGCGCAAACCGGGGCGACCCCACAAAAGATGGTGCGACGACTTAGTAAAACTAGTCGGTGCTACGTGGTCTAGAGAAGCTAGAGATAGGGCTAGGTGGCGTCAATTGGAGGAGGCTTTTACCGCACGAGCGGTGCTTGCAGCCAAAACAAAATAAATAGGAATATATATAAATATAATGATTAAAAAAAAAATTACAATAAAAAACAAAAATAGTTAAAAACAAAAATAAAAAAAAAAAAAAAAAAAAAACATAATATAGTCAAGTTGAACATATTATTAAGTAAACAAATATAAAACTCTGTAAACTCTGTAATTAAGGCGCAAGAAATAAAAGCTTATTTATTATTTATTATTTATTATACATACACACATACATACATACATACATACATACATACACACATACATACATACAATAAATTACCATTGACGTTTTCAAAATAACTCTATAAAAACTCTTCACAAAACCAAACATGACTTATTTACACTTCATCAATATCCATAAAGGATTCCTCAAATGGATTTATAAGAACATATTTTGTAAAGGAGATTTATATATTTAATAGATAGGGGTGGAAGTAGGTTGATTGAGAGATCCAACTCCGTTGCCCGGGGACTCGTTTCACAACTACCCTCACGATAAATTGCCATCGGCGTTTGAAAGAATACATTTTATAACCAAATTAAACGTAATTCGATCGAAACAGGTCCTGTTTCATTGAATCGTCTAGCATTTTACTCGCTTTGTTTTAACGGTAGTAGAAGTAGGTAGGTAGATAGTAGAACGGTAGTAGTAGTAGTAGAAGTATGTCTATTTATTTACATTTGATACTTATTCCTAGTAATCTCTTAAGGTATATATAACCTAGAAGCCACAGAATAAAGAACATGAGCAAGGTATATATAATACTAGCTGCGCCCCGCGGTTTCACCCACGTAGTTGCCGTTCCCGTAGGATTACAGGGATAAAAAGTAGCCTATGTCCTTTCTGAAGGTCTTCTCTATCTGTGTACCAAATTTCATCGAATTCGGTTCAGCGGTTTAGGCGTGAAAGCGTAACAGACAGACAGACAGACAGAGTTACTTTCGCATTTATAATACTAGTTAGGATAAAATTATGAAAATTGGTAGGTATATTGTTATTAATATAACATAAATACATACACGAAAAAATTGAATGAAAGAGTTATAAATTAAGTCGATTATATTCTAGGGCTTTAGGTTTAAGGATTAGGCTTTTTGCATTTTTTGGGTAAGCTAAAGTAAATCGGTCGAGTAAATTTCAATTGAGAGTAGAAAAATAAGATATATTTTCGGTTTAGGTATTCTGATATAACTGCCTCGGTGGTGTAGTGGCTAGCATGTACGGTCATACATCTCTCGATGTATGACCGTACTTGTCATGTTTGGTCATGGTTCTTCATGTTGTTCATGGTTCGAGTCCCGGATAGGGCCAAGTTTAATTATTGAGTCGTTCTGTTTAGTAAGTCTCAGTAACAGTCGGTCCTGCGCCTTAACTCTCACTGGTCGTGTCAAGGAGTATGCGAGTGATAGGAATAGAGAGTGAACTTGTGTCTGCGCGTACACTTGTGCACTATAACATGCTCTTCGATGAGATTGGCCGCCAGGGCCGGAATTGGTCGGAGAACGTTATTATTATACGAGTATACGTGTATCACAAATTTGCTTATTTTTTTAGGTATTGGGGATTGGTGGCCTTGTATGATGCTATAAACTTTTAAATTCTAAAAACTAAGCTTATACTAGTTCTTCTCCTATAAATATAAAATTACTTTGCACAAGAATCAAATTTCCTAATTACAACTTCAATTTGTAATAACAACCTATGGCGTAGTTATTCGGCTATAATAAAATAAGCAGATAAAAAAAGTTAGTTGGTGTGATGGGGCACTGAAACAAAGTCCATTTCTCTTCTATTTCTTCTCCCTTTATTATATTTATAGTTTTACATTCTGTTTTTAAAATCTCGCGTTTTATAAATGTTACGTACATTATTAACTATAGGTATTCCATTGATATTGATTAAAAATTAATTTTATTTAATATTAGTTAATTTTATCCTAAGTACAGGACGAAAAATAATGTTGTAATTTTGACTATTAATGTTTACTGGTAATTTGAATTAATTTAATTTTGGGGCAAACTATTTATAAACCGTAGAGCCATTGTACATAGTTATTCTTTCGCCGCCCTTAGCTGTCCGCCCTTAGTTCATTTATTAGTTTATTCACATTGTCACGAGTATCACAAACATCAATCATACTATGGCTATAATTAACATCAAGCAATGTATTGTGAATGTTGGAACTAATCGAAACAGTTATAAAGAGAGGAAACGAATTTCTTACAACACACATTCCTTAACACTAATGGTCACCTGTACTTATGCTGATTAGATTAATCATTAACTTACATAAAGTGAACTTAATAAATAACAAAAAATGTCGTGACGGTCAAAATAATATACTTGTCCGTCTAACTATTCATCATTTGTGCTTTATAGTATTGAGTGAGAATTTCGTTTTAAACACATATCTATACTAATGTTATAAAGCTGAAGAGTTTGTTTGTTTGGGTGAACGCGCTACTCTCAGAAACTACTGATTCGAATTGAAAAATTATTTTTGTGTTGGATAGTCCGTTTATCGATGAAGGCTATAGGCTATATTACATCACGATACGAAAAATGTTGTAAAAAAGGGAAGGGCGGGCGTTAGTTCTGCGAATTATCTCATACCGCGTGACTCAGAAAAATTGGTTTCCTGTCTTTAGAACGCGTGCGAAGCCGCGGGACACGTTAGTAAATATATAAAAGCGAAACTCACTCGTATGCTTGACGTATAAAAATTTTTGGCCCAGTGGTAGTTTATAGTTAGTAGACTTCAGATAAGGATTTTGCGACAGGACCGGATTAAGGAGGTCTAAGGGCACAAGTTTATATCAAGCCCTTTATTTTGTGCGCTACAAACTTTGAATTTGGCAGGAAGTATCTAGGGCGAACCCATGCAAAGCGACGGTAATTCGCTAGTTATTTATATAAACTTATTAACTTTCTTATATTTTTCAGGTAACTGCCTGGTAATCGCAGCAGTACTCTGCTCTTCGAAGCTTCGAAGTGTGACCAACCTGTTCATCGTGTCTCTAGCAGTGGCTGACCTATTGGTTGGGGTCGCTGTACTGCCTTTCTCTGCAACAAGAGAGGTGTTTCAGGTAAAACACGCATAACTTGGCCATAAAACTATGATGCATGATCTATAATTTTCGTCGCTAAATAAAACCTAGTGGATTCTCATGACAATATATTATCTTAAATTTTTAAAAGCATCAAGAATTTGGTGATGTTCACACCATACATTTTAATTCGTGTAAATTTAGAACAAATGAAGTATCTGTATATTAGATTTATTTTACAAGACCAGTGACAACCAGTTTAAGGTTTAACCGTGTACATTTCCTAGGCCCAATTTCACCAATGATGTCGTTATCCAAGAATAACTATGCCAGGTATAAAATTATTCACTGCATTTACTCTCAGAATAACTCGTAGTACGTTTCACCGCTTTGTAAAGACAAAATGTTAATCCTAGTATAACTATTCTTAGATTAATGTATTTTTTTACCTGTGGCACATTGAATGAGAATTGAATGTAAATGCAGTCAAATTAAATAGACTTGTCATTATCTCAGTACAGTATAGCATAACAGGACATTTTTAATTTAGTCGTCACTTTGAACTTATGTCAATGTGTCAGTGCTATTTTTCAAGTTAATTTCGTTTAGTTTGCTATATGTTTTTTTTTAAATTATAATAAATTAAATAATAATAAATTTAATTTAATAATAAATTGTATGCTGCTGCTTTAGATAAACGAAATCTAATGCAAAAATGCTCATTTCTTTCTTTAAACCACCTTGGACGTCTCAAAATAAAATAGTTATCTTCACTATCGCTTTCACTGTCCGATAAAATTCTTCTCAAACGCTGCATTTTAATAATATTTTCTCCTAATTACAATTCAATGTGCAAAAATATGAATCAACAGTTTACTGACATAAAATTTGACACCATTTTGATTTTATCTGAGGAATAAGCCGGTTATTCTTTCAAATTGGCGGTATAAGAGTTACTCTCGTATAGCTTTGTTATACTCAGGATAAGTAGTTGGTGAAATGAAAGTAGAGTTTATCTTAGAGTAAATAACAGCTTTATCCTAGGAATAAAAGTTATTCTACTTTGGTGAAATCGGGCCCTAGTAGTATTAAAGACGTGTATATACGGTACTAGCGACTCGCCCTCGCTTCGCTCAGGCTCTTCTCTAGATTAAGCACAGGCAAAGCCGCGGAATCCGCTAGTTATGCATATAAACCGCATCAAAATCCGTTGCGTAGTTTTAAAGATTTAAGCATACATAGGGATAAAGGGACAGAGAAAGCGACTTTAGTCTAGTAGTCTACTAGACTTTTACTGTAGTGATTAAGTACCGTTAATATTATATTCACTTATTTGATAAATAGACCAGGGTAGAAGCTTTTAAAAATAATAAAAAGTTAAAAAAAATTGCAGTAGTATGAAACCCATTGGAAAAGAAAGAGAATATTATAAAAATGAAAGGAAAAATAAATTAGGGGCGATTTGAGTTCGGGAAGGTGAAGAGGGGGGGCTTTTAAGGGGAAAAAACGGTTTTTCTCGATTTCCGGCAAAACTAAAAGTCCGGTAGAAAAAAGTTTAATGGCAAAGTTGTAGGTAATAAAAAGTTTTAAAACTTTTGTATTTACACTTTTTTCACATAACCTCAAAATTTATGTGAAAAATTCAAAAAACCAATTTTTGGTTTTTTATTTTTATCTTTTACAAAAAAAGTTTTTTTTTGACGAAATTTAATGAAAGCTTACCTTTTTATGTCCCAAATACGCTGTAATTTATTTGATTTGAAATATTTATTTTTTCATCTTATCTTGAATTAATATCGAAAAAGTAGCCTAATTTTCAACCGAAAATTCACCCGTCAAAATATTAGCTTTTTTCAATAAATTGGTGTGCTTTCTGTTCGTTGAAATCTCTAATTTCCGATGGTGAAAAAATATTTATATATTACTATAGAAAATCTTCTCAGAAAAAGCAAAAAATCGAAATAGCTCGAATTCGATTTTTTTATTATTATATAAAATTTTGAGCTATTTATTATAATTTACTCTTTAATTACTCGAAAAACGTAAGACTACTTGTTACATTGACAAACAAAAAAATTGCAAATCGAAATATACTACTATAATTAACAAACAAATTAGTTAATACAATTAATATTTAATAAGACATCTACAATATTTTGAGAAAGTTGTAGAATCTTCTTTAAATTATACGCGTAAATGCCTATTTATTACTATTTTCAGGTAATTTATATACCTGAATGACCTACGAAAAATTTTAGCCCATCAAAAGGTATTTCATAAAGAAGTGGGGAAGGGGCTAGGCGGGTCTGGGCCTTACTACATACCTGCTATTTCGTAGCAGCTGTAAAAACCATTAACCTAGCCAGTATTCGAAATACAGAGCAGTGTACGACATCGTTTATAAAAATACACGTGCAGGCTGAGTTTCTTAAAGAGAATTGTGACAAGTTTACCTACAAAAAACTTTTGGAATCTGAAAATTGAATGATATTTTAGTACAAGATGAAAAAATAATAACCTTCTTAATTTTGCACAAATAAATTTAGTTACACTCACGATAAAATTGTAAGGGCATTATTAATTCGATTCTGTCTTTTCAGATTATTATCAGTATGGATGAATCTGTTTGTATAATCTGCAATAAGGCAGATGATAAGCAAGTGTATGAAATTAAAAAAGCAACTTTGAATCGTTTAGTGGGGTCTAGCACGAAAAGAATCGACAATAAATACAAAACATTTGAGACTTTGACGTCAGCTTTTGTTTTATTTATTTTACATTTTCTGAGAAGATTTTCTATAGTAATATATAAATATTTTTTCACCATCGGAAATTAGAGATTTCAAAAAGCTAATATTTTGACGCGTGAATTTTCGGTTGAAAATTAGGCTACTTTTTCGATATTAATTCAAAATAAGGTGAAAAAATTAATATTTCAAATCAAATAGATTACAGCGTATTTGAGACATAAAAAGGCAAATTTTCACCAAATTTCGTCAAAAAAGAACTTTTTTTGTAAAAGATAAAAATAAAAAACCAAAAACTTGGTTTTTTGAACTTTTCACATAAATTTTGAGGTTATGTGAAAAAAGTGTAAATACAAAAGTTTTAGATCTTTTTATTACCTACAACTTTGCCATTAAACTTTTTTCTGCCGGACTTTTAGTTTTGCCGGAAATCGAGAAAAACCGTTTTTTCCCCTTAAATGCTCCCCCTCTTCCCCTTCCCGAACTCAAATCGCCCCTAATTTATTTTTCCTTTCATTTTTATAATATTCTCTTCCTTTTCCAATGGGTTTCATACTACTGCAATTTTTTTTTGTTTCAAAAATTATCGACACTGGTCTAAAATCATAAAACCTGTAATACAATGCCTTAAAATTAAAGTAGGAATCGAAGGAAATCATCTATCTTGGTCTTGAGTCATTCACATACATTTTTCTATTAGCCATAAAGTTAGATATTGAAAATAAATAAAGGAGTTGCGGAACTTAAGCAATATTTTTACCCATAAACAACAACTATGGATAACTTTTTTGTTCCACGATAGTAAATGGGCCGGAGAGTGCGAGTGATTTATACGATAGCATTACATTGCAATAAATCTTGTGATAAAAGATCTGCCAATTGCCTACTAGTCTAATAATGTAAAAGTTTGAATGATTGTGTAAATGTGTAATTAGTTACTGCTTCACAAAATGGCTGTACAAGGAGAAAATTTGATTTACCTGTGTTACAGGGCTAAAAATTTACTATGAAATTTAAAAAAATTGAATATTATTCTATAGCCCAATTTAGTAGGGCCCAAGCTTCAGCCAAGTTACTTAAATCAAGTGTTAAATGTGCAATTTTTAGGTTATATTTTGACATTGACATTATATACTCTATGTGAAAACTCGAACCTTTACGATTTAATGATGATGATTAAAATAATATTCATGAACTTTAGCACAGCAATAGATTGTAAGCTCTAGTGATACAAAAGCTCAGAACTTAAGCGAAGCAAGGGTATTTTTTTTTTATTCTGAATTAGTGCTTGACTGCGTTCCACCTGATGGTAAGTGGAAACGCAGTCGGAAATGGTAAGTCGCACTAATTCAGTAGCCACCTATTCACTCTTGCCAAACACTGACGCAGGCAGGTTGTTCCAATCCTTAGACCAGCCGTTCGTCGAGTCGTCCGATGGTGGAAAGGGGATGGGGGAATTAAGTCGTGTAATTCCTGCGTACAATCTCCGAAATGCAACCTATAGAATACACAAAGGCTGGCAACCCTTTTTTTTTACATGCTTGGAAAATGCATTTACGCACCCACCTGATCCCCCAGGTGGGTGTGGGACTCACCGGCCAGAAGGGCCGTAATACCCACTACGTAATACTAAAAACCAAGCCCCCTCCCGGCGCCTTCAGTGGGACGCCGCAGGATCGCTTTCGCATACAACTGCGGCGCCCCGGCGCAAACCATCTGCCAGGGCCGATCCCGAGTCTACTCTGCATGAGCAGAGAGGTACTCGGAACGACCTCTGGTAACCTCCACAGGGTGGGTCCAGAAGGGAACCACCACAAACGTGGGTCCAGAAGGGACCCACAACAACAAAAGGCTGGCAACCCTACGTCGAGGGTAATATATAAGAACAACATCGTAAATTACTAATACGAAGGTCAAAAAAATTAATTTATGCCTGAAATATTCTGTAGTAAGTACATTATTCGCGTGAATGGAGTAATGAGTTGCCCACCCTACTGTTCACTCCCCTGCAATGAAAATAGAATGAAGCAAAATTTACTCACTTATCAAACGGATAAAAAAGGAAATGAGAACAAAATTTTGTAGATATGCAATATCGAGGCTCTGATTGTTTTCGGATGGTCGTTTCTTTTATGTATACTGTAATATAAAAGTCTAAAAGACTGTTTGTATACAACGCTTATTGAAAAATGTTCTTTACATAAAATAAAATTATAGTTAGGTCGAGTCGAATCAAATGTATTTTGGAAAATCTTATTAAAATAATCAATTATTGATATAGAGGCCGCATATATAGTTTTAAGATTTTTTTTTCTGAGTGTCAGTTTGTCTGTTACCGGATCACGACAAATCACTAGAGAGATTTTGATGAAATTTAGTATTATACTAGCTATTTATGAGAAATAGGATACTTTTTACAGTAGAAAAATATCTCATCTCTAAGAAACCTCTTATAAACTTTATTACGTATCTAGGAACAAACCAGAGCAGATCCAGGGAAAGTTGTTAGTATATATAATAATTTGAGAGATAGTAATCAGCCCTTTTTAACGTCCCACTGCTGGGCATAAGCCTCCCTTCTATACGAGGGGGATCAGGCCATGGGCCTAGCGTGGGTTGGCGGTTCACATATCTTTTAAAATTTGCTAGGTTCTGTCAGACATGCAGATTTCCTCACAATGTTTTCCCTCACCTTAAGACAAGTGGTAATCATGTTAGAAATGATTCGCATATGAAAATATCATAGATGCAAGACCAGGATTTGAACCCGCATCACTCGGTTATCCAAGCGAGCGTTACCACTGGGTTGCCACTGTCTTGTGAGAGGTAGTTATTAGATTGTATTGGTTAATGCACGAATAACAAAGATTTTTATTGCAAGCGATCATTTACTGTAAAATAAATTGTTACCAATAAAGCCTCAGTAAAGCTTTAAGGATGCCGATACAGTATAGAGTTGATAGTTCACAATCACTCTTTTGCTTTTCCAAGATAATTTGCTCGTCTACTTCCGTTTTATTCCGTTAAATAGTGTTCGGAACAAAAAGAAAGTAAAAGTAGTTATTTATAAAGTGTTTACAGACTCTGACTAAACAAGACTAGTTAAAATTAGTTCCCTCAGACTGCATCGCTTAATGAGAATTTGAAAATGAAATTTCTTTTTGTATAGTATTGGATTTTGCTTTGATTTGTTCGGTAAGATATTATTTTTAACTTGATTTTCTTTAGAATAACCTTTTTAAAGTCACTAAGAATAAATAAATATTTTGGGACATTAACCCATAGCATCATATAGTTCCATGGTAAGCTACGAGGTCTTTGTTATGGATAACAGAAAGTTGAATGTAAATAAATACAGTAAATCTGTTGGGACATTCTTACAACAGCGCCATCCAGTTCCGAGGTAAGCTACGATGTTTGTGTTACGGATATATATACTAGATATTTGATATACTACATATATAACTTTTAAATACATACATATTATAAATATAAACAACCATGACTGGAGAACAAACATTCGTGCATAACAAATGAATGTCTCCAGCGGGACTCGAACCCGCGACCGCTGAAGCAGAGAGTAGGGTCACTACAAACTGAGCCAAACGTGTCGTCGGGTGTTTTTCGCTACTTTCAACTTTTTCCAATATACTAATTTCCCATAGGTACTATTTGGTAGCGAAATGGAAAGTGCTTTATATCACTGAAAGATAATGCGAGATTCTCATGAAATATTTTGTAGTAAGTAAGTAGTTCCAGAGATTGACTGTTATGGTCAAATTAATTCTTCCTTCAAATTAACCTAAAAACAGGCAAAGTTACTCAATTATTGTTTTTGCTCGTTAACCAAATTTTGTGAGTTGAATCAATATGTATGAATGTAAATAAATATATCCGTAACACAAGCCTACCACGCTTACCACGGAACTAGATAACGCTGTTGTAAAAATGGCCCAAATGAGTAGTATGTATTTAATATTTGTTAATACACGAGCTTAACAAAAGCGGTAAACTTATTTAGTTAAAGATCTTATAAAAATTTAAAGATTTATAAGTCCCAAAAAAAATTTAGAAATGAGTAAAAGTTTAACAAAACAAGTTATATTGAAAAAACCATTATTATTATAGTGAAAAAATAGTATGATAATGTATGAAAGTTATTGCGACGAAGACTAAAGCTTATTTTTATAACGAAAACGTTTATAATAAAAATTTACGGAGCCGATCTCGGTCTCCGATGGAATTTTCAGTCGTAAAGCACAGTATCGGGGAAGTTGTCGGAGATAGATTTTACGACGATACAAGTTACTACGACAGCGGAAAATAATTTAGGGACTATATTGAATACTAGCGACATATCCTGACTTTGCTCTTTATCATCACTACATAGTATAAAACAAAGTCGCTTTCTCTGTCCCTATATCCCTTTGTACGCTTAAATCTTTAAAACTACGCAACGGATTTTGATGCGGTTTTTTTAATAGATAGAGTGATTGAAGAGGAAGGTTTATATGCATAACTAGCGGATCCCACGGCTGTGCCTGTGCTATATCTAGGAAAAAGCCCAAGCGAAGCGAGGGCGTGTCGCTAGTTTTTTGCATATAAATCGTTCTCAAGGTAACCTGCTCCACTTGTTTTCGTCCCTAGTGTTTTAATAATAATTATTAATATATATTTCTCGGCAAAAGGCAGTTAAAGTATATTATGTGTAGACACGGAGAGCCAATCATCATCACCAAATTTCGTCAAAATCTGTACTGTGGTTTTCTCGTGATGCAGTCACACAGACAGATTATTAAAAATATACAACTTTAAAAAGTATAAATAAATAATAAATAAATAAATATGTTGGGACATTATAACAGCAGCGCCATCTAGTTCAGTGGTAAGCTACGAAGGAAGCTTGTGTTACAGATACCAGACATACTACATATATAAGTTTAAATACATACATATTATAAATATAAACACCCATGACTGGAGTACAAACATCCGAGTTTGACAAATGAATGCCCCCAGCGGGACTCGAACCCGCGACCGCCAGCGCAGAAAGTAGGGTCACTACCAACTGAGCCAAACATGTCAACTGACTATTTCATTATAATATGTAATGTCCAGAACATGGTAATCGTACCATTATTATTTTTTTAATTTAGCTCAACTTTATATTATCTTTTATTTTATTCATTTACCTAAACTTGAAAAAGCTCTAACCCATGAACATCGATAAATCAGGTAAAAGCTATTCGTGACTAAGTGGTAAAGTCGAACCATTAATAATAAGTTTCCTCTAACGAGCAGTAGATTTTATCAATAAAAAGTCATTAAAAGTGTACAATAAATATTTGTGGTAGTTTGTTACATACATTACATTATTAAAGAGTCAGAAAAAAAATAGTCCCGCTGAGTTTCTTTCGGCAGTTCTTCTCAGGTCAGAGGTTTCTTCTTTCCGAACTGGTGGTAGACTCATGACGTTCAGTAAGAAATTGTAACAATTTGTATGCTGAATAAAATATTTTGATTTGATTTTAATGTAGGTATCTGGTAAATAATAACACAGCGAGTACACAATATAACGTTTATTTTATAACTGAGCTTAAATCTTAAGGACACAGACATGACAGATACAACTTAAGTATTGTTGCCACATACAAATAATAAAACCATAGTCACATATATAACACCTCCACCCTTAATAAGAAACAATTATACAATACTAACAACAAATATAACAAAAATATATAATAATTAAGAAGTTATGACTATGGTGGTTTAATCAAAACCGTAACGTTTTGGTGCCTTACGCACTCTCAAAGGGTGATCACGTGTTTTTATGGCCGTTGCAGAATTATCGTTGGTACCTTGAAGGACCCTATCACCCCCCCCACCGAGCTGAGTGCCATCTGTCCCGTCATTTCTACCTAGAAGTGAACTCGAACCCCCCGACCCCGCGAAAGGGCACGCCGTGTGATCACTTTCTGAAACTATTGTGTTCCACTTTTTAGATTTGGTAACTGAAATTTGTGATGACGACCTGAGTTTCATTTGGTCTATGTGTCGATGAACTACGGTACCCTCAGTTGTCTCAATTTCATAATCGGTATTACCTATTACATCTTTAACTCGGCCTTGCAACCATTTACTAGGACCCTGATACACCCGATACCACACAGTGTCTCCTACGTTAAAAGCTCGATGCGAGCCACCCGCTGCGCGTTGTTGATATTGTTGAGCTCTCAAAACTAAATTTTCACGGGACGGTTTTATTTGATCCAGCCTCGTACGGACAGTCCTACCTAGCAAAATCTTAGCTGGGCATTCGCCTGTCGTATGATGTTCAGTATTTCTGTACATTAATAAATAGCGTTGCAACGCACATTCAATATCTATATGTAGTTTCAAAGCTTTTTTTATTACTTTTTTACAAATTTTAACTGCATTTTCGGCAGCCCCATTCGAAGATGGGTGATATGGAGCCGAGTAACAATGTTCAATTCCATTATTACTTAAAAATTTATTGAATTCGACACTACTGAAAGGTGGTCCATTATCACTAACAAGCTGACGTGGAATGCCGAAACGAGCAAAAATTTCTCTGAGGTTAGTGATTACCGCTAAAGCTGTAGTTTCTTTCATTCTACAGATCTCGATCCATTTTGAGGATGAGTCTACTATAACTAAAAATTTCTTTCCTACAATAGGACCTAAAAAATCAATATGTAGTCTCGTCCAAGGTCTAATAGGCCAGGGCCAAGGCTGAGGGGCGTGGCGAGGCGGCGCATCGCCGGCGTCCGCGCACACTGCACATTCGCGACAACAAGCCTCGATTTCCTCATCTATCCCCGGCCACCACACGTAACTCCTAGCTATGGCTTTAGTTTTCACAATACCCATGTGACTATCGTGCAATTCTAATAAAATCTTGTTTCGACAAGTTTTAGGTACTACCAGCCTATGCCCCCACATTAAACAACCTAATTCGTAATATAATTCCGTGCGCCTATTAAAATAAGGCTTAAATTCCTTAATTTCTACATCTTTCGGCCACCCGTCCCTAACATAAGACATAATTCTACTCAAAGTAGGATCTTTCCGGGTTTCTTTTCTAATATTCTCAAAATTAAGCAAAAGAGCTTCGGAAGCAAAATGTAGATAAGTTTGCTCCGGCTCATATTCACAAACATCTTTGGCGTTTAACGCCTTGTAGCCTTGCATCAATCTCGAAAGTGCATCGGCACCATTATTATTAGTATTTATGTATTCGATAGTAAAGTCGTATGCCGATAACAATAACGCCCAACGCTGTAATCGACTCGCCGTCATACTAGGTATTCCCGAGTCGGCCCCGAATATACTAGTTAAAGGCTTGTGATCGGTTCGCAAAATGAAATGCCTACCGTATAGATATTGGTGAAACTTTTTAACCGCGAAAACGATAGCCAACGCTTCCCGATGTATCTGGCTGTAATTCCGCTCGGCCGGCGTGAGCGCCCGCGAGGCGTACGCGACGGCGCGCTCCCGGCCGCGCTCGTCCGTCTGCGCGAGCACGGCACCGATGCCGCGGCCGCTCGCGTCACACGTCACTACAACCGGTTTCGATTCGTCGTAGTGAATTAATATTTTAGGACTTACTAGCATTTCCTTGACCTTCTTAAACGCAACATCTTGTTCCGTACCCCATGACCAGTGTTTTCCTTTCTTTAACAATTCATAAAGAGGAATTAAATTTCCAGATAAATTTTTAATAAATTTCCCGTAAAAATTTACCATACCCAGAAAAGATTTTAGTTCAGATACATTACGCGGGGGAGCTATTTCTAAAATCGGTTTGATTTTTTCTCTATCTACCCTTACTCCCTCGCTACTGACTATGAATCCTAAATATTTTACCTCTTCACATAAAAAATCACACTTTTGTTTCTTTATTTTTAATCCATTGTCGTTAAGGATTTGCAAGACCCTATTTACCGTATCGATATGGGAGTCCAGACAAGAATTATGTATTAATATATCATCAAGGAAAACTGTTACATTGGGAACGCCCTCAAACAATTTTACCATTATTCTTTGAAAAATTCCAGGGCTCGAAGCTAGACCGTACACTAAGCGGTTATACATAAAGAGACCTCTATGAGTATTAATCACAGTTAAATTACTAGTTTCATCGAGTAAAATTTGATTATAAGCTTGAGAAAGATCGAGTTTAGTAAAATATTTACTACCCCTGAGCCGTGAAAATAAATCGTCAACTTTGGGTACCGGGTACTTATCGACATGTAACATTTTATTAAGTGTGACTTTGTAATCGGCACATATACGCAAAGAACCATCAGGTTTATGAACAATTACCAACGGCGTAGCCCAGTCGGAGGTGTCGACGGGCTCGATGACGCCGGCGCGCAGCATGCCATCCAGCTCGGCGTCGACTCGCGGCCGCAGCGCGTACGGCAGCGGCCGCGCGCGGCAGAACACGGGTTCCGCATCGGCTCGCAGTTTTAATGTCGCCCGACCGCCGGTGAAGCACCCCAAAGTACCATCGAATAAATCCTTATGCCTAGAAAAAATATCATTAATAATTACGTTACGGTCCTTAAACTTTTTTATTTCTAAAGATAAATTATTAATGCCTATTTTTGGTACAGAAATATCTAACTCGGCAAGCCATTGCCGTCCCAGTAAACTCGTAGCGCCGACCTTGAATACGTACAAATCTAATAGTTTATTTTTACTTTCATATGTAACATTTACTTCTAATCTGCCTAATGCATTATCTTGACTTAAATTATAATAATTTACAGATAAATTAGCTTCTAATAATGGTAATTTTTTAAAGTATTTTATATAAGTTTTATAATTAATACAAGATAAGGGGGAACCGGTATCGATTTCCATCGTAAGATCAACTTTTTGTACATTTAATGTAATTCTCACCGGCTTGTATTGGCTTAGGGACATTTGATAAATCGCCTCATCCGCCTCCTGTTCCTCATGCTCCTCCTGGTCCTCCATCCAATGCGTATGGGCAGCCCGACGATTATTGGACTTCGCCATCGCCATCGGACGCCATTTTGTTCGGTCGCCATGCGTCGCAAACGAATCGCCTTTCCCGCGACTACGTGTTGCCCCTTTCCCGCTAGCACAGTTGTTCGTAGCAACCGATGCCATCACTGAATTTTCTCCACACATTCGTCTCAAATGACCTATTTGCCCGCAACGACTGCACTTAGCATTCTTAAACTTACAGTCTGCACGCCTATGCCGATAATCACCGCATACCGAACAGCCACTGATCTGCACCCTATGCAAACCACTGTCCAGGCCTGCCGAACTACGTCGTGAAGTACTCGCTGCTTCCGATACGCACGTAGCCGCCGACGCCGGGAGCGCGCTCGCGCTGCCGCCCGCGCCCGCGTCACCGCCCGGCCCCTCCACCGCGGCCGCGTCTCGTTCCGCCGCCTCCAATACACACGCTGTTTTTACTGCTTTGTGGAATGTAATGTCTCCACTCGCAAATAATTGTTGCCGTATAGCGTCACATCTTATCCCGCACACGAATTGATCTCTCAGATTGTCATTTAATGTTGCGCCAAAGTCACAAAACCGAGAAAGTTTTTTTAATACCGCCACATAACACTGAATTTTTTCGTTCACTTTTTGTTTTCTCTGGCGAAAAATATACCGTTCCGCAAGAATTGACGGTTTCGGGTTTAAATGTTCTCTTAATAAAGTAACGGCTTCTTGAAACGTCAACTCTGCAGGTTTTCGGGGAATCGCAAGATTCACTAACAGTTCATATGCGACATCACCCATTGACGAGATTAGTATTGGCAATTTCAATTCGTCCTTAATAGCGTTCGCCTTAAAATACATTTCTACACGCTCACAATACAGTTCCCAATTACCAGCGTCCACGTCGAACTCACTAAGCCGACCGATCGACATTTTTAATTTTTAGTTTTACCCACGTCGCCACTGGTAAATAATAACACAGCGAGTACACAATATAACGTTTATTTTATAACTGAGCTTAAATCTTAAGGACACAGACATGACAGATACAACTTAAGTATTGTTGCCACATACAAATAATAAAACCATAGTCACATATATAACAGTATCGATTAGATTTTAGGACATTGATACACAGCACTTTCTTGTTCTGTGGTAAGGAACGAGGCTTGTGTTACTCGTATAAACACCCATAGAGTACAAACTTTCATGCTAATCACTCAAATGAATTCCTCCAGCTGGACCGGAAGCGGAACCCAAAATCGCTGGCACAGCAAATAGGGTTTAAAAGCCAAATTATGCCAAACATCTTAAATTACAGATTTTCTTCTACACTAATATTATAAAGAGGTAATATTTGATTGTTTGTTTGTTTGAATTGAATAGGCTCCGAAACTACTGGACCAATTTAAAAAAATATTTCACCATTTGAATACACTTGCTTTATTACATTACTACTTACACTACTTTGCTACATTATCACTGATATCACAGCGAGTGATCGAATGAAGTTAAGTAGCGATTAAAAAAATGCACGCGGGCAAAGCCGCGCGTATTGCTATATAATATATTTCTGGCTAATGTACTTCAAATACGAGTCTTTATTGGGTAAGAGAAAGCCCTCCAGTTACAGGTTGTTTGTTAACTTACCAGAAGACTCTACTTTGTACTTTAATTAATGTAATTATGTTAATGAATAAATCATTTTCATTTTTCATTAGTACTACACATTATTTACGACAGCGCCATCTAGTTCCGTTGTAAGCTTCGATGCTTGTGTTACGGATACCAGATATTGATGATTTCATTTATAATGTCAAATATTCGCGTAAACCTAAGAAAGTATTAATTAAACAGTAGTAGAGTGAGGCGCCATTATCAAATATTTTAATATTTAAACTTCAACAGATGTCAAAGGTATTATTAGCTCACAATGTATTGAATGAAATTTTAATTAGAATCGATATTTGTGAAGACGTAAGCACGATGAAGGTTTAATATACCTTATAGGTATTATGTAGGGTTGCATTAAGTATTTATAAGTGTTTTGGTCAGTGGTAGCCAAGCGGAAACGCGCTCGCTTAGATAACCGATGGTGCGGGTTCAAATCCGGGCTTCGCACCTCTGATATTTTTATGTGCGAATCATTTCTATCATGATTTACCACTTGTCTTACGGTGAAGGAAAACATCGTGAGGAAACCTGCATGTCTGAGAAAACCTAACAAGTTTTCGAAAGGCATGTGGAGTCCGCCAACACGCACTAGGCCAGCGCGGTGGACTAAGGCCTGATCCCCTCTTACTGAGGGAGGCCCGTGCCCAGCAGTGGGTCGTTAAAAAAAGCTGATGAAGTATTTTGGTCTAAAGATAAATATGAAGCAAGAAGTTTACGGTTTAATACAATATAAGTAAAGTTATAGAACAATAGGCTAACTGATATTTCTTCATCACAAAGATTTTTATTGATGTTAATATGTGATAGCTGGTCAATTAGATTATTGCCGTGTCTACGTTTCGCCATACGCTCGTAAATCTTAGACTCATTGTACTGAAATGCATTTTTATTTTTTTTAAATATGAATATTTTATTTTTATTATGTCATATATTACTATCTTCTGTCGTATAAAAAAAACTAAAAAAAACTTTATTTACAATAAAGGAAATTACAAGTAAACTTAAATATTTGTACAAAGCAAATATACACTTAATTATTACTGTACAAGTCGTGTCCGCGCGGAATAGTGGCAAGAATGCTGGCCGCATTCCCCCGCTGAATGGCAATGCCGATTCTTTGGGCGAAAAATGAGCCAACGCTCCTGTCACCAGTAGAGGTGATAAGACGAGGTATTATGTCTTTTAAAAAATGCTTAGCTCTTTGACTCCATGGTAATATAAATATGTTATATTTTTATATACAAAAGTTTCAACGTTTATCATCTAGCAAGTGTTGCGCGACGGCTTTAATATTTTGACTTATTGTAATTTTAGAATACTTTCAGAACACTGTCGTGAACTGTAAATGATACATTTACTTAACTAAATTAAACTTAAGAAATTCTCAGTTCTATAATTGAATATACGAAGTTAATAAAGCAATACCTTTTCATTAAGTTAATTTCATATCTGTCTGAATATCTCGGCCACATAATAAGAAACCAAAAATACGACCTACTACAACTCATCATACAGGGAAAGATTCAAGGAGAACAAAGTGTGGGTCGAAGAAGAATATCTTGACTAAAAAACCTACACCAATGGTTTGGAAAGACACAAATTGCCTTCATGATCGCTAACCTTCGAAAGTGCCATCTACTTTAAGAAGAATAAGAATCATTTGTCTCGGACATACAATTTTCCTAATTTTTCTGTTAGGATGTTTACCATCGTCATTACGATTCATATCAGAAAGAGAACCTGAAACTCTTTTCACTTGTTGTCAAGCGAGCACATTACAGCTACACAAACACTACTTTTTTAAGAATAAACTGAAAAACACTTCAAAAATATTCAGGCTCAATATAATAAAGTTAAACCCTCATAGCATAAAACGAAAACCTTAATTAATTTCCCAATAATCAACTTGGGCGCGAAATTAAAAGATTATCGTCTTCATAATAAAAGATAGGAAATGGACAGAAAGATCGGGGCGGAAGTTATTATCAGTCGGAATATTCAATGTAGCGGGAAAACTTAATCGCTTGAAAAGATTAATTGTGGTTCAATCGATAGAATTAACGCTTATTGCGCTGATATTAATTGAATGAATCTTGCTAGAATTTGAGAGCAATAAACGATTGTATTACTCCCTTACTACTACTAATCAGGCCATAGTCCATCACGCTGGCTAAATGCGGTTTGGCGAATTTCACATGTCTTTCGAAAACATCTTAGGTTCTCTCGGACGAGCGGGTTTCCTCACGATGTTTTCCTTCACCATAAGACAATGGTAATCATGATAGAAATGACTCGCACGTGAAAATATCAGAGGTGCAATACCCGGATTCGAATCCGTTTCACTCGGTTATCCAAGCGAGCGCGTTACCTACTGCTAGCGGCTACCACTGTCCATAATCAAATGCTTCATCTCAATTATTAATCGCTGTTATTTGGGTTATCAAGACTGCAGTACTGTGTGTTTACAAAAAGAGAATTGCTTTTATAAGAATACTTTATTTTTGACGTCTTGACTAATATATTATGTAGACTGGTCTTGACTGATATGTGCAGATTACTAGTCAATAATTTATAAAAGAAATTAATTTAGTAATATTTTTTGTACCTATATTAGAAGATGTAAATTGAATATCGTATACTAGTACATATATAATGTATAATGAATATAAATCTATTTCATGTACCTCAGAAACGGTTCTAATTATTTGAATTAAATTTTGTATTTACATAAGGTTTTGCTTTTTAAGTTTATTTTTATACCTGTCTGTTTGTAAGTGTAGGATCTTTTCCTCAAAAATAACATCTAGCAGACCTCGCTTGCCCAACTATTATAATAAATTTAAGTAAAACACTAAAGTTTTTATACCTTTTAATTTTAAAATAAATATTAGGTATTAATAGGCATATTGTAGTAACGCACAATACATTAGATGTAGTATTTGATCCATCTTTACTATATACCAATGGATTTGTTGATCTATTAAAATAGTAAATTTTTATTAGACCTATCCATTTTGATAATAGAGTGCAATTCAATTCCTAGGCGAGGCTTTAGTTAAGGCGCGTCAGGTTAGCACAATTTACTTCGCTAATGGAAATGACAATTTTTACGATTTGCTCTTAAAAATATAATGAAAAAATATTTTTTATTAAAGTTTATTATTAAAAGTAGGTAGTAAAACTGGATGTTCTGAAACAAGATCAGAGTAAAAACAACTTTGTTTTTGTCGTGAACGGAAGTCGAAAAAAGCACACAAAAGTAAGCTTTCTTATATACATATTTACTTATATATTGATATGTATATGTATATTATATGTATAATTAAAAGCTATACATAAATTAAAATTATCTTATCTATTTTGGTTAGCTTATAAGCTATTTGTAGCCTAGCTATTGATGAGTTTCAATGTATCTGATCAATAAAAAACGCTACAAATCGAAACTAAAAAGAAAAAAAAATAATTTTAATTACTTAGTTATTGTTGGAGTCGGTGCCAGCCAAGAAGGACAGTTTTATCCTGCCTTTGCAATAACCTTTCGAACGGATATTTTGATTATATTTACAAATTGATACATTAATTAAATTGTATTAAGATTATTTTGCTTTGGCTGGCACCGACTCCAACAATAACTAAGTAATTAAAATTATTTTTTTTTCCTTTTTAGTTTCGATTTGTAGCGTTTTGAAGTCGGTTTTCATTTTTGTTAAAAAATAATTTATTTTAAATTTTTTTGTGGAAATTATTATGTTTAAATAAGATATTGGAAGGCTAACTAAACTACTGCTCCAATAAGTCAGCGAAGTTTTGAAATGAACGACAATAGTCAATCGAGATTTGTCCACGTCTATTTTTCCACGTAACTCGTAGACGTTAATAAGATTTACCTTCTATTATCAATCCACCTAATATCCTGAAGGAATACGACTATCAGTTCATAACTACGTATAATTTTAAAAGAATTTTCTTTCAACTCCTAACCGTTGAGGATATATCCCTTACATCATCACAAATTCTTGAACAGCTTTAGAAAATATATGAAAAAGGTAATCAGTGCCGATAAAATTTAAGGGTTGCCCTCGATTTCTCTAGGATCCCATCATCAGATGCTGACTTGGTGACAATGAGAACATCTTGAATGTATACCCTACCGAACAAAAAAGAAATTTTTAAAATCGGCCCACAATTCACGGAGAAATCGGTGAAAACACATAAAAAACAACTGTTGAGGAATTTTACCTTCCATCATCAGCTCATCCACATGAAATGATGATTTTCATACGTAAAAGCTTTATCGGGTTTAGAAAATATATCAAAAACATAATAGGTGCCTGTAAATTTTGAGAGTTGCCTTCGATTTCCCTGGGATCCCATCATCAGATCCTGACTTGGTGACAATGGGACCACCTCGGAACTATACCCTACCAATCAAAAGAAAAATTTTTGAAATCGGCCCACAGACGGCGGAGTAATCGGTGAACATACATAAAAAAAAAAAAAAATACATACAACGGAACATATAACCTCCTCCTTTTTTGAATTTTTTTTGAAGTCGGTTAAAAAATGGTCGAATTTCGATCACAGAGCAAAAACCTATATTATTACAGGGCCTAATAACCCAGGGCTAAAACCAGGGCTATTTACTGGTAATTAAATGTTTTAATAACATCTTGTGACCTAAATAAATAAATAAATATGTTAGGACATTATTACACACCATCTAGTTCCGTGGTAAGCTACGAGGCTTCAGTTAATGATAACAGATAGTTGATAACATACATTTTATTAATATAAACAACCATGACTAGAGTACAGACATTCGTTCTCAACAAATGAATGCTCCCAGCGGGACTCGAACCCGCGACCTGGTGCAGCGCTACAAACTGAGCCTAACGTGTCGTCAACTTAAACCATCACAGTTGTTGGATAAAGCTAAAGTGCCATATGTAAATGTATTCACAACATGCACTGCTATATAGTTAAAATTAAGTGCTCTTTACAAATGTTATATTTACATATTATATTATTTCATATGGGACTATGAATTAATTTAAAATAAAACTTTGTTCTTTTCGAGAATTTTGTGGGTAAGCACTTTTTAGACTTTTGAGATGTCTAAAACTTTAGTCACTCCCGTAATGATGATTGATGGAAAGCATTCGGAACGTCGGGAACCAAAAATCAAAAAAAATCGCGACAAAATCCGAAAAGATAGTAACATTTATAATAATCAAATATTCGCGCAACCCTAAGAAAGTATTCGTAGAATTAATAAAAGTATTAAAAATACAAAGTAACCAACGCTTTTTAAAATAATGTTAATTTTCTCGTCAATCAGTTTATTTTTATACAAAAACAAATATAAATGCATAATATTGTTTCAGAATTTCATAATGTCAATTACACTTTCAGATGCAGTAACAATATTCATACTATTATTGTAATTCAATTTAATCTCGACGCCATATGACGTATCCGTTCAGATCCTACCATGAAAACTCGATCGGTTAAAACACTTAATTATATGTATTTGACATGACATTGACATGTTGGATTTTTAACGATGTTTACCTTCAATATAAGTGCCATCGGAGGTGAGAGACCCTGGAACACCCTTCACTCGGCTTACCAAGCGAACGCGATACAACCTGCCTTCCTATTATTATAATAAAAACATACCTGTTCTATGGGAACCGAAATTTTTTTGGGATGAAAGACACTTATGTGATATTCTAGATTATAATCTATTTCTATCCAGATATCCAGCCTTATGCAGATTCGTTCAGCCGTTCTGAGACTGAGTATCAAACATCCATCCAAACTTTCGGATTTATTTTATCGATGGAATGATAACTTACATTAATATTATTAAATTACTTAAATATTACGTTTTCGTCGCTAATGGATTTTTCTTATGAAATATCGGTTATTTAAAATAACAAGTAATATCAAAAATAAAATTTATAATTATTATGCTTACAGTTTGGGGTAATTTTTATTTTAAATGTAAGAGTATACAAAAATATATATTATGAGTACTTTTAGTAAACTACGCGGGCTTGAGTCCCGCTGGGGGCATTCGTTTGTTAAACTCGAATGTTTGTACTCCAGGGCCTCAAGTCTGCTATTTTACATGAATTGTCATTATAGAACAATGTAACTTTAATTCAATTAAATAAAATAAAAATAAAATAAGCCTTTATTACTGCATAAACAACATATTAAACAAAATTGTTTCCGGCATACATCACTTCTCTATTGCAGCATGTCTCCCGACATAGGCCTCCTCTAAAGAATTCCATTTTTCCCTATCCTTAGCTACCCGGATCCATTCTGGGCCAGCTATCTTTTTAACGTCATCTTCCCACCGTTTCAACTGTCTCCCTCTCTTTCTTATACCATCTCGTGGATACCATTCTGTTACGAACCTTGTCCATTTGTCTTTCTTCTCTCTTAACATATGCCCTATCCATTTCCATTTAAGTGTTTTTGAGACTGTTTGTACATTTTTAAATTTAGTTTTTCTTTTTATCTCCTCTAGTCTTATTTTGTCTCTTCTCCGAACTCCAATCACACTTCTTTCTATCCCGTTTTGGCATACATTTATTTTTTTGAGTAGTTGGTCTGTCAATGCCCATGTTTGGCAACCATATGTCAAACATGGTAGAATGCACGTGTTATATATTCTGCGTTTACTTTCGATAGGCATTTCATTATTTTTCATGACTTCACTAAGAGACCAGTATCTTTTCCATGTATTTGTCACTCTTCTGTCTATTTCTTTTTGCATAGAATTTGATGTAGATATCAGTTGCCCTAAGTACACATATTCGTTTACATATTCTATTTTATCGTTATTTATTTTTATTATATATGTTTGTGTCGAATTTGTCATAATTTTGGTTTTAGAGGTATTCATTGATAATCCGGCTTTAGCACTCTTGTCAGACAGCTGTTGCAACATTTGTTCTAGATTTCTCGGGCAATCGGAGAATAAGATCAAGTCGTCCGCAAAACGAAGATGGTTAAGCTTTTCACCGTTGATATTCAGTCCGTTTTGCGACCACTCCAGTTCCCTGAATATCATCTCCAAAACAGCTGAAAACAATTTTGGAGAGATCGGGTCGCCCTGGCGGACACCTCTGCCAATCGAGAATTCCTGTCCCTTTGTTTCCAATCTAACGAGCGCAGTGCTCTTTGCATAGATCTTCTCCAAAAGTCTAACATACTTTGGCTTTACCCCTTGCTTATCCAGAGCATCCCATATATATTCGTGTTCCAAGCAATCAAAAGCCTTATTAAATTCAACGAATCCTAAATAATAGTGTTTATTGTATTCCTGATATTTTTGTATTATTTGCCTCAGTACATGGATATGGTCTATAGTGGAATAGCCACTTCGGAAACCCGCCTGTTCTTTTGGTTGGTTCTCATCAAGTGTCGTGGTGATTCTAGACAGTAATATTTTAGAGAATACCTTGTAGATACTCGAAATCAAACTTATTGGTCTATAGTTCGCAATATCTCCTTTATTTCCCCTTTTGTGTAGCAGTATAATTATTGATTTCGTCCAGTCATGTGGGATGTACTCGGTTCTTATGATTTCATTAAATAACTCTGTCAAATATGGAGCAATGACTGACACTGTATTTTTGAGAATTTCATTAGGAATTTGGTCTGGACCAGTAGCTTTTTCAGGCTTCAGCGAATTAATAGCTCTCCTTGTCTCTTCATTTAATATATCTGGTGTGGCGTCTTGATCGATGACTGTTCGTTCTGTCGTGGATGTCTTTAAATTCTCACTTTTATACAGATCTCTATAGTACTTCTCTCTTATCTATAGTAACTTTAATTCAATTACCATTAGTCAAAAATTTACAATGGTCGATCAATGGTCTTGTCATTTTGACAATTTTTTAATTGTAAAAGCGTTCGTAAATCTTTATTTAGGCTAAGTTCGATTATATATGTTATTAATATATGTTTTAAAGACTAAGCATTATGTAAAAAGATCATACAAAGCCAAAAAGATAGATTAACAGACTACGCAATACGTTTGATCATTGAATTGTCATTACGTACGGGACTACCAATTATTTGCAAAGGGTCATTGAAGTGTCAGTGATATACCATCGGAAGACCATTGAATTAGTAGACTACCAAAATTGCAAAATGTAGCAATTACGATGTCATTAATAGATAATTGTACCACCATTGCAATAGCAGACTTGAGGCCCAGTCGTGAGTGTTTATATTTATAATATGTATGTATTTAAACTTATATATGTAGTATATCAACTATCTGGTATCTGTAACACAAGCTTCGTAGCTTACTACGGAACTGGATGGCGCTGTGTGTAATAAAAAACTAAAAAACAAAAATGTTTCAACAAATTTTAATTTTTTTACTTAACTGAAGATTTAGAAAGAAATCCCAAAAGACAGGACCAATTAGAAAACTAGGTATTAGTCATATATCAGTATAAGTGTTTGATTTTGACAAATGGTAGGGGCCGCACCTGATTGAACGTTTACTCATCTGCGCTACATCCGATATATAAGTTAATAATATAATATCGAATTTTCATATTTGGACTTGCTTGAGAATTTACAACCAAATGTTTTAAGAATTAATTATTTTATACCTTATATATAGAGAAAGATGATAATGAGTGATTACATTGCAAATTGAAATATAATGTGTTTTCAGGTATAAATAACTAAAATTGAATTGTCTGTTGGATAGTCCATTTCTCGAGCGTATTATATTAGATCACGCTACGACCAATAGGTCCGGAGCATCAATTAAAATGTATTAAAGTATTTTTTTAGGAAAAATTAAAAAATATATATGAAATTAGTATTTTAAAAGAAATTTGAATTAAACTTTAAAATTAATAAACATAAACACCCATAACTGGAGTTCAAACATTCGTGATCAACAAATGAATGCTGCAGCGGGACTCGAACCCGCGACCGCTGGCGCAGCAAGTAGGGTCATTACAAACTGAGTCAAACGTGTCGTCTTAATACTATCTTTCTTTTCAGATTTGGATATTCGGTGACGTCTGGTGCTCGGTATGGCTTGCTGTAGATGTTTGGATGTGTACAGCTTCCATACTGAACCTATGCGCTATATCTTTGGACCGCTATGTAGCCGTGACCAGGCCAGTGAGCTATCCCAGTATCATGAGCAGGAAGAGGGCGAAGGCCTTGATAGCTGGTTTGTGGGTGCTGTCCTTCGTTATTTGCTTCCCACCTCTGGTTGGCTGGAAGGATAAAAAGGTAAGTCAGTATATAAATTTATTTAGAATATGTATGTATTTAAAGTCATACAATGATAATATATTTATTTTATTTATTTATTTATTCACTCCACTCCAGTTCTTTCTCTCATAACGTTTTTACAGTAAGTACCTATCTATGCCTATATTTTTAAAGGTGTGATATTCTTTAGGGTAAAAAAATCCTGTAATATAAATACCTAGCATCAACATATAAATATTATTTGTCACAGACAGACAGACAAAAATTCTAAAAACTATAGATTCGGCCTCTTATTGATAATAATATACATTTCACTAAAAAAAATAAAAAAAAATTGTTATGTTTTTTATATAGATTTTACTAGTGAAGTTATAATACTCCTGATTTCTTCAAGCGAAAAAATATAAATAACATACCATATGTATAAAATGACTAAATATATATACATAAATATGTATATTTCTTGATTAAGGCACAATATACACATAAGATTATTCGAACTGGGCACACGATAGGCTCAGAACGCAAAAAAGCATTTTATATGAATCTTGTTAGTCCCTTTGAGATAATCAACGGAGTACGTGACTGGTATTCAGATGAAATAAAGCCTTAGCCTATTTTATTTTAAAACCGAATTCGGTATTAACAGCCACATTCTGTAATCAAATCTACCTCAAATTACTTTTCGACAAGTTTTCTACTACAAGCAGTAACCGCGACTTTGCTTAATAAAGCTTTTAAATCATTCAAGCTTTTATATCGTTTTTAGGTTAACGCAAATATTTGACATTATAAGTGAAACTATCTTTTCGGAGTTTGTCGCGGATTTATTTGGATTTTTGGTGACCATGATTGCTGTAAAGCATTCTGAACGTCGGTAATTCGTAGTTTCATTTATAAACCTTTTACACTTCCAATTGCTAATAATTATTTATAGTATATAATTAGTATATTAATAAAATTTTACATGAAACCTGCTAGGCTTATATGCCTTTTGGCCTGAAAGGTTCTTCAAAATCTCTTCAGCTATTTTGGAGTCGATAGGCAAAATACGTACATATATCGATTATAACTACAGTAAATACCTCGTTGGTCTAGTGGGTACAAAAGGGCTGCTAAAGATTAAGAGGTCCTGGGTTCAAGTCCCGGGTCTGGCACAGTATTAAATACTGGTATCGTATGTTTATTAATGGTTTATTAGTACTCACCTCTGCGCCTTGTAGAGCAGTAAAGCCCTTAATCCTGTGCAATTTAAGCCAATACTCGCTGATTTACCTCGTCTAAAGCTTTTAACTTAAATACTTTATTTATTTATTTATTTATTTATTTATTTATTTATTTATAAAAGTACACAAACAACATACATATTAATACATTCATGAACATTAATTATTAAAACCAAGAAACAGTCAAATATGTAAGTCTTAAAAAGTGTACATAACATTCACTTGTCATAATCAAAGGTATACATTCAGATCAATAATTCCATAAGATAAGTATAATTAATTAATAAATACAATTTAAATAATCAGCATTAGTCAACAGTAAATACTTTCTTAGATTTACGAGAATATTTGACATTTTAAATGTTTCCAGAATTTTTCCAAGATTTATCTCGATTTTTTGTTCTCGATGATACGAATATTTTACATTTAACAGTATTACGGTAGGAACTAAAGCTTTAGACATTGCAAATTATATATAAATAAATCATAAAAACAAATATGTTGGGACATTATTACAATAGCGCCATCTAGTTCCGTGATAAGCTACGAAGCTGGTGTTACGGCTAACGGATAGTTGATATACTACACATATATAAATTTTTAAATACATACATGACTGAAGTACAAACATTCGTGCTCAACAAATGAATGACCCCAGCGGGACTCGAACCCGCGACCGCTGGCGCAGAAAGCAGGGTCACTACCAACTGAGCCAAACGTGTCATATAGTTTTTACACATTCCTACCTATAAAATTACACAAAATCAGTTCAAGAAACACAAAAGCTTTAAGCTTTGTGTTCCCATTCATTTTGATTAACTAAATTAAATATGCATATATAGACTAATGAAACAAAACTCCATGAGATCAGAAAGTTAAATGTCACATATTCCATTTTCATTCTGTCAGACATATCAGATTACTGGAAAGTAATTTCATAATAAATGTTCAAACATTTATAAACTTTTTACAATTTTTCGTTAATTAAAGCCTAAGAGCTTTATTCGATCTTGCGATTTGTGAAGTATTCTAACACCCTTTTGCATAATAAACAAATTTTGGCACATTTCAGTTATTTATATCTAGCTCTGGAATTCGATGAGATGGTCAAACAACTAAAGTTAAAGAAAAAGCATAAGAGCTATCACATTAATACTTGGTATAAGACTTCCTTAGATTTATGTGATTACGCGTTTGAATTTGGGAGATCACGAATCAATAATAATCCGTTACAAAGATAAAAAAAATATATTTAAAATATGTTCTTAGATATATTATATTATTGAGTAGTCGGTCAATGATTTAAGCAAACGTGGAGAAAAAATCTGAAAAACAAACCAACAATAGGTGCCAAAAACTATGTTTTAATATAACCCAGAATTAATCTATTACTCGTACAAGTATGTAAAAAGTAAAAAAGTTAGTCTAAATTTAATAATTTAAAATATGGAGAGGACCACCCTTATCACCTAGAGAATTAAAAAACCCATGACCTATTCTGAGACAGGTACCAAATATACACAAAAAAACAAAAAAAACGGTCAAGCCGTTTCGGAGGAGTTCGATAACAAACACTGTGACACGAGATTTTTATATACCTACTAGCGGACCCTACAGACGTTGTCCTGTACATATAGAAAACTTTTATAAACTTTTGCTCCCGGTGAAATGTTTTAGTATGCATGCGCAAAACAGCGTTGCCTAGCAACGACTTATTTATAATTGAATATGTCATTTATTGTGCAAATGTATAAATAACTAAATAATATAAAAAATACATTATCTAGTGGACCGAATTGTGAATCTAAACCATTCTCGAATACACTCGAACACACACATTTCATCAAAATTGGTCCAGCCGTTTAGGAGGAGTTCAGTGACATACACACGCACAGAAGAATTATATATATAAAGATTAGATGTTTTTACAAAGTTACCGCATATCATAGTGTTAAGGGCATTGAGTTAATAATATAAATAATACACTATGGTTAAGGGCTTTTCAGAAGTAGGTCGGGTAGGCCAAGTATAATTCGATGAGGCTTCACACAGTTTTATTATTTTCATATCAGTTTTTACATTCAGAGTATCGACTCTAACGACATTACGAATAGACAGTGTTGCCAACTTAAGAAAAACCCAAATAAATCTATACTAATGTTATAAAGCTAAAGAGTTTGTTTGTTTGGTTGAACGCGCTAATCTCAGGAACTACTGGTCTGAATTGAAAGTTGATTGGATTGTCCGTTTATCGAGGAAGGTTATATGCTATATTACATCACGCTACGACTAATAGAAGCGGAGCATCAATGAAAAATGTTGGAAAAACGGGAAGGGTGGGTGTTAGTTCTGCGAAGCATCATACAGTGCGACTCAAAAAGAATTAGGTTTCCGGTCTTAAGAATGCGTGCGAAGCCGCAGTGCTAGTATAATAAGTTAAATATATTTTTTTTATATATTTTTATATTTATGGAACAATAATGCCACCATTATGTTACAATCTCCTTCTTTCCATTTATTTATCTTTCATTTCTATCCATTTTTAAAATCAAACCATACTTCTCTTCTTACTATATCATTATTACAATATCATTTCACTCATACTCATCTCGTAAATCCCACATGTATTTCGATCCGCTCAAATTAGTCCAAAACATAAGTTTTAAAGGTTAGGATAGATTTAATTTTTTCAGATAATATGAAAAAATAAAGTTAAGCTTGTGGTATAAATAAAATAATTAGATTCTGCTTATAAAGCGGTAAGCTTATAACCAATTTTTAAAGTGGGTGTTATAAAAGGTTTTTTGTTAAAAAATAATTATAGTCATAGAAAAATGCTTCAATTTTCTTTTCAGTATGTACAGTAGATTTACAAAGGCCGCCCACGCCATATTTCGAAGAAGTGCTTTACAAGCCTTTATTAAACAAAGTATATTTACAAAAGATTTATAGATGACTAGCTGCGCCCCGCGGTTTCACCCACGTAGTTGCCGTTCCCGTGGGATTACAGGAAGAAAAAGTAGCCTATGTCCTTTCTGAAGGTCTTCTCTATCTGTGTACCAAATTTCATCGAATTCGGTTCAGCGGTTTAGGCGTGAAAGCGTAACAGACAGACAGACAAGACAGAGTTACTTTCGCATTTATAATATTAGTTAGGATTTATAGAAGACTATAGAGATAGATATATTTGAAGAAGAATTTAAGAATTGGAGTTTCTGTTTTTAATTTCAAATTTACCGTTTTTCACCAAATCCATAAAAAATTATATACGATATTAGCAACAAAAAATCAATTTTTAAAATTTTTGTCTGTCTGTTTGTATTTTGTTCCGGCATCTCTGAAACGGCAGGACCGATTTTGACGGGACTTTAACTCGTAGGTATATAATGTTATATAGCGTAGCTTAGGCTACTTTTTAAACAACTTCAAATAAAATAAAACAATTTTTTCGGATATTTACAGAGCATGGTATTTCACAATTTTGTAATGAAACTTGGTGCTAAGGAATGAATCTTAATCACATCCTCTGAATAGATTAAAAAGGAAGTTAATAGAACATTGTAGGAGTTCAATTTTGAAGTTAGATACGTGTTGAGATTTTTGATGGGAAATCGCATCGGTTCTTTGCTTATTAAGTAGGTATCAGCTAGCCGTCAGACGTTGTCCTGTTCAAACAATAAAGTTTGGGTTTGGGACCTTTGAGTTCATACAAATATTCGTTAGATTAAGCGCTTGCACTTTTTCCCTTATTTCTCTAGTTTCAGGGCATCTCTAGTTTTTATTACATATGTAGCTAAATAGATGTAACCGTTCTTAAGCCCTCGTTTAGTTTTTATTTTAGATATAGCGAGTTCCACTAGGAAATGTATACAAAAATTTGAAATATTATATACTAAACCTACCTTCCTCGAGAACCACTCTATTCGTTGATGAGAACAGCATGAAAATCAGTGCAGTAGATTTTGAGTTAATCGTGGACAGACAGACAGACCCGGCGGATGACTGTGTTTTATATTATGACGCGTGACGAGGGATACGAATAGAAAGTGACGTGACTTTCTATCATCAGCCCTTTTTAACGTCCCACTGCTGGGCCTCCCTATGTACGAGAGGGATCAGGCCATAGTCCACCGCGTTAGCCTAGTGCTCTTGGTGGACTTCATATGTATATATTTCGAAAACTTGCTAGGTTTTCTCAGACATGCAGGTTTCCTCACGATGTTTTCCTTCACCGTAAGACAAGTGGCAATCATGATATAAATGATTACACATGAAAATATAAGAGGTGCGAGACCCGGATTAGAACCCGCATCACTCGGTTATCCAAGCGAGCGCTTTACCACTGGGCTACCACTGTCGACTGTGTAACTTTCTATATATTTTTCAAATTACCTGTTATGCAATAAAAATACATATGAACATGACTTTTTACATTAAAAAACGTGACAAAACCAAACGGCGGATAAAATCTAATATCAAATTTCATATACGTTTATTTAATTGAAGTATGAATCGTTTCAGACTAATTTAAAATTTAAACAGACAAATTCAAGCGTGAACAGATAATGAATATTCAATTTAAATTTCAACAATGTTATGTTACAAAATATAAAATAGATAAAATAAATGTTATTAATCTATACATAAAACAAAATTCCAATTAAGTCGAATACGCAACTTGATTATCATTTTTTAACAAATCTTATATTTCAATAAGATATAAGTATTGTAAGTATTTCTATAAAGAGGTTTAATCTGTGGTTATTAGAATTTTTGTCTGTCTGTCTGTGATCACATCACGAGAAAGCTACTATCATAGAGAAAAGTAATATTATACTTTTAAGCTACTATCCGTATTATCATATAAAATTGTACTCAAATCAAATCAAAATATTCATTATTCAAATAGACTTTTACAAACTCTTTTGAATCGTCATTTTTACATTATCAAAATTAAAAGTCAGTCTGTAAGTTTGTGAGTAAACTACCACCGGCTCAGAAAGCTGTTCTGCCTTTAGTATATATTTATACTGTTCACTATGAAAAATGTTATTTTTGTTAAAATGAGTCAGAAGTTGACTTAAAATAAGTTTCTCAAAGATTTCACTTATAGGTACATGGCAATATAGGAATAGGTCTATAGTTGCCAAGGTAATTTTTTTCACCATCTTTAAAAAGAGTATTATTTTACTAATTTGCATTAGATCAGGGAATATTTCAGTATTTATGTATTTATTGAATATAAGAGACAATTGTGATGCAATGTTTGTTATTATTGTATTAAGTAACTAGCTGACCCGTGCCCACTTCGTTGGGCATAATGTTAATAATCCTGTTTTAGTACAGGGTGTTTAAATAATTTAAATTATTTTATTAATATTAAAAATTAAATTATCTATACTAATATTAAAAAAACTACTTTTTGTAACTTAAATATAAAAGTTAGACATATGCTGTCATTGATTTTTTGTAGGCATTTTCAATCTCCACATCTTTTCTCTAGAACTCAAAAATATATCTTTCATAGTTAAGCAGCGTTCGTAAGAAACGCTTTCATTCGACCGTTTTTTCTCCGATTCACTCTGCAAATCGTACTACCACGTAAAAGCATTTTTACTTTTCGGTTTTTTATATAACCTATGACACTCGGCAATAATGTGGTTTTCTATTGGTAAAAGAATTTTTTAAATCGGTTCAGTAGATCCCGAGATTACCCCTCACAATTTAACAAACACACAAACTTTACTTCTTTATAATATTATTAGTATAGATATAGATTTAACAGACGTGCCACACAAATCACCAGTTTTACTGCTGGAAAATATCTATTTCCTGAGAAATCTGAACTAACCCTTACGAACCGACTGTTAAACAACCCACGGTATAATAATATGTAAATCTAAAAATTAAGTTTCCGGTCTTTAGAACGAGGGCGGAGCCGCGGGAAGTGCTAGTTATATTATGCAATAATAATATGCCATTAAATAATAAGGTATATCAAAAGGCGATGTTTATCAAAATAAATGTTGCGTTATAACGAAATTGCTTGCGGGAAAAACGGGTCACACATTTCGGTTATTTCGATTTTTTTCCAAATTTCCGGGGAACATTTCCGGATTCCCGTTATTATTAGGTTCATTTGGTATGTCTTTAGAGATAATTGATTCATTGAAATGAAAAGAATTTGCGTAGGCAAATTATATTGAATACTTGTATCACATTATATAAAGAAATACTGTACATTATATGCGAACGTAATAGTACATAGTAAAATAAAATGGCTTAATTAGATTATTAGAAGATTGCTTCATTACTTTAAATATATATAAATTAATATTTTGGGACATTAACACACAACACTAGCTAGTTCCATAATAAACTTGGTTTGTGTTACGGATACACACATGACTAGAGTACCAAAGGTAATACTCAAGAAATGAATGCCCCAGCGGGACTCGAACCCGCGTACGTTGCCCAGTAGGGTCATTGCTAAGGCTACGTCCGCACAGACAGGCGGCTTGCTTAGCGCCTAGAGCCTAACGAGTCACCTAGCTAGGAGCTACTAAGACGAACGTTCTAAAATGTTCGCGACCGGCCGCACTGCACGCTTAGCGCCTGGCTAGTTGCTAAGCGTGTATCTAAGTAAACAAACATGTTGGTTTTTTGACACTAGGCGCGATGCATTTTATTCAAGAAATAATTTTGAAAGCTATTTTTTAAAGTGACATCTCGTCAACGTGCCGACAAGCAACCACGCAAACCTCCTGCAGTGCGGCCACTGTGTATCCTACCATATTGCCAGAGCGCAACTCCACTCCACTAGGCTCTAGGCGCTAAGCATTCCGCCTGTCTGTGCGGACGTAGCCTTACTGAGGCAAGCATGTCATCACAATATTATAACTATAAAAGATATCTAGAGACGATCCCGAACGAAATGAGGGTCAGGGAAGGGTAGCAAGTCACTAGTTTTATATATAAGCTAACGACTTCCTAACTATCCTACACTAATGCGTTTTAACGGTTAGTATTGAATATATATGTCGACACTATTTACATTGTATATTAAAAGGAATAAAAAAATAAATATGTACTAATCACTATTTTACCTTGTTTTTTATTCCAAGAAAAACTACATAATATGACAAACTTTCAATCCCTTTTTAACCCTATTCAAAGATTCATTGTCGCGACTAACAGTGGACAACGTTCTTTTCTAAAATTCCATCTATATCTATACTAAAATATATATTAATTTCAACAGTTAAGGAATGAAAATGTAACTGACATACAGATAGACCAAGTTACTTTTGCATTTATATAATACTCTTTGGTGAAAACGACATGAAAATCGGCGCAGTAGTTATTGAGTTTATTGCTAACAGACAGACTGACAAACAGACGTGGCGGAGGACTTTATTTTATAATATGCAGTGATTAGTCACTACATATTATTATGAAACAAAGTCGCTTTCTCTGTCCCTATATCCCTATGTACGCATAAATCTTTAAAACTACGCAACGGATTTTGATGCGGTTTTTTTAATAGATAGAGTGATTCAAGAGGAAGGTTTATATGCATAACTAGCGAAACCCGCGGCTTTGCCTGTGCTAAAACTAGGGAAGAGCCCGAGCGAAGCGAGGGCGAGTCGCTAGTATAGAAATCTTACAATATTTCCTTTATTACAGCCAGACGAATCGAAAGAAGAGGTTCTAAACCCACCGTGCCCGTGGACGTGTGAACTGACCAATGACGCAGGCTACGTCGTATACTCTGCACTAGGCTCCTTCTATATACCAATGTTTGTGATGCTCTTCTTCTATTGGAGGATATATAAGGCTGCTGTTAGAACTACCAAAGCTATAAATCAAGGTTTCCGGACTACTAAAGGTAACTCTCTAATATGAATCTAATCATTTATTAGTTAATATTCTATGATTCGTGTTTTGTGCAACGTTAGTAGAAAACTACAAGATTTTGAGATATGTCGTGGGACACTCGATATGAAAGTTCATTTCATCGTCTTTCTTGCTCTATGGCTCTTTAAATCTATACTAATATTATAAGGCTGAAGATTATGTTTGTTTGTTTTTTGGTTGAACGCGCTAATCTCAAGAACTACTGGTCTAAATTGAAAAATTCTTTTGTGTTAGATAGTCCGTTTATCGAGAAAGGCTATAGGCTATATTACATCACGCTATGACCAATAGGCTCGGAACATCAATGAAAAATGTTGCAAAAACGGTAATAAAATATTTCCTTTGATTTACAGCCTTTAGAACGCGAGCAAAGCCGCAGGGAAGGCTAGTAACTTATAAAATATAGCATTGTCTCATAAATAGCATGAAATATAATGCGAGTATACGTTCAGCCTTATCAAAGAAAGGCATGTGCAGAGTACACCAATTTATTATAGCATACACTCCATAACACTAATAGATCGTTTGGTAATTATGTTAACGATTCTACTACACTGGGCTAATCCTGCTTTTTTATTTTCGTTTCATTCATCATCAGCGTTTTTTTTAAAAGTCCCACTGCTGGCCTGGATCAGGCCATAGTCCACCGCGCTGGCCTAGTGCGTGTTGGCGGACTTCACATGTCTTTCGAAAGCTTGCTAGGTTTTCTCAGACATGCAGGTTTTCTCACGATGTTTTTCTTCACCGTAAGACAAGTAATCAGCATAGAAATGATTCGCATATGAAAATATCAGAGGTGCGAGACCCGGATTCGAACCCGCATCACTCGGTGATCCAAGCGAGCGCGTTATTGCTGGGCTACCACTGTCAACATTTTTTAAATTAAAGACGAAAATTTACAAAATAAATTAACAAGCATTCTTAATAATTTCTTTTATATACGTATATTTAGCTTTATCATTTTCAGGTCGAGGTCTTGGCAGTAGGTTTGATGACAACCGCCTAACTTTACGCATCCATAGAGGGAGGGGGTCTGCTAGACCCCACGGCTCACCGTTATCTACAGCATCTAATCATTCAACGAGCACTTCGCTCAGTGCTTCACCTGAGAGATTGAGACGGTAAGTAAAATTCTATAAAAATTGTGAAAATCCATAATCGACAAGATATCGGCATTGAATACCTTCTTATAAAATCTGTCGAAAATAAGTCGTCTTGACCAATTTTAGTGCACAAGTAAGTAGTAGTACAATTTTAATTCAAAAGTGCACTCTCTATCATTTTTAAAACCCGATGAAATAATTCAACATACTCGTATTATACCTACTAGCTATTACTACGAGTTACTAGGTACTACTACTTCGAAAAATGTTATCAATTGCTCGACCTGAGACTCGAACTTCTTGACTAACTGATGACTTCACTCACATTTGTTAGTAATTTAATCAGACTACTATAAATGTGACAATTTGTAAATTATGTGTGTGTATATATTTGTAAATCTTTTACACTAAAATTTCTGTTCGTTTTTGAATGAAGTTTAGTACTAAAATAGAGAATTACCTGGAGTAACGTTACGTTTACTTTGTACTATTTAATATTTAATTAAATAATATATTTGGCTCAGTTGGCAGTGACCCTACTTTCTGTGCCAGCGGTCGCGGGTTCGATTCCCCCTTGGGATATTCATTTGTTGAGCATGAATATTTTTTCTCCAGTCATGGGTGTTATTATATTTATATTATGTATGTATTTAAAATTTATACATGTAATATATCAACTATCTGGTATCCGTAATACAAGTCTCGTAGCTTACCACGGAACTAGATGGAGCTGATGTAAAAAAAATTCCAAAAAAATGTCCCAAAAATATTTTTTTAAATATTACTAAAAATGTTATTATAAGAAAATGCAAAATAGAAAGCACAGCATCATCTATCTTTTATAAGAAACAAGAGTAAAGGTCAAGAGTTAAGTCGAGAGCCAGTTGACCAGTCTCGAGTGCTTTAAATAATGCTGTATATCATTTAACAGATTTTCTTTCAAGTCTTATTAGCTGAAAAAATTATGAAAATTCAGCAATAAATTCTGGGTTTCTAGTTCCTGTAAATGCATTGTTAGCTTTTCATTTACTAAATTTAGTAGTGATATTGGCAAATACACACATATATAGCACAAAACACTATGAAAGCACAACCACAGTGATTTTTTTGCACAAATATACTTGTTGTGTGTTGTCTTCACCCTTTTTAACGTTGGGCACGGGCTTCCCTCAATACGAGGGGGATCAGACCATAGTCTACCATGCTGGCCTCGTGCGGGTTGGAGGAGCTAAGGATTCTCAGACATGCAGGTTTCCCCACGATGTTTTCCTTCACCGTAAGACAAATATCATGATAGGAATGATTCGCACGTGAAAATATCAGAGGTACGACACCCAGATTTGAACCCGCATCACTCGGTTATACAAGCGAGCGCGTTACCGCGGGGCTACCACTGCCTTATAAAAATTTGATGTAATATATTTTTTAAATTATTTCCTACCTCTAGTTCTATCAAAGTAAGACAGATGCTGTGAAAGTCACATCTTGGTAAAACCGAGCGTAACCGAGCCGAACCGAAATCACTAGTACACTGAAAATTAGTTACGTCTTTAGTTTTTTTCTTCATGTGCATTCCATTTTTAATGGAAACTTCACATTTTCAGGCATTCCAGTGCAAGACGGGCTCATGAGAAAGTCAAGATCTCTGTATCCTATCCATCCTCGGAGCAGATATGTCCTGCCCTTGAGAACTCCAGGTCACCCAGCAGGTCACCTAGCCCATCCCTGTATGCTGTTCACTATGAGAGAGATGGCAGAGAGTTGACGGAGAGTAGGTTAAGAGTGAGATCACATCATTTGGCTCCAGGACCTTTATATGATGATTTTGATGACAAACCAAGGACTAGACGTATGGGAAAAAGGAATATAAAAGCTCAGGTATGTTTTATAAGTATAATTAAGCTAAAGGATGATTTGAAGTTCTAAAAATATACATATATTCATAGTCCGTAGTAGATGTTGTGTTGTCCAAAGTGTATGTAAAAAATAAGTATCGAGTTTTTTTTAAATATCCTCGACATTACATAATACTTGCTTTATACATAAGCATAAAAAAGCCAATGTAATTTTATCTAAAAATTATAGATTAAAAATAAAATTTAAACTTTTTCCAGTGTAAAAATGAAATGAATTTGACCTTTAATCTCAATTCCGATGACCTTTCAACAACATAACAGTAACATAACCTTTTGATCTTTAGAGCTAAGCATTTTTAATTGCTTTGCACTGTTTTAAATCTTTGAAAACTCCTAATTAGTATCTACTACTCTACTGTACAAATGGAGAAAATATTATCCATGAGGTACCAGAAAAAATCATAATCTTATTATATTACATTTTAAGAACCTTTATTTTTATTTTATTCAAAGCCAGATACGGAAAACTTTCCAAGACATTTATTTGACGACTCGTTTGGCTTAGTTTACTTTCTGCGCCAGGGGTCGCGGGTTGAAATCCCGCTTGGGGCATTCATTTGTTGAGCACGAATGTTTGTACTTCAGTCATGGGTGTTTATATTTATAATATGTATGTATTTAAAACTTATATATGTACTAAATCAACTATCTGGTATCCGTAACACAAGCATCGTAGCTTACCACGGAACTGGATGTAAGAATTACCCAACATATTTTAATAATTGTACAAAAATTGATTGATTTTCAAAATTTTGTAGATTATACTTAATATTAATATCATATTTCTTTGCAGGTCAAACGTTTTCGTATGGAAACCAAGGCAGCTAAAACCCTCGGCATCATAGTTGGTGGTTTCGTCTTCTGCTGGCTGCCATTCTTCAGTGTGTACGTCGTCAGAGCGTTCTGTGGGGACTGCGTCACACCTATAGTTTTCAGTGTTCTATTTTGGCTTGGATATTGTAATTCCGCTATAAATCCTCTGATTTATGCACTATTTTCTAAAGATTTTAGGTAAGATTATCATTTGAATAAATGGATAAACTGGTAATGAACTCCTCCATGCTTCATTGGAGTAAGAAATTGGCCACTGTGACTAATATTTAAAGCCAACAAACCAAGACGAATATTAAATTAAATTTGAGAAAAATTGCATAATAATTAATCAAAATAGGTGTCTTTTTTTTATTATTCTAAAAATACTTCAAAATAAAACAATCAAACAAAAGACACGTTTTCGATTGACTTTCCTTGAAACATTGTAAAGTTTTAGTCTTTCTTTTGGCTGTATGATCAGATTAGTTTATATGCCTACAGTAGTATTTTGTCATTCAGACTTGAAGGACTTCGTTAAAATTAATGATTTATTTGGTGAAAATTAATTAAATAAATAGAAGAATTCAATAAATATTTTACACAATTTTTAATTTTAATAAAACAAAATTATTATATTTAAAATTAAATACTTTAAAACATCTATTTTAATTTATAATGTTCATTCCAGATTCGCTTTCAAGCGCATTATATGTAAATGTTTCTGTGCGGGAGGAGGTAAGAGACGAGAGTCGGGCGCGGAGGAGGTTACCCGACGCCGGCCGCCGCACTCGCACTCACATTCCCTTGAAGAGGAAAGCTCTTTACACAACACAAGTAGTGATAGGTAAATAAATTTACTTACCTTGCTTACGTTTTATAATAGGTATTATGCTTATTTTTATTATTGGAACGCAGTTCCTTATCGCGCGTTCCGAAAGGGGGCTAGACGGAAAAAATTAAGACCAAAAGTTGTAACGACACTTTTTGTAATACTTTTTATAAATCATGGTAAATAAAATAAAGGTGTTTAAGATAATTTTGTACAGTAGTTTTTTTGATTTTTTTTTATAAATCATGGTAAATAAAATAAAGATGTTAAGATAATTTCGTAAAGTAGTTTTTTTGATTTTTAACGATAAAAAAATCATTAAAAATGTATACCCGAATAATTATTTTCTTTATACTTACCGCTAATAGAACTTAATATTTTAATATTATTATTTAATTTAATTAATATTTTAATTTTTATAATAAGGAACTTCATTCCTATCTGGTGTCCCACGACACCAGTTTCAATTCGGGCCAGTAGTTAAATTTAAATATATTTTTATCCTTAAAGCTGCATGCTTATATGATATATCTTGCTATAAAATCCCCTAGATGTTATGGTGGGATGTTAAAAAGTACCTACTCTCTAGAATTAAGGTGGAATGAACACTTACATATTATTTTAAGTGTGTCAATTGCTTTAATAAACTAATCTCTCGCTTTAATAATATTTGTTTTACTTATATATTATTTCCTACGTAAAATAAACACACAATGTATTTTTCTTTAATTAAGTTGTACTATTATCGACAAAGAATTATATTTAATAATTTAATAATAGTGCTTCATCTAACATACCGCTGAAACAGTGAAAAGGAATATTCAATATTGTTATTGTTGTTTTTAAAATTATATAGGTTTTCCCAATAGGGAAAGGCAAAGGACTATAGTACATACAGCCTAGTCTTATAAATTTCATTCCGATATGACGAAAGGCCGAGGCCAAGTCTAAAGAAACTTCATTTATCTTCTGATTCCATTGTTGGTAAGGCCGAAACCAAGTCTCTAGACTAGACTCTTCGTATTTAATTTATTTAATTTATTTATTTATTAGGTTTATCAAGTTGTTACAAATACAGTACATGTTACACATTATAGACCATGATATATTAAGTTAACAACTTATAAAGATAAACACCACAAGCATAATTACAGATAGGAAACGTTACTATGACAAAAAAAAAATTAAACAAAATAATAAGAACAAAAACACATGTAAGTAATAGAAAATAAACATATGAAAAAAAAGCAACAATAAAAAAAAACATACAAACATGACAAGATTATTGTCTCACAGCTGGGGCTACTTCAAAGACAGTAATGTTTTTTTAATTTTGCTCGGGGGATCAGTAAATATGTCAAATTCTCTAGCACAGTTATTAGCTAATCGACTAAGTCTTGGAATGGGTGAGTTCGCTCCAAGTACGGTTCTACGAAGAGGAAGTGAAAAAGGAGAGATGGGATTACGAGGACTTCTTGATGGTATGTTAATGCGTAATTGTGCTAAAATGTTAGGACAGTCACAAATAGCGGTTATGATTTTGGAAAGAAAAATAATATGCTAATGATAATGATAATATGCAAGGTCGAAACCAAGTCCGTAATAATATAGGCCGAAGCCTGAAGAGTCATAATATAAATTTCACATCCAAGTAAATTATTCGAGGTCATGTAAATTAAATAGGTCCTTTTCACTTAACAGTTCTCGCGCTTTCTCCAAGACTTGAAACGATCACTGCAAACAGGACCATCGCAGCTTGGAGAAAGCGCGGGACCTTTCAAAATTCTGAAAAGGAATATTTATCTAATAACAAAACAAATACATATTTTAAATTATTTTTTTTTAATTTCAGGTGACGTCCAGCCATGCGACGGCAAAATGCACAGTTTCAAAGTACCGTCGCTTGTGTATAGTAGGAGACTTTAAATATACTGACTTTAAACTTATATAGTTAATATATTTGTGTGTAATATATAATACATGTATTATATGTCGTAAATCATTAAAATTTTGATGGTTTAAATAAGTTCATTTCCACACCCACATGACACATCCCTTGTCATAACTTTTGTTTCGAAATCCTCTTACGAAAAATAATTAAAAATGGCTGATTTTGAAAAACAAATTTAAATTTATTTATAGTTCACAAAATAAATAATCATATAGATAGATCCCGATAATATTAAGCTAGTTCTTCACCATTAAATATAATTAAAAAGACTTTTTATACGATCTTCGTGTATCTAAAGAAGTTTTAGAATTAAAAGAACTTTTCTTTTTAACAATTACTTAAAAAAGGTGACCTATCGATATCTTAATTCGCAAATTTCTAAACCGATATTATTTCAATAATATTAAGGTTACTATTTTAAAAAAATAATGGAATATCAGATTCATAAATAGGTAATATTAATATAATACTTTTGAATTTTCATAGCCTTTAAAAATTAACTGAGACGGAACTCACTAATTAACGAGTTAGGTTATCGATAATCCCCTATATTAGTTTTCGATATCTCCTTATATTACTTAATACTTTCATTTAAGAAGGATTACTATCTTATATAGAGCCAAGTTGAAAAAGTGTTCACCTGTAAGCGGCAAATGATCAATCTCACAACAATTGTGCTACAGCAGTAGGGTATAATAATATGAATCTAGCAGCTGTAAAGTGAGTGCTTTTGATGATTTGATTGATCATATTGATTATAATAAGACAGTATTAAATATAATTCTTCCTTTTAAATTTACCCTGATGCGATTGTAGCGCTACTAACTAAACACATTTCGATGGACGCTTTTCGTACACAGAGATAGTCCTCCTTACCTCTACACTCTCTTTAATTTACTTATTTACTTACAGATTACTTCCCCAAAGTACAATGTAAATTGAAATTTACTTCACTTTATCGTTTAGCGTAAAGTAATGATATACAAAATAGCTTTTAATAAATTTATATAAGCAAAGAGCTTACACCATTAAATCTGAATGTATTCGTTAGGTTTAAGGAATTTATTGTATAAAACTTCCTTATCTATTCAATATCTCTGTACGTAATCTAACCTACCTCATTGATAACAAATATTATTTTTGATTATGATATTTCTTTAAAAGACAAATTTTCAAAATGAGGTTTTGAAATGTAAAATATTACTAAATAATGTAATGTTTGAGTTAATCAACTACCTACATAATATAATAATTAGCTAATCAATTATTTAATAACTAATAATGGTGCTTATTTTCATAAAAAATATCATACTTTTTACTTTTTAGTTAAACTAGTAAACTAAGTATCTCACATAAACTAGTCGATAAAAGGTTTTTATTTTTAAATAAAGAATTCTTAATCCTAAAGGCTATTAAATACTTAATAACTGTACGTTTTGTTTTTTGTTCAATCATGTAGGCACTAATTGATGAATTACTTTTCAAAATCTTAAAATTTCAACGTTCCTTAAAATAATTCGTTGCTGTATTCGATGTGTTATTATAAGAATTATTATTGTCCATTAGGCGAACGTTGTCTATATATTGTGTCCGTGAAATATTATGTACAAATATATGAGATGTTACACAATAGTTGTTTTTTTTTATTTATAAGATTGCTTATAAATCCTAACGTAAACTTTTTCCCCCTATTACTGAAACCAAACGAATATAATGTAAATGAAATTAATTCTTCTCTCCTATATGATAAGTAGTAACTAATATGAATGATTTATATGTTATTAAAAATCACATTTCAAAATATATGATATTTACTTAATTAATAAGTTATTGTTATTTATCGAAGACAATTTAATAAATCAAAAATTAGAAAAATCAATCCAGTCATTTTGAGTTATAAAATAAAGTAAAACTAACCCTACCCTACTGCGACATTGCTTTATATTTTGTACAAAAATATTTCATAATATGACCTTTGAAAACATTGATATATATAAACATACCAATATTTGAGATCTAATTAATGTTCAAATTAGATTTCGCAATATTGTGTTTATTTAATCTGTTGCATTATCTAACATAGTCTGTATTGACTTTTACATATTTAATCTGTGCGTTCTGAATGTCAGCCGTAGATGTCAGCAGTTAGCTGTCAGCTGTTTCCGACTTCCCGTCAAAACATTGACATGGCGTTGGCGGGTCAACATTCTACAATCAACAATTTGTTTTAGTCGAGTGAACGTCGTCGTGGCATAGTGGTGTCGTAAATAGTTCCGCATTTGTTATCTTAATACACGTTAGTCTGTGTTTTTATCAATACGCCCACGCTTTTCCTATTATAACAATATGGACCCGATGTTTTTTGGCGGCGTAGAAGGGTAAGTCTTTTAGAATAATATTTTAGACAGCATTCGAAAGTAGAAAGGTTTGCCTTGTATTTCTAGTTTCGTAATTAGCTGCATTTCGAAAGTCTCTTTGCTTTATTTGAGTATTGTATTTTTAGTAAGTATGTGTAAATATCGGATATTTATAAATAGCAGTTTAATTACATTCGCAATATTAATTAATAATTAAAATATAACAAACGCCGGTTTAATGATAATTAATAATACACTTTATAATGATCGCGATAAGACATTATTTTAACTATGTTTGTATTGTAAAGTATGCATGGAATTCAATGGTAACAACCTTGAAAGTTTTTACATTTACTTTTCTATAAGCTACAGTTTTTAATGCAACTTCAAACAATCGAATTTGATAATCAGTACATATAAATACAATTGAAGTGTCTGTTTTAAATTTCATATTAACAGCTTTTCACTTAATGGATATGAAAGTACAGTACCGTACTTACATCAAAAAATACATTTTTAAAATTTAATGGTAGCAGTTTACAATCGCTTGGCAGGACAATGATAATGGTAGGGAGTGGTTTGGTAGGGGAGATGCTCCCTATTATCCTTATACTACTCCCATTTCAAGGTAATTCATAGTTCATGAGAAAATAAATTTTGAATGTAGCACTCACCGGCCGCCGCCGCGGCACGCTCGCTTCGCTCGCGTGTGTTGTGGTCATATATCTAACCTAACCTAACCTACCTAGAAAGAACGAAAAAAAATTAAGATAAACCTTCTGAACCTAAGTTATCAAGTCGAAAAAAAAATGTTATTTACGATGAAAGCACTTTCACACACGTCCATAGAAACGCAGAACTAAATATGGCGGCGTTAGGATAGTTGACAATGACATTTAAGTAATTTGACATATTTTTGACATAATGATCTTACGTCTTTGTCTCACATATACAAAATCCTATTGTTATCCTTCTCTCTCACATTAAGTTTTTATTAATTTTCTCTAAAAATATGAATTACCTTGTGTCGTGAGTGTTATTATTGTGATCAATGAATAAACGCCTACCATATATATAAGTTTCACCCAATAACTCCTGCCAAGCGATTGTAAACCCAACCCAATTTAATTTCTGTCTGACTGTTTGTTCTGGCTAATCTCTGAAATGACTAGACCGATTTTAACAGGACTTTCACTCGCAGATATAAATGCTATAAGGAGTATTATAGGTTACTTTTATTTTATTAGAAAATAATAAAAAGTAACAGCCGTTTATTTTATTTTAACTTACGCTCATTGAAGCGGGCCGGATTTTAATAAAATTAATATAAGCTAGTAAAGTTAATAATAATTTTATTTAAAAATATAAGACATTCCAAAATTCATCAATTTATATGATGTAAGTCTGACAAACAACGAAAGTTTATTGGTCATAACTCATACCAAAGACCAATATTTCAATCAAAAATACGTACCTACCTATACTTGACCTGCACTTGTTATTAAATAGATCGTGAGAAATTGGGTCACCATATGTTCAAGGTAAATAAGACGTAATGGAAACTTCCCTGAACCTGTACCTAATAAATGCAACCATCGAAACTTAGTATTTAAATAACAAAAAGATTATAAATTCTAAGTCAAATCAGTACGTTCAATATTTTCTAGAAAATATTATTGAAATAGTCAATTCCCGTGCCTCGAAGAGGACGTAAAGCCGTCGGTTCTGCGGCTTAACTCTCACTGGTCGTGTCGAGCATTCGTTCCATCGGAATATGAGAGTGATAAGGAATAGAGAGTGCACTTGTGTCTGCGCGTACACTTTTGCACTATAATATCTCCCGCGCAGATGGCTATTGGCTAGTCTCAATGAGATTGGCCGCCCGCGCCGTGGCCGTAATCGGCTGGAAGGAAATCATCATCACTATCAATATAGAGGCCTAATCTCTACTTTCTTCTGTTGTCGGTTTCTTACCGCATCACGAGAAAACCATTGGACAGATTCTGATTTTAAAATTTATTATGATGATAGTTAAGATAAAGGGTTTTTTGTGGGAAAGTCTCATCACTGAGAAATGTATCATAGTAAAAGAAAAATATATTTAGGCAGGTATATGAAATACCAAGTAGTTGTAAGAAAGTAAAAAAAATGCATTTATTACATTCTATTAAATTTCCTATAACAAGACTATTGTGAATTTTAGTCCCCTGTCCTCCAAACCCTAAAGTCAATCTTTATTTTTCGCTTTTCTATGAAATCATTAAAAAATGTTATTATTATTATTATTCCGCATATATCGCGAAACGTAAACAAAAACAGGTGGTAGCCACCTACATAGGTGATAGAGAACCTTCTATGATAAACATTATACGTTAAACGGATAACATTTTCATACGGCTTTAATGTAAACCTTATAATAATTGGCTTACTGTAATTTGTAAGTGCCAAATTAAGTTAAGGATTGCCCTTATTTATTGTTTAAAAAACACCTCAAAATATGTTGATTGTATCTAAATAGATGCTATAAAATGTATTAAAGACGTACCTATATAATACTAGCATTTTCAGCGGCTCCACTCGCGTCCTGAAGGAAAAAAGTAATATTTTCTCCCGTTTTATTAATATTTTTCATTGATGCTCCACTCCTATTGATTGTAGCGTTATGTAATATAGCTTATAGCCTTCCTCGATAAACGGACTATTCAATACAAAAAGAATTTTTCAATTCAGACCAGTAGTTCATTGAGATAAGCGTTTTCAACAAAACAAACAAACAAATAAACAAGCTTCAGCTTTATAATATTAGTATAGATTAATACTGACTTTTCAATAAAATTAAAAAAAAGTTAGAATATTATTATAAGTTAAGATGATATTTCATGTGCAAATTTTACTTTATTACTGTTTTATTATGTACTAGCGACTCGCCCTCGCTTCGCTTGGGGTTTTTCCTAGATTTAGCACAGGCAAAGCCGCGGGATCCGCTAGTTATGCATATAAACCTTCCTCTTGAATCACTCTATCTATTAAAAAAACCGCATCAAAATCCGTTGCGTAGTTTTAAAGATTTCAGCGTACAACGTACGTAGTGATAAGTGTTACGTATATAATATAGATACGAGTAAAACATATTATAAATAAAATCATAAAAGAATTGTTTTGTTTTTTTTCCTTTATTGTAAATAAATTTTGTTTCATCCAATTTAAAAAAAAAAGAATTGTTTATGCACATTTGTCTCTACAGTCGTAATTTTTATTACAGGTACGACAATAAATATGTAGTCACTTGCTATAAAATAAAATCGTTATCTGCGTCTATGCACTTAGTTCTTCTCATGTGATTTTCAATATTTAATTCAAAAAAGCAAAATAACCTTTAAAACTCAATTTTGTAAACAATCAAAATACTATTCGAAAGTTCATGGCTGGCAGCGACTCCAAAATTAACTAAGTAATCCCAAAGTATTATCTCTTACATATTAATTTAGGTTTGTATACTTACGAGATTTTTGACACGGTTTAAATTTTTTTTAAATATTTTTTACATAATTTTTTTTAACCCTTATTACCTATTTGTTCTAATATAAAAAAAGCCTAATTTACTCTTAACAACATCAGTTATTTACCTGCTATAGTACCATCAGAACCAGTCCAGCTAAGAGATTAGCCGGAACAAACACACGGACAAAAAATGTGTTACTAATAAGTGCCGCGTTTAATTTATTTTAAGTAGTAAAAAGTTATTATGACATTACAAACACAATTCATTTATATCCGTCTAGATAATATTTATAATGCGTTTTTTTTCTTAGTGCATAATAATATAATTCAGAAACAATGCTTTTTATTTAAATTAACTCATTTAATATTCTAAGAAGGTACAAAATGGTTGGGTCTTGAACAATGAAATTTGTATAATCTCTACATAGTATATAATATATATATATACTTAATAGGTAGCCTACCGCTGTCTGCAGTACGCTTAAGCACGGAATTGACAATATTCACCTGCTCTGTGCGCTTAAGGGCCCCGGAGACGGTCCAACGGTTTGATTAAAACACATAAGTTTTGGTTTGACTTAAACCATTTTCGAGATCGTTTACATATGTAGTTTGAATGTTTGTCAAAAATTTAGGGGTTTGAAGCACGTTAGATGAAAATTTATATTTTTGTTGTGTTTGACGCGCCGTTTGATCGAATTCGGCCTACTATTTCGTTGGATTTTGTAGCTTGAGCTCTCTTTGTATGCAGGACATTATATAACGTTATAAACTAGTGAAAATCGCGACCTTTGTTCCATCTTGTCTGCGTCACAAGTCTAATTACGACAGCGTACCGAACCAAACTGCGCAGTGCTGTTTGGCAAACCGTTCAAACCGAACTCAAACGGTTTCATCAAACACGAAGGTTTGAATCAAACCGTTTCCGAGGCCCTTTAGATCTTTTCAACTACGCAACTGATTTTAATGCGGTTTTCATCAATAGACAGAGGGATTCAAGAGGAAGATTTATATGTATAATACATGAACATTATAGTAAAAAAAAGCCGATAAAGTATCTCTCTCTCATTGAAATCCATACGAATCGTTAAAATGTCTCTATACCTAAATAGGTAAATACAACATGGTGCAGTAGGTTACAACTTTTAACGACACGTCTTGCTCAGTAGTCTACTTGCTATCATTAGTTCCATACGTTACATTAATAACAATGTATGTTTTTTAAATTGAATAATAATACTTTCTCAGATTTACGCGAATATTTGACATTATAAATGAAACTATCTTTTCGGATTTTGTCGCGGATTTATTATGATTTTTGGTTCCCGACGCGACGTTTCGAATGCTTTATAGCGCACATGGTCACGGGAGAGACTAAGGTATTAGATGTCTCAGGGGGTTTTATACTTGTTACAGAGTAGACAGTGCCTACCCACTATTTACAAAACTGAAATCCAAAAAGATAGTTTCATTTATAATTGAATAATTTCATTTATTTGAGGAAATTCCGCTTCATCCGGTAACCGAATCGGCATCCCGCATCTAACCAGCACGTACGGCGTACCTAAGTGCAACCTTGCTATACAACAACTATTTAAATATGTAAATCAATGTGTGATACCGGTTCGTGTAAGATCACTGTTTGCATATCCCTTGACCTTGGAAGTAGAAAGAGATGTATTTATTTATGTGGTAGGGCAAACATACCGGTTTACCGACCACTACCCCTTTTCGACCACTTCGCATGTTATTTTAAATAATAGACAGTGTTATAGACCTATCTTTTCTAATTTCGCGCCATTCGATCCAGGCGAACTTCACAGTTTATATTTTAACGGCATGACCTCGAAGTTTTCAAATTGAGCACTCAGTCGCTCTTTCAAAATTTGGTGTATGAACGCGTGTAAAATTTAGCAAAAAAAATAGTAGGTGGATTGATTTTCAAAGGTAAGTTTTTAAGTGTTACTCTTACTTTATTGGTCATTGATTTGGTTTGTGTGTATTAGACATGTTTAATTTCAATATTCAAGTGCCTAAACTCATCAAACTTCTTATAATTTATGATATTTTTGGTGGTCGGACAACACGTTAACGATTAATTTCAAAATCTACTTTCCGACCGGGTGGTCGCAAAACCGGTTTATTCGCGTCGTTTTTCTTTGCCTTTATTGCGGAAACCTTAAATTCACCAACATACATTGCACTATATTTGTGAACAGCTGGAGTTTTGTGAATTTACAACTAGATTACGACCGCCTGTATACCTTATATTTTCAAAGATATGGCCTTCCAAAATAGCGAATATTTAACGGCCGATGACCAGTAAAAACAAAACCTGTCCCCGGCCATTTGAAAACTCCCTTATAATCTTACTAATATTGTAAAGGTGAAAGTTAAGATGTATGTTTGAATGTTTGTTACTCAAGCACAAAATTTGGTACAGAGATAGAGTATACTCTGGAATAGCACATGCTAATTTTTGGGATATATCTGTTTTATTATGTAAAGGCGAACTTATTCAAGCTTGTAAATAAGCTTATATGTTTTAATGATAATGGATACATTTTGGTTGCTGTGCTTGGTGTTAGAATTGTGCTTGTTTTTTATCAGAGTCATCTCATCTCTCAGAGAAAAAAAAATTAAGAGCCGTGCCGCTTCAACCCCTAAACTTTCCTTTGAATTTAAAAGTCCTTCTAACAAGCGTACGAATACGTTAGGGCGAAAATTTCACATTTCGCACAGCTCTATTAAGATTTCAGAGTTTTTCTTATATATCTCTTATCGACATCTCAATATCACCATTTAGTGACATTCAATTATCACAAATCTTTAGCTTGGCAACAATACTATGAAAAAAGAGATATAGCGAAAGAGGACAAAGAAAACTAAATTAAGAAAAGAAAGCTTGTAAGAGCTAAAGAGAAAAGAACAACTATTTCACCACCACCAACCATCAAAGAAGAGAATTTAAAAAAAAGCAGAAGAAACTCAATCCCGTGTTAAATGTGGTTCTTGTGATCTTGACCTTAATACCGTTACTTAATTTTATTTTTAAGTCGTAAAAGAGAGTAAAAATATACAGCTTTTGTGAATTTATTAATTGTATTATTATCATACTATTATAAGCCTTATAGGCTATTACACAAGAGTCGTTTTTCTACCGTAAAATAGGTGGCCGATAACCAGTGCACTAGTGGTCGATAACTGAGTGAAAAGGCCGATAACCGGTATATTTGCTATTTTTACGAATATATATTTTTTAAAAATTATGTATCACTGATACATCTATAGGCGCTAGGTTTAATGAAACTAGACTATTGTAGGATAAAATGATATTTTTTTGAAAAATCTTGGAGTACAACATTATGATAAAAATCAACTCCGAAGTCAACAAGCCGCTTAAACGGTCGATAACCGGTATGTTTACCCTATTTCGAATAGGTTTAAACATAATGTTTTGACATTTGAATGATTCAAATTGCAAAGCTTAAAAAACGATTATTAAATTTTCTTGCGCCTGCGATCACGGGTTCGAGTCTCGCTGGTGACAAAACTCGAATGTTTGTACTGATATGTGTGATATATGTGATATTTATAGTATTTTTCGCCATTAATGAAGAAAATGTATGAGAATCTCAAAATGGATGTAAACAAGTATTTAAGCTGTTTATTATCTAGATAGGTACCTACCATTAGTAGTTTATTTAGCACTATCATAGGTACAATTTCAGTGTGTGCCGTGATAAAGGTTATTCCCCTATTTCTATTATTATATAATACTATAATTTTGAACATTATTATTGTTATTATATTATTACAGCGCCATCTAGTACCGTGGTAAGCAGCTACGAAGGAAGCTTGTGTTACGGCGCAGCAAGTAGGACTGCGCCAAACGTGTTTGCTTAAGTTTAAAAATATTCCTTACATAATTATTATCAAATTTGAAAACTATTTGCCAGAAAACTGCAAACAGACGAAGTCCTTCAAAACTTATAATTATTATATACTAAGTATATACGTATAGAAGCATGAAATAATAAAGCAAACATTAAAAATATTGCAACTATAGTTTAATTAATTTACGCTTATTCTATATTATAGGTATGCCTTTCAAAAGTGGGTGTGTGTAAAGGTCATTTCCCGTACGCTTCGTGCGAGCCCGCATTCCGAGCGCACGTGTTGAATTATAATCGTTAAGGATAAAAAGCAACTGTAGTCTGCTGTGTTTATAATGTCAGTAGGCGTGTCGTGTTGTTGCACTTAGTGTATGGAATGGATTGGTGTAAAAAGTAGTCGTCTGTCGGTACGTGAGAATAGTTTTTTTAGAATCCTAGAAAATATCATAAAAGCTCTATATAATATGCTAATTGTTATGTGTAGTAACGGAACGTTACAGATATAATATGTCAATGTTGATGACAGTTGATCCCCTCTCTCTCTCTTTGGGTATCGCTCGTGGTGAAAGGTCGTGTTAATAATATATTAAGATAAGATTAAATATTAAGCAAGTTTATAAGGAAAATATAAAGATAATAAAGTACACCAAAGACCGAAGAAGTGTTTTATTAACAAGACATTAAACAATACATGGCGCAGTCGGTAGGATCTCTACTGTAATTGACGAATGTTTTTCTCAGTTATCAATGGCTAGCGAATCATCCTCTCTTTGCTCGGCGCAGTGAAGCCATGGGTTCCGCTAGTTAAGAGAAATAATATTTCTAAAATATAACCTCCTCCTTTTTTGAAGTCGGTTAAAAAGTAGCCCAAGTTACGCCTTATAATATTAGCTAACTGCGAGTGAAAGTCCCGTCAAAATCGGTCCAGCCGTTTCAGAGATTAGAACACCTCAAAATATGTTGATTGTATCTAAATAGATGCTATAAAATGTATTAAAGACGTACCTATATAATACTAGCATTTTCAGCGGCTCCACTCGCGTCCTGAAGGAAAAAAGTAATATTTTCTCCCGTTTTATTAATATTTTTCATTGATGCTCCACTCCTATTGATTGTAGCGTTATGTAATATAGCTTATAGCCTTCCTCGATAAACGGACTATTCAATACAAAAAGAATTTTTCAATTCAGACCAGTAGTTCATTGAGATAAGCGTTTTCAACAAAACAAACAAACAAATAAACAAGCTTCAGCTTTATAATATTAGTATAGATTAATACTGACTTTTCAATAAAATTAAAAAAAAGTTAGAATATTATTATAAGTTAAGATGATATTTCATGTGCAAATTTTACTTTATTACTGTTTTATTATGTACTAGCGACTCGCCCTCGCTTCGCTTGGGGTTTTTCCTAGATTTAGCACAGGCAAAGCCGCGGGATCCGCTAGTTATGCATATAAACCTTCCTCTTGAATCACTCTATCTATTAAAAAAACCGCATCAAAATCCGTTGCGTAGTTTTAAAGATTTCAGCGTACAACGTACGTAGTGATAAGTGTTACGTATATAATATAGATACGAGTAAAACATATTATAAATAAAATCATAAAAGAATTGTTTTGTTTTTTTTCCTTTATTGTAAATAAATTTTGTTTCATCCAATTTAAAAAAAAAAGAATTGTTTATGCACATTTGTCTCTACAGTCGTAATTTTTATTACAGGTACGACAATAAATATGTAGTCACTTGCTATAAAATAAAATCGTTATCTGCGTCTATGCACTTAGTTCTTCTCATGTGATTTTCAATATTTAATTCAAAAAAGCAAAATAACCTTTAAAACTCAATTTTGTAAACAATCAAAATACTATTCGAAAGTTCATGGCTGGCAGCGACTCCAAAATTAACTAAGTAATCCCAAAGTATTATCTCTTACATATTAATTTAGGTTTGTATACTTACGAGATTTTTGACACGGTTTAAATTTTTTTTAAATATTTTTTACATAATTTTTTTTAACCCTTATTACCTATTTGTTCTAATATAAAAAAAGCCTAATTTACTCTTAACAACATCAGTTATTTACCTGCTATAGTACCATCAGAACCAGTCCAGCTAAGAGATTAGCCGGAACAAACACACGGACAAAAAATGTGTTACTAATAAGTGCCGCGTTTAATTTATTTTAAGTAGTAAAAAGTTATTATGACATTACAAACACAATTCATTTATATCCGTCTAGATAATATTTATAATGCGTTTTTTTTCTTAGTGCATAATAATATAATTCAGAAACAATGCTTTTTATTTAAATTAACTCATTTAATATTCTAAGAAGGTACAAAATGGTTGGGTCTTGAACAATGAAATTTGTATAATCTCTACATAGTATATAATATATATATACTTAATAGGTAGCCTACCGCTGTCTGCAGTACGCTTAAGCACGGAATTGACAATATTCACCTGCTCTGTGCGCTTAAGGGCCCCGGAGACGGTCCAACGGTTTGATTAAAACACATAAGTTTTGGTTTGACTTAAACCATTTTCGAGATCGTTTACATATGTAGTTTGAATGTTTGTCAAAAATTTAGGGGTTTGAAGCACGTTAGATGAAAATTTATATTTTTGTTGTGTTTGACGCGCCGTTTGATCGAATTCGGCCTACTATTTCGTTGGATTTTGTAGCTTGAGCTCTCTTTGTATGCAGGACATTATATAACGTTATAAACTAGTGAAAATCGCGACCTTTGTTCCATCTTGTCTGCGTCACAAGTCTAATTACGACAGCGTACCGAACCAAACTGCGCAGTGCTGTTTGGCAAACCGTTCAAACCGAACTCAAACGGTTTCATCAAACACGAAGGTTTGAATCAAACCGTTTCCGAGGCCCTTTAGATCTTTTCAACTACGCAACTGATTTTAATGCGGTTTTCATCAATAGACAGAGGGATTCAAGAGGAAGATTTATATGTATAATACATGAACATTATAGTAAAAAAAAGCCGATAAAGTATCTCTCTCTCATTGAAATCCATACGAATCGTTAAAATGTCTCTATACCTAAATAGGTAAATACAACATGGTGCAGTAGGTTACAACTTTTAACGACACGTCTTGCTCAGTAGTCTACTTGCTATCATTAGTTCCATACGTTACATTAATAACAATGTATGTTTTTTAAATTGAATAATAATACTTTCTCAGATTTACGCGAATATTTGACATTATAAATGAAACTATCTTTTCGGATTTTGTCGCGGATTTATTATGATTTTTGGTTCCCGACGCGACGTTTCGAATGCTTTATAGCGCACATGGTCACGGGAGAGACTAAGGTATTAGATGTCTCAGGGGGTTTTATACTTGTTACAGAGTAGACAGTGCCTACCCACTATTTACAAAACTGAAATCCAAAAAGATAGTTTCATTTATAATTGAATAATTTCATTTATTTGAGGAAATTCCGCTTCATCCGGTAACCGAATCGGCATCCCGCATCTAACCAGCACGTACGGCGTACCTAAGTGCAACCTTGCTATACAACAACTATTTAAATATGTAAATCAATGTGTGATACCGGTTCGTGTAAGATCACTGTTTGCATATCCCTTGACCTTGGAAGTAGAAAGAGATGTATTTATTTATGTGGTAGGGCAAACATACCGGTTTACCGACCACTACCCCTTTTCGACCACTTCGCATGTTATTTTAAATAATAGACAGTGTTATAGACCTATCTTTTCTAATTTCGCGCCATTCGATCCAGGCGAACTTCACAGTTTATATTTTAACGGCATGACCTCGAAGTTTTCAAATTGAGCACTCAGTCGCTCTTTCAAAATTTGGTGTATGAACGCGTGTAAAATTTAGCAAAAAAAATAGTAGGTGGATTGATTTTCAAAGGTAAGTTTTTAAGTGTTACTCTTACTTTATTGGTCATTGATTTGGTTTGTGTGTATTAGACATGTTTAATTTCAATATTCAAGTGCCTAAACTCATCAAACTTCTTATAATTTATGATATTTTTGGTGGTCGGACAACACGTTAACGATTAATTTCAAAATCTACTTTCCGACCGGGTGGTCGCAAAACCGGTTTATTCGCGTCGTTTTTCTTTGCCTTTATTGCGGAAACCTTAAATTCACCAACATACATTGCACTATATTTGTGAACAGCTGGAGTTTTGTGAATTTACAACTAGATTACGACCGCCTGTATACCTTATATTTTCAAAGATATGGCCTTCCAAAATAGCGAATATTTAACGGCCGATGACCAGTAAAAACAAAACCTGTCCCCGGCCATTTGAAAACTCCCTTATAATCTTACTAATATTGTAAAGGTGAAAGTTAAGATGTATGTTTGAATGTTTGTTACTCAAGCACAAAATTTGGTACAGAGATAGAGTATACTCTGGAATAGCACATGCTAATTTTTGGGATATATCTGTTTTATTATGTAAAGGCGAACTTATTCAAGCTTGTAAATAAGCTTATATGTTTTAATGATAATGGATACATTTTGGTTGCTGTGCTTGGTGTTAGAATTGTGCTTGTTTTTTATCAGAGTCATCTCATCTCTCAGAGAAAAAAAAATTAAGAGCCGTGCCGCTTCAACCCCTAAACTTTCCTTTGAATTTAAAAGTCCTTCTAACAAGCGTACGAATACGTTAGGGCGAAAATTTCACATTTCGCACAGCTCTATTAAGATTTCAGAGTTTTTCTTATATATCTCTTATCGACATCTCAATATCACCATTTAGTGACATTCAATTATCACAAATCTTTAGCTTGGCAACAATACTATGAAAAAAGAGATATAGCGAAAGAGGACAAAGAAAACTAAATTAAGAAAAGAAAGCTTGTAAGAGCTAAAGAGAAAAGAACAACTATTTCACCACCACCAACCATCAAAGAAGAGAATTTAAAAAAAAGCAGAAGAAACTCAATCCCGTGTTAAATGTGGTTCTTGTGATCTTGACCTTAATACCGTTACTTAATTTTATTTTTAAGTCGTAAAAGAGAGTAAAAATATACAGCTTTTGTGAATTTATTAATTGTATTATTATCATACTATTATAAGCCTTATAGGCTATTACACAAGAGTCGTTTTTCTACCGTAAAATAGGTGGCCGATAACCAGTGCACTAGTGGTCGATAACTGAGTGAAAAGGCCGATAACCGGTATATTTGCTATTTTTACGAATATATATTTTTTAAAAATTATGTATCACTGATACATCTATAGGCGCTAGGTTTAATGAAACTAGACTATTGTAGGATAAAATGATATTTTTTTGAAAAATCTTGGAGTACAACATTATGATAAAAATCAACTCCGAAGTCAACAAGCCGCTTAAACGGTCGATAACCGGTATGTTTACCCTATTTCGAATAGGTTTAAACATAATGTTTTGACATTTGAATGATTCAAATTGCAAAGCTTAAAAAACGATTATTAAATTTTCTTGCGCCTGCGATCACGGGTTCGAGTCTCGCTGGTGACAAAACTCGAATGTTTGTACTGATATGTGTGATATATGTGATATTTATAGTATTTTTCGCCATTAATGAAGAAAATGTATGAGAATCTCAAAATGGATGTAAACAAGTATTTAAGCTGTTTATTATCTAGATAGGTACCTACCATTAGTAGTTTATTTAGCACTATCATAGGTACAATTTCAGTGTGTGCCGTGATAAAGGTTATTCCCCTATTTCTATTATTATATAATACTATAATTTTGAACATTATTATTGTTATTATATTATTACAGCGCCATCTAGTACCGTGGTAAGCAGCTACGAAGGAAGCTTGTGTTACGGCGCAGCAAGTAGGACTGCGCCAAACGTGTTTGCTTAAGTTTAAAAATATTCCTTACATAATTATTATCAAATTTGAAAACTATTTGCCAGAAAACTGCAAACAGACGAAGTCCTTCAAAACTTATAATTATTATATACTAAGTATATACGTATAGAAGCATGAAATAATAAAGCAAACATTAAAAATATTGCAACTATAGTTTAATTAATTTACGCTTATTCTATATTATAGGTATGCCTTTCAAAAGTGGGTGTGTGTAAAGGTCATTTCCCGTACGCTTCGTGCGAGCCCGCATTCCGAGCGCACGTGTTGAATTATAATCGTTAAGGATAAAAAGCAACTGTAGTCTGCTGTGTTTATAATGTCAGTAGGCGTGTCGTGTTGTTGCACTTAGTGTATGGAATGGATTGGTGTAAAAAGTAGTCGTCTGTCGGTACGTGAGAATAGTTTTTTTAGAATCCTAGAAAATATCATAAAAGCTCTATATAATATGCTAATTGTTATGTGTAGTAACGGAACGTTACAGATATAATATGTCAATGTTGATGACAGTTGATCCCCTCTCTCTCTCTTTGGGTATCGCTCGTGGTGAAAGGTCGTGTTAATAATATATTAAGATAAGATTAAATATTAAGCAAGTTTATAAGGAAAATATAAAGATAATAAAGTACACCAAAGACCGAAGAAGTGTTTTATTAACAAGACATTAAACAATACATGGCGCAGTCGGTAGGATCTCTACTGTAATTGACGAATGTTTTTCTCAGTTATCAATGGCTAGCGAATCATCCTCTCTTTGCTCGGCGCAGTGAAGCCATGGGTTCCGCTAGTTAAGAGAAATAATATTTCTAAAATATAACCTCCTCCTTTTTTGAAGTCGGTTAAAAAGTAGCCCAAGTTACGCCTTATAATATTAGCTAACTGCGAGTGAAAGTCCCGTCAAAATCGGTCCAGCCGTTTCAGAGATTAGCCGGAAAAAACAGACAGACAGAAAAAAATTGTTTTTCCTTGCTAATTTTAAAATTAAAAACAGACACTGTATAGATTTTTTTTGATATTTAGTTTTGTAAATCAAATAATGTCAAAAATCATACTAAGGGATGGTCTCTTTTGCTATTTATATTATCTTTACATAATGTTTAATCTATTTATTGAAAAATATGACACAATAAATATTTTTAAGCCGCTAAAAGTGTTGGCCAATCGAAAATAGACTAGGTATTTTTAATAGAGTCTATTAAATTACCATTAAGTTAATTAATTTAAAATGTTGTACGATAAATGTTTGGAATCAAAAAGCCAGTATGAGAGAATGAGGCGAAAAGTATGATTTACTTTTCTAACACTAGCACTAACCTTTGCCTTCCTTCTTTTCCTTGATTTGAATAAGACTTTTTAGATACTTTTTTCATATATTATAGCACTATCGGTAGTAGAGTTTGAAAAATAAATTTGAACTTAAATAAATAAATCCAGTAAATTTAGTTTTGATAAAATAAGTTCAAAAGCCAATACTTACCTATTATTGTTTTTTTATAATATTAATAGTTACAGCCTAAAATATTTTTATAGGAAATAAGGTCGGCTAAGTTTACAAATTGAAGGCCAAGTTCATGATAAAATTGATAAGGAACTGATAACAGGATTACAGGTTTTTATCAACGCTAAATTATTATCAATAAGATATTGATAAAATAAATATGATATTGTAGTAAATATTCTAAAGAAATGCAATTAAATGACGCATTCGCTTATCTTATTTTGGCCAATGCATTGTTATCAATTGTTATCAAATCAATAAACTTGATAAGAAAGTGATATGTCATGTGGGAAACTAACATCCCAATCTGGCTTTGCCCATGTTGCTAATACAGTATGTTTCTTGCTTTTAACATTAACTGAGGCTTTTACTTTTTAAAATAGTAACAATGACGTTTTTAAACGGTATATATTTCAAATTTTTCTTAGTTCAGAAATGTTCATGACAGTACAATTGTTATTTAATACTATCAAGCTCTGATGACGGAGTCAGGATTTAAACAGTGGAAGTATCCTAATGACCCTAATAAAATAGTGAAAAGCATGGTTTAGTAGTTCTTAACAAATAAAAATATATATTTTTAGTAATGCAATACATATTACACACCTTTTTGTTTTTAATTGGTAAATGCATTTAGGCAACCCAGGAGACTTAGTGGGGATGACCGGCAAAGCCAGCACTACCCTCTAAAATCCTATGGAACCTCCCCCGTCTTGATCGCTTACGAACTCAAAGACGCTTCGTCATTATACATACATTCCTCCACCAATAGGAAAAGATTATTGAGTAAAGTAAGGGTACTTAAGTCTTAAGATATTTTTAGACTGGACAAAATAAGACGAGATCGTACAATCTTGCATTCGCGTCAGTGATTAACGTTCTTTCGTCTACTTATTAGAGTATTTTGTTTGAAACTTAAATTAACAACTTAATGTTTTAACTTATATGTAATTTACATTAATCGATAACTAACTGGTTAAGTTAAATGTTATTTAATATTAAAATAATTTATTAAAAAAGAAAGTTGGTAAAGAAAGTATGGTAATAAGATAACCGTTGCATATTAATGTAGTGCAATGACCTATGTACACCAAATGAGTAGACTAGAGCTGTGAGTTCTAATTCCTACGCTATACAATTTTTTGTCAAAAATCGCAGAATTTCCGGTTAAAATGACAGATTGTTGATAATTCTAGAGGTTTGTAAAAATAATAATTAATGAATGGCCAAGATAAGAGAGAAAATTGTAGACCAGTAGGTACTCACCTTCCCTCCTCGGGACTCGCTCCCTAGGAACGTTTTTAACAATTATCATACTAAATTTCGTCAATCACAGACAGGCAGACAAAAAATCTAAAATCTATAAATATGGCCTCTGGCCGAAACATCTTGGAGTAGGTACTTTTGAAGATCGGTGGAAATAGTAGTATTTTTAATATTTAAGCATGTCAAGTCCTAAATCCGACCGAAAAATCCAATGAGTTATATTTGCCTATCCCTCAAAGGATATAGTGTGAAGTTATGTATGTATATAATATGTACGTCTGTTAATACTATTTGGGTCTAAAAGGGAATATCTTTGTAAAATAGGGGTGTATTTAATTTATCTTTTGGTTGTTACAGTGGCGGAACGCATTCAAACTTATTAATATGCGACGAAAAAGGCCAAGTAGTTGGGAAGGCACGGGGCCCCGGCACGAACCACTGGGCGCTGGGTATAGACGAGTGTGCCAAGCGCGTGATAGACATGCTCCATCTCGCTAAGAAGGATGCTGGGATACCTGTGGACCAGCCATTAACTTCCTTGGTGAGTGCGGTTTCAAGTGATTATTATCCTGCTATATAAACTACTAAAAGACAGTAGTAGCCCAGCGGTAACCATTCTCTCAAACTACTGTTATAAGAGTAGCAGTATTGAAAAGAGTAGAGTGTATAGAGTAGTGTATAGAGTAGTTGTAGATAGTATATGTAGAGAGCAGAATTGTATGTGTGTATGTTTTAGTAAAAAGTTAGTCTATAATCTGGATTTAGACATAAAAGTTATCAAAAGTTGTATATTATAATTAATTTAGAGTAAGTACCTTATCATCATCATCATCATCATCAGCCCTTATTAACGTCCCACTGCTGGGCACGGGCCTCCCTCAGTACGAGGGGGATCAGGCCATAGTCCACCGCGCTGGCCCAGTGCGAGTTGGCGGACTTCACATGCCTTTCGAAAACTTGTTAGGTTTTCTCAGACATGCAGGTTTCCTCACGATGTTTTCCTTCACCGTAAGACAAGTGGTAATCATGATATAAATGATTCGCACATGAAAATATCAGCGGTGCGAGACCCGGATTTGAACCCGCATCACTCGGTTATCCAAGCGACGTGTTACCGCTGGGCTACCACTGTCTAAGTACCTTATACAAAATATAAATTATTATGCAATGAAAATAAAAGTAATAAAAACAAGGTTAGTCAACTTTGTAAGTAACTCTTTATCGAGGGCAATAAAATTGTTAAACTCGCTTGTCTTGCGTTGACCTCTCAAAACTATTGATTTATTTTGAACTATAAATAAAAACAATATTTTAATAGTATACTATATAATACACTATCATTTTCCACAAACAAACTTTTCGGCTTGCTTCGAGCGAAGCAAATGCTAGTCGCTAGTTTAAAAATTCCACAGTCCATATTGAACTTGCCTGTGAGGCAATTTAAATCAAAAATTAAAAATACGTTATTGAATAAAACGTATTATGTCTATACTACTATTATAAAGCTGAAGAGTTTGTTTGTATGTTCATTTGGTTGAACGCGCTAATCTCAGAAACTACTAGTTCGATTTGAAAAAAATTTTTTGTGTTGTATAGTCCGTTTATCGAGGAAGGCTATAGGCTATGTTACATCACGTTACGATTAATAGGAGCGGAGAATCAATGAAAAGTGTGGCAAAAACGGGAAGGCGTTAGTTCTGCGAGGTACCATACCGCGCGACTCAGAAATAATTTGGTTTCCGGTGAAAAGAACGCGTGTGAAGCCGCGGGAAATGCTAGTACTTAATAAAAAGTTGAAGTAAACTATCGCATCTAAATTTTATTTCGTTTAACATCTACAATTGAAATAACATTGGTATAAATGAATGTGTACATTTATAGCATCGAGTTGATCTGAATTGAACTTTCGTTTGGTCTTTCATTTGAACTGGATTCATAACATTGAGGGTTGATTAAGCTAATTAAAAATCCTTATTTAATGGGTAAATATAGATATTGTCTAATTTCGTTGTGCGTAAGTTAAAATAAATTAAATTAAACTGTTTTCATAATTTTCTAATAAATTAGCCTACGTTACTCCTTATACATTAGCTATCTGTGAGTGAAAGTCCCGTTAAAATCGGTCCAGTGGTTTCACAGATAAGCCGGAATTAACAGACAGACAGGCAGACAAACAAAAAATTAAAAAAATTGATTTTTTTATGAAGTACCGTATATACTTTCATATGCATTTAGTGAAAACCTGTTTATTATAAACAGAAACTTAAATTCGATTTGCAAAAAGCTCGAAAATAAGATACTATAAGTATATTTTAATTTGGAATTTCATCTATTTTTCTTCTCCTTTTTCAATATGTTTGAAACAATTTAATTAACAATTTAAATTTAAACTTGTTTTCAGGGTCTTACGTTGTCTGGGTGCGAGCAAGAGAGTAGTAATGCGGATTTGGCTGCCAAAGTGAAGGAAATAGATGGAAATTCGGCAAATGAAGTGTACGTGGCCTCGGATACTGTAGGATCATTGTTCACTGGAGCCCCTGGTGGAGGCATGGTGCTTATTGCTGGTAAGAATCGTACAAACAACCATAGAAATTATTCATCACTTGGATAACCGAGTGATGCGGGTTCAAATCCGGGTCTCGCACCTCTGATATTTTCATGTGCGAATTATTTGTATCATGATTACCACTTGTCTTAACGGTGAAGGAAAACATCGTGAGGAAATCTGCATGACTGAGAAAACCTAGCAAGTTTTCGAAAGATATGTGAAGTCCGCCAACACGCACTAGGCTAGCGCGGTGGACTATGGCCTGATCCCCCTCGTACTGAGGGAGGCCCGTGCCCAGCAGTGGGACGTTAAAATGGCTGATGATGTTGATGATTTTTTTAAAGTAGAAAAATTGGATTTAGATCGGTTCTCCTTATTATAATAATACTAGCGAATCACCCTCATTTTTAGATACGTTTTACGAGTTTTTTTTTAGATTAGTATAGATTTCCTAGAAATTATATATTTTATCGGCTTTTTTCTAAGAATTAAGCAAGTCAATTTGAGATATTACATCATATGCCTATTATTCTTTTCTTTTTACTTTCAAAAGAATATAACGTATTTATTTACAAAAAAAACAACAAAAACCGACTCAAGAATATACCAATACAAACTCAAACAGAAGACTTTTATAGTTTTTTTATTCACTCGACCGATTTGGATAAAATTTAGATGGGAAGTATAGTCCTTTGACAAAAAAATAATTTTCCAAAATAATGGTGACTACACATAAAATGAAATAAACTCCGAAGAATAGAGAACCTGCTTTTTTTGAAGTCGGTTACAGGGCGTCCTCATTTAATTTAGGCCAAAAGATAACCTAGCGATAGCCTCGTACCAAGCTCAATGCTTACGGTCGGAGATGTCAGGGATGCTGTTTATTTTGATAGGAAATTAGTAAACATTAGTTAAGTCACGTGGTTTTGCTCGTGCTTAAACTTATATCGAGTATTTGCTTCTTACTAAGAGTCAAAACAAACAAACCATTTTAATTTTCTCTTATATTTATAAATTTATTTCAAGAAAAAGTCGAGCTATATATACCTAATCGAATGAATTCTATATCTGTAATATCTGATACTAGTGACATTCCCTCGCTTCGTTCGAGTGCGTCTCTAGGATATGCAGATAGTGTTGCTACAGTTTAATGAGAAGATATTATTTAGATAAATATATTTTATTTAACTTTATTAGTTTATGTGCTGCTAGATTTTCCAGCTTTTTAAACGATTTTCTGACATCTGCAACAGTCACCTACATTTGTCAGCGAATTAACTATAAATCTTGGTGAATTATGCACATAAACCTTCCCCATGAATCACTTTGTTTATTCATGAAAACCACGTGAAAATCTGCTTAGTAGTTTTGAGTTTATCGCGAACAAACATACAAAAGACAGGCGCGGCGTAGGATTTTGTTCTATAATATGTAGTGATAGTGATAAAAGAAGCCACCCTCCGGATGTGCAGTCATATATGCTAGCTATTACACGGGTAGTTAGGTGTTCTAAGTAGACTAATTGATATGTTGCTACTAGGGTTGCCAACTCTTTTTCGGTCAAAATTACTAGCTCTACAATGATTACCAATAAAAATATAGTAGATAACGATGAAAAAAAAAATAGTAGGTTCCAAATAGATACTTTATTACTTGAAAGAATATTTTTGGCTACATTTAGGCCTTAATATTTTTTTATTCTTAAGGAATGCCTCATAGCTATTATTACATTTTAAATTTAAATTACAAAATACCATTAGGTTATACTTTGAGTTTGATGCCTTTGAAATATAGTCGGTTCACCTGCTATTTACTTTTTCAGAAATATAGTAGTTGAACCTATAATACAGTAGGATACTATATTATATAGTAGGATTGGCCACTCTAGTTGCTACATTACTTTCTTACGCCAGTATTATGATAAAGAAACTACCTTTTTACTTATGCTTTCGATCTTTTTTTATATTTAACACAGTTTTTGTAGCATTTACGTATATGATCTAATACTTTGGTAATAGAATTTTTATTTTTATTCCTTTCCGGTTTATTTGTCATTGAATTTCGATGCGCTTGCGCATAATTAAAAAGATGTCGACCTCGTAATTAATCCAGTTTGTTATGTCTTTATATAACATTAGAGGTTTAGATAATTTATATTATCATATTTTTAATGCATACATTTGTCTAATTTAGAATAAACATAGTTTTTTGTAGTTTTTCGTATTTTCAAAACGAAGAAAAACAATAAATCAATAATTTTTACTCTTTTTTTCTAACACTGACAGTTTCGTAGACGATAATTTTCTATTTACTGACATTACATATTTTTTAATATCTTTTAAAGATAACAATATAAGTAAGTATTTACAAATTAAATTAGGTACTTAATCAAATCGGGAATGTCATCTTAAAACATATCTACATATACCTAATATAGAAGAGGTTGTGTCGGTTAGACACGTTTCTCTACGCCGTCGTCAAAATTGACCAACTTAATACTGTTTTAGGTTTACGCGAATATTTGACATTATAAATGAAACTATCTTTTCGGATTTTGTCGCGGATTTATTATGATTTTTGGTTCCCGACGTTTCGAATACTTTACAGCAATCATGGTCACGGGAGAGACTAAGGTGTTAGATGTCTCAGGGGGTTATAACCCGAAAAGATAGTTTCATTTATAATCGACCGATTTCATAAGTTTTAATTTAATATAGCAAAAAATAATATAAATGACTCAAAATTGTCAATTCTCCTATTAATTTACATTATGTCTATATTATTACAGGTACAGGATCGAACGCCCTACTAAGGACACCGGATGGTAAACAATATGGTTGTGGAGGATGGGGATACCTTTTAGGGGATGAAGGTGGTGGTGAGTAGTATTTTCATTTTTTTTCTAAATAAAAAAATATTTATGAAGTTTATCACTTCCGCCAGTTGTTATATACTAAAACTTTCCTCGATAACCACTCTATTCATTGGTGAAAATAGCATGAAAATCGGTGCAGAATTTTTTTTTGAGTTTATTGCGAACAAACAGACAAACGCGGCGAGGACTTTGTTTTATAATACGTAGTGATCTTGAATCTAGGGATAGTTAGTAACTTCTTTTTTATTTCACTTTTTAGCATACTGGATAGCTTTTAGAGCAGTCAAAACGATATTCGATGATGAAGACGGTCTCCACACTTCCCCCCACCCCACGGACAAAGTGTGGGAAGTGATAAGTGAACACTTCAAAGCGAACACCCGAGCTGATCTCCTCCCACACGCGTATAAGCACTTCGACAAATCACACTTTGCTGGTAAGTCTTCAACTGTAATTTATTATTGGTTAAAATAAGAAAATAATTTTTTATTTGTTTTTTCTAATACAAATATAATTTAAAAAAATATTATTTAGCAAGAAATTATTAGATAGTCTAGATTTTTTACGGAAAATCGTACATTTACCTCCAGTTCGAAAAGTCAAAACTTTAGTCTTGGAACTAATTTATCAGGATTAATTAATTTTATTATGATTTACTAGCCTTTCCCGCGGCTCCGGCTCTTATCGTTCATAGTGATGTAATATAGCCTATAGCCTTCCTCGATAAACGGACTATCCAACGCGAAAAAGAATTCTTTAATTCGGACCAGTAGTTCCTGAGATTAGCGTGTTCAACCAAACAAACAAACTCTTCAGCTTTATAATATTAGTATATAGATTAGAAAATTATGTATAATCGACTGATAAAATATTTTTATTGCACATGTTATTAAGAAGAAAAGTAGCATTATATGCTTCCTTCTAATATAAAAACGAGATAGGACAATATAAATCAACTTGGAACAAAAAATTGAGATAGGATTGAGATTGCCAGTTCACAGTCGAATTATGTTGATGTTGTAAGTGTACTTCTACAAATAAATAAATATTTCCAGGTTTAACAGCGAAGCTATCAAAGCTAGCTCTCTCCGGGGATGCTCTCTCGCAGCATTTGTTCGCGGAAGCTGGCGCGTCTCTGGCTGCTCACATCTCGGCGCTATGCGCGCGCGGCGACGTGACTGGCAACGTGACTGGCAGCGCGACTGGCAACGTGACTGGCAACTCGACTGGCAACGCGGCTGGCAACGCGACTGGCAACGCAGCCGGTAGTGTGCGCGTGGTGTGTGTAGGCTCTGTGTGGAACAGCTGGGAGGTGATGAAGCCTGGTGTGCTCAGTCAGCTGCGAGATAGACGGGTATGTTATAAATTAAAAATAAATAAAATAAGTAAACTACGCTTAAAAAAACCGACTTCCAAAACTAAAGAGTTTTAAAATAACTTTATAAAGATTTAATTTAAAACACCTCTTATGCAAATTTAATACCTTTAATATTAATCATCATCATCATCATCATCATCAGCCATTTTAACGTCCCACTGCTGGGCACGGGCCTCCCTCAGTACGAGGGGGATCAGGCCATAGCCCACCGCGCTGGCCTAGTGCGAGTGTCTCAGGTTTTGTAAATTGTGGGTAGGCACTGTCTGTAATAAGTATATACCCCTGAGACGTCTAATACCTTAGTCTCTCCCGTGACCATGATTGCTGTAAAGCATTCGAAACGTCGGGAACCAAAAAGCATAATAAATTCGCGACAAAATCCGAAAAGATAGTTTCATTTACAGTTTTAATATATTTCAGGTAAACGTTAATCTAGAACTAGTTCGTCTAAGAGTATCTAGTGCGATGGGCGCCGCATGGCTCGCCGCTAACCACGTCAACTACAACCTACCACGAGACGATTCAGCATTCTGCGAAGTCTTCTACAAATACAGACCTGATTTCAATGGTAAGATCAATGGTAAAATCAATGGTACACATGGTGGTAATGGGAAAATTGAAAATGGCGTTGTCAGCTGTGGCTGTAGCCAATGGTACTGGAGCTAATATATTGTCTGTTGAAATTTTAATTGAAGACATTAATGGATGTGATATGTCGAAAAATTCTTATTTTAAATTGGATTCTGTATGCAATATATAATACATTGTTGCAACCAGCGCCATCTAGTTCCGTGGTAAGCTACGAGGCTTGTGTTACGCATATATAACTTTAAGTAATGTTCATATATAGGTATAATGACAGTTAAGTGGCGTTAACTGAACTATAATCATAATTATGGCTGTTTTAAGGTTTAGAACTGTTATACAGTAATAACATTGTCGATTGAAATTGCGACATATCACATCTTCAATTGGTTTAGTCGAATAAATATTTTTATATGTCAACATCTGTATAGTAATAAGTACCTAATAAATGTTTTGCCAAATAATTATATGTAAATATATAAACTAATACTAAAGTTTAACAGTTATTAACTTTATGCCAAATTTCATCAATATCTATCGAGTGGTTTTCTCATGATACAGTCACAGAAAGACATTTTTTTAATTAAAAAAAAATAAAAAAGGCAGGCATAAATCTAAATCTAAATCTAGGTACAGAGTTTGCTTCTGTATTGATAATAATTACTATTTTAATAAGATTTTCCAAAAAAATTATCAATGTACATATTAAAGTTACAACTTTATTATATTATGTACAGATTATAAATCTTCTATATAAATAAAATGATAGAGGTCATCATTGTGCGCTCATCACGGAAAAACTACTGGATAGATTTCAATGAAACTTTCTAAGTTTTATTTCTTAGACACTTGGCCCTTATCAAAAAAAAAAATGATTGCGATATCTTCATTTAATAAAGAGTTATTAAAGTTTCAAGAAACAACGATTTGTATCTGCACTGCGTGTTCAGTGATGTATGTTTCCTTCTCGCGGAGTAGTGGGGCAAGCGGCGTAGCGCGCATGCGGAACACTTTGTTAATACTTCAAGCAACGCGGACGAAGTCGCGGGTATCAGCTAGTTAATTAATAAAATTGTACATAATATATGGATATATTATAATGTCTTTCTACCGCTGTAATAAGCTTTAAGCTTTATTTATGTTCATTTATAAGTAATATTACACTAATATGTATATTGTAATTGTAAAAATAGTCAAAAATTACTAACACTGATGGAAAAGTAATAAATCAATATATTATGTTTTTTTAATTTTGTTATAGATTCAAAAGTGGTAAAAAAGGTGTTGGCAAAGTTTTAAAATTACATTAATTATTGTACTTGAAAACTATAATAAATGTTTTTAATTTGGTAAATGTTCATAAAAATAATCAAGCTTATCTTTATATGTTTGTTAGTAGATATATGTTAGAGATGAGATATTTTCACGCAATTAAAAGTATTCTATACTATACTATTTAGCACAGGCAAAGCCGCGAAATCCGCTAGTTATACATATAAACCTTCCTCTTGAATCACTCTATCTATTAAAAAAAACCGCATCAAAATCCGTTGCGTAGTTTTAAAGATTTAAGCATACATAGGGATATAGGGACAGGGAAAGCGACTTTGTTTTATACTATGTAGTGATGTTTACCCGGATAACCAGCTATTATCATACCAAAAGCTAAAATCTGTTCATTAGATTGCTCATGATAAAGATATGAGACAGACAAATTAACTATATTTTTGTTCTTCAATAATTATTTTATTTTAATATTTAATATACAGATTCAACTCATAATTCTATTATATTATGTATAATTAATATACTTATGTAATATAAGGTTGTCGATGCGAAAGTGTTTAAACTCACTTTTTTAATAATGGTTAAAATAAAAAATAAATATGTATAGTAGCTATCTCATGCTATCCATAGTTTTTTTTATTAAAATAATAATATAAATAAATATAATAAAATTATTAAATTTAAAAAATTGTGTTGGGCCAGTTTTGCACTGATAACCTTATAAATTATAACCTTAAATTAATATTATGTACTAAAGTTAATGATACGCCAAACTATTATAAGTGTTAGTTATAAGATAAGGATAATGTATATTTGAATGCATTAAAATGACAAATAGACGAATTATTTAAATTTCCAATCCGATCAATATAATTTTTTCTTACATCTAGTCATGAAAATTGGATGATCTGATATAGTAATTTGATCTGTGTGATAAATTATAATATATACGAACATATTCAAAAAATATTAAAAATAATATTTTTTTTAAGATTTATGCTTTGTTTTAATTTTTTTAAATATATATGAAAAAATTAGATTTAATTTTTTGAATGGCTTTGCATATTATTTTATGTACTGAAAACTTTATTATCTGTCGTACAAGCAATTTTTTATATATTTTTTTCGGATTTTTTAATAGAAGAGACAAATCTAACAAATCAAAGATTATAAAAATTGTTTCAGTTATACATGGTGTAAAAAACCCAATTTTGTTAAATACAGATGACATATAGTATGGGCGAGACAAAGTAATAAACGCTTGTCTCTTTCTTTTGTTGCATCTGTCAAGGGAATCAATCATTTGATTGGTCTTTGAATGGCATCATATCTTTAAATAGGTAAAGGCCTATAAATAAAAGACACTATTAATTTAGGCATGTGTTTATTTTTGATTGTTTACTTAAAATAAGTTGATAAATATGTAAGCACGTAGATGTAGTTCCTAATGTGGTTAGTTTAAACATATCCATTTTGTCACTAAATATTATACTTAAATATATACATATTGCACATATCATTAAAATATAATTCATTGAAATTCAATATAATTTCAATGTAATTCAAAATATAAAATGAACGTTTCTTTATTTCTTGATGAACATTGTATTTGTGATTTGATATTTCATAATTTGTTAAAATATTATTGTAATAAAGATATTTTACAACAGCTAACATGCATTTATTTCCTAAGTACCTTCTTTCTTTTTCATAAGTACCTTCTTTACATATATTGAATTCGTTGTAACATTTTTAAAGTTGAATTTGTTTCCAAAATATAGGTTAGAAAGGTATGTATGTAATATAATGATCGTCATTTAAAATTTTCGAATCGATAAATCTACTATGTTGAAATTTCTGAGTAAGCCGGTGTATCTCAACTGAATGGGTGCAAAATACTCTTCTGAGAAGTCACTTGCATGTTTACTTGTATGCTTCAAAACGTGCCTTTTGAACGCAGATAACTTCGTCTATGTCACGTAGAATGGAGATATCGCAAAATGAAAATAGTCGTTCAAACTCATTGTATTTTACCAACCAATCAATTTCGGGTCTTATATTAAATAAAATTATAATGTGTAAAAATCGGAGTCAAAACTTAAGCGTGTGTACAACAAAAGAACACTATTTGTATCAAATACATAAGACCTTAGAAATTAAAGGTGTAACTGGTAAAAAAGAGAATGTAACTACTACTGGTAAAATGGTAAGTAAATTATTTTTATGTTATACCTATTACTTGACAGTAGATATACGCCTATGTTGATCCCGTCTATATCTCCCTCTCTCTCTCTCTTTCTGTTTTTTTCTTCGAACTAAAAAACATAATTTACAAATTAATCCTCGGGGTTTACTATATGGATTTGAGAAAAATATTTTCTAATGCATCTAGAATATATTACTTAAATACAATTTTCAACTTAAAATGGAAATGAAGATTTTCCTGATGATTAGCTAGAAATAACAATAATAATAAATATTGGGGCAATATTACAAAAGCACCACCTAGTACCGTGGTAAGCTACGAGGCTTGTACATAATATATTATATAAATTTTAAATACATACATATTATAAATATAAACATCCATGACTGGAGTACAAACATTCGTGTTTAACAAATGAATGCCCCCAGCGGGACTCGAACCCGCGACCGGTGGCGCCGAAAGTAGGGTCACTACCAACAACCTATTATGTGTATTTTATTAGGTAGATATTTTAATTAATATTCAATATAGGGCAGAGGTAAAGAGGACTATCTCTGTGTATGAGTATGACTAGTGTTCGAGTAAATTATTTTAAAATCTTATATTTTGTGGTAGCACCACGGTAGCAAATGGTGGTTTAATCACACTTCACTAGTTTACCGTCGCGTTGCTATATTCATATCATAACCTTTTGCTACACTAACGCTATCTGGAGGGTTTTTGAACTATTATATTTTACTGCTTTCAGGTTGACACTGTTTCAACTTAGCTTACATATAAGATTGTACTCCTGTCTCCTTTCTACGCTAATGTCAAATATGAAATACGTTTCAACTTTCATTTTACTCAACAAGTTTTCTACATGTAATCAGATAGAACGATTTTCATCTCCTTTAACTGGAAATTCTATATAAAACGTACTTTCTCCATTTTAGACGATTGTTGCAAAATAAATTATGCTTAATGGCACTCCCAGACACCACTAAATAGTAAATAATTGAAATATAAATTGAATGTGTAAGACAAGTTCAAGTTCTAAGTTCTAACCATAGATTGTCATTTGTAAAAAAATGACTTTTCTGAAAACAGTGTCTCGATTTTGTTATTTACAACAAATAAAAAATATCAATTACCGATGTATAGCTCGAAGTTATTTTACGTATGAAGAACGTAAGCGTGATAGTTTTAGGAAAAAATATTTCTACGGTAGTATTTTGGTTGCAACAAGTGTCGTAGGTTATGTGTGCTGTAAGGAAGCCGCTGAAGCTGCAGGTCTAACTAATAGAAGGGACAAATACAATTTTATAGCAGACGCAGTAGAAATAGCTGCGCCAGCAGTTGTGTATATAGAAATACGGGATGGAAAAAGAATTGATTTAAGGACTGGTGAACCTATCACTATATCAAATGGATCTGGCTTTATAGTGAAGGAAGATGGGCTGATTCTAACGAACGCTCATGTGGTTGTGAATAAGCCAAATGCCATAGTAGTTGTAAAACTTGCGGTATGTATGTAATTATTTTAAAATGTTATGACATTGTTAGAAATCTCTAAATACTAATATTAAGTTATTTTTTTATATAGAATGGTGTAATAACTGAACTGAATGATAGATTAATTGAAATTTATCTATATATATTTAGATATATTATCCAACAAATAAATAGAACTGAATTCTTAAACTTTTGTCTCTACATCAGTACATATAAATAAAATTGAGCTGTCAGTTTTTAATTTGAAATTTCTCTAAATGCATATGAATGTGTATTCAGTACTTACACAATTTTTTTTTTGGTGAATTTTTGTCTGTCTTCGGTTAATCTCTTAAACAACTGGTTCGATTTTGATGGGACTTTCACTTGCAAATATAAGAAGTAACTTAGGCATCACTTCATTAGAATATTATAAAAGCTGTTTTCGTATATTAAAACATAACATTCTTTTTAAAACATTTCAGGATGGCTCCAAACATAATGGTTTTATTGAAAATGCAGATGTGATATCGGATTTGGCTACATTAAGAATACCTGTAAAAAACCTCCCAAAACTGAAATTAGGGACGTCTGCAAATTTAAGGCCCGGCGAGTGGGTTAGTAATCTATACATACTTAAACTAAAATTCTAACTGAATTGAATCTGTATGTGAATTATTACACTAGTTTTTTAATATATTGTTATGTTTTAAACATTTATTTAACTTTAATTTTCTAAGTTGAATATGTCTTATAAGTAGTTAGTTATTTTAAAAATACATAATCCTGACACATTCTCTCATTTCAACTATCTGATATCTGTAACACAAGCTTCCTTCATAGCTTACCACGGACCTAGATGGCTGTGTGTTTTTTTATTTGTCTAATAATAATAAAAATATGTGTGTTCTAGGTAGTGGCAATGGGGAGTCCTTTATCTTTGAGTAATACAGTCACAGCAGGTGTTATAAGTTCCACACAGAGAGCTAGCGAGGACTTGGGCTTGAGAGGTATTGTAATGTAGTTAAAATGTCTCTTCTTCACAGATAGTGAGATATGTAAAATCTAAATATATAAAGCGAAATGTAACTCACTTATCATTAATATTGAAAACTGTTATAAATGAAACTATCTTTTCGGATTTTGTCGCGGATTTGTTATGATTTTTGGTTCCCGACAATAAAACCAAAAATCTAAATAAATCCACGACAAAATCTGAAAAGATAGTTTCATTTACAATGTTGAATATTCGCGTAAACCTAAGAAAGTATTATTAAAAACAGCTTGACGTAAAAAAAATGAAATTGGGAAGTAGTTTATAGTTATAATAATAATAATAATAATAATAATTCAATACCTTCAGTAGTTATATAGTAGGTATAACAAACATAGTAATCACTACATAGTATAAAACAAAGTCGCTTTTTCTGTCCCTATATCCCTTTGTATGCTTAAATCTTTAAAACTACGCAACGGATTTTGATGCGGTTTTTTTTAATATATAGAATGATTCAAGAGGAAGGTTTATATGCATAACTAGCGGATCCCGCGGCTTTGCCTGTGCTAAATCTAGGGAAGAGCCCGAGCGAAGCGAGGGCGAGTCGCTAGTTATTACTAATTATTAAAACATATCGAAATACATATTTGAATGTTTGCATTTCAGGTAAAAACATGAAGTACATACAGACAGATGCAACTATCACATTCGGTAATAGCGGTGGACCACTCATCAACTTAGACGGAGAAGCAATAGGTATCAACAGTATGACTATTACGTCAGGAATATCTTTTGCTATACCGATAGATTATGTCAAGGAATTTTTAGCCAAGAGTAAGTAATACATCTAAATATATTTTATATTGCTTTTGTAAAAGGTCACTCACTCATTGACTGACTGACTGACTCACTCACTCACTCAAATTAAAATATACTTTATTCAAATTGACTTTTAAAAGCACTCGTGAATCGTCACTCTTATATTATAATATAGAATTTACATTAAACGTCTGACATACGTCTGTGAGCAACAACAACAACAGGCTCGGAAGGCTCGAAAGTTCTATCAAAATCGGACCAGCGGTTTCAGAGATTAGTTTGAACAAACAGACAGACAGACAAAAATGTTAAAAATTGTTTTTTTGTTGCTAGTATCATATATTCTTTCATAATATGATTGATTGAATTGAAATTACAAACAAATACTACAATTTTATTTATATATACTGATGTAATACTTGTTTTCAGGTAAGATAAAGTCACCTCCAGTGGCAAAGAGGTACATAGGTATTACAATGTTGACGTTGAATGAAAATATTCTCACAGAACTGAGATTGCGGAATCCAGAAGTAAATATAACATAACTTTTGGCGTAGGTTTGTTTTGCTTGGCTTTCAAAATTTGCCTTTTTTTGTTTTATAATAGCAATTAGCACTCATTTTAAAAATTGTCTGTTGTTTAGATTTGTATTGAAATATTTCACATTTTTAGTAATAATTTTGGATTTCTTGTGGAATTTGATTTTTGATATAGAATTAATTGCTGAAAAGTATGTAAGTGTATAATTTAAGAAAGGCTGCAGCATATTGGCCGAAAAAAAAGTTTAAATTTGGCAGGGCGGGTACTTTATTGTAAGTAGACATTAAGAACAGATTTTGCCACAGGGCCGTATTAGGGCGGTCTATGAGCTCTCGGAAGTTTGTATGAAAGCCCTTAATTTTTTGTGCTACAAACTTTAAACTTAGCAAGAAGGACTTAGGGAACATATAGTGTACTAAATGGCAAAAATCCTATCAATTATATTAAAATTTTCTATTTCAGATGCCAAAAGATATAGATCATGGTGTAGTAATATGGAGGGTTATAATAGGGTCTCCGGCACACAGGTTAGTTATGTGTTCTTAACAAAATAAATACTATCATTATGATGGATTTGATACAAGCTTCAAGGTATTTTAACTAGTTAATGAGGTACAAGGTACAACTTTGAGTATGTATTTTATGGTAAAGGGAGAAAATTTGAAGTTGAAATTCAAAAAGATGCATCCCAAATACTTTAAAATACCAACTTTCATTAAAGTTGATTTAAATTAACAAATATTATAAAGAACTTTTGTGCCATTTTGGTATTTTTGAATTTATTTTGAAAATTTTGTGGATAAACTATGTGTGACGGCTATATAATGCGTTGGAAACCTTTAAAATATTAATCTCTCCCGTGATTGCTGTAAAGCAGTTGAAACGTCGGGACTTGCTGTGCCAACGGTCGTGGGTTCGAAGCCAGCTGAAGGCATTAATTTGTTAAACACAAATATTTGTACTCCAATCATAATATATATGTATTTAACATTACATACGTGTAGTGTTTCAACTATCTGGTATCCGTAACACAAGCCTCGTAACTTACCACGGAACTAGATGGCGCTGTGTGTAATAATGTCTCAACATATTTTTTTTTATTTTAGTGCTGGACTTAAACCAGGTGACATAGTGACGGATATAAACGGAACTCCAGTCAAAAGTGCAAACGATATATACACGGCTTTAGAAGAAACGACAGAAAACTTAACACTGCAAGTAGTGAGGGCAAAACTTAAAATGACGAAAATAGTAACACCAGAAGCCCATTAGTGTGTAAATATTAAATAAATATTTAATATTTGGTTTGGATTTTATTTTTATAGGAAACAATATTGAATTAAATAATATTTTATTGCAAAAGATGTTTATGTGGTAGCTTTTAAGAATCTCCATGAAAATGGTTCATTTTTTAGTTAAACTTATTATTATTTCAGTGGGAGTAGTCATAGTTAAGGTAATTTTGTACATGTACCGATAATATTTACCTCTTTTTCTTTAAAAATTCATTTGCTTCGGATTTGTTTGATTTGTCCACAAGTAGTTTGGCTTCTTGCGAGGCTGCAATAGCAATAAAACCTACAAAAAAATTAAAAACTAGTCACTACGTCAAAAAATTCCACGCCGAGTACATTTTTAATTTTTCAATAAAATTTACTCAAATACCAGCCGTACTTGAGTAATTTTTTTTTACTGGCTCATCATATTCTCATCGCCTTTCTCCCCGTACCAGGTTATCGTTACCTTTATAATATCCTGTATATTATGTGTATTGTATCAACTATCTGGTATTCGTAACACAAGCCTCGTAACTTACCATGGAACTAGGCGCTGTGTGTTAATGCTCTAACATACTTATTTATGAAAGTTTGTGGATTTGAACCCGCTTCCCTAGATTTTCCAAGCGACTACATTACCACTGGATTCCCACTGCCTTTTTCGTTCATTGATAAGACTAAAAATGAAAAATGGCGGCCAAAGTCATGGGCATTTATCTAGTTATTACTATAAAAATAAAAAAAGTAATTATACTGTTTAATTTGATATGCCAATTTTAATATTAAAATTTCAATTTCATTTAGATTCAGTGACAAAGTATGAAATATACAGTTCAGCAAATATTTTTTGTTAATCTTATCTCAGTAAGTTATAACATTTTATAAGTATATTTGAAGTATTATATTTTTAATTTATTAGTTTTTCACTAGTTTTTTAGGTATGTAGTCCTTTTTAAGGCTTGACTCAGGCCTTCTTTTAGAAGTCAGGATGGTCCATCGTACTATCATAATTTTCACGTATCTTTCGAAAACTTGCTCGGTTTTCATAAAAACATTTCCTCGCGATGTCTTACGTTATTATACTTTTAGATTTATAACATATTATATCGAATATAATCGAAATGTTTCGAACATGAAAATATCACCACCTCATCACTTGCTTTAGTTGTGGACTATAGTGTGATATGCCAACCCAGCGGTGGGACTGAAAATAGTTTGAAAAAATCTATTAAGAAGAAATTGATACTTATATTCTAATTTTAGATTAATTTACAAGATGTAATAGCAGACTCCATCAGTTATCGATCAAGTAAGATTTTAACTTTTATATATATAGCTTACTACTTAATTTAAGTCAGAAACAATAAAATATTGTATTAGGGCTGGAATCGCACCGGAACACGGTAATAACAAATAATTATATCTTAAAGCTTAGACTAACGATAAAAGAGTTAGATAAATAATAATAAATAGATATTATAAATGAATGGTTCTCGACGTTTCGAATGCTTTACAGCAATCATGGTCACGGAAGAGACCGAATTCGAAAATCGATACGTCGGGAACCAAAAATCCAAATAAATCCGCGACAAAATCCAAAAAAATAGTTTCATTTATAATGTCAAATATTCTCGTAAAGAGAGTATTAAATAATAAATATGTTGGGATTCTAATATATTTTTACATAGTACATATAAATGCCCATGGATAGAGTACAAACATTCTTGTCCATTACACAAACGTATGCTCTCAGCGGCACTCGAACCCGCGACCGGCACAGCAAGTGGGTCAAATGTGTGGTCAATAATTAGACAGTGCAAAAATAAATATTAAAATCAAGAATGGTAATGTGATTTACTGCCTATGCTACTTAGTAGTTTGACGACCCGTTTACCGCAGTTTGTTACGCAAGCGGTCGCAGATTCGAGTTCCGCTAGGGGCATTCATTTGTTAAACTCGTATGTTTGTATTCCAGTCATGGGTGTTTATATTTATAATATGTATGAATTTAAAACTTATATATCAACTATCGGGTATCCGTCACACAAGCTTCCTTCATAGCTTACCACGGAACTAGATAGCGCTGTGTGTAATAATGTCCCAACATATTTATTATTATTAAATCTTATTTTCCTATACAGATCGCTTTCTAGAGTGAAGTAAATTTTATTTATTAGGACAATAATAATTCTATAATATTGAGGAATAAAGTATGAATGAAAGTATAATATTAGGTTATTTTGTTTCTTTTTTATACTAAAATTTCTGAGCTATTTTTATTTTTCAACTTGTCATTCAGAAGGTAGGTTAGGTTAGCCTACTACCTATTCAAAATGTCTTTTAAAGTCATACTGTATACTTTATATTTAAAACATTAAATTTTATTTTAAAACACTATTTATAGGCTTTGTGTTTAATTCACACTCTGTATAATATTATTTCTTAAATTTGACCTAATAACTTTTAGTTTTTTAAAAACTTTATATTGAACTAAATTTAAGCCGAAAGCAACATGAAATATACTTTGAGACCTTTCCTGCATTTTCGAACAATAGCATTTCATAGTCAAAAGAGAGAAATTCAAGATTCTTTCAAATTTTAAGTGTCCTCAACAAAATAGTGCTCGGAAGCGAAAGTTATCAAAAGAAATGCTTTAGTTTTGATAGTTAATTTAAAGTAGGATTTTCGACTAGGTCTAGATCTTGGTCTTGGGTCTAAGGTTATGAGCTAAATATCACTTTTTTAGTCCCGCTAAATCTATACTAATATTATAAAGCTGAAGAGTCCGTTTGATTGTTTGGTTGAACACCGTAATCTCAGGACCTACTGGTCCGCATTGAAAAATTCTTTTTGTGTTGGATAGTCCGTTTATCGAGGAAGGCTATAGGCTTTATTAAATCACGCTAAAAGGAGCGGAGAATCAATGAAAAATGTTGCAAAAACGTTAAGGTAGTTTTGCGAGGCATCATACCGCGCGACTCAGAAGAAACGCGTGCGAAGCCGCGGGAAGTGCTAGTGTGTATATAAAGCTTAAAAGGTACTAGACTAGTGAATTCTCTCGGGTACATCACTAATAATAACAAAAAAACTTAACAGTAGTTTCTGTTTCGGTACCTACCGTCTTTCATCTTTAACCGTCCTTTTTGGTTTAATCAAACTTTTTTAATGTTGGAAAATGCATTACCTTAGATAAATGTTATGAGGGACTCACAGACTAGAAAAGCCAGTATGTACTACCCTTTGAAATCCAACAGAACCTTCTGTCATTCTGAATGGGACGCAGGTCTGTCGAAGCAGTCTACGTAACCAAGGGGTTGTCGCCTCCACTCCACCGCCTTCTGAAGTGGGCTACCACTTAGTAGAAGTTAGTTAAGTAGTTTCTTAAAAACTAACCTTGCACGAAAGCCAGACGTTAAAGAACACAACACACGCATAAATATGCCAATACTCTGTAAAAGAAGACATTTTTTATAAATTTAATGAAACAGTTTTTCTTAGGTATTGTTGAAAATGGAAAACTTATTCTCCAAAGCGCCGCGGTGAATAAAAATGAAACGAGTAAGTAAATAAAAAATGTTTCCGCCCGGGATCGAACCGGGGACCTTGTGCGTGTGAAGCACACGTGATAACCGCTACACTACGGAAACTTGATAAATAGAGACTAAATTTAAGACTATAACTATCACTACTTAAGTAAATAATAATTGAATATTTACTTTATACTTATTACTTATTTTTACTAGCTGACTTTATTATTACACTAATGTTATCAAAATCAGTTAAAGCGGAGAAAAAACTCTAAAATTTTATATATCTATACATATAAATAAAATTGAAGTGTGTGTTTTTAATTTCAAATTTTAGCTTTTCACTAAATGCATATCTATGAAACGGCTGGACCGATTTCGACGGAACTTTAGGCTACTTTTTAAACAACTTTAAAAAAAGAGGTAGAAGTTTTATTTATTTTAACAGCGAAACCCGTGACTTCGCTGATGCTATAAAATAAAAATATAGTCTAGAGTTTATGATAATGTATGAAATAGTAGCTCAGTTGTAAGGCCTTTGCTTAGAAAATCGAGGGAAGCGGGTTCAATTCCCGTGCCTCGCATTCTCATATTTTCGTGTGCGAATCATTGCTAACATTATTACCAGTCTTATGTTTACCTGGATGTCTAAGAGAACCTAGCAAGCTTGAAAGATATGTGTAATCCGCCAACCCCCACTTGACCAGTGGAATGACCTGATCCCCCTCGTATAGAAGAAAGGCCTTTTCCAGCAGTGGGACTATACCTATAGGTACTTGTTGGTTCCGTTAAGGCTTATTCATATTCTTTGGTATAATCTAGAAAACAAAAAAATTATTATAAAGAATCATAACAACAGCAAAAGCAACTTCAAATTACCGTAACAGAATAAAAGTTTTCACTATAACTTAGTTCAAAGAAAAACTGACTTCGTATTATTTGTCTTTAAGTATTAAGTTTGCTATGAAATTATTTTTTTTCTAGCGCCAGATGATATAAAACACTACTACATAGCGAAAGATCAACCATGGGTAAAAGAACTTCGTACGAAAATAGAACAGCACATTAAAGATGATGGTTACGAAAATGCTAAACCATTTATTGAAAAACTTGTTGAAGGTATTTCAAAATACATATTAACATGTACCTATATGCATCTTCAATATAGCTTTAACTGCCTTGATGGTGCTTAGAAGTCCTGGGTTCGAGTCTCAAGGGCCAAGTTTAGTTATTGGGTCATTCTGTTTAGTAAGCCTTAGTTCAGCCCGGAGTTGGGAAGTTGGCGGTAAATCACCCTGTGCCTCGGAGAGCACGTAAAACCGTCGGACCTGCTCCTTAGCTCTCACTGGTCGTGTCGAGTAGTCGCCCCACCGGAGTATGAGAGTGATAGGAATAGAAAGTGCACTTGTGTCTGCGCGTACACTATAATATCTCCTGCTCAGTTGGCCAGTCTCAATAAGATTGGCCGCCATGGCCGGAATCGGTCGGTTACACTGTATTCTATATTATAGGGTTTAATCACTTATTCATAAGTACTGATAAGGAGCACTGATAAGTTAATAGTTATTTCTTTGATTTTAGAAACCGAAAATTCTCAAAATCTATTTTTATATGTAAAAGGTAAGTTCACAATTATTTAAAGTCGAAGTGTGATTTTAATTATTTTAAATTGAAATTTCCTACAAAACCATAACTATTAATAAGTACAAGTCATAGATAAAGTTTGAAAATCTTAATTTGTTATATTTCAAATCAAATCAAAATATTTTATTCAGCATAAAAATTGTAATAATGTCTTACTGAACGTCATGAGTCTACCACCAGTTCGGAAAGACGAAACCTCTGACCTGAGAAGAACTGGCCAAAAGTCTCAGCGGGACTAATATTATTTTTTATCTATCTTTTTAGAATATCTTTTTTTATTTTAAGGACATATTCGTGTATTCTTACAATTTTTCCGTTACATTTCAGTGGCTCGTAATGGTAAGTATTTTTGAATATTTTTAAAGCTAGAGTCAATAAACTGATCTATGGATGTAGAGTTTAGGATATCTGTGCCGCAATTTTTGCTTCTAGTTATTACTTATTATAATTATTGTTACGTTTTAAATGTACTAAAAATAGTGTTTAAATACGCAAATTATTATAGTAATATAACGTAATGTAATATAATGTAATCAGACACGAAGGTAAGTTTACTTATGAATTATAGGATGTTTACTTTAAATTTGGTTTCATTAGGCTTAAAATAAAATGTACCCCAAAGTGGATAAATAGGGGTGATTAAATTTTTAAAATACTTTTTTTTGCTTTTATTGTATGTACTAAAAACTAAATTAAAAAAAAACGTTAAAAACTTTTTTATAAATGACGAACGAAAGCGTGGATTTCGATAGTTATATACTTAAACCTTCCTCGTTCCTTTATCCATTGGTAGAAACAGCATGAAAATAGATGCAGTATTTTTTGAGTTTATCGCGAACTGACAGACAGACACCGAGGAAGACTTTGTTTTATTATATATTGTAGTGAAAAAGAATAACATTTTTTTTCAGGAACAAGTGAAATACAATATAGCCCTATATTAAGGGCAAGTAAGCGAAGAAAAGGTAATATATTTACTATATATACTGAATTCAGCCCTTATTTTCAACGTCCCACTGCTGGGGGTGGGCCTACCTTGAATACGAGGGGGATCAGGCCATAGTCCACCACGCTGGTTAAGTGCGGGCACCATTCACACGTCCTTCGAAAAGCTTGCTAGGTTCATTCAGACATGCAGGTTTCCACTTACTTTACTATGTTTTCCATCACCGTGAGACAAGTGGTATTTTTTTTTTATGGTAAAAAGGAGGCAAACGGGCAGGAGGCTCACCTGATGGGAAGTGATCACCTCCGCCCATGGACATCTGCAAGCCAGGCTTGCAGATGCGTTGCCGGCCTTTCAGGAAAGGGAGGGATGGAGGAGGGAGGGAAGTGGGAGGGAGGGAGGAACGAAGGCGGAGGATGAAGGGAAGAGGGAGGGGGGAAGGAGAGTGGGCCTCCCGGACTCTCACTCACCGGACGAAACGCGACAGCATAGCTGCCACTTCACGCCGGTCTTCTGTGAGAGAGTGGTACTAATGAACTATACGGGGCGTGCCGGCCCATTCGGTTGCTACCCGAAGGTAACAAGCATGGCACTACCACTTTAAAAATAAATAATTCCCAGATGTAAAGCCAAATAAAAATTGTTATATTTCTATCGTTTATTATAGTTGTTTCTAATACCAGCCTTTTTATTATCTTAACATTATTGTTACAGATAAGCTAAAATTTGAAAATGAAGGTACTGTCTTAATATTTTAAAAATTGATTTAGTCTTAATAAGAAAAGGTGTTTAATCTATTTGAATATTTAATTTATAGGCCAGTAAATAAAGCTCTATTTAACTTCGCACCAAATTTCCGATCCAATTTTAATTTTTTTTTAGGGTAAGGGTCACTTACTGACCATAAAAACACAAAATACTGACAGATCCAGGTGGAGCTTCGATCGCAATCTTGAAGAAAAGTTTTTGGTCGATATCTCGGAAACTATGCACTTCAAGGCAAAAGTTAATTGAACCATTATTGTAGAGAATAAAATTTCGCATCTTTTTAATTTTTTGTAAACTTTTTTGTAAAAATTACCGTTTACGATTTATGGTTTTTATGTCTCGGTAGACAAAATAAAAGATGGATAGGAAATAAAAGATGCGACATTATAATTTCTACAATAATGGTTTCAATAACTTATTTATTTTATTATATGTATACTGTATTTTCCGCGGCTTCGCATGTGTTCTAAAGACCGGGAACCAAATTCTTTCTCAGTCGCGCGGTATCCCGTTCCCTACCCGTATTTGTAACATTTTTCATTGATGCTCCGCTCCTATTGGCCTATCTCTATAGCCTTCCTCGATAAACGGGCTATCCAACACAAAAATAATTTTTCAAATCGAACCATTAGTTCCTGAGATAAGCGCGTTCAACCAAACAATCAAACAAACAAACTCTTCAGCTTTATAATATTAGTATAGATACAGTACCAAAATTCATACTAACAAATTATTTAAAATATGTACATATTACACCATTTTGTACCGCAGAACCAGAGTGGATGACTGAATTCAAGGTCTTTATAAAGATGCTCATCCAAACCTACAGTCTTGAGAAGTCTAAAGAAATAATGGACTACTTCATAAAGAGTAACCCTTTTATTTTTTCTTATAGCGATTATTATAAGCGACTTAGTAATAAAATATAATACGTGGATAGAAAATTGAATCAGAGATTTTAGAGTTTAAAGTTATCACAAATGGATTTGGTTAATAACCCTGATAATATGCCAGCTTATAAGTTTAAAAGATTATTATTGAACCAATATTTTTTCCTAAATGAAGATATTAAAATAAAGATCTTTTCATAAATAATAACAAACTAAGGCAATAATTTAGTTAGACCACATCTCTGACAGTGGAAGCCACTAAGCAACTCGCTGGCTGGTAACTGTAAACTGAGCAGTTTAATTAGTCTAATATTTAAATGTTTGAATCATTGCCAACATGTTTACCACTTGTCTTAAGATAAAAGAAAACATTATGAGGAAACCTGCGTGTCTGATAGAACCTAGAAAGTTTTTTATAAGACATGTGTAGTCCCGCCCGTAGCCAGCATAGACTATGGCCTTATACATTGAAGGAGGCCCGTGCCCAGCAGTGGGACGACAAAAATGATTGTGTACATATGTGCGAATCCTTTTAAACGTGTTTATCCTTCATCTTACCTAAACTTAATTTTGGTCTGAGAGAACCTAACTAGCTTTCGAAAGATATGTAAAGTCCGCCAACTATCTTTAAGCATGGTGGGCTATGATCCGATCCCACTACCATTGATGGAAGGCCCGTGTCTAGCTGTAGGACATTAAGACAAGATTTACTCGAGCTTACTTAACTTAAAGAGCTTTAAATAGAATAGTTAGTGTTTTACGGTTATTTTTCTAATTTTTTTATTAAAATAATTTTTCTTTCAGTTGTAGAAAAGCAAAATTGTGTAAAAATAAAGGATATTGATAGTAAGCTATTTTTATTATTTTTTCGTAAGCTTTTTCTGAGCTAAGTTTATTTATATATAACTACTACTAACTATAAAGCGGTTTTACATATTTCGTGATGAGTGAGTAAGTGAGTGAGTGAGTGAGTTAATAGCAACTTGCTGTATTTAATAGCACAATGATGATAAATAAATCACTACATCCAACAAGTATTTCAATACGTCAACATATTAAATTCAAATTAACGTGTTAAAAATAACAAAATAAATCTTAAGCTTTATAGTTAACTAACGACTCGTTCTTTCTTTGCTCGAGTTCACCCATAGGTACGTTTTAAAACGGTTAGTATTAATTGGAAACTACAGAACTAAAGATATATTATTATACCTCACTTGAGCAGTGATTGATTTTCATCAAAATTTTCGCCAGGAGGATCATCATAAGGGATGGTTTTTGGGATAAAAACTATCCTATGTCCTTCCCAGGGTTTTAAACTATATATCTTCATAAAAACTTTATCTAATTTGGCTTACTTAATTTTAAGTTTATTCCTCTTTATAAAAGTAGTATCGAAAATAGGAACATCGACATAATTAGTTATATTAGTTTTTATATATTATGTTGATTTACAGCAGTACCCGTGTAAAAAGTATTAGGTGTATAATAATGTTTATAGTCGAAAGACGAAATCGAACCTTAGACTCTTGCCTTAGAAAGAATAATATAATTTATATTTATATCGTTTCAGTTGATCCATTTGGTAAGTTAACAATTTGATATTACATTATAATTGTACTCTTATCCATTAATACTAAAAAAGTTAAATTTATGGAACTCTGATACTTTGATCATGAATATATATAAAAGAACTAGTAAATACCTGCGACTTCACTCGCTTCGCAAATATAATCAAAGGTCTACAATTTATATAATATTCTTTATTGCACTTTAAGAAACATACAGTAATTTTACAAACAATTAAGAGTTTGCAAAGGTGGACTTATCTCTAGAAGAGATCTCTTCCAGCCAACCCATGGAAGTAAGAGATAGTGGTTAAGAGAACGGGCCAAACACGTGCAAATGTGATAGAATATATTTAAATAATTATCAATACCATACATATAGGTACTAAACAGGTAAATAAACATACATACATATTATGTTTATAGATATAATAAACAATATACTTATATAATACATACAATATATCATACACATATACTTATGTTTATATATACATATATACACACATACATAATATATATATATATATACTGTATAACAATTAAGGTGCGATTTGCGTCAAAAGGTACTGTTTAAGATTCTTTTTAAAGGCAGTTATTGAGGGGCTTCGTTGAATTTGCTTAGGTAGTTTGTTCCAAAGCGATGTGGCATACACTGAAAAAGAATGTGATAAAAACTTCGTCTTGCTCTTTGGTATGTCTAGCATTGGCGTGACGCCAGATCGCCTAGAACGTGAGGGGGGTGGGAGAATTTGGATTCGAGAACGGAGATAGGAAGGAGATTTAGGGTCATTAAGGATGTTAAAAAGGAACGAAAGGATGTGCATATCACGGCGAAGTCGGATTGGGAGCCATTTTAGTTGAGCACGAAAGTGAGATATATGATCATGCTTACGCAAGCCAAAAATAAAGCGAATCGCTAAATTCTGAAGTCGCTCTAATTTGTTAAGTTGCTCCTCAGTCACATCCAAATAGCACACATCTGCGTAGTCAAGTATAGGGAGAAGTAGAGTTTGAGCAAGCATAATCTTGGTATTAAAGGGTAGAAAATATTGGAGACGCTTGAGAGAGTGGAAAGAGTGATGCATTTTTTTGCTGACTTCGTTGACATGAGCTACCCAGGTCATATTACAATCCATTATTAAGCCCAAGTTTTTCACACTGTTACAATAGGGGATTGAAATACCAGAAAATTGAACTTGAGGTATTGAAGTCCAGTCGATTTTACATCTCAGTCTACTACTGCCGAATATTATGCATTGTGATTTTTTTGGATTTACAAGAAGGCCAAAAGACTCAGCCCACGACTGGACTTCAGCAAGGTCCGAGTTTAAAGCACCAATACCTTCATTCAACTCAGTCAGCTCAAAATGTCGATACAATTGTAAGTCATCTGCATACAGGTGGAAGGGAGAAGAAATTACTTTTGATATGTTATTAATAAAAATAGAAAACAGCAAAGGAGAAAGTACGCCGCCTTGAGGTACACCAGCAGTAAGATCTAACCAATCCGATAATGTATCGTTGATTTTCACGCACTGCTGACGTCCGAAGAGATAAGAATAAAACCAGTCTAAGACAGTAGGAGAAATGTTGACTGCACGAAGCGTTCCAATGAGGACGTCAAGGTCAACAGAGTTGAAGGCACTGCTAAAATCAAGTAAGACCATCGCAGTGAGTTTGGTGTTACCCATTGCACTACGAATATCCTCCGTGACATTTAGCAGCGCTCCAACCGTGCTGTGAGAGGAGCGAAAACCGGACTGATAGGGACATAGAAGGTTACAGTTAGACAGGTATGAATAAAGTTGGGTGTGGACTAATGATTCGACTACTTTGGATAGGATGGGGAGAATAGATATGGGACGGTATTGAGAGAGACAGGTAGGATTCGATGTCTTAGGCAGTGGGATGACGATGGCTTTCTTCCACAATGACGGGAAGACATTGCGTGAGAGTGAAAAATTAATAATGTGGGAGATTACAGGCGCAATATCCTCCAGCACGGGAAGAACCATTTCAAGGCTGAGATTATCACTACCAATAGCTTTCGTGGATATAGAGCGAACACACTTCTTTATATCATCTACCGAGACTGATTTGAAGACGAATGGAGGTACGTCAGGGGGAGCAAGTCTGGATAAAAATGAGAGTGTAGCAGTTTTTATGTCTTTGTCTAAAGTTATGGGTGGAGTGGTGAAATGTTTATTTAAAGCATTAAGATCCACAGAACTTTGACAAGTTTCTGTGGCCTTGCCCACACCCAGTGACGATAAGAATCTCCAAACTTGCGTATGACAGAGATTCTGAATTGTGGAGTGAATATAGCGACGTTTGGCATCCCTACACATTCTGTTGCAGATGTTACGTAATTTTTTATAGGTGTCAAGATTTTCAGTTGATGGGTACTTTTTGTTCCTAGCTTTGGCCCTATCACGCTTGGCCATGGTTCTTTTGATCAGAGGCGATAACCATGGTGCAGGAGCATGCTTCACCCTAACTGGCCTGACCGGCGCATGCTTGTCGTATAGTTTAATCAGTTCCGCAGTTAAAGAGTCTACCATGGTGTCGATGTTGTTCGCTGACAATAATGCTGTCCAATTAATGTTTTTAACATCCTCTCTCAAGCGTTCTAGATCCATATGCTTAAAATTGCGCTGAAGTATGACCTTGCCTCTAACCTTTGGAGGGCGCACTTTGTAAGCGAGGAAAATTAAGTCATGGTGTGAGAAAGGTGCAGTCATTTGACCATGCGAAATAGCAAGAGTAGGTTTAGAGACAGATATTATATCTATAAGAGATGGACGACAGTTTGGAAAGTAGTGGGTTGGGTTAGCCATGGGAAGTAAATGCAAATTAAATGATGATGTAAGGTCATTCAATGCTCGCGTTCTAATTATTTTATTGAATTCATTTGTTCTACAATTTGAATCGCTCCTTAAGTAAACATTAAAAGCTTAGCATGTATGCCTATTTATTGCCATATAATAATATGTTTTATATAGAAAAAAGAGTATTATGCAAAAGTTTGTAAACCTTTAAGGAAAAATTTAATTACTACAAAGTTTACTCGGCGAATAACTCACCCTTACTCTTTGTTCTTGCTTGGTTCAAGTTTAAGTATCCTTTTTAATTCTTATATGTATTTAAAAAAATGACGAAGAAAAAAGAAAACAAGCAAAAAGAAGAAGAATAAAAAGCTATAGGCTATTTTTAAGCATTTAAAAATATTTTTTTGTGTTACAGGAAACGTCATTGTGTCATATTTAGATGATAAAGAAAATAAAAATACGATAGAGAAAGGTCATTTCACGATGTTATATAAATGACTGTAATTTTAATATAAATGTAAATTAATTTAATTTAATTAACGATCGGAAACGAATTCTTAAAATTTACATTTTATTCACACACCTCGATAAATTGGCTATCCTAAAAGAATAAAAGATTTTTTCAGTCTGAACTAGTATTTCCTGCCTTTAGCACATTCAACCAAACAAACAAACTCATTTTTAGCTCATTATTTTTTTTTAAGATTTTTGGAAAGATACTTTTACGACGACTCGTTTGGCTCAGTTGGTAGTGACCCTGCTGTGTCGTTTATCTCAGTTGGTAGTGACCCTGCTTTCTGTGCCAGCGGTCGTGGGTTCGAGTCCCGCTGGGGGCATTCATTTGTTGAGCACGTATGTTTGTTGTCATGGGTGTTTATATTCATAATATGTTTGTGTTTAAAAAAGTTATATGTAGAATATCAACTGTCTGGTATCCGTAACACAAGCATCGTAGCTTACTACGGAACTGGATGGCGCTGTTGTAAGAATATCTTAACATATTAAAAAAATGTGTCTAAAAATTATATACGAAGAATTTTTATTTTACGTTATACTGTATTGCGAATCAAACCGCTCACTTACCGTGAAATTGCTTCAAATATTTATTAGAAGGCTTTCTAAATAATAAATGTATAGCACGATGAAAATAACTATGCTGATAAACACTTAACTTAATCGCTTTATATAGAAACTAGTAATCCACTCTTCTTTTGCCTTAACCTAGTAATACAAATAATACAAGTATATGTACGAGTATGCACGGTGGTGCTGCATATATGAAGATCCTAGGTTCAATTCCCAGGTCTGGCTAAGTTTAGTAATTGAGTATTTCTGTTTAGTAAGCCTCAGTAAAAGACAGGAGTTGGAAAGTTGGCGATGTGTCACCCCTGTGCCTCGGAGAGCATGTAAAGGCATCTGTTCTTTGCCCTAACTTTAACTAATCGTGTCTAGTAGTCGTCCCACTGGGGTATGAGAGTAACTAATGAGGAAGAAGTCAGCAGAACAATAAGTAAATAATATATTAATTCTAGAGATTTATTTTCGATTCGCTTAAATATATAGATATATTTATCTTACTTGAGTTCAATTTTGCACTAAATTTTATCTTAACCATATTGGTTTATTTAATATTTTACTTTATAAATACATAGCTTACCACTAAATCTACTTTATAAATATAAAGCTTATCCCATATAACGCTACATTCCCATATAACTCATACGCTACATGGGTTATTGTTTTCACGAATTTTCACGTAATAATGAAGCAAAATTTCATCGTAACCGAAGTATCGCTTCAAGAAAGAACATATTGTATCGTAAAATGTTGCTCATGTTTGCTAGTAATTAAAAATATGTACAAAAGTTTCTAAGATAACGAATGTGAGGTTAAGGCTTAAATTTCATCCCCTATAGGGTAATAGGGGATGAAAGTTATTTTGAAAGTTCATCATTATTAAAGCTTTTGTTTGTATTACCGATGAGAAATTTTGGCGGATTCGCTGCTTGCTATATGGTTTATGTACTCTAATTAGGACGAGAGATTAAGCTAATTATAACTTTTGATTTACACAATTTAGAACTAAAAATTAACTTTTAAAATTAAATTATCTCTCCATTAAATGAAAATTTCATACAATTTTTTTATCCATAAATAAAAAAACCGTTTAAGCCCGAAATAAAAAAAATAATGAAAGCAAGTGATTAGTTTTATTCTAACATTTCTTATTAGATTGGGGGTTTTCATGTGTTTTCTTCAAACCATATCTATTTATGTGCTAAATTTCATCCTAATCCATCCAAGGGTTGTGGCGTGTAAGAGAAACAAACACACATGCATACATATTACAACATACATACAATCTTTCACATATAAATAAATATGTTGTTGGGACATTCTTACAACAGCGCCATCCAGTTCCGTGGTAAGCTACGATGCTTGTGCTACGGATAGTTGATATACCTACAACTTTTAAATACATACATATTATAAATATAAACACCCATGACTGGAGAACAAACATTCGTGCTTAACAAATGAATGCCCTCAGCGGGACTCGAACCCGCGACCGCTGGCGCAGAAAGCAGTGTCACTACAATCTGAGCCATACGAGTATCTGTTCATTGTTCATGTAAATGTTCAGTCTCTTTACCATATTTATGTGTATAGCATAACATTACTAAATTTTTCACATGTGTCTACGACGATTTTTGTTATAAGGGGATTCCCAATGCCACCCTTTCCTCTTAAACGGACCGGAAAATCACCCAACCTTCGTTATTAGGGTAATCGCATACTTCATGTTATTTGACCGAAATATAACCGTCATTGAGCACAACTGTACAATAAAAATGAAACTATCTTTTCGGATTTTGTCTTTACAGCATTCGAAACGTCGGGAACCAAAATCTGAATAAATCCGCGACAAAATGCGTAAAGATAGTTTCATTTATAATGTCAAATATTCGCGTAAACCTAAGAAAGTATTAAACGTACAATAGTTTGCCAAATGATGTAATAAATGCTAGGTCTTACCGGCATTTAAAAATGAATTTAAAAAAATATTTAGAAACTGTTTCTAACTTATTCAATTAATACAATTATGTTTTTTTTCGGTTACTTCTGTATATGATTATATCTAATATTAAGTAGTAACTGTAAATTGCAAGTGAACTATATTCTAAAATGAGTTAATAATTATTTTTTAAGAAAAAAAATTAAGTAGTGAAGTTCGTGATATATCCGAAAGCCCATAATTCCGTTCCCTCAGAAATGTAGGTTTATATGACAATCTTAACCCTGTAAAAAGCTGTTGCAATATACTGCAAGATTTATATCTATAAAAAATAAAAAAAGTGTTAGGAAAAAATGGTGGTGAGCTTCAATCCTTATTGATACACTACATACATATTATTTTAAATACATAAATGTTATGAATATAAACATAAACACCAATGAATAGAATACAATCATTCGTGCTTAACAAATGAAATTTAACAGTGAGTCATAGCAGACTCGAACCCACGGACGCTGGCACAGTCAGTCAGTTAGTCTGACAGAGTCACTATAAACTAAGCCACATTATATAGATTTGTTTATTTAGCTTTTTCCGTTTACGACGTGAAAGCTAAGCCTAAGTCTGTCACGTCTTATTACTTTCAGAAATTTTATTAAAAAAGTTATTATTATTCCATACTGTATATAAGCTCTTTTGTAGAATAGACCAAAGGAAAATATTACATGTAACGTCAATTTCAATTATTTTCTGACAGGCGTGACGGGCCAAATTGAGGGTAGCGGGTTAAAGCGGGCTACGAAGCCATATTTGATATACTCGTAAAAACGTGTGAGGCATGTTTTTGTACGCTATTTTTATATGTTATCCCTTTATATTTACAATGTCATAATATATTAGATTTTGGAAACGGAAATAAAAGCTTGTGTCTTGTGTCTTACTTGTGCTCTTTTTTTAATTTTACTGCATTGAATCGAATTAATTGTAACTACCCCCTTTTGTATAAGTTTTTTACAAGCTTAGATTTTTTTATTTTTTCTATTATAAAAAACATTCCGTGGGCCGTAAACATCATTCTCGAATTTAGCGCTTAGCAACATTCATGTTTATATAGATTCGCGTACATGTAAAGTTTTATAAGATTAAAATATGTAAAATAAAAAGCTCATAATAAATATATTAAAGAATAATGAGATACAAAATAAGGCTTGTATTCATTTTATTCATCATTATCATCATAATTATATCAACTGTCAATTGTTGTACGAAAACTTTTTTACCCAGAAAGCTTTAATAATCGCGGTTTTCGTTCCTCCCCATTTTATTATTTAAAAGCACTGCGTCGACAAGTTCTTGGAAGAAGAATATATTCTTAAAATTTAATATTTCGAAGCAATTTACTAACATGTTCGACATGTATGAATGTTGTCAGCCTTTACACCAATTTACAATACTAAACTTCGGAACATTCCCCTCGATTGAACGAAAGCAATAGATTCAAAGTCGCTTCTTCCAAATTTGTTTTTAGATCTGATAAAATTTAAATGAAACAAGCAAATGTTACAGAAATTTTGTAATCGAATTTCTAAATAATTGTAATTTAAACTAAATATTTCTTAGGGTTCAAAAGGCGGGAATGAATCGAAATTTTATTATTAAATTGGTTTTTTAATGATAAAACATTTTCAACTTTTCATTACGTGATTTTTAAGACCTCTTCTGATACAAATACAAATAATATCAATACAGCGGTATTCAATATCTTGTTTTCGAAATATTTTTTTACACAGTGGTAGCCCAGTGGTAACGCGTTCATTTGTATAACCGAGTGTTGTGGCTTCAAATCCGGGTCTTGCGCCTCTGATATTTTCATGTGTAAATCGAGCAGCGAGAGGCGAGAACCTAGCAAGTTTTCGAAACACATGTGAAGTCCGCCAACCCGCACCAGGCCAGCAAGGTGGACTTTGGCCGGATATCCCTTGTAGTGAAGGGAACCCCATGTCCAGCAGTGGGACATTAAAAAGGGCTGAATACATACATATCATATAAGCTTTCTGGAGAAGCCCTCTTCTTATAATATGTTTAAGTCCTGATATCGTATGGAAATACGTAAAGAAGGTTTTGAAAATTGCCGGAATAAAACAAATAGTGCGGCTGAGAATTTATTAATAATGTGATGAAGAATAATACTAATAAACATATCGGGACATTCACACAACACCATCATATTCAGGCTTGTGTTATTGATACCATACCATACCATGTAGTTAATACACAACTTTAATTACATACATAATAATAAATATAAAAACCCATGACTGGAGTAAAAACATTTGAGCTCATCACACAAATGAATTCCCTCTGCGGGATTCGCATCTGCGACCGCTGGCACAGAAAGTAGAGTACTACAAACTAAACCAAATGTGTCATCGAAGAAATATATATTAAGTATATATACATGTATGTTAATATATGTAAAGATACGAGTATCATCATCACTATCACTACATAGTATAAAACAAAGTCGCTTTCTCTGTCCCTATATCCCTATGTATCCTTAAATATTTAAAACTACGCAACGGATTTTGATGCAGTTTTTTTTAATAGATAAAGTTATTCAAGAGGAAGGTTTATATGCATAACTAGCGGATCCCGCGGCTTTGCCTGTGCTAAATCTAGGGAAACGCCCAAGCGAAGCGAGGGCGAGTCGCTAGTAATATAACAAATATTTGGACATATAACACCTAAGAGTATGCAAATTAGAAAATCCCTCTTGCAACTTAAACTTAAGGGAAACGTTTTGAGAGTTAAGTGTACGTATTGCAGAAATGCTTTACCAAATTTACAAGATCTTAGTTTTTATTTGATGTTTGATGAAAATTAAATTTTAAGTGATATTAACGGTCCTTTTACTTTTCTACGAGTACATAAATTAAAATCGGCCAAGTGCGAGTCGGCATCGGCATCTATAAAAACAGCAAAAAATCAAAAAAAGTTCTATTAGAGATGATTTATTTCTTTGAAGAGCGTTCAAAAGAAAAGGTTTTCAAGTCCCCATTATTTTAATGTGACAACAAAATGGTCAAGCGTATTACGTGACAAATCTTCCTAGTACGAATTCCATGCATGACTGCATTTTAGTATATTCGTCGTTGGACATCGTTAAAGGACTGAGGGATAGCCCCTACCGTTTACCAGTGATAACAATAACTCTTGTCTTCGTCCAAAAATATCCACAAATCCTCCAGGGGCCAGTCCCTACATACTAATTTTTTGCCGAAATACGACCAGATGGATATGGCGAAATCATAAGGATGCCGTAGACAAATGGGTAAAAAAACAGCCATTGAACTCAAAAAATATTATTTTGTACAAGCATGTAAGGGTTTTTAGGGAAATAAAAGTGTTAACTTTGTCTTATCATGGATTATCTGAGAGAATAAGTAGTTTAAAACCAATAATATTCGGTACATTATAAAAAGCAATTCAAAGTTCGAGCCTAAAGCCAAATAATTTCAGTATTTATAAAGAAATGTGTTTCAAATGCAAAATAGATTATTTTCACAATTTCCCATTGTTCGAGAAAAGTGGGACTGTCGGAATGTACGTGAAGTTAGCGGGTATGGTAAGGGCTGGAATACACTGTGCTTTTTTTGTATGAATAGATTTTTAGCTTTATGGGTAGATTGAGCTTGTAAACCGAACCGTCTTAGCCGAATCGTAAAGCGCTTGCGAGCGAAACCGGGTTAAGCGGGTTCAAATCCCGGGTCGAGCTTCTCTAAAATTTTCATGTAATTATTTATCAAAACGATTACCACTTGTTGTACGGCGAAGGAAAACTTTTACTACTGTAAATACGACAAAAATGTATGTAGTTATGTGAGTATGTTTGTCACTCTCAATCATAATCATATAGCCTAATGTCCTTTTCCAAGGTTTTATCTATCGACTCTTCAAAGTCTTCTCCAAGGTCCTATCTTTCTCTGTATTAAAAATTCATCAAAATTGGTTCAGCAGTGAAAATATAACATAAAGATAGACAGAGTTTTTTATACATTTATATAAGCTTTATCTTTGTGACATAGACTTTACTCTTAGCCTTAGGCGCGGTTAGTCGATGTTAGAAAGGGAACCATATCACCAGATATGACGTTACTTTAAATAAAATTTCGTATATTTCTATACATTTTGCATATTTCTATACAAACAAGAAAATTTTAACTAAGTCAAATCTGTACATTAAATATTATTTGGATTCTTTTTTTTATTATATTAGGGAAACATACAGTGTAGTATTACATAAAATTCATTATAAATATTACAAGGATAATTAACCACTACTACATAAATTAGAGACAAGTATGATAAAATTAATTAACAAAATGGCAAATTAATATATATAGATAATAATCATGATAATATGGCTATTTTCAACTTAGAACAATAAAAACTCCAGCTAAGTATTCTTATTGAATCGTCATAATTATCGATACAGTTGTCAAATCTATAGTTTTTGTCAGTCTGTAGCCGCATCATGAGGAAACCGCTGGAGAGATTTTCATAAAATTTGGTGTGATGATATCTGGTTATCCAGAATACTTTTTACTGCGGGAAATATCTCATTTCTGAAATAATAATAAATAAATAAATATGTTCTCACACACACACAAACACACACACACGCACATGCACGCACACACCTCAACAAACTTTATAATTAATTAAGATATAATTTTGTTCATATTATATTGTAGCATTGTAAGCAGTGGAAATTTTTATATAAAAATATATTGCACCTAAATTTTGTTAAATATCCAAAGTGGAACGGGACTGTTACTCCTTAATACAGATAATTTTATAACCTAGCAAGGAGTACAGAACTTCACCCACTTGATTGTAACTACATTGTACAATTTATTGAATAAATAAAATAAAAATAAATTTTGAGACATTATTACACAGCGCCATCTAGTTCCCTGGTAAGCTATGAAGGAAGCTTGTGTTACGGATACCAGACAGTTGATATACTATACATATAAGTTTTTAAATACATACATATTATAAATATAAGCAACCATGACTGGAGTACAAACATTCGAGTTTAACAAATAAATGCCCCCAGCGGGACTCGAACCCGCGACCGCTGGCACAAGAAAGTAGGGTCAGTACAAACTGCGCCAATATCTGACATTATGTGCTAACCATTCAAACACACCAAAGGACAAACAAACGGAGTGAAGGTAAGTTTCTAGTAGCCGATAATATTATCACTGACCATAGAAATATAAAGAGTAATAGTAGAATTTATTCTTCTATTCATTAAGCAGCGTTAATAATGTACGTACTTCAAATAAAAAAATACATAAATACATGAATTTTAATATAATTAGTACTCTTGACGCTTTAGAGAAAGCGTATACACTGATTTTCTTTACTCTCTACTTCACTGTCTTAAAGCTCTTTTCTGAAAACTTAAAAAAGAGCTTTTTAATACATGGTTAAATCATCTCACTATAAACAGTGGAGAGCTTAGTAGTTCTTATTCTTAGACATACAATTTTTGATTTTAATATTTTAGTCGTGTTGTATAAAAAAACTCGTACAGAGAAAATACAAGATACACAAATAAGGTTAAATATGACGTGTCGTAACCAAATAAGTTACAAAGCTTTTTGGAACTTATTAGATTAATGTACTAAATTTTGCACAAAAGCTGTTTTATATAAAAATATATCTAAAATTAATAAAATTAATAAAATAAAATTATGAAATAATATTGTATTCTACAATATATACTCGACATGACATACATACTCTATATATTATTATTAATGCAAATAATAATATGCAAAAGGTTATCCATGTAACTTTATCTTGTCAGTCTGTTCGTATTCTGCAGTCCGTTTACTCGGGAATAATTTGACGACACGTTTGGCGCAGTTTATAGTGACCCTACATTCTTGCGCCAGCGGTTGCGGGTTCGAGTCCCTCTGGGGGCATTCTTTTGTTAAACTCGAATGTTTGTACTCCAGTCATGGGTTAATATATTTAAACTTTTATTTTTACACTTATATATATGTAGTATATCAACTATCTGGTATCCGTAACACAAGCTTTCTTCGTAGCTCACCACGGAACTAGATGACGCTGTGTGTAATAATGTCCCAACATTTTTAATGTTAATGTTTACTTTCATACAATTTTGAAACTATACTGACTATATATAAAATGTTTTTTTTCACTTTTGGCTTTTTTTCTAGAACCTTAAAAGCATAAATATGCATTAAAATACTGAATTACAGTCTGATGCATATTGTTAACTATAAGGATTTCTCGTTGATTACGGAACCCTAAACATGGCACTTGGCTTAAGTTTAATTTTAGATTTTTTTAAATGGAGAAGATTACATTTCATCCTAAGTACCATAATATAATTAATCAGAAAGAAAAAGTTACGCCTCTATCAAAACAACCGAGGGAAATCCATTTGATGTGAATGAAATTTCGTTTGAGACAGATAGGAGAGCAAATAAGGTATCTTACACACTAACGATAGTTGTTTTTGTTTAAACTCTAAGGTTAAAAATTCTTTGAGCGGTTACATAAGAACTACCAGTTACTAACTAACTAATACACACATTTTCATTTTCATCAAATTAAGATTTTTGAATTAAAATTTACTATCTTTTGTAGTTTAGTTAGTCGCACTTGTTAATTTACGTATAAGGACATTATATTTTTATACACAAAGTTAAGAATAAAAGAATGCTTTAGCTAAATGATTCAAAATTTATTCCCTTGCTTTATAATATAGCTTGCTTACGACGAGATAATCGACCAATTACGGTAATTTTAATAATTCCATCATGTACAACGAAAACAAAACATTAAAATGCCATGTTAGTTTGTAGCAAGCCTTTGCATGTTACCTAAGTACGTAAAAATTCAATTTCTTTTTTAACGTCTAATTAGCGAAATGTACGGGACGAAATCACTCGCGGGAATTTGTGTGCGATATTTTTACACTAAAGTAGTACTTAGTAGGTATAATGATTATAATTAACCATATTATTAGGTTTTTGTCGTGCGTGTGTGCTTGTGTGCTTGTTTGATTTATAAGAATGAAACGGCTAGACGAATTTTGATAAAATTAAGTACACAGATAAACCTAATCTGGTACATCAATCATACGAAGCAAGGGTAAAACAATAGCTATAACTATAGAACTTATAAAGCAGAAGAACTTGTATTTTGTTTGTTTGTACAAACTAATCTATGCAACTACTGTCACTTTCATTTGAAAAATCTTATTGCATTTTATATTTACATGGTAGCTTATACATATTGAATACACACATACCTATGGCACGTTTGGCGCAGTTTGTAGTGATCCTACTTTCTTGCGCCAGCGGTCGCGGGTTCGAGTCCCTCTGGGGGTATTCATTTGTTAATTTCAAATGTTTGTACTCCAGTCATGGGTATTTATATTTATAATAATGTATGTATTTAAAAAAAATTAATTTAGTATCAACTATCTGGTATCTGTAACACAAGCTTTCTTTGTAGCTTATCACGGAACTAGATGGCGCTGTGGGTAATCATGTCCCAACATATTTATCCCAACCTACACTTATTGGCTACGTACTATCTCTCTACGGCCTTTAGGAGACGAGCAATTTTACATAAATAAACTGCTCTGACGGAGTTGTGTGCAGACGCTATTATCATATTATACTAGCAGAGCTGACAGACGATATCCAGTCCAAATTTCAATTGCTACAAAATTGCTTGTGATGTTTGTGTTGATACAAACACCTATATTGTATAGAAAAAGCTCCTTCTTACCTAAATTTCCAATATCCTAAGCAACTCTTTAATTTTCCTTCAGTTAAAATCTTTTGAAAATAATTATAAACAATTAAAAAAATTATGGACAAAGCCACAGCCGGCGTTAGGACTATTTCCTCTCCGGCGCCCTGGGCGGTCGCCCTACCGTTCGCCCCCCCCTAAAGCTGGCCCTGGCTGACAAAGTAACAGAATAGCTCCTTTATTTGTATAGATAAAGATTGTATAGGAATCATTTAATTTATATTGTTAGAATAAAATCAAAAATTTTTGATATAGTCATTATTATCGATACAGACAGACATTTTAGAATTGTGGTATGTATGTTTGTCTGGGAACGCATTACGTAAAAACTGCTTAACAGATTTTGATGAAAATAATACCATGATGGCTGGTATATAAGACAGTGGTAGCCCAGCGGTAACGCGCTCGCTTGGATAACCGAGTGATGCGGGTTCAAATCCGGGTTTCGCATCTCTGATATTTTCATATGCGAATCACTTCCACCGTGATTACCACTTGTCTTACGGTGAAGGAAAACATGTGAAGAAACCTGCATGTCTGAGAAAACCTAGCAAGTTCTCGAAAGACATGTGAAGTTCGCCAACACGCACTAAGCCAGCGCGGTAGACTATGGCCTAATCCCCTTGTACTGAGGGATACCCGTACCCAGCTGCAGTAGGACGTTCAAAAGGGTTGAAGACAGCTGATTATCCCGGTTAACATATAAAAAATCACCGAAATTTGCCTTTTTATATTAAACGTACCAAGCAAAGCAAGGGTGATTCGCTAGTATATATGTTACAGAAGTTGAACTTATCCTCCGCTAGATGCCATCACTGTTCTTCATGGATCCAATTAGGGGTTTACCTCAAAATGTCAAAAATGATCCACACTATAAATAAGGCGGTATCCTCCTGCCTAGGGAATATATTGGGTTATTGGAAATTCGATTCGTAGATAAAATAGTATTTCATATAGAAACCTAGATGAATACCGTGGCTTTAACGTTTTTTAATAGAACTATATTTTATACTTGTCTTCTAAGAATATTCTTGCTAAAATTATTATTTCACATGCATTTTGTTTTTTTTTGTTTTTTTTGTTGGCAAGTGCATAGGTACTTAATAATAATTAATTTAGTCGCTAATAACTTCTTACTTATGGACACAGTTACCCTCTCTGATGAAGATTTTTTTAATAAATAAAAGTCATTAAATGGTACCGATTTTCAATTCAATTTTTCTTGATATTTTCAGTATACTTTTTCTAAAATAAATAAAAAAAAGGTATTAATTCATAGACAAAACTTTTTAAAAATAATAGGTACAAGGTTGAAAAAATTTGACAAAAGTAAAAAATTCCTACTTGGTAGTTTTTATTTATTTATTTACTATAGATACCTAACCAGATGTTTTTTTCCAGAGTTAGCGCTAGTCGACAATTATAGTCGTTACTTAAAATAGTTCACATCAATTTTTGTTATAAAGTTGACTTCGAAATATATCGGATGTTCACTTAATTATAATGTTCATAAATACCGGAGTTTTGAGGTAACACATAAAATACAACCAAGTTGAGAACCTCCTTTATAAAGTCGGTTGTAAAAATATTGTATTATAGTACTTATCCTAGAATATATAAAAAAGTTTTATAAAGCACGTTACCAGCTAAAATCCCGGTAGACATATAAGGAGTACCATAAAAATAAAGCCTCAAGATGTACTCTGAATACGATCCTGCCATAGATTTTGGGAACTACTAGACCATTACGTACGTGACTTTTCCCAGCATTAAAAATTTAAAGGGTTGGTGAAATAAATCTGTCAAACTTGTAAAACTTGACTCTCCATCTAAAAGATTTATATGCCGTCCTATGAGTCCTTGTTAAACAAAACCCGTTCAAATTGGAAGTATGGAAAGATTAATGATACGAGTAAATAAAACGAAAGTTAGTGGTTCAGTGCATTGTCAGTTGGATGTTAAACAAATGGTGTCCGTACGGCAAAGTATTTTGGGTAGTCTTTTAGAAATGTCATTTGCTGATATGTTATTTTTTAAACTTAATTTAATTATTAAATCAAATCAAATCAAATCAAATCAAAATATTTTATTCAGCTTAAAAATTGTTACAATTTCTTACTGAACGCCATGAGTCTACTACCAGCTCGGAAAGAAGAAACATCTGACCTGAGAAGAAATGGCGAAAGAATATTGATGGGCTTATAATTGCCTGGTATGTACGGTTCACTCATGAGGTTCGAGTCCCGGGTCGAGCTGAGTTTAGTTATTGAGTTTTTCTTTTGAGTAAGCAGTAACGCGGTGTTTTTCCTCCGTGTCTCAGATATGTTTTTAGGAAATAGTGCATTTGCTTGATATGTATGTAAAGGGGTAAGCTTTAAGTTTAATCTAATAATATGCTTATCACTGACTCAGTCGTATAGTAGCTTCCACGGCTGCACATCTAGAGGGTTCGAATCCAGGGTTGGGCTGAGATTAGTTATTAAGTCTTTCTGTTAAGTAAGCCTCAGTAACAGTCTGGAGTTGGGAAGTCGCGTGTTCGCGGTGTTTTCTCCTTTGCCTCAGAAAGCACGTAAAGCCGCCATCCCTGCGCCTTAACTCTCACTGGTCGTGTCGAGTGTCGTCCCACCAGAGTATGAGAGTGATAGGAATAGAGAGTGCACTTGTGCCTGCGCGTATATTATTTTCCCCAGTAAAAAGTATCTTATAATTATGTTGACCCAGATAACCAGCTATCATCACACCAAATTCTAAAAACTATAGATTCCACAAATAAATTCTTATAAGATTTTCCAAAAAATATTGTATGAGATTACGACTCAGTTAGAATTTTATTATATGTATAGACAAGATATTCGCTCTTGATATTCACAAAGCTATTTTAGTACTTGCGGTGGAAAATGAGTTCCAACCACAAGCAATGATACACGTTGAAACTGGGATATATCAACTCATATAAATAAAACTGGAAGTGTCTGTTCTTAATTTCAAATTAACAGCTTTTTCTCTAAATGCATATAAAAGTATAATATATACTGTACTTTCGTCGAAAAGTTAAATTTTATTTTTTTTGTCTGTCTATCTGTTTCGGCTAATCTCTAAAACGTCTGGACCGATTTTGACGGGACTTTCACTAGCAGATAGCTGATGTTATAAGGAGTAACTTAGGATACTTTTATTTTAAAAGAAAATTATTAAAAATATTTATTTTAACTTACGGCCAGCGAAGCCGGCCGGGTTTGCTAGTAATGAATACATGCAACTGTAACAACTAGGTCAGGTCAGATATCTGAGGACCCCCCATGGAATTCTTGTCAATAGAAGGTATCATTGTTCTTCAGTTTTCCCGGAGGATATAGCGTGATATCTTTACGTTGTTTCTATATTCTTAAAATTAATACAATATATTAATATAAATACTGTAAATGCGAAAGTAACTGTCCGTCTGTCTGCTTTTTATCTTTTTTCATTTAATTTTTTGAACCGATTTAGATGAAATTTAGTGTAGAGATAGTTTGAGATCAAACGATAGGTATGGGATAGTTTTTACGCCGAAAATCAAAAAGTGTATATTGAATCACTCATTCCTCAGAAAATGATACTCATCTCATCATACCAAACTATAATAATATATTATACCTTTCCTTTTTTTGTAATTGTAATTCAGCTCTTTTTAACGTCTCGGATCTCTCTTTAATAAGAGGGGGATCATGCCATAGTCCACCATGCTGGCTTAGTGCGTGTAGTCGGACTTCACATGTCTTTCGAAAACTTGCTAGGTTCTCTCAGACATGCAGGTTTCCTCACCATATTTTTCTTCATCGTAAGACAAGTGGTAAACATGATATAAAAGATTCGCACTTTCCTATTTAACATGTCAAAACGTTATATTTACTAGCATTTGATATTATTTACATTACTCACTCGTAATTAACCACACATCAAAGCAAAATTAGAAACGTTTCATCTTGTATCGCAAACACCGATGTGGATATACGCCTTATAAATGGGGTTATGTGACGAGTATATAAAATACATAAACTGGACTTAGACTGCTACAGGAAATTAGATGTTCGAGAGTGTTACATACGGATGCTGTGTATAGATGTACTGTGGAGAAATTCTGATGTACAGATCGAATCGACCCACTAAGTGTTGTATGGGTTAGAGGCAGTTCGAAGTATATAATTATAATTAAATTATTATCCAAAATTAATTAATTGGTTGATTTTAACAATCAAATTTATCAAAAATTAGTGAATGTGTGAAAAATGAATTTTCAAGTTTATGTTAACAATTCTAATACAACTTCTTAAAAATATACAAAATGTTTTACTACAACCTTAAAAAGTAAACAAAAAGATGGACTCAAGTACAACCACAGACTTGAACAAGTTAAAAAATAAAGCGAAACATCGTAAAAGCTTTCACAGTTCTTTAGCGTTAACGAAACAGATTTTTCAGAGCCGTTCAGATGAGGGTTGAAGTCTTAGCTGACCGATGTCAAATACATAAAATGTACTTAAAATCTAAGCACATCTATTTATCTTTGCTGAATTTTGGTGATTTTTTCTAAAAAACGCATGTTTCGATTAAATTTAGATTGGTTAAAATTATTTAAAACTAAAATACTGCTAATTTAAGAAAGAACTTCTTACGGTTAAGGAAAAATTGAAAATCTTCGCAGGATTCCGCATGTAATATTAATAATCTACAATTTTACAATAATATCGGTAAAACTAATACATTTAATTTTCAAGCAAAACCATATTGCTATTTAAAAACAGTATTAACAATGTTACATACATTTAATGGTTGTGGCGAAATATTAAGACTTGTCTAAGCACACTTATCTAGTCACTAACAATAAAGCTTTAGAAAACAACCTAAAAATAGAAATTGTGGTAAAAAATAAAATAAAAAATGATAATTTAAACGAAAATCAAAACAAACTACTTTTATTTACCTGAAATTCAGACCCAAAGTCTTAAAAGCTCAAATGTTAGAGCTTAAAGTTCTGTCATATAGAGTAAACTTAACAGCATAAAGCTCCCTCCAGGCTATGGGTTTCAGACTTCAGTGCTGAATGAGAGCTCGACTCGATCGCTCGTGTCCAACAAAACGCGAAGTTAAGTACAGTGAACTGTGATTACGTATTTTTTTGGTAAGTTCTTTTAATTTTTAAATACCAAGGAACATTTTTGTAAATTTCTAAAGCTGATTATTGATTTTAGTTATTATATTTTATAAGGTACAACAAAGTTATTAATAGTTTTATAGTGTGTAATAATAAATGAAAAAAAAATATTAGTTATAACATATATGTGTCATTTTATGATATTTAAGTTTTTTATGAGTAAAAAAAATACTTTGTGACAATTTTTTTATTAATAAAAAATATAAAAAATATTTTGGGAATAAAAAAGCTCATTTGAAAATATTTAATACTAACCGTTGTTTACGTTTTCGGGACTTCATTTTACAGGTCACTATGAAACTTGTGCTTTAAATAATTCAATTAATCTATAAATTTAAAAAAAATGTGTTTTTTTGAATTTTATTATTAAATATATTTTTACTGGTTTTAATTTTAATTTCAAGTTTTGTAAAACAGCAAGACATACTGCCTATCTATATACATTTTAAAAATTAACGTTAATTATTTCGAAAAAAAACTTACATTATAAGTCCGAACATATTTATTTATTTATTTATTATACTAAATATAATATTTTTATTTTCAATTTTATAACAAAAATGCAGTTTCAAGTTTAAGAAACCTCTTAAATGTTATAGTATTATTTTGTCTTATAAAATTGCTTAGAAAATATAAGACAGATACAACTTGCCGATTTTTGGATGTAAAACTGTTTTTTCAAACGATTTCGTCGCTAAAGCTTTGAAACGAAATAAATGGGTTAAAAGAGAAAAATATAAAGCTTTTATACATAACTAGTAACTCCAAATATTTTCCTGCAGTAAAAACCATTTTATGTTTTGAACCTAATAACAAGCTATCATTAATCATTATACCAAATTACATCAAAATCTATTCAGTGGTTTTCAAAGACAGACAGACAAAAATTTAAAAAATCAAAGATTATGCTTCTGAATTGATATTTGATAATAATGACTAGGTATTTTAATAAGATTTTCCAAACATATTTAAGCTGCAAAGTCAACTCATAATCTATACTAATATTATAAAGCTGAGGAGTTTGTTTGTTTGGTTGAACGCGCTAATCTCAGGAACCACTAGTTTTATTTGAAAAATTCTTTTTGTGTTTGATAGTCCGTTTATCGAGGAAGGAAGATCTATATTACATCACGCTACGGCCCATAGCAGAGGAGTATAAAAAGTGTTGAAAAAACGGGATGGACGGGCGTTAGTTCTGCGAGGTACCATACCACGCGACTCAGAAAAAAATTATTTGTTTCCGGTCTTTAGAACGCGTCCGAAGCCGCGGGAAATGCTAGTTTTATTATATGTAGATATCATATTTCTGTAATAATTTAATTCTATTTACTCATTAATTTCAATTACCAAGCAGCAATATTCCTTTCATTAACATTATTACTTTGCAGAATCGTATTTCATACTGATAGTACAAAAATCGCCGGAAATTGTTTTATATTGAGTAATTTTAGGCTAATTGATTAGTCTATACTGATATTATAAAGAGGAAAGATTGAATTGTTTGTTTGCATTGAATAGGCTCCGAAACTACTGAACCGATTCGAAAAAATCTTTCACTGTTGGGAAGCTACACTATCCCCGAGTGACATAGGCTATATTATATTTTCAAAAAAAATTAGGGATCCTTACTAACATTTCAATAATATAACCCAAGGTAGCTAAATCAAGGGACGAACTCGAGCGAAGTGAAGACGAGTTTACTAAAGCTAAAGGCGTAAACCTAAACACTAATGGGTTTCCCTCACCTGGTACTATAGTTTATATGTTAGCCTATCTATAGACTAAATGTCATCAAATTTGTCTATCCATATCAACAAACACGTCTATAATAAAACTTTTTTCTATATATTATATACTAGCATTTCCCGCAGCTTCGTCCGCGTTCTAAAGACCAGAAACCAAATTTTTTCTGACTCGCGCGGTATGTACCTCACAAAACTAACGCCCGCTCTTCCCGTTTTTACAACACTTTTCCTTCATGCTCCGCTCCCATTGCTAGTAGCGTGATGTAATAATATAGCCTATAGCCTTCCTATATATACGGACTATCCAACACAAAAAGAATTTTTCGATTCGGACCAGTAGTTCCTGAGATTCGCACATTTAACCAAACAAACAAATAAACAAACAAACTCTTCAGCTTTATAATAGTATTAAGTATAGATAATATGTAAAAATCAATTGTCATTTGTTACTGTTAGTGTCGCTAAAACTCAAAAATCGTTTGATAGATTTGTAATAGAAGATAGAGGTGTTTTAGGTTAAAATTGGAAAAAGCCAAGAAAAACAGCTGAAAAATCAAAAATATCAGAACTGTTTATTTTGTAAGGGAATTATTAACCGAATCTAAACCTAGTGGAGCGAGGGAGTCGCTTATCATACATAAGTTCTATTTATTATATTAGTTTCAAAGTAAAGTAGTATCATGTACCCATTCCTTGTATAAGTTTTTCTATTACTTATCTTTCTTTGTTGTCAATGCAGAATATTTATTATTATTATTATCACAATTTGGAGGTCTAGAGAAAAACAAAACGTTATAGTTTTAAAAATGATAACTCATCTTCTTATAGTTCAAATTTATGTCTTCTACTTTTCACTACATAGTATAAAACAAAGTCGCTTCCTCCTGTCTGTCTGTCCTTATGTATGAACGGATTTTGTAGCGGTTTTGTTAATAGATAAAGTGATTTAAGAGGAAGGTTTATATGTATAACTAGCGGAACCCGCGGCTACGCACGCGCTAAGAGCGAGTCGCTAATATTGAAAAAAAAAATAGAATAATGTATTCCTAAAGCCTAGTATATCAACCTAGTTACTAAATTACGAATATGCTATTAAAATATAAATTTCATTCAAGGGAAATCGAAGTCGTTCCATTCATTTTATTATACGATGACTTGCTGCCACTGCGACATAAGGGCTATTTAACCGTAATATTCTGGGAGTAGCTTCACGTACATATAAGTCAGTTATAAGCCTGATTGAGCAAATTCAGGGAAAACAGCGAGCCTCATCCCTTATGTCATACTTTTATACTGATATATATTTTTCCAAGATAATAATTATTAATGAAGTAATTTAATAAGCGCAGGCCTTATTATGACAGTCTTCTTCTTATATTTATATATGACGATTATCATACTTAGTTTTTAATTACCCTAGTTACTGTGACAGCAGTCGCAAGTTCTATTCCCGCTGAGAGTATTCATTTGTGTGATAAGCACAAATGTTTGTCTTAAAGTTATGGGTTTTTATTTAAAATCTATCAAAATAACCAAATACCGGCTTCCTGGTATTCATAACAAAGCCTCGTAGCATACCATGGAACTAGATACCTACTAGATGGTGTGGTGTGTTCATGTCCTATTATATTTGTTTATTTATTTATACGAAAGAAAAAAGAAAGCCTTTGTTTCGTAAGTATTAAACAAAAAAGATATAATATATTATGATATTAGAAACTTTGTTTGTTTGTCCTTAAATAATAATAGGAATATTTTTTTCTTAAACATAGTTTATGGATTAAAGCGGTTATGCTGTGTATGAAACGAATGTTACACTTTCTGATATTATTTGACCGATATTATAAAAGACTCTTTCAAGTGTATATTATATATTTATAAATCTGTCTTTCTTTTAAAATAGATTTTTGAATATTTTATTCAATGCTTTTATTTGTATTCAGCCCTTTTAACGTCCCACTGCTGGGCACGGGACCTCCTTTGAGTTCGAGGGGGCAATAGTCTACAACGCTTGTGTAATGTCGGACTCCACATGTCTTCCGAAAACTTGCTAGGTTCTCTCAGACACGCAGGTTTCCTCACGATGTTTTCCTTCACCGTAAGTCAAGTGATAATCATGATAGAAATGATTTATCCAAGCGAGCGCGTTACCACTATTTATAATAAATTTTTACTTAATTTAGGAGTCGTATCTTTTAACGTAAATAACACCTAATATATTACATAGTGATAAATTTTCGTTCTCGCATTTGGGATGTGGTGTTTTAGCAATGCCAAAGTTCAAAGGTCACTCACCCAAGTCACGACTTTTATTTGGAATTTTAAAGATAGACATATAATAAATTATTCGAATTAACTAATTTTAAGGGAGAGGTTCATGCAACATAGGCAGAATAAGGACATACACTTAAAGTGTAAAAAATATCAAATCAAATCAAATCAAAATATTCTTTATTCAAATAGACTTTTACAAGCTCTTTTGAATCGTCATTTTTACAGTACTAAAATTAAATGTCAGTTTGTAAGTCTGTGAGTAAGCTACCACCGGCTCGGAAAGCTGTTCTGCTGGGAAGAACCGGCGAAATATTTGTATGTATTTGTATTTGTAGTTGTAAAAAATATTTATATGTATTAGGAATGCTGTTTTACTTTACTGCGATGAAGCTTGAGCTATATACGTTATAATTATGTCCGATCCTAAGTTTCCAATGTATTAGTAAGCGGCTAAATTGATTGTATTCATTAATTTATCGTAAGATATGTCTTGACAACGAGAGTGCTATATGGATGTTATTAAGAATCGTTAAAAATAGATAACAAGACAAGATAAAATGTTTCTTCAAACTATCAGATGTCTCCCTGGTATTTTAATTTTTGTAAATAATGTTTTATTTATTTATAAAGTCGAAAAGAATTTCTAGTATATACGACTATATGCATTATAATAATACAATCTACACTTCGCCAATTGCCTTCATAATAAATATTGCGATTCATTTAATTTTTATACATTTATATAAAATAAAAAAATAACTTATTTTTATGTCCCTAAAAGCAAGGAAACAGTATGTTCATATAAACTAACTTTTCATATAACTTCAGAACTTTCCATTGCCAAAGTTTCATCTCTTCCTTCATGCCCTTTTTTATTTTCGAGTAAAGGGTTGCTCCTTAACGTCTTACTCATTCTGTCTCTATAATTATTATTTGGAGTTTACATGAAAATTAGATCAGTGGTTTAGCTATTGAAATGTAACAAACAGACAGATCGACAAATTAAGTTTTTTCTTTATTTAAGAGCTTTGTCATTAAAACAACTATGTCGCTCTGTTAGGAAAACATGCAAAGTTTTTAAAAATGAACTAAATAACATTATTACACTTATATTTAAGAAACTTTAACAGCTTCTTAGCTCTTACAATCGGGTCTCGCAAGTATACTCTACATATTACTCAATTGAGGTAAAAAAGCTTGTCATCAAATAAATAAGGCAAATTAAGTTACTTTCTACTCATTGTCTGTGTCTATAATTTAGTATATTGTTACGTACTACGGGTTCGGGATCGGAAATTAAAAGCGTTATTACACCTTTTATACACGCGCAGTTTGTACACAGCACTAGTTTAATTTAGTCTCTGAGCACTATTATAATCCACCACTTTTAATAATTCACTGTAGGTACTTTTCTTCACTTTTCCACTATTTCGTATCTCTTCGTAATCTTCACTTAACTCCGAACGTCAACTGATCTCTCGACACACTGCCGGCCTTTTTATATGCGTAAATTTAGAACATTCTAGTATCGAAAATTCAAAATGTTTCTAGTAACTTCCAAATCTTTCCTGAAAATGCTTTATCTCTTTTTGACACATTAAAATTTGTAATAAACTGTTCTTGTTATCTAATTGTCAAAAGTTAGGAATTGACATTCGCTGTTGTAAAGCATAGTACAAGCGTGCTATTATGACGGGTTCGCACTCTATTCCGCGACAATATTTTATGATCCATATACAATATACATATTTTACCACAGCGGGATTAGAACCTTGTGACCTCTGGTGGAAAGTGGTTACCCTGTCACTATATTCGTGAAGTCAAACAATTAATTGGAACGTAAAAAGAAAATGTTACCCTTTCCAATTACATTAAGACTGACATATCTTTAATGACATAATTAAATATTTATAACATTGCTGTACGCTATATTCATCTCTTTTTACAACATCAGAGTGAAAGAGAAAACATAATATCTATAGTGTTGTCATACACAAAATTAGCAGAAACTGTTGACTTACACGATAAATAATCAATTTGTTTAATAAAGTGACATAAATGGAAAGGTTAAGTGTGAAACGTATTTGTGATAAGGTATTAAAATAATATCTATATAGATTAATGAAATTTAAGTGTTTGTAATATAATATTAACAGCTTTTAACTAAATTGATAATATGTAATGACGACACGTTTGGCGCAGTTTGTAGTGACCCTTTTTTTCCCAGGCGTGGCGGGTTCGAATCCCGCTGGGGGCATTCATTTGTTAAACTCGGATGTTTGTACTCCAGTTATTGGTGTTTATTTATAATATGTATATATTTAAACTTATAAATGAAGTAGGTATATCAACTATCTGGTATCCGTAACACAAGCTTCCTTCGTAGCTTACCACGGAACTAGATGTCGCTGTGTGTAATAATGTCCCAACATATTTATTTAATAATACACGGTACTCGTCGGACAAACAAAACTATTTTCGGATAATCTATGAAATGGCTGGTCAATATTATAAGATGTTACTTATGCTACTCTTATTTAAGAAACACCTACTTACTCTTATTTAACTGCCTCAGTGGTGTAGTGACTAGCATGTACGGACATATATCGAGAAGCCCTGGGTTCGAGTCCCGGGTCGGGCCAAGTTTAGTTATTGAGCCTTTGTTTCGTAAGCCTAGTCTAATATAAACCAATTATCTTATGATTTAAATTGATGATTTAAAAGCGCTTGTAAAAGTCTAATTGATTGAAGTTGAATATTAATGATAGATTAAGCTAATAAAATTAAAATAAGCATTTATTCACTATAAATTAATCAGTAATTACTACTCGCATTATTATAATTAAGAGACTTCGTAAGTATGTTTGTGTATATTTCTTACTTCACATTAATATATCTAGAGTCTAGACTATTTTTGATGAAATTTTGTAGACCTGGAGTAACACTATAATACTAATTGGTATGTAAAAAGGCATACTAGGGAGCTGTTAGACATCTCGTGCGAAGCCAGGGTAGTTCACTAGTATACTGTGCATCATCATTTAGTCGATAAGCGTTTTTATCTGATGATTGAATGATGAACCCTTAGTCTGATATAAGATTAAGCACGTCGTTATATAACAAAAGCCAATAAGAATTATCTTAATATCGAAAAGAGAATAACGCATTAATTATGTATAGGCCTTTCTACCTCAAGAGGAAAACATGTTATTAACATTTATGGTCAATACAATACAAGACCGGCCCGCTTCGCTGGGCCTAAATTAAAATAATTAAACGGGTTTTATAATTTTCAACTTTTTTTATTATTTTTATTATAATTACTTACAATTACATTAATAGCGTTTGTGATTAAAAGTTCGTCAAAATCGGTGCAGCTATTTCGGAGATTAGCTGGAACAAACAGACAGAGGGATAGACAGACAAAAAAAAATTAAAAAAATATATTTTTTTTGATGTAAGTACCGTATATACTTTTGTATATACTCGTATATAGAGAAAATTGTTAATTTGAAATTAAAAACAAACACTTCAATTTTATTTATTTGTACCTACTGACTACCAGTACTTTCAGCTTTACCTACATAATACATATACCTTTTGATCGCAAACAAACTTCACTGAAAACAATTCGCTGAAAAGTTCATGAAAATCGCTCCAGCCGTTTTAGAGTCCACAGAAAAGATACATCGATTTTGATATCATGTCGAATGGAATTTTGAATACTATTATATCACTTTAGGTTCTGATATAAGCATTAAAACTATGATAAATAGTAAATATGCTAAATATTTAATATTATTCAATTTAATCATTTTTGAGATAGTAGATATAATTTAACAAAATACTGTATTTTAAAAATGCTTTGGCCTTATTAGAAAACAGAGCAGATAATACTTTCTTAGGTTTACGCGAATGTTTGACATTATAAATGAAACTATCTTTTCGGATTTTGTCGCGGATTTATTATGATTTTTGGTTCCCGACGTTTCGAATGCTTTACAGCAATCATGGTCACGGGAGAGACTAAGGTATTAGACGTCTCAGGGGTTATATACTTGTTACAGACAGTGCCTACCCACAATTTTGTAATGTATAATTTTATAGTCTATCATTTTGAATATTTGTAAAAAATTGTGGGTAGGCACTGTCTGTAACAAGTATATAACCCCTGAGACGTCTAATACCTTAGTCTCTCCCGTGACCATGATTGCTGTAAAGCATTCGAAACGTCGGGAACCAAAAATCATAATAAATCCGCGACAAAATCCGAAAAGATAGTTTCATTTATAAAACAGAGCAGCTTAAGTATAAATGTTACGTAAATGCTTGTATCTAGGAACAAGGTGAAGAACCCTCAAAATAAGAAAAAAACAGAAAAAATAAGAATTACAAGATAGATTAAGACCTTCAATTGTATAGTACATTGGTTTATGTTTAATGTTCAGCCAGCTTTAGACGTATATTTTTTCAGGAGGACTCAATTAAACGAGTTATTGTGTTTTCCCTTGGGAATGAAAGATTTTCCTCTTGTAAAAATTTTGTAAACGTTGACTCGAGTGACAAAGAAAAACCGACCAAAAATTAAAAATAAATAATTCACTTTATTACCATTTTGTTATATTACGTACAGATTATAATAATAGTTAAGAAGGAGCATTATATTTTGTAACTGACTTAAAATGAAGAGGTTAAAGTAAACAAAATCAATTTATTTCTCACAAAAAGCAATTGTTATTCGATTTGAAAAGTATTTGAAAAACAAAACATCAAAATATAAGACGTGAATTACAAAAAGCAATTGTTATTCGATTTGAAAGCTATTCGAAATCAAAATATAAGACGTAAAATTACACCCAAAGGCTTCAAAGTGTAAAATTTACTTTAAGACCTATTCAGGCCGCCAGCTATTTAGAACTTGGTGTTATCATAAATATTCAAGCGGCGTGCCTCTGCATGAAAACTGGCCCACATCTACTGACGACCGACTTTTGTGCAGCGAAACTTTATTATTTTTCTAGTTATTGCAAACTTCTGTTTTTGCGCATCACTTTTGAAAAATAATTTTCAAATGTAACTAAACTAACTGTAATCTATTATCTATATATACATAGGTATATAAAAATGAATTGCTGTTCGTTAGTCTCGCCAAAACTCTGCTGGCTGGACCGATTTGGTTAATTTTGGTCTTGAATTATTTGTGGAAGTCCAGAGAAGTTTTAAAAGGTGAATAAGTATGAAAATGCTCGGAATTAAATAAAAACAACAATTTTGTTTTTCCTTTGATGTGTCTCCCGTCGTTCAGAAACCAAATTGAAAGAATAGTCTGTCTGCTCGCATTACGGAAAAACCAGTGGATAGGGTATACCGATACTTTTTATTGCTGGAAGATATCTCATTTCTGAGAAATTTATAGTAACCCTCATATCGCGCCCAGGGACTAAACCGATGCAGCGAGGATGATTTACTAGCTATTGTATACTATAACATTAAATAATCATAGTAAGAAGAATTTATTACACAGTGGTAGCCTAGCGGAACCATGTTTGGAAATCCATGTGGAACGGGTTCAATTATCGGGTCTCGCACCTCTTACATTTTTTATCTGCGAATAATTTCCAACATGATTTCCACATTATTGCTATGAAGTATTCGAAACATCGGAAAATAAATAAAAAATCGCGAAAAAAATCCGAAAAGATAGTATTATTCGAATTCATGGTTCGAATTGTAGATAACATTGAGTACTCAAATTTGATTTACGAAACCAATTCTAAAAAATTACTTATAGCAGAATATTTTACCATAGATTTGGATTATTGACTACAATTTACGTTTTCTCAGCCATTAGCTGAGTTGCAAAACAAATATTAAATCTCAAGGATCAAACGTTTACATTGTATTTCGTTACTACCGACTCACCCTTGTTTCGCTCCAGTTCGCCCCTCGTTTTAGCGCGAGCGAAGCCGCGGGTTCCTCTTATTATACATATAATATAACCCTTCCTCTTGAATCACTCTATCTATTAAAAAAACGCATCAAAATCCGTTGCGTAGTTTTAAAGATCTAAGCATATAGACAGACAGACAGCAGGAAGCGACTTCATTTATACTATGTAGTTATAGTTCTAGCTTTTAATTTACATATAGTGCTTAATATATAAAACATAAACATTATTCATGTGTGCTGGTTTGTTCGTAATATTTTGCTTAAACCACTGAACAGATTTCGATGTAATTTGGCAAAGATATAGATAGTAAAATGTATCTAGTACAATCACAGGCAAAAACTGGATATGTTATAGAAAATCTCCGAAAGATTAAAATAACTGTAACACACGACTAGATATAGAATAGATGGAATTGACAACATTAAGTAAGAGCTTTAGTTTCGCCATTTCGCTACAAAATCTTCATAAGGCAACATTTTAAGAACAGGTTAAGCTACGTACACACATTATATGTAACTTTCATAGCTATTTAGCTATGACACCCTGCTACCCTGTAGATGTTATATAATTGAAATTCATAGAAATCAGTTTAAATTCAACACCAATTCAACATAATAGTGTAAAACTACAATTTGTGCAAAATTGCATAAATTGTAAAGTTTGCTCATAAGAATTCGTACGGAACACTGCATTGGCGTTCATCCAGACAGGTAATAAAGACTTAGTAAGCCTTTAAAATAAAAAGATATAAATACTACTTGTTTCTGCTCTTATCTTTGTCAGTGCTAAATTTCGTTTTTCACCGACTTCAAAAGAAGGAGGTTTTCAATATGTTCGTTTATTTTTGTTAACTCCGACATACTCATATATTAATTGGTTTTACTAAATCTTTTTGTTTTGACAGTTTATTCCTATTTCAAAATATTCTACCCCCAAGTGAATAATATGGGGAATAATTTATTTTTAACCTGCTGTTTTTTTTTGACCATATAACTTTTTACAGAGTTGCCTAATTTGATGATTCTTTTTTATTCTATTTTCCCTACCTTATAGATGATCAAATTTAAATTAAAAAAGGTATACCCTAAGTGTAGAAAATTAAGGACGATTGATTTTCACCTTCTGATTTTACGATTAAAAGAACAATAAACATTAATACATAACTGATTGTTAATTTTCATTCACCAAAGAAACCTAGTCAGCTATTTTCTAAGTCCAACCATCAGGTAGAATGATAGTAATAATTAATTAATTAAATTACACGTTATTATGAAACACCTTACAACCCTTTGTTAATTTGGCACGTTTGGACAATCTGCTTAGCATATTTTAGGGTCGGGTAATTTATTTTGAATTTAAAAATTAGGAAACGTTGGTAATGTACCCTTAAAGCATTATTTAAATGAAAACTCGGCTATCAGCTTGTTTTACAGTTTAAAAGAAATATCTGAATACAAATATTGTAGTTTTTTCGTAAAATAATTTAGAATGGTCTGAAGAAGTTATTTATTTTCACGAAAAATTTCTCAAAAAGTACATAAATAAAGTGATTCTTTCAAAAAAGGTGTAAGTATCATAATAGCAAATTTCATTAAAAATATATTTCCAGTGGTGTTCTCGTGATACGGTAACAGACAAACAGACAGACAAAAATTTTAAAAAGCTTTCACTTTTGTATCTATAATAATAATTATTTTAATAAGATTTTCCAAAAAATACTGATGGTAATATTCTATATAATTAACTCTAATAAAGAATCGAAATCGTGTACTTTCAATTATCAAACGATAACTTCTTCTAAAGTAAACATTATTACTTAAGTTTTGACTATTAAAAAAGTTTCAGAATGGCAATTTAAATATTTAAACAAGAAAGACTGATTTTGCTAATGTAATATAATTAAACTGAATACTTTCCATATTTCACGACTCTAAGCGCCCATTAGTGTCGGACAATTTTTTTATCCATCGACTGATTGTAATCGTCGACCCTTGATCGGAACTTCAAAAGGTATTTCATAAAGGAAATTCAATTTTAATAATTTTATAATATCTTATTTTAAAATTTGAGAGCTGGTCAAAATTTACATGTATATTTTTTTTATATGTTACATGAAATCCGTAACAGAAGCTGCGTTGCTCAGCACGGGACTAGATGGCGCTGTGTGTAATGATGTCCCAACATATTTACAACTTTAAATACATAGTAGTACATAATATTATAAATATTTAGGTAGCGGACTCAAACCCACGAACGTTGGCACATCAATTATTACAAATAAACCAAATTTTCTCTTTTTCTTTTTTCTCTTCATTTTTGAATTCTCGCAAAAAAAATCATTAAATAAAAACTACTGGGTCAAACTATGTTAAATTTTTATGGGACCAAATGGTAACCAAAAGAAAAATCATGTAAATCGGATCTTATATCACAGAGTAATCGGTGTACATACATAAAAAAAACCGATCGAATTGACAACCTCCGCCTTTCGGAAGTCGGTTAATAATAAATTCGTTAAAACATTGCAAAGAAATTGTGAAACCATAGTACCTACACAAGTAAAGTTTAAAAGGAAGTAGTTTAGCACTTCACTCTTGAGAAACAAGAGGGTCAAGTACCCTACTACTTACATCTTACCACCCCATAATAATTAGGTACTTCAAAATAAAAATAAACTTTGAGTATTTCTTAATGATACCAGTCACTGAGAGAATGCTAAGAATTTCTAATTATGGAATATTTGTCTTATGGTGAAAGAAACCATCGCGCGGCGGACTATGGCCTGATCCCCCTCGTACTTCAAGGCGATCAGGCCATAGTCCACCACGCAAACTTAGCACGGTTTGACGGACTATACATGTCTTTCGAAAACTTGCTAGGCTCTCTCAGACATGCAGGTTTCCTCACGATGTTTTCCTTCACCGTAAGACAAGTGCTAATCACGATAGAAAATGATTCGCACATGAAAATATCAGAGGTGCTAGACCCGGGTTTGAACCCGAATCACTCGGTTATCCAAGCGAGTGCGTTACCGCTGGACTATCACTGTCTCGCTTTTATATATTTAGATTTAATTGAGTTGCATCTATACATTTATTATTACTAATACTGTAAACTTATCACGAGAAAAACACAGGCCAGATTTTGTAAAGCAAACTTTGCTATGTAAAGTTCACTTTGCGAAGACTATGGCTGACAGTAAAGTTGCGACATTGAATCTCACTCAGACTGGCAGACGACCCATAGCCAAGTTGTCACGTCTAAGTTCATGACATTTTGTATAAAAGCTTAAATTTTATTAATTATGCCAAAGAAATGATTTTTGTAAATACATTTTAATATTTAAAAAAACTATCGATTAAGTACCTACCTAGGGTACCTAGGGTACGTTTTAATAATTTTGGGAGAATCTTAATTCTTTATATAACAAAAGCCCTAATTACTTATTTAAACTTTACCTATCTATCAGTGACAGTCCCTTCAAACTATAAATATAAATACACATATTATAAATATATAAAAATCCACTGGAGTACAAAAATCTGAGTTTTATAAATGAATGCCAGGGGGACTCGAACCCGCGACCGCTGGCACAAGAAAGTAAGGTCAAACTGCGCCAAACGTGTCGTCAAAGAAGAAATGTGCTTTGAAGACAATATTTGACGAACTTAGGAAAATTAATAAATAAGTTAAGTTACAAGAATACATATTGTTTATTACTTAGTCTTAACCACTCAGATCTAGAATTTATTTAGGTATTTCATTGCTTTGTGTAAAAAATCTAGGATTTCCGACGACATTATTAGCTTTCTAAAAAGCTAAAGAAAAGCTTCTATTTTTTGGCAAAGTTTTCACTTCATCGTTGAAAGCGTTCGGTACACACAATTAAGGGAGACATGTTCCGGACTGACACGAATTGAGATGAATAAATCTTGCTGAGCCTACGAAAATTGGTACAATGTCTAAAAATCAGGTTTTTTAATGCTTCATGATAAATTACTGTGAACTAGCAACTCTATATGGGTATGTCTGTTTCGTATTTAAAGTAGTACGAAAAATGAGAAGATAACTGATAAGTTATATTACGCATTTACTTTGGTATGTATTCGAAATTTTTTTTTAATTTTACAAACATTTAACTTTAATCAAAAATCTAGTCTTACTCAAAGTCGCATACAGCTAAAAATTAAATGATCTTCCAGTAAGCTTAAACTACCTCAAACTCAATTATTACATAAAATGTACTCGTATATTCTAATTGACACACAAGTTCGATTCTTGTAAGATGTAAATATTTACAGGTACGTGTATTCGTCCAGCATTTAACAATAGAAAGCCACCGCATACCACGTCTACAAGCAAATGATGTGATTATAAGAGAGTAATATGAGATAAGAATAAGGAATAATTAAAACTAGTGGTAGCCCTGTGGTCGAAATTCGACCATCACTAATAACTAATATATATTATCTATACTAATTTTATAAAGCAGAAGAGTTTGTTTGTTTGTTTGGTTGAACGCGCTAATCTCAGGAACTACTGGTCCGATTTGAAAAATTATTTTTGTATTGGATAGTCAGTTTATCGAGGAAGGCTTTAGACTATATTATATCAAGCTACGCCCAATAGGAGCGGAGAATCAATGAAAAATGTAGCAAAATCGGGAAGGGCGGGCGTTAGTTCTGCGAGGTATCATACCGCGCGACTCAGAAATAAATTGGTTTCCGGTCTTTAGTACGCGTGTGAAGCCGCGGGAAATGCTAGTATTGTAATAAATGAATTTACTATGGTTATGTTTGACATTCAGTGTGTCAAATACATGGTAGTGTGTGTAATGTTTTATTGCTTTGATTTATTTTAATGCATAATTAAAAAAATACGTTCTGTACCCTTTATCTATATAAATAAGTGTGCGTTTCATACTTCTCCGTCCGAGTAATTTTCGTAAAAAGGGACACAAAGTTTTTGGTTCCCGTATTAATATATAGATTACTACGTAACTGTCAATGAATAGTGAAAGGAAAAAGCATTTTACTTCTCTCCGCAAGAGATATCGAGATAAAAATAGACATACTTTAAATATTTAATTACCGGCTAACTCTTTATATTCTTCGAAGCTTTTATTGGAAGAGATTATCAAGCTTTTAGAGTAAACTACCAAAGTTCTAGTTATGAAAGCTTTTTAAATATAATTTCTCTAATAACCGGTTTCTTGTTCAATATACGTACAGTGCTTTTGTTTTTACTTTATTATTAAAGATTTAAAAACAAGAAATAATTTCACACTTTAACACTAGATCTAAAAGGCAATTTGGTTCTAGTTTTTATATACTAATATTATAAAGTTGAAGAGTTTGTTTGTTTGGTGGAACGCGCTAATCTCAGGAACTACTGGTCCGAAATGAAAATTTCTTTTTGTGTTGGATAGTCCGTTTCCGGGAGCCGCGGGAAAGGCTAGTACTACTAATAAATCTTTATATTATATTATCTATCGCTACAATAAAATACCTATTAAAATTAATTTATTTAAAGTCTTGCCTTTCTAGATCAAAGTTGTTATATCTTTAGACAGACAGTATTTTTTTAAATAATAAATATTATTAAAAATATTAAATTTAGCATTCTAATCAATGTGGGAAGTCTAGCATTTTTTGTACAATCATGTTTTCTCTTACAATTTATACAGTGCGTTTTTTTAGAAAAGATACTCTTTAAAAGGAAAAATTTTAAAAATAAATTTAAAAAAAATTAAAAGTTTAATCCAAATCGATATCGCCTTAACAGACTGACTTTGACTATATGAGATATCTATTATTAATTTATATAAATTTAATAAAGTAATATTTATAATAATATATTTTTTATAGTTATGAAACAAATAATGGTATACATGGTACATAAGTGGTGATTAGACAGTGTTGTTTGTTAATGTTCCACTTCCCAGCCTATTTATATTTTATTTATAGTCTTTATTAAGATACAGTTTCAAAAGTACACTTATACAGCTATTATTCAGATACATTTTCACAAAGTACACTTATTAAACTAGTTAAATTGAAAATTTACACACACGTGTCTTCCCCCAACTTCCTTCACTCCTCTCTATCTCATGCACTTTGGCTGTATCCTTAACCTCATCCTCCCATCGTTTGTGCTATCATCCCCTATCGCCTATTTATATATTATCAATCAATCATTAATAAATTTATTTATAAGCAAACCCTAACTAGGTTTAACTCGGTTTTTATAAGTTTCTAGTACAATAAAAGTAAGCTAGTCCAGCCGTTTCAGAGATTAGGTGGAACAATCAGAGAGACAGATAAATAATTTAAAAAAATATTTTTGATGTAAGTGCTGTATATACTTTCATATTTACTTAGTGAAAAGCTATTAATTTGAAATTAAAAACAGACACTACAACTTTTGTATATATAATATAATGATTATTTATATAGTACAAAGACTCCTCAATTAATAAGATATTTAAAGGTAAAGCTCAGTAATTACACAGGAAATTAGCCCATCAAATCCCGAAACATCGTCTGTTCAAAAATCCCTTTTTCGATTTCTAAGAAAATTGAATCTGACATACAAGCTACAAGCTTAGCAAAAGCCAGACTCATAATATTTTCATTATTTTGTTAAGTTTAAACTTTAAATAGACTGCAAATATAATATTATTTTTAATAATATTCTTCTACTTGTAACGACGCCGAGTGCATGAGATACACTACATGAGCCGTTTTTAGGTCGCGACTTTAAAAATATAATCATTGCTGAAACTTCACTTTGACCTTAACGATACATTCATCGAGTTTTTTGGTATTTTTCATGTATTCGAGTGAATATTAACGCTACTTTACTCCAACTTATTATAGTCATTGAGAGCAATAGATCGGCTTGATGAGCAGTTTTGTTTTAATTAATGAACATCTTCTACGTAGTATAAAACAAAATCGCTTCCTGCTTGTACGTCTATCTTATATACTATGCAACTACGATTATTCATCATCAAAAGGAGGGTTCATAATATGTATAATACTTGCATATTTTAGTAGAAAAATCCAAGAAAACATCTTAATTCTAATATATCTATATCAAAAGTATCCAATGTCCATCTCCTGTTTCTAAGCTACCTCCCCATCAATTTTCATCCAAATCGGCTCAGCCGTCCTTGAGTGATAAATAGTGTAACTAATACCACTTTCTTTTATATATATTCTATAGATAGATAGTTTAAAACGACTAAGAACGTCATTAAAATCCACTTTTTGCGAGCCAACGACCTTTTTATGCCCACTGACTAGACTAGATGGTACTTTATTAGAACAGTGTCATCTTATTATGATGATCTACTGGGTAGGATTTTCTCCCCAGTACATATGTATATATGTAGCTATCATACTATTTTTGAGTGGTAAAGTCAGTATGTGTTTGCTTATTTGTTACGCTGAAATAGCTGGACGCTGGATTTTGATAAAGTTTAATGAACCGCTAAACTGTGACATAGAATAGAATATGGGCTACTAGGCTACTAGAATATAGGCTAGTAAAAGCCAAAAAATGACATAACGAACCGTAAATTACTTTATTACTATTACTTTATACTTTTTTAATTTTATGATTTTCCTCATTCATTTTTTAGCAATTTTAAGTCAATTATTTTGTTTTGTTACATAAAGAAAATTCGCAAATAAATCTGAGCAATAGACGAAGGTACAGGAAAGAATTAGTCTAAAATTATATATGTACGTCAAAGTGTGAACTTATTACGTTGTGGTTGTGGTTGGTAGAAGCCGATGTCGCCTACTGTGATATGAGAACTAGGTTTATGACACTTTACATTTAATTAGTTTCTTCTGAGATCTTATATGGTATTAGGTTAAATGTTCATCAAATATCTAATATTAAGAATTCTAAAGTTTGTATGGATGTTTATTAAAAAATGTCTGTTTATTAATTAAATTGGCCGGAACAAACATACAGACAAAAAAAATTAAATAAAAACATAAGTACTTCAATTTTATTCATAATATGTATAGATGTATAGATATACTACCACTTCTCAACACCATTTATTAATCTGTGGTCAACGATGCTGGTGTCACAATTAGCAATGTGTAAATTATCTTAGTTAATAAGTTATGTTTTATTGTGAACACTGTTTTCTGACCCAAATAATTAAAAAAAAAATACACGTACTAAAAAGCAGGACATGTTTTGATTACATTTAGTATACATAGACTATGAACCTGGAGCAACACGAACTAGCATTAGCAGTTAAGGCATCTGATCGAAGTGAGAATAAGCCACTAAGGTGATAACGAACTTTTTAGTACGCAAGTTTTGAAATGCTTGATATTTAAAAAGTCATGAAATTGTACCTTTATTCTTGATATAAGCTATCATTTTCCGCGTCTTCGCACGCGTTCTAATGACCGGAAACCAAATTATTTCTCAGTCGCGCGGTATGATACCTCGCAGAACTAATGCCCGCCATTCCCGTTTTTGCAACATTTTTCATTGATGTTCTGCTCCTATTTGTCGTAGCGTGATATAAAATAGCCTATAATCTTCTTTGATAAACAGACTATCTAACACAAAAATATTTTTTCAAATCAAACCAGTAGTTCCTGAGATAAGCGCGTTCAACCAATCAAACAAGCAAACAAACAAACTCTTCAGCTTTATAATATTAGTATAGATTTAGCACGTATACAGCCTGTGAAGGCTATCTACACACAGCACTATCTAGTTCCACGGTAAGGTACGATCCTTGTGTTATGGATACTAGATGGTTGATATACTACATATATATAAGTTTAAATACATATTATACATATTATAAATACAAACATCCATGACTGGAGTACAAACAATCGTGCTCAACAAATGTATGCCCCCAGCGGGACTAGAACCCGCGACCGCTGGCGCAGCAAGTAGTCAAGTCAATGCAAGACCTACGGCTTTATTATTCTCTTTCGGCTCTCAGAGTTAGATTTATTAGACTAATAACATTAATTATGGATAATAACTCACATGTCAGATTTTTAACGTTATGTTAGGATTTAGTATTCATACTAAGAATGTAAAATTACATCAAAAAGCAAAAGTTTTATGAAAAGCCCATATGCTCTTTTTAATTTATTAAAATATTTTAAGATAACTACGAAGTGACAAAAATATATACATATGTTTGTGCATATTATATTCGTTTCAGTTACCACGATACATCTGCTTTTATTTTTGCCATTGACACATTTCATTTACAAGTCACATTACATTTCCAATCATTTATTATGAGTGTGACGACCCTTTAAGGGTTGAAGGGGGAAATGGTTCTCCCCCTCTATCACTTCCCTCTTCTATTCTGAAATGATAAGTATATATTATTTAAAAGTAATATAAAAATAATGTACAGCAAAGGGTATGGAAACTGGTGAGGCTCCCGCTTGGATAACCGTGTGATGTGGGTTCAGTTCCGGGTCTCGCACCTCTGATTATTCATGTGCGAATCGTTTCTAACATGATTACCACTTATATCACAAAGAAAACTTCGTAAGGAAGCTACATGTCTGAGAGAACCTAGCAAGTTTTCAGAAGACATGTATACTTCTTGCGCCAGCGGTCGCGGGTTCGAGTCCCGCTGGAGGCATTCATTTTTTAAACTCAGATGTTTGTACTCCAGTCATGGGTGTTTATATTTAAAATATTTATGTATTTAAACTTATATATGTAGTATATCAACTATCTGGTATCCGTAACACAAGCTTCGTAGCTTACCACGGAACTAGATGGCGCTGTGTGTAATAATGTCCCAACATATTAAAAAAATAGGCCGCCAACCCGCACTTGGCTAGCGTGGTGGACTATGGCCTAATCCACCTCGTATTGAAGGAAGACCCGTGCCCAGCACTGGAACGTCCAAAAAATGAAAACCGACTTCAAAACGCTACAAATCGAAACTAAAAAGAAAAAAAAATAATTTTAATTACTTAGTTATTGTTGGAGTCGGTGCCAGCCAAGGAGATTGTATTAGGATTATTTTGCTTTGGCTGGCACCGACTCCAACAATAACTAAGTAATTAAAATTATTTTTTTTTCTTTTTAGTTTCGATTTGTAGCGTTTTGAAGTCGGTTTTCATTTTTGTTAAAAAATAATTTATTTTAATTTTTTTTGTGGAAATTATTATGTTTAAATAAAATATTGGAAGGCTAACTAAACTACTGCTCCAATAAGTCAGCGAAGTTTTGAAATGAACGACTATAGTCAATCGAGATTTGTCCACGTCTATTTTTCCACGTAACTCGTAGACGTTAATAAGATTTACCTTCTATTATCAATCCACCTAATATCCTGAAGGAGTACGACTATCAGTTCATAAGCACGTATAATATTAAAAGAATTTTCTTTCAACTCCTAACCGTTGAGGATATATACCTTACATCATCACAAATTCTTGAACAGCTTTAGAAAATATATGAAAAAGGTAATCAGTGCCGATAAAATTTAAGGGTTGCCCTCGATTTCTCTAGGATCCCATCATCAGATGCTGACTTGGTGACAATGAGAACATCTTGAATGTATACCCTACCGAACAAAAAAGAAATTTTTAAAATCGGCCCACAATTCACGGAGAAATCGGTGAAAACACATAAAAAACAACTGTTGAGGAATTTTACCTTCCATCATCAGCTCATCCACATGAGATGATGATTTTCATACGTAAAAGCTTTATCGGGTTTAGAAAATATATCAAAAACATAATAGGTGCCTGTAAATTTTGAGAGTTGCCTTCGATTTCCCTGGGATCCCATCATCAGATCCTGACTTGGTGACAATGGGACCACCTCGGAACTATACCCTACCAATCAAAAGAAAAATTTTTGAAATCGGCCCACAGACGGCGGAGCAATCGGTGAACATACATAAAAAAAAAAAAAAAATACATACAACGGAACATATAACCTCCTCCTTTTTTGAATTTTTTTTGAAGTCGGTTAAAAAAGGCTGAATACAAGGAAAGAGTGCAATTTTTCCTAGAAATTTATATATCATCAATCATAAATGCCTCATCTTTTACCCAATTTTTTTTCAAGCTTAAAATCAATCATTATTAAATTTATTTATAAGCAAACCCTAACTAGGTTTAACTCGGTTTTTATAAGTTTCTAGTACAATAAAAGTAAGCTAGTCCAGCCGTTTCAGAGATTAGCTGTAACAATCAGACAGACAGGAAACAGATAAATAATTAAAAAAATAATATTTTTGATGTAAGTGCTGTATATACTTTCATATGTACTTAGTGAAAAGCTATTAATTTGAAATTAAAAACAGACACTACAACTTTTGTATATATATATAACGATTATTTATATAGTACAAAGGACTCCTCAATTAATAAGATATTTAAAGCTCAGTAATTACACAGGAAATTAGCCCATCAAATCCCGAAACATCGTCTGTTCAAAAATCCCTTTTTCGATTTCTAAGAAAATTGAATCTGACATACAAGCTACAAGCTTAGCAAAAGCCTGACTCATAATATTTTCATTATTTTGTTAAGTTTAAACTTTAAATAGACTGCAAATATAATATTATTTTTAATAATATTCTTCTACTTGTAACGACGCCGAGTGCATGAGATACGCTACATGAGCCGTTTTTAGGTCGCGACTTTAAAAATATAATCATTGCTGAAACTTCACTTTGACCTTAACGATACATTCATCGAGTTTTTTTGGTATTTTTCATGTATTCGAGTGAATATTAACGCTACTTTACTCCAACTTATTATAACTTCATTGAGAGCAATAGATCGGCTTGATGAGCAGTTTTGTTTTAATTAATGAACATCTTCTACGTAGTATAAAACAAAGTCGCTTCCTGCTTGTACGTCTATCTTATATACTATGCAACTACGATTATTCATCATCAAAAGGAGGGTTCATAATATGTATAATACTTGCATATTTTAGTAGAAAAATCCAAGAAAACATCTTAATTCTAATATATCTATATCAAAAGTATCCAATGTCCATCTCCTGTTTCTAAGCTACCTCCCCATCAATTTTCATCCAAATCGGCTCAGCCGTCCTTGAGTGATAAATAGTGTAACTAATACCACTTTCTTTTATATATATTCACTAGACCACTTTCTTTTATATATATTCTATAGATAGATAGTTTAAAACGACTAAGAACGTCATTAAAATCCACTTTTTGCGAGCCAACGACCTTTTTATGCCCACTGACTAGACTAGATGGTACTTTATTAGAACAGTGTCATCTTATTATGATGATCTACTGGGTAGGATTTTCTCCCCAGTACATATGTATATATGTAGCTATCATACTATTTTTGAGTGGTAAAGTCAGTATGTGTTTGCTTATTTGTTACGCTGAAATAGCTGGACGCTGGATTTTGATAAAGTTTAGTGAACCGCTAAACTGTGACATAGAATAGAATATGGGCTACTAGGCTACTAGAATATAGGCTAGTAAAAGCCAAAAAATGACATAACGAACCGTAAATTACTTTATTACTATTACTTTATACTTTTTTAATTTTATGATTTTCCTCATTCATTTTTTAGCAATTTTAAGTCAATTATTTTGTTTTGTTACATAAAGAAAATTCGCAAATAAATCTCAGCAATAGACGAAGGTACAGGAAAGAATTAGTCTAAAATAATATACGTCAAAGTGCGAACTTATTACGTTGTGGTTGACAGAAGCCGGTGTCGCCTACTGTGACACGAGAACTAGGTATTATGACACTTAATTAGTTTCTTCTGAGATCTTAGATGGTATTAGGTTAAATGTTGATGAAATATGTAATATTAAGAATGCTAAAGTTTGTATGTTTGTTTATTACACATACTGCAAAAGCAGGACAGATTTTAATGACATTTAGTACACATAGACTATGAACCTGAAGCAACACGAACTAGCATTAGCAGCTGTTAAGGCATCTGATTGAAGTGAGAATAAGCCACTAAGGTGATAACGAACTTTTTAAAACGTCATGAAATTGTACCTCTATTCTTGATATAAGCTATCATTTTCCGCGTCTTCGCACGCATTCTAATGACCGCAAACCAAATTCTTTCTCAGTCGCGCGGTGTGATACCTCGCAGAACTAATGCCCGCCCTTCCCGTTTTTGCAACATTTTTCATTGATGCTCCGCTCCTATTAGTCGTAGCTCAATATAATAAAGCCTTTCTCGAGAAACAGACTATCTAACACAAAAATATTTTTTCAAATCAAACCAGTAGTTCCTGAGATTAGCGCGTTCAACCAAATAAACAAACTCTTCAGCTTTATCATATTATTATAGATTTAGCACGTGTACAGCCTGTGAAGGCTATCTAACAATTGCACTCTCTCTTTTCTCCTTCTCATACTCCTGTAGCAGCGGACGAATACTCGAAAAGTAACACCAATAAGAGATCAACGCAAGACCAGCGGCTTTATTATTCTCTTTCGGCTCTCAGAGTTAGATTTATTAGACTAATAACATTAATTATGGATTATAACTCACATGTCAGATTTTTAACGTTACGTTAGGATTTAGTATTCATACTAAGAATGTAAAATTACATCAAAAAGCAAAAGTTTTATGAAAAGCCCGTATGCTCTTTTTAATTGAGTAAAATATTTTAAGATAACTACGAAGTGAGAAAATATATACATATGTTTGTGCATATTATATTCGTTTCAGTTACCACGATACATCTGCTTTTATTTTTGCCATTGACACATTTCATTTACAAGTCACATTACATTTCCAATCATTTATTATGAGTGTGACGACCCTTTAAGGGTTGAAGGGGGAAAAGGTTCTCTCCCTCTATCCCTTCCCTCTTCTATTCTGAAATGATAAGTATATATAATTTAAAAGTAATATAAAAATAATGTACAGCAAAGGGTATGGAAACTGGTGAGACTCCCGCTTGGATAACCGTGTGATGTGGGTTCAAATCCGGGTCTCGCACCTCTGATTATTCATGTGCGAATCGTTTCTAACATGATTACCACTTATATCACAAAGAAAACTTCGTAAGGAAGCCTACATGTCTGAGAGAACCTAGCAAGTTTTCGGAAGACATGTATACTTCTTGCGCCAGCGGTCGCGGGTTCGAGTCCCGCTGGAGGCATTAATTTGTTAAACTCAGATGTTTGTACTCCAGTCATGGGTGTTTATATTTAAAATATTTATGTATTTAAACTTATATATGTAGTATATCAACTATCTGGTATCCGTAACACAAGCTTCGTAGCTTACCACGGAACTAGATCGCGCTGTGAGTAAGAATGTCCCGCACTTGGCTAGCGTGGTGTACGATGGCCTAATCCGCCTCGTATTTTAGAAGGTCTGTGCCTAGCACTGGAACGTCAAAAAAAAGGCTGAATACAAAGAGTGCAAATTTTTCTATAAATTTATATATCATTACCCAAAATATATGCCCCATCTTTTTCCCAAATTTTTTTTCTTTTGAAGCTTAAAAGCTGGCGACACAGACTTTAAGCAAAGCTTAACTAAAGAAATTTACGAAACATATATCTGAGTTAGTGCGTACTAAGTTATGATTTTAAAGTGAAGTGCTAAAGCTAATGTATCGTCTGAATAAATCCCCTTCGAAACTGTTTGCGACCATTACAAAGCTGGCTGGTTAATGCTGCGCTTAATTTATAACTCGCAACAAATTTTCATTTCTCCTACATTTCCTCATTTGGTTTACTTAAGACTGGCGTGAAATGGTACTTTATGGAGATGATGATAATTAGTATGAACGTCTTTCTCTACCTTCCTTACTAATTATGTCTTAAATTTCAACATAGCAGCTTTTTACTGTACGTACTTTGTAATTAAAAACATTATTTACAAGAAAGGAAATTACAAGTAAACTTAACTATAATATGTACAAAGCAAATATACACTTAATTACAATAGTACAAGTCGTGTCCACTATTCCATAGTGGCAAGAATGCTGGCCGCATTCCCCCGCTGAATGGTAATGCTGATTCTTTGGGCGAAAAATGAGCTAACTCTCCTGTCACCAGTAGAGGCGATAAGACGAGGTATTATGTCTTTTAAAAAGTGAAAGAAATATAAAAATATTTATCTTAATACCTACTACGAGTAAATCTAATAAGTAAAAGTACAAGTAAACCGTAGTTTTACGTTACGCAACGACCAAACGGCTTTGCGCAATTTTATTTAATTTCAATGAAAATTCACGCCGCATCCCTAGAGAGAAATGAAAGCACAGTTAGTAGCATATGTTACATTTAGAAAAGTTTATGTAACATTCATAAAATTAAAAATATTTTATTCTATTTTTTAAGGAAAAGTAATGAAGGTAAAAACACATCTTTATGTTGTGTAAAAAAATGATCAATTTAACAACACCATGGTGGATTTACTCGAGAAGTCATTTACTCTTTACTCTTGACTGGAATAGAACCAGCTACCAACTCATTTGAACTAACGATTCCTTGACTAACAATTCTATTCGAATGATTATTATTTTTTATAAATACAGATGAGTTGTTTTTTAATTTTTGTATGCTTAGAATAATTTTCAATAAAAAAGTACCGATGAATTAATATTTGTTAAAACGACAAGCAGTATAATATAACGAACAAAAGAAAAAATTTTGAAATCGGCCCACAGCTGGCGGAGTAATCGGTGAACATACATAAAAATATATGTATACAGTGAAATATATAACCTCCTCCTTTTTTGAAGTTGGTTAAAAGTAAAAACAAAAGACGATACTTCTACTAAATATTAATTATTTAACTCTAATAGAAAACGTTTGGTGGATTTTAAGATATCGCTCACATCAAACAAACTTTGTAACGATTTCCGTTCAAACGGGCTATTGCAAAGTAGACTTGGCCCGATTCCAGTTTCATACAGATTGTCAATTTACTTTGATCCTTTTAGTGCTCGAATTCAGCTCGATAATGAATTTGCTTGCAGTAATTGTATTTATGTTTCAAAACTTTCTTAATGAAATTTATATTATAGTGTCAAATGTAACGAATTTCAACATGATTAATCTATACAAATATTATAAAGCTGAAGAGTTTGTTTGGTTAAGCGCGGTAATCTCAGAAGCTACTGGTCCGACTTGAAACAATCTTTTTGTGATAGATAGTCCATTTATTGAGGCAGGCTATAGGCTATGTAACATCACGCTACGACCAATGGGAGCGGAGCATGAATGAAAAGTATTGCAAAAACGGCAAGGGCAACGTTAGATCTGCGAGGTACCATACCGCGCGACTCAGAAAGAATTTGATTTCCGGTCCTTAGAACGCGTGCGAAGCCGCGGGAAATGCTAGTACTTTATAATTATTGTAGCCCTTTTTGGTGTCCTACTGCTAGGCATGGCCTTCCTTTTAATATCCCACACGCTTACCGAATCAAATTTGTAGACTTCACACTTTGAAACTAGTTAGATTCTCCTAATCATGCAAGTTTTCCTCACGATTTTTCCTTCATCTTTTGGCAAATGATAAACACGTTTCATATTATTAGCACATAAGAAAATCAGTTATAAAACTCAGGGTAACAAATCCATTAACTTAATTTTCAAAGTGTACACCTTACCATTAGGTATTATTGTCGTTTTGGAAAGTTTTGATCACCATAAAAGCGTGTTGGTCTGATCGCTTCGCTATGAAAACCTTTTTGTGCCCAGCAGTTGGTTATTTGGCACAACGAGAAAATGAATTGTTCACTAGTTAGCTACTAGTTATAACTAGTCAAATTTAAAATGACAGACAGAAAGACAGATTAATTGACAGCATTTAACTACAAAGTTATTCTATAAGGGTTCGATTTAAGGATCTTTTCTTTTGAGATACGAAACCCCAAAGGAATTATTCTTGATATATTGTGACGTGTCGCCGGATTGAAAGGTTAAGTTAAAAATATAGAACATACATTATAAATATGATAATATCAAATAAATATTAATCCATGCTTACGCAAATATTTACCGTGTATTTTTATCATTCTTCGGCATCAGGCGGTCTTTCTATCTCATATGTAATCTTTACACAATCTTTTCTACTAATACTACATCGTGTATTAGAATGTATATATTAAGATGTGAAAAAATATTGACAGTTTAGCTACGGATATTTATTCGAACTCGTACATGTAATATGATATTGTTGACATGTTTTTATGAGGTTATACCAACGAACTTATAATTTATAATACTACTATAATAAATATAATATTTTTTCATCTACTTAAATATTAATATTATAAAGAAATTGTGTGTTTCTTTGTAATTAATAAACTAACAATCCGCTTAATTGATTTAGATGAAATTTGATTATGAAAGGAGGCCCGTGCTCAGCAGTAGGACATTAAAAAAGGTTCTGAATGCATTATTGAATTACTTTTGATTCTAGTAGCCTGTGAGAAAATTACGGGGTTAATCGATTTACGAATTAAGATATATATATCTCTTTTCCTCTTTATAAATAACATAATATAATAATTCATCGAAAATATAGGGAGTGTTAGCCCAGTGGTAGCTCACTCGTTCGGATAACAGAGTGATGCGGGTTCAAATCCGGCACTTGTAGCTGTGAAAATTTTCACGTGTTAATTTTCATCATGATTACTACTACTTGTCTTACTTTCATGTTGAAATCTGCGTGTCTACGAGAACATGTGAAGCCACTAACACGCAGTTAGCCAGCGTAGTATACTATGGCCTGATTCCCCTTGTATTGAAGGAAAGCCCAATATAAAACAAAGTTAAATCAAATAGCTGCCTATTCTCCCTCAAACTTCACACTACTAGTAATGAACCTTTTAGTTTTAAAATTGCAATCTATCGCTATCTGTTTTGAACTTTTAATGCATTTTGCCAAAGATTCCCGTCACTTTAAGTAATTACATCTCCGAAAATCTTGGAAAGAACTATTTGGTGTCTATTCAAAAATAAACTTTATCACAACAGAACAGAGTGTATTTTTGCATGTAACAAAGTTTTTAAAGTATTACTCGATCTAAATCTCTATTATTGTGACATAAGGTCGATTTTAGTATGATATGAACTTATTTAATAGCTTGTAACTAAAGATGGCCAAACAGCTGTATTGTTAGAAAGGGATTCTGGAATTGTGAAAGTACAATAATTAAAACGAAGTATAATTAACGCTATATAAAACACAGTCCACATGTACGTACATACATACATCTATACTAATCTATACTAATATTATAAAGCTGAAGAATTTGTTTGTTTGTTTGTTTGTTTGTTTGTTTGGTTGATCGCGCTAATTTCAGGAAGTACTGGTCTGAATTGAAAAAATCTTTTTGTGTTGGATAGTCCGTTTATCGAGGAAAGCTATAGGCTATATTACATCACGCTGTGACCAATAAGAGCGGAGCATCAATGAAAAATGTTGTAAAGACGGGAGCAAAATATTTCTTTTGATTTTCAGCCTTTAGAACGAGAGCGGAGCCGCTGGAAAGGCTAGTATTATATATAACATAAAATCTATAAGAGTTTGTTTGTCTTACTATTTGTTACAACTGACTGTGTAATCTAGTGCCATGTACTGAAAATCCGAAGGTTCTGGGTTCAAGTGCCGGGTCGGGCCAAGTTTGTTATCGCCTGTACTTTGGAGCCACGGACTAGTAAAGCCGTTGGTTCTGCGTCTGTTCGCTGTTCATGACATATTTATTGAATATAATGAATAAATACACACACACACACACACACACACACACACACACACACACACACACACACACACACACACACACACACACACGTACACATCGTCGTACTTTTAATAATAGTTACAGTTCGCGTCACGTAAAAAGAACGCTGGAAGAAAGTGGTGGGGGGTGTGTTTGCGCATGGGTACATTCGCATACGATATTACTAATGCCTTAGCCTATTTTTTATTCTTGAACTAGCCTTTCGCTTGCGACGTATATTGGTTATTGGCAGGTACATTGAAAAATATATTAGATAGAATGTCATTAAATAGAATTATATTAATTTAAAAAATATTTTAGATTCAGTGTAGAATGTTTAATTTACTTACAAAAATATATTTAATTAGCTTAACATATTTTTTAAAATTATTAACTGCATTATTATCTCTCTCTCTCTATATAAAATAATATAAGTCAAAAATATTTTTTCTCTATTTTTTATATAAAACCATTTCGTAATTAATAACTTTTTTGTGCATGATGGTATTTTGAACTGACAAACCAATAGCGAGCCGGAAAGCATGCGGTGCGTGCCTTGACGTCCCGCGCCCCGCTTCTTACCACCAAATTGGCCAATAAATCGCCTCTGCGCAACATGACAGCCAGCGTTCTTTTTACATGACGCGAATTATATATATATGTATTTAAAATATAGTTAAAGCGTAACTTACTTACATAATATGTACTAGAAAACATTAATGATGTATTTTCTCCAAAATATTTAAGCGCTATTCATTTCAATGCGTAAATGAAAGCTGCGAAAGCTTTTTAAATACGAACTTAAAGCTCGTAATATATTTCTCTTTTACTTGTTTGTGAAACATTCTAATTAAAACGAAGATTCTTAATTTGCAGATTTTCTAGATATAAAGACTTTAAGTCTAGTAATACTCGTATTGCGTGTTAAAAGAAAAAATCTAAGCAATATGTTATTATGTAGTTTCAAAGTAAAGCTATGTTCAGTGATAGTATAAAAGAAGAATTTCTTTTGCACGGTACAAAAGAAAAGCTTTTTACCATTCTACCATTAGTTATTATTTTTTATAGTTCCCCTACGTTGCTGAGATATTATTTAAAAATTGCAATTATTATACAAGTATAATAAATGTCATTTTAAGCTTCACAATAGTTAGTCCGCGATGAACTTCTATACTACTTATTAAGATTTAATATCAAATGTATGATATTTCCTTACCGTGTTCATTTGTTTTTAATATTGAAGAAAAATAATATTCAAGATTCCTGATACAAAACTTAAGAAACACTCTAAACTACAAATTCTAAAAAATGCGCGTAGCTTATATTATAATTTATAACATCTATTCTATGTCACAGTTTATCGATTCAATCTTAAACTTTAATCCGTCCAGCTATTTCAGCGTAACAAATAAGCAAACATATTAACTTTAACCCCTCGAGCGTTTCACGATACACCGTAAGATCATAAGAGAAAAGGCTGGAGGCGTCGACGGCTCCGCATATGCATCCTAATTTAAAAATAATTTAAAAATAAAAAAATATATATTACATCACTGCGAGATAAGGTCAGTTTTATTTGCTTATTAAATTATATAAATAGTTAGATAAACTCATAACGAAGCCGGGAAGGTATAATTTATACCATTTTAATATATACATATCAACGAATTCATCGTTTTTCCGAAGGTCTACCCTATCTATCAAACGTCCTTGAAATTACGCCGACGCTTCGAGCCTTTTCGTAAAACGGAGGCCGACGCTCTAGGGGTTAACATTGAAAAGTAGTATCATAGCTACATATATATGTACTTAGAAGAAAGTCCTACCAAGTAGATCATCATAATAAAATGAGACTGTTCTAATAAAGTAACCACCGAGTCTAGTCAGTGGGCATAAAAAGGTCGTTGGCTCGCAAAAAGTGGATTTTAATGACGTTCTTAGTCGTTTTAAACTATCTATTTCTATATATAAAAGAAAGTCGTGTTAGTTACACTATTTATAACTCAAGAACGGCTGAACCGATTTGGCTGAAAATTGGTGGGGAGGTAGCTTAGAACCAGGAGACGGACATAGGATACTTTTTATCCCGTTCCACCGCGTTCCCGTGTGACGTAATATAAAACGTCAAAGAGAATAGAAGTCACTATAAAACGTGGTATAACAAAAACGCATCTGACATGTGATAACAATACGCAAATGACAGCTAAACGTAATTTTGTCTATGGTTAAGTATGGTTGAAAATTTGATAATTATAAATTTTGTCAGAAATCAATAATCAGTAATTTGTATTCTGGTGGAACAAAGTTCGTCAGGTAGTTTCCCTAGTATATTATAAATGCAATGTATTTCAGTGCATAAGCAGCTTAGTACCTATTTTAGCAACAGCTAGATCCTAAAATCCGAGCGAAACTGATATAAGAGACTATGCTAACAACGGTTAAGTAAATAATCCTACTATGAAAATTACCTCTGAGAATTATAATTTATAGATTAAGCTATCAAATTTGGTGCTAAGATAATGCTTAGGTATTTCTCCTAAACCACAAATGTGATTAAGAATACGTAATATATTTTTAAATAATTAATATGTTAATAATAATATTTCTAAAGGCATTAAAGCCCTGCGCTAACGCGCTCGTTTGGATAACGGGGTGATGCGGGTTCAAATCCGGGTCTCACACCTCTGATATTTTTGCCTTACGGTGAAAGAAAACATCGAGAGGAAACCTGCAAGTCTTAGAAAAACCTAGCAAGTTTTCGAAAGACATGTGAAGTCCGCCAACACGCACCAGGCCAGCGCGGTGAAAGGCCTAAGGCCTGATCCTCCTCGTACTGAGGGAGGCCCGTGCCCAGCAGTGGAACTGTGAAGACATGACAATATTTCTAAGTCCCAAAAACTATTATAATATTATAGACAAAAGTACCGCACAATGCGATGAAGATTTGCAAAATGTAAGTGAAAAGTACAAAATTGCCTGGCAATAAATTGTGGAGCTCAAAATTTAAAAGATCTCTCCGAAGCTAAATTCATTTTAAAGTAGTTTATGAAAGTTAAATTTAACTGCATAGATCGTAAGCTAAAATCTAAGTGGAATTGCTAGTTTTCAGTCGCTACAGTATTGGGGTCGATTCACCATACGTGCTTAGTACAGGCGTCTTGCCAGATCAGTTTTAATAAGCTATCGAATGATTTCAACGAATTTATTGGAAATATTTTGTAATATTTTAAATCCAAAAAGTATCTTTTTGCGGATTTCTATTGATTTTTTGCTTCGATGTTTTTAATGACGGAGAGTGTAAGGTTTTACACGTTACAAGATTTACAGAGAGTCATTATACTATAGTTGTTACTGAAAAGAAATACATAAAAAATTATACATATATATTTTTCTGTTTAGACTACTTATCTCTCATTAAGAATAAAAATCACTTACTTGAGCAAACATATTATAAATTATTACATTCACTAATTGCGAGTACGTACAAGCTACATTTACGAGAAATACCTAGCATTTGCTATCACTACATAGTATAAAACAAAGTCACTTTCTCTGTCCCTATATCCCTATGTATGCTTAAATCTTTAAAACTATGCAACGGATTTTGATGCGGTTTTTTTAAATAGATAGAGTGATTCAAGAGGAAGGTTTATATGCATAACTAGCGGATCCCGCGGCTTTGCCTGTGCTAAATCTAGGGAAAAGCCCAAGCGAAGCGAGGGCTAGTCGCTAGTTTTTATATATTATAAGTAGGAATCAGCTCGCTAATATCCATATACTAGTATATAATATGAAGTCCGCTTGATCTGGAAGAACGTATCAAGAGCCGGAGCTTCTTGTGTTGTATGTACTTGACATTGTCTAATCGAATCAAATTTTACTACATTATGTATCTAACAACGTTTAAAAGCATGATATATGGAAACCTTTTTTAAGATATTTTCTTACAATTTAACGTTTTACTCACTAAATATAATGAAAAATAAAATTTAGTGAATTTAGTGTGAACGCAAATTTTATTCGTATTCGAACTCTGGAAGGATTGGAGATGACCGGTGTAGGTGACTTATATAATTAATATAATATGTAGTGTATCATATTTATATATTTAACTTCACATGTCATTTTATTTATAATTTACTGCCTCGGTGGTGTAGTGGCTAGCATGTACGGTCATACATCGAGAGGTCCTGGGTTCGAGTCCCAGGTCGGGCCAAGTTTAATTATTGAGTCTTTCTGTTTATAAGCCTCAGTAATAGCCCGGAGTTGGGAAGTTGGCGGTGAGTCACCCCCGTGCCTCGGAGAGCACGTAAAGCCGGCCGGTCGGTCCTGCGCCTTAGCTCTCACTGGTCGTGTCGAGTAGTCGTCCAACCGGAGTATGAGAGTGATAGGAATAGAGAGTGCACTTGTGTCTGCGCGTATACTTGTGCACTATAATATCTCCTGCGTAGTTGGCCAGTCTCAATGAGATTGACCGCCATGGCCGGAATCGGTCGGATAACATTATTATTATTTAATATTTAATTTAAGTATTAATATTATATACACTCACCTACAGACATATAATATAAATATATAATTATTTATATTTATTAGTCAATATTCATTAACATAAAATTAATTCATAAGCATAGCCGCGCGGAACCCGTAGTATACGGCAGAACGATATTTATTTTTCACTCATCACGACCAACTACACCCCGCTAAAATCGGTGATATATCTAGTAAGAGAAAGGCAGAAGATTATTCGATAAATATATTTATTGACAAAACACACAATATTTTACTAAATATTTGACTTCCCCCAGTATTCGAACTCAGAACCCTTGAATCTATAATCGCAGTTTATGCCAAAGTAAACCAAGTATGGCAGGAAATTGACGCAATTTATGTTTGCATTAAACTTTTAATGTGAAAACTATAAATTATAGCTAACACAAGCACATGGTAAAGAAAATGCTTTTAAAAGCTTTTTATCATAACTTACGAGCTTTACCGTTATTTATGGGTTAAAATTTTAAAGAACAACAGCATTATGATATGAAAATTTTAAAAATTAAAAACTAATATACAAGGCCATTAAATAAGGCAATATAAGATAACTGATCTGAATTTTCTTGACAAAATATCAAGATTTAGTGTCATTAGCCACAACTCACAAGTGTTTTAACTTTAAAGTTTGAATATTTTAGAAATTTACACAGAAACAGCAGGTTTTCTATACGTTAGCTTTATTTACTACATGCATAATATTATGTAATACGCTACTTTTAAAAACATTTTTTGGCTGTCTGTTACTGCTAATCTCTGAAATGCCTGGACAGATTTTAACGGGATTTTCACTAATAGATAGCTGACGTTATAAAAAGAAACGTAGGCTACTTTTTTTTTAAATAAGGGTTCCGCTCAAAAAAAACGTGCCTAGGAGCGAAGCCAAACGAAGCAAGGGTGAGTCATTAGTATATTTACTTCCTGCAAATTTTGTAGGTACTCAACTATATTAATTCAAAATATTGCCTGTTAACAAGTGTTCCAATTAAATCCATCTAGTTGTTTCAAATATTATGACTCATTGGATAAATAAAATTCCAAATCAATGATTGACCAACATTTAAATAAAAGGTATTATTCAATGTCTAAAATCTGTATACTCTCTGTATCTTTTGTTTAAAATAGAAGCAGCCTATATTACTTCTGATAACATAAGGTAATTGCTAGTGAAAGTCCTATTAAAATCAGTTTAGCCGTTTTAAATATTTGTGGTATTCTTGTAAACACCATATTAATATTAAAAATATTTATTTATATATATAAATATAGATGATAGCTCGACAATTAAATGTATAGATTTAAGTTTCCAATTACAATCAATAGATGCGACTGTCACGGGATAATAAATCGAAGGTGGACCAAAAAGTGATAGATGATGCTTCGCTTTTTGCTAACAACGGCATTTGTGCGAAATTGCTTGAGGTATCCAATAAATTATACGAAACTAGTTTTTGCCTATGGCTTTATTCGCAAAAAAATCTAGTACTAATCTTATTTTAAGCTATTTCCAGATTAATCTATCTAAATCTGCTGAATGTTGGTGAATAAGTAGCACGTACTGAGTTACTCAAAAACTTTGAGTTTACAATTCTTGTATCTATTTTTTATATATTATATATCTATTTTTTATATATTATTATTATTTTCAAACATTATTTATTACTTTTTAAATAAAAACAATATTATTTATACTTTCCAAGGGTATTTAGTTTAGTTTAATATGATAATTAATTTCTTTTTTTTTTCCTTTTTGGTTTCATCACATTGTTTGTTTTTCCTTTTTTTATTTGCACGTCTGTTTTATGTTCTTAATTTAATTTTAATAAGATGGATGGTCATAATTGGCCTTCATATTTCTATATAACTTTTTCTAACAACTTTTTCTGTGCTGTGTACCATCCCTTATAAATAAATAAAATAAAATAAAGTATATGCCTATGGATCGGCTTGATCGATTTTAACGGGAATTTAATAGCAGATAGCTGGCGTCATAAGGAGAAGCTATGGGAACTACCTATTTTTGTACATAAAATTTAGGTTCCCCAAAAATTATACATATGAAATCCAAGTGGCTATTTTATTCACTGAAATTATAAAACCTATATGTAAATATTTAAAACAATGCTGGTACATAATATGGCGATTGCCTGAAGTACACCTGAAAATCAGTTTAAGCAAAAAATTGACCTGAATTCAGATTTAAAAAAGCTTATTGAAGCAAGCGAAGCAATACTAATGAACTTTTTGTTTTTCGTCCAGTTTTGAAAGCCCTGTAATTGTGTGGTGAACCAATTTTAAGTGGAATTTCACTCATGTGTATATATCTTTATATATATTTGAGTTGCTGTTGGTAGCTTATATTTTAAATCTATGCTAATATGATTATAATAATAGCATTTGCTTTGTTTTTGCATAAGAAGATAACATTATATTTTATAATTTTAACAAATTTTATATAAATAGGCAAACAATTCAGTTTTTCCGTTATTCAAATCAAATCAAATCAAAATATTCTTTATTCAAATAGACTTTTACAGGTTATTTTGAATCTTCTTTTTTACATTATTAAAATTAAATGTCAGTGTGTAAGTCTATGAGTAAGCTGCCGTTTGGAAAGCTGTTCTGCCGAGAAGAACCGGCGAGAACCTTAACGAATCACATTTGACTCTATGTTACCGACCAATCTCCTTCATGTCTTCTCCATTTTACGTGACATTGGCGAAGTTATCCATGCTCAACTGGCATGCTTTGAAGCCATTAACAAGATAATTGAATTGATTCGTTTTTAAAAATGATTTACCAAAAAATTGACATGAAAATTTATGCAGAATATCCGATAAGCTAACAATTTTAAAGATATTTCCAAGTTACCTCTAGAGAATTATAGAAACAAAACGGTATACAGACAGTCGTAACAATGGGAAGCGAATGTACTACGCCTAGGGCACAGTGTATGCATTGTGTTTTTTCTTAGGCCTCACACATCACGGATGTTATGATAGAATAGTAAAGCGGGTCTAAATTCTTAGACAGTGGTAGTCCAGTGGTGACGCACTCGTTTGGATAACCAAGTGCGTGCGTGTTCAAATACAGATCTCAGATATATGAATTATTCTCATATGCGAATAATTTCTAACATCATTACCACTTGTCCTACGGTGGTGTGTGAAGAAAAAATTTGGAAATACATGTGAAGTCCGCCAACCCGCACTTGGTCAACTAAGAAATGTGTTGGGACACATAGCGCCATTTTGTTACGTGTAAGCTTCGAGGCTTGAGCTACGGATACCAGATAGTTGATATATTACACATATATAGTAGTTTAGTGTAAATACCATCACATATTTAACTTTAGATATGCCTTTACCATGACTGAGGTACAAATATTCATGCTCCACATATGAATGCCCCCCGGGGGTCTCGAACCCGCGACGCCGGCACAGCAAGTAGAGCCACTACAAAGTTAACCAAACGTGTTGTCCGTATGTATGTATGTTCTCTATATATAAGTATGTTTTTTATTACACAGATAATACATTAATTTATACCCTACCGTAGCAAGAGCAAGTCGCAAACATTGTTATTGTACACAAACTTTCATATTTATAATTGTAACCTGATAAAATCTTTGAATCCCATAAAACTGGTCTGACTCAATTATTTATCACCATAAAAATAGCCTATGAGATATCTTGAGATATTTTAAAGGAAAGCAGCGGGAAGAAGAGCAAATAAAATAATAAATTCTGAGATGAATCCGAGATATTGCTTCGTTGTTTGTCATAAATATTTGTGGAAAGAATGCATTAAATGTGATTTGAATTTAAATAATCGTACAAGCGATCAATTTTCATAGTATCATCAATCATAGAGTAACTGGGAGAACTTTAAGAATGGAGCTTATATTATAGTTTTATTTTCAATTTTTCATATGTTAATATAGAAAATATATATTAAGTTAATTCACTGAAAATTAATAAGTAAGTTAAGGCTTTTTTATCAACCCACTGCTGGGCAAAGGCCTCTCTTTAACTACAGGGAGAAGGCTAAGTTAAAGTAACAAACATTTTTTAAAGCTATGAACAATAATATTAAGAAAATATTTTTTTCCCAAAAATATTCAACGTACACGCGACTTAGTTTTATTTTTCTTTTGATTTATCTTTTTTAATTGTGTAGATTAATGCTAAGAAGTAAGAGCGTTTTTAATAAATCCTAATTTTAATATTCTAAATATGAGAGTAACTCCGTTAGTCTTTTACGTTTTAACTTCTAAGTATAGCGATGAACTAGTCTTAATGAATTTTAGTATACAGATAGATAGCGATAAACATAGGCCATTCTTTAAAAAAAGCTTAAATGAGGTAAAATGAGAGTATGAATAAAAACTAAGTAAACACATAAAGATGGGTTTTGTTTGTTTATAACGAAAATATGAATCGAGAGGTTCCCACACAAAATATTCAAAAGGATGCCGGAAGTGAACCCCAGTAAAGTAGAGGAAAGCTACTAGTAATAATATAATGTTATTAATAATAAATAGGTTAAAAATTTTGGTATGAAAATAGACCAATCTTGTTGATTCGCTTGATTGAACACCAAATATTGGCCAGCAATATGATGCTTAATTCCCCTTTTATTTGTATTTCCACTTGATATACTACGCCCAAAATTTAACTAACTTAATTATTATTGCTTCATATTAGAGACTAATGATCGAGTGTAATTCAAACTTAATTATTATTGAAAATTTGATGAAAAGCTCGCCAATAGCTTATAAACTAATAATTAAAAATCGGGTTCTGGCTTGGCCTCGCAAATAAAGTACTCCGTAAGTTGCCCATTGTAGGATCTTATTCTTGAATCCGTAAAAACTGACATAACTTTTTACTTTTTTGATGATGATGATGATGATAAATGTAAACACCCATGACTGGAATACAAACATTCGTGCTCAACAAATGAATGCCCCCAGCGGGACTCGAACCCGCGACCGCTGACGCAGAAAGTACCCCTACCAACTGAGCCAAACGTGTCGTCAGAAACTTTATATGGCCATTGTAATTAATAATGGTATAAATAGAAAGGATGGCCATTTTTCTTTTGCTATACGTGGATTCGCGACTAAAGTCTAAAAGTATTCCATTGTTGCTGCGACCTTTGAAGTTTGAATGGAAAGAAACAATAGTACGAATTATGCTTCTCATAATGCCGTTTTAATAGTCTTACGGCCCCAATTTTCGTTTAAGATTTGGGCTTTTTAAAATAACAGTTTTGTTTTATACTACTCAGCTTATTAACTTTGTGTTTCACTGAGCGTTCATTAAACTTTTATGTAATTAGGTAATAAAGATATAGGAAGCTTAAGGATACGGATACTTAATAAAGTTACGGATTCGAGCAAAAAAAATATCAAAATATTGTCATATCTATCTAAATCAGTTAAGACCGTGATAGCCCAGTGGTAACGCGCTCGCTTGGATAACCGAATGATGCGGGTTCAAGTCCGGGTCTCGCACCTCTGATATTCTCATGTGCAAATCTTATCTTTTCTATCGCGATTACCATTTGTCTTACGAAGAAAGAAAACATCGTAAGGAAACCTGCATGTCTGAGAAAACCTAGCAAAGTTTCGAAAGAGATAGACTATGACCTGATCCCAGCAGTGGGATGTTAAAAAAAGTCTGAATTATTAATAACTATTATCTAAATAAAATAAAAAACAACATTAAGTACCCAAAGAGGTGATTAATCACAAAAATTAAGCATAAAACTTCCTCGTACAAATTGTGCGAGCTTCTATGCAACCCAAAAGGTTTCTTAAAGCTTCTCAAAGGCTTAATGATATCTTTGTAGGGTTCACCTCAAGTTTATTAACTACTTGGTCAGGAATTTCAGTCTTAATTAAAAGTTTGTGGTGTCTAAGAGTTATTTCGCCATATATATGCAAATAGTAAAAGTTTAATCCCGTAGATGTTGTGAAAGATAAATACTTGTTTTGTTGTTAGATAATAAAATACAGTTGACAGTTTTATGTACTAATATTTTACGCTGTTTTTTATGGTTGTACTGGTAATGTTCTTTGAAAAGTATTAGAGCACTAAATTAGCTAGGATAGGCTGCCTTTATAATCTAGAACCTAGGTAATAAGCGATACCTTTGCAAAAATTTACGAATATATTCTAAAACGTGATAAAAATGTAGCTGGCTATAAGTTTTACTTCAAAACAGTTCTATTTTTTTAACATCTCAATAAAGTTTTAGAGTCTATTTCACCATTTTTGAAGGTTGTTTAGATTCTAATGTCTTCTAAATAACAAGATATGCTTAAAAATTGGTATTTTTTTATTTTTATACTTTGTATTTACTTTTGGTAAGCCTTTCATTGATAATATTGATAACTGACTTAAAAAAATCCTTTGACGACGACGTTCGGCTCAGTTTGTAGTGGACCTACTTGCTGGGTCAGCGGTCGCAGATTCGAGTTGCATAAATGCTTGTACTCTAGTCATGGGCGTTTATATTTTAACATGTAAATATTTAAAAGTTAAGTATGTGTAGTGTATTACCTTTATGATATTCATAAGAATAACCTCACTATGAATTCTAGATGTTGCTGTGTCCCAACATATTTATTAATATCATTAAAAAAATTGTGTAAAATGTTAAAAGCGACTATACAAAAGGTTTGTTTAAAGCTATTTCTAATAATGTCTCGTCCATCCAAAAAGGAAATGTAACGAAACTATAAATGGGTGATTTATGGGCTATAACTTTAAAATAACTTCCCCATTTTTATCTTAGTGAGGTACATTCTAAGAAAATGGCACATTTCCCGAATGAAATTCCAAACCAATATTCAAAAGATCATACATATTTTTTAACAATCAATCAATTTAATTTTCATAGTTAATTTAACTTACTAAAAACAAAAAAAATCGTAATTATCTTAGGTTTCTGTCTTTATCATATTTTCTTAGAATTATGAGCGTTTTAGATTTAAGAAGCGAATATTTGTCATCTTCTTTCTATATAAATAAAAATGAATGTCGGTAAGCGCATAACTCGTGAATGGCTCGACCAATTAGGCTAATATTTTTTTATATGTTTCATAAGGCCCATGAAATATATTTATAATAAAAAAAAATAAAAAAAATATTGAATTCAAAAACTTATCCAAAAGGGGGTTACCTTAAATAAAATTACCTTTTCGTTTTTTTGCTTTGATTTTGATCTATTACACTACTCAGTATCAAGATTATCACTGAGATTTAGCGTAGTATAATAAGAATGAACAAGTCAGTCTGTCCGTATGCCTTCATCTATTCGTCACCGGCTACGTACGCCTTGTAAATGAGTAACTAATATTATATCGAATTACGAAAATGGGTAAAATGACACATTTACTTCATTTAGTAGGTACCCCTCTTTACATGCGGTATTTCAGACGGTGTGATAGCGTGCTTATCTAACTAGGCTTTAAGACAGTTCTAAACAGATTGTCTTAATACTGAATAGTATAATCGGCTCTATAGACAAAATTAAGACTTATTCTGTACAAAAAATAATTTAAAAAATATTATCCAACAAAGTTGGGAAGTATTTTAATACTAACAAATTAAAGGATTCTAAAATGAATACTTCATAAAGAAATGTAAATTTTTGTTATTAGTTGGGCTATATCCATTTTTCTCTTGATTAGCTTGTTAACACAACTGAGCTATCTTCCCAGTAATTTTCCTTGAGGGTCTATGCACACAGTGAGTTTTTAATGCACCGTCGCGTCGCGCTGTTTTTATCGATACAAATACATACATTTTTCTTTAATTCATCAGTATTATTATATATTATTTGCATGTTTATAATGTAATGTGCATAGACAGGCAAATATTTTATATTTTTACTAGCGACTCGCTCTCGCTTCGCTTGGGCTTTTTCCTAGATTGAGCACAGGCAAAGCCGCAGGTTCCGCTAGTTATACATATAAACCTTCCTCTTGAATCACTCTATCTATTAAAAAAACCGCATCAAAATCCGTTGCGTAGTTTTAAAGATTTAAGCGTACAAAGGAATATAGGGACAGAGAAAGCGACTTTGTTTTATACTATGTAGATATATGTATTAAACACCATACAAGAAATACATAAAAAAAAGAAAAATATTCATAAAAGAGATGCAGACGGCCTTATTGTTAGAAGTGACCTCTTCCAAGCAACCTTATTGTAGAGAAATAAGTACACAAAGGCAGATGGAGACGTTTTAAAAGTTATTCTTGATGTCTAAATTCATGGTTTTCATTATCTTTTTTTGAATGTCTACTATTTAGAAATGGCTTTAAAATCATTCAATTGTTTTCCTCAAAACAATTTATGTTTGTATCATCAACATAACAGCTATTTATAACATTTTTGTCAGTCTGTTTATTTGTTTTATTAATAATCGAAACGGTTGTACAGATAACTAACTCTGCTGTTATTATAATAGAAATATAATCTTAGGATTGCGCTTAAATATCATAATGTAATCTATGAAAAAACCGAGCAAAACAAGGGTGAGTCTCTAGTATTCAATAAAAGAACGTTATAATAACTAAATTTTTAGTTTCCATGTCTTTAACCCACGGTACAACTATTCCATTTTCCTATAATGTATGAGTAAAATCTTTGAGAAACTTATTTTAAGTCAACTTCTGACTCATTTTAACGCAAATAATATTTTCCATAATGAACAGTATGGTTTTACTAAAGGCAAATCTACAGCCGATGCGGGGATTGCGCTTCTTAGACATATTTATGACGCTGGGGAAAAATCACAGAATGCAATTGGAGTTTTCTGTGATTTGTCTAAAGCTTTTGATTGTGTGAAACATGAAACTCTTTTGCTTAAATTTGCTCATTACGGTGTTCGTGGTATTGCTCTTGATCTACTTGCTTCTTATCTTACTGATAGAGTTCAGAAGATCGCAGTAAATAACGTCAACTCTTCTGGTTCTCCTCTTAGAATGGCTGTTCCGCAAGGATCTATCCTAGGTCCATTTTTGTTTTTAGTTTATATTAATGATCTCCCGTTTTATGCCGATAAATTGTGTGATATTGTACTCTTTGCGGATGATACCTACTTAATTTTTAAAGTTGATAGAAAGTCAAATAATTACGACGAAGTAAACAGTGCACTATCGCATATGCTTCACTGGTTTAACATTAATAATCTAGCTTTAAATGCCAAGAAGACAAAATATATTATGCAGTTTTTATTACCTAATGTAAAAAGACAGAATTTGAATTTGTATCTCAATAACGACACATTAAATACGGTAGATTCCACGGTCTTCTTGGGATTGACATTAGATTCGGGTCTGCAATGGGGTCCCCATCTCTCGTCTCTTGCGAGTAGACTGAGCTCAGCTGTTTTCGCTGTTAGAAAAGTCAAGCAGCTAACGGACATTGATACTGCCAGAATTGTTTACTTCAGTTATTTCCATAGCATTTTATCTTATGGTATTTTGTTGTGGGGTAATGCAGCGGACATTAAATCGATATTTATTCTACAAAAAAGGGCCATTCGGGCTATTTATTACATAAGCGCTCGTGATACTCTCCGCGGACTTTTTAAAGAAATAGGAATTCTTACGGTTGCTTCGCAATATATATATTGTAACATTATGTTTGTTTGGCAAAATATTAATTGCTATTCAAAGCACAGTGACAAACACAGTATAAATACAAGAAATAAGGATAAACTTGTAACCACCCAGTTTTCGCCTACAAAAGGTAAACAGATCGTTTATGGGGCAAGGTGTACGCATGTATAATAAAATTCCACAGTCCATATTGAACTTGCCTTTGAGGCAATTTAAATCAAAAATTAAAAATACGTTACTGAATAAAGCTTATTACACTATAGCGGAATACCTGGTGGATGTAAATGTGTGGGATTAGTGACTGGTTGTGTCTCACGTAGGATAAATAGATAAATTGTAATACAATATTGTTACCAAATATTTTTTTGAAAAGAGCAACTGTTGAGTTTCTCGCCGGTTCTTCTCAGCAGAACAGCTTTCCGAGCCGGTGGTAGTTTACTCACAGACTTACAGACTGACTTTCAAATTTGATAATGTAAAAATGACGATTCAAAGAGCTTGTAAAAGTCTATTTGAATAAATAATATTTTGATTTGATGTGATTTGATATAGTATACAAGACCCTGGTAATGGTTATGCAGATACGTCCATCGATCTGGCTAAGACAAATTGCGGCGTTATAAACCTCCACTCAGTGAACCTTGCTCTTAAACCAATGGAAATCCTGTCTTATCTTACCTTTGAAAGTACAAAGGTCTAATTAACATAGAAAACACCTTTTTAACTTCCCCCAAAATTCAAAGCTTTTCTAATAATTCATTCAATTTTCAACCTGTTTCATTAATTATTTTCATCTAAACTTTTTCAATTACTGTGTTTCTTACAACAATAGCTATGAGCAGTGAAAAATGATTGAGAGAAGGGTATCTGGAGATGATTGATTGCTAAAAGAAAGTACTTCAAAATGACGAGCTTTGTTACAGCGTCTAAGTGATTTTAAATGTACAAGGGGAAAAGCTTTATAAAAATTAATAAGACTATTGGAGGACATTTTCTGATACATATTATTCTAGCTTGGAATACCGTTTATTTCTAAATGAAGCAAGTTTAAATCACATTTTTAGTACGATATTAGAGTAGAATATAGAAAGACATGGAGTACACCAACTCGTACTTAGTCTGTGTGGTGGATCGATCACCCTCGCATTAAGGGGATGCGTAGTAGTGCAGTTGATACTCTCATAAATCGGTGAGTCGACTCTACTTGTAAAAGATTGGGCGCAAGAAGACGGCCTTAAATCGTAGATGCTCTTAAATGAACAGGTTATTTCTGAGAATTTCTAGACAGAAATTCTTAATTAATTAAGGCCAATCCAGGGCTCGAACTCAGGACGTTCGGATACATACAGTCGTACTTTCTAGCCACTAAACGAACAAGGCAGTTTTAGACATCCTTTTGTGCGAATATACACAAGTGCGTTCTTTATTGTTTTAATTCTTTTCCGATGAAACAAAATTTCGAGCCAACTACGTAGTGAAATGAAGAAGTTCAGCAAATCAAAGTATATAATTATTGAAACCATAATTTTCATTTTTTTCGTTTATTAGTTTAATTTTGTTAATTTTGTTTTCATTTTAATTTTTGTTTACTTAGTCACAATATAAAAATAAGCAAGCTGTAGTCTGCTATAATTGACGCAGCACACTACATATTGTGTTTTATAATAACTTTTTGCATTTTTTTAAAGTAACGTGTGTATTCTTTGTTAGAGACTCTTATCAAAATAAAATAAAGAGTCTCATGAAATTTTGTGAGCATATTGAGTAGATCTGAGAATCTGCCAACATCTATTTTTCATCCCCCTAAATGTTAAGGGTAGTCCACCCCTAAATTTTTTTTTTATTTTTTTTTCCTACAGATCAACCCAATGAGGTTGATTAGCAATTAAAAAAATGAACGCGGGCGAAGCCTCGGGTACAGCTAGTAATGTATAGTTCTATAGGATATGATGAAGTATAGTTATTACTTATATTATGCCCGACCCAAGCATGAACCCAAGACCTACGTATTTGCAGCCATACATGTTATAGACAAGGCAAATTAATTTGAGTTGTAAGTATAATATATACTACATACAAGGGCTTTCAGTTTGCTTTGCACAAACGGGAGTGCTGCCATTGTTATACTCATGCAATTGAGTCTCGAGGTCGCAAACGTATGTGTATTTGTACAAGTCACTTACTTATGAAGCAAGCCTTAACCATTTAATTCTCTTTGGTCACCGTTTTTGATATTCGTGCGTATATTTTGTTGGTAGTAAACAAGTTATTTTGTTGAATAAGTCCAAAAAATATATTTTATTATAGGTTAATGTATAGGTAATTCTTGGTTTTACAAACGTTTAACAATTCATACTTGATACATCTACACATATAAATAACATTGAAGTGTCTGTATTAAATTTCAAATTAACAGTTATTTTAACACATTAAGGCCCAATTTCACCAATGATGTCGTTATCCAAGAATAACTATGCCAGGTATAAAATTATTCGCTGCATTTACTCTCAGAATAACTCGTAGTACGTTTCACCGCTTTGTAAAGACAAAATGTTAATCCTAGTATAACTATTCTTAGATTAATGTTTTTTTTACCTGTGGCACACCTGAATGAGAATTGAATGTAAATGCAGTCAAATTAAATAGACTTGTCATTATCTCAGTACAGTATAGCATAACAGGACATTTTTAATTTAGTCGTCACTTTGAACTTATGTCAATGTGTCAGTGCTATTTTTCAAGTTAATTTCGTTTAGTTTGCTATGTGTTTTTTTAAAATTATAATAAATTAAATAATAATAAATTTAATTATTAATTAATTTAATTTAATAATAAATTGTGTGCTGCTGCTTTAGATAAACGAAATCTAATCATGAAATCCTTTTCATCGTGCAAAAATTTTCTTGCAAAAATGCTCATTTCTTTCTTTAAACCACCTTGGACGTCTCAAAATAAAATAGTTATCTTCACTATCGCTTTCACTGTCCGATAAAATTCTTCTCAAACGCTGCATTTTAATAATATTTTCTCCTAATTACAATTCAATGTGCAAAAATGTGAATCAACAGTTTACTGACATAAAATTTGACACCATTTTGATTTTATCTGAGGAATAAGCCGGTTATTCTTTCTAAATTGGCGGTATAAGAGTTACTCTCGTATAGCTTTGTTATACTCAAGATAAGTAGTTGGTGAAATGAAAGCATGGTTATCTTAGAGTAAATAACAGCTTTATCCTAGGAATAAAAGTTATTCTACTTTGGTGAAATCGGGCCTAAAAGTTACAACCTGTCAAAATCGTATGAAAGTATCTACCGGTCTATCGGTAGATAGGTTATAGAAACTGGCAGTAAAACGTCATAAAAAGGAATAAGTAACTTAGGCTACTTTTATTTTAATTTTTTTTATTTATTTTAACTAGCGGAAATCGCGGCCTCGCTAGAGCTAAATCTAGGGACAAACCCGAGCGAAGCGAGGATGAGTCGCTAGTTGCAAGTAAAAATTATGATTATTATAAGTATTCAATATGTATAGAATTGACGGATTTTCATAATTATATAATGTGCTATTGTATTCAGTCCTTTTTAACGTACCATTGCTGGTGGTGGTCTTCTCTTTAATAAGATGGGATCAGTACCAACTATACAACATTACTTTTATAATACAGAGAACATTAACGTATATTAAATATCAATTAATAATACTCGTATCTAATTGTAATATAATATGGAGGGACTATATATGGAGAGACTGTTACCGCATTTGACATAAATTACCTTTAATATATTATGATGTTTGAGACGTCTAAAATCTTAGACTCTCCCGTGACCATGATTGTTACAAATCATTCAAAACATCGGGAATTAAAGATAAAACTACGAATAAGTCCACAAAGTATCAACAATTGTCTATTCACTTCACATTCAACTAACTTGTCTTATTTAGTTGAGAGGAGTCGTAGATTAAATCGAACCGAAATCGAACTTTTAATTTAAAAAATGACTTTTTAATTTGACTCTATATGTATATAATATAATATGTATGTTTGTATATAAATATTATTTTTATGGATGTTCAAGCGTATATTCATGGTTTATAGTAAATTTTAAGGGATACATGGTACTGGCTTGAAAAATATTATACCATAGTCGTTAAATAGTATTCTGTATGTTTACCAAAATAACAAGCTACATATGAATATACCAAACTTTATCGAAATCTGTTCAGAGACATTCGAAATTCGCTAAATTATAGATTCGGTTACTCTGCATCGATAATAATAAAAAAAAAGTGCGTGTGTACAAAGTACACATGTCAGAAGTAAAACTTGAATTTAAATTAAGGCTAACTCTTCCCCGTCTCTGAGTGCCTGGTACTATGGACTTATTTTTTCGTTTCATCGAGTTTGAAATCACAACGATTCTAAAGAAGTTTCACTTCAAAAAGTTTTTATGTAGCTATCGAATTTAGATGGAGAATATTTTTTTTTCATTTTTTCTTACTTCTATATAATTGCTACGCACAATACATTATTATGAAAATGTCATCATTTGTCTATGTAAAATAAAAAATCAGATTAAACATTAAACTTTTCTTCTACTTTCTCAATAATAATTTAAGTAAAGATGGCTAGGAAACATAAGAATATTTTAATTCGATACAAAATTTGCCAACTTTACTATGAATTTAATGAGATCTTACCGACGCCATTTCAAGAATACACTATTAAATAGCACTACGATTCTTCACACATCGTTGGCTCCAACTTTATGAAGCGCAAGTTTCAAATTAGAGTCGTTTGTTAGATAAAAATATAAGTTTCAAGATATCGTAGTTTGAGTTTGCCGAACTATTTTATAACGAAAAAATATTTATACTAGCGGACCCTACAGACGTTGTCCTGTACATATAGAAAATTTTTATAAACTTTTGCTCCCGGTGAAATGTTTTAGTATGCATGCGCAAAACAGCGTTGCCTAGCAACGACTTATTTATAATTGAATATGTCATTTATTATGCAAATGTATAAATAACTAAATAATATAAAAAATACATTATCTAGTGGACCGAATTGTGAATCTAAACCATTCTCGAATACACTCGAACACACACAAAACATTTCATCAAAATCGGTCCAGCCGTTTAGGAGGAGTTCAGTGACATACACACTCACAGAAGAATTATATATATAAAGACTAGCGACTCACCCTCACTTCGCTTGGATTCGTCCCTAGGTTTAGTTCGAGCGAAGTCGCGGGTTCCGCTGGTATATTATAAATTATAGCTTACGTGATGTTCTGATGTGTAAGCTATATTATTGTTAAGTTTCATTAAAATCCATTCAGTAGTTTTTACGTGAAAGAGTAACAAACATCCATCCATCCATACTTACAAACTTTCGCGTTTATAATATTAGTGGGACAGACAAAGTATATATATAATTTTTAAAATTTTTGTCTGTCTCTACTCTGTCTGTCTATCTTTTTGTCGGCTAATCTTCAAAAAAGCTTGACCGATTTAGATACGACTCATTGACAGATGATATAAGGAGTAATATAAGCCTCTTTAGTCTGTATATTAGAAGGGTTCCACATACAAAATGAAATTGTCAAGGAAATCTGCTTGCCTAAAATACGCCCAAGCAATGCAACGTGACGTTGCTAGTTTAGTGGTTAGTGTATATAAATGAGATGCAAGTTAATCGAATCAAAATACACATACTTCTTATAATTTCTTTCTTTTTTCTTCTATTTTTCTTCTTTTTCAATAGTTTGCGCTATCACTACTACTAGAACAAAAGACTAATAAATATACTTTACCTGACTCGGGTGTCGAATCCATAACTTTCTAAATCCCATATAAAAGAGCTTAAAGAAATGTGAATCTAATCGTAGCAGTAGGCAATAGCTAGTTTTACAAGAAACTTTGTCAATTTCAGACGAAATCGCATGCTTTTGATGTCTTATTGTTGGTGAAGCTTCCATTTAATTAAAATCTCTGAACTAAAAAACTTGCAAGGAATTCTCGCCAAAAGAGAAAAAAACTTAATATCGTGTTTCACATTGTCATCTCGAGGGAATGTGTCGTAACTTTTTCAATATCAAATAATCGAAGATTGTTAGTAACTAAATAATATCTTAGAATACGATTTTTTTTACAATAATATAATAAATATGTTAGGGCATTAAGTAGTTCCATAGTATGTTACGAGTCTTGTGTTATGGATACCAGATAGATGAGACATTACATATATATAACTTTAAATACATACATATTATAAATATAAACACCCATAATAGGAGTACAAAAAATTTTGCTTATATAATAAATCACCCCATGCGGGACTCAAACTCCCGATCTTTGGTACAGCAGGTAAGATTTATTCTTTCAGCAATTAAATTAAAAACTTTTTCGTTAAAACAAAACACACAAACATTTGTAACAGTAGTTCAACTCATGGCTGTCTTGTCACCTACCTATAATTATAGCAACTTACTAACTACTTACTTAACGACACGTTTGGCGCACTTTGTAGTGACCTTATTTTCTCGCGCCAGCGGTCGCGGGTTCGAGTCCCGCTGGAGGCATTCAGTTGTTAAACTCGGATGTTTGTACTCCAGTCATGTTTATAATATGTATGCATTTAAAACGTATATAATATTTAGTATATCAACTATCTGGTATCCGTAATACAAGCTACCTTCGTAGCTTACCACGGAACTAGATGGAGCTATGTGTAATAATGTCCCAACATATTTTTTTATTTTTTATGAGTGATGTCTACATAAATCAAAATCATAAAATCAAAATCACAAATTTACTTAAAAAAACATTATTATTTAATTGCGTAAAATCAACTATGAGAGTAAAATCGAGTGCCATTTCCGTCATTACGTTTTCGTTTGTTCTACTTGTCGAGTTGAAAGCGATTAAAATATCGAATTTATTCGGCGACACTGGAATTTTACCTCTTAGCTGCAACTTTAATGGAAACTGAGTGCGCATTTCGATTCGAGAACCTATTTTAAATGTAACAGAGCTGAACTGTTTAGCGTGTGTGTATTTTCTTGCTTAAAATATTCATGACTTATCCTGGCTTCAGTCTGACAGAAAGAACTTATTAAGAAAAATAATTCTGCAATACATTGTCTTCATATAACTTTATTAATAAGGCACGCGCCAATAAAGCCTTCACCGCATGATTTTTTCCAATATATTCGTCAATCGTAGTCATATTTCAGCCAACTTACACAAAAACTCAAAATGTCGTTAGAATTCCGGTGTTTCTAACTCACTTTTTTGTTCTAGCCAATAGTTAAGCAAAAAATTATAGAAGTTAAAAAAGGAGTGGACAGATTTAAATGATATTATACATATTATACGCAAATTATGTAATAACACATGTACGAGTATTTTCGGTTAAATAATAGTATAGTTTCAAAATGCACTTTAATCCCGGGTCTCGCAGCTCTTACGGTGAAGAAACCTGTATATCTGAGAGAACCAAGCAAGTTCTCGAATTCATGCGAAGTCCACCAATCCCTACTTAGCTAGCGTGGTAGAATTAAAGGTCCACTTCGCATCGAAAAAGGACCTATGCCCAAAAGTGTAAAAAGGTTAAATATGAAGCTTTCCTATTTTTTCTGTGTTTCTGTTTACTTTCTTCTATTTTCGGGTGTACAATAAAAAGTTATTACTTACTTACTTAAAAATAATAATAAATGAAAGTTAAAAATAGCGAATCCCCTTCAAAAAAGACGGTACATCACACAAGTCATGAAGTTTTTCGTTCCGATTCATTAAATGTTTAATAATAGACAAAGTGTTCAAATACTTCAGTAAAGACTTTTATTCACTGCTCAAAACTGATACTTATCGATGTGTATAAATATAAAAGTGTAAAATCAGTGTTGTAAAGAAAAAAGTGGAAAATAAATAACTAAATTGCAATAGCAAACAATATGGAAAAATAAGGTGAAGTGGGTAAACGTATTTCATTTATGACTGTTCAAAATAATTACAATAAATTGTCAATAGTGGACTTTATATTTAACAATCTAAGTAGAATAACCGATAGCGCCGACATCTAGCTGTCGGATTCGATTGGAACTTTCCGATTGGGTCGTGGTTCGAATCCCACTTAACAAAATTTAAAAATTTGTTTTTAATTTGTTTGTATAATCTAATACTTAATAATATGTCTGGGGGTGCTGCGAAGATGATTCGGATAATACAAAAGTTGATTGCGTGAAATGTCAAAGTTGTAACTCATTCTATCATACATCATGTCTACAGCCCACAAATACTAAAGATGCTGCTTTATTAAAGTTAAACTCAAACTGGAAATGCCCATTATGTTCCTTAAATTCGAGATCTAGTAAAGACGATGACACGCCAATCCATTCTAACACTCAAAAAAATATGTCGAAGAGGTCTAAGAAACGCGTCGCCTTGTCGTCACCTCCACATTCGATTGAAAGCACTCTCGCTATTAATGATATACGAGAGATTATTCGTGAGGAATTAAAAAGTGTCATGAAGGAATCGCTGCTAGAATTAAATAAAAATATGTGCGCTCTTTTAAACAATGAGTTAAAAGATCTTAAAAATGAACTACAATCTATAAAGGATTCAATGACATTTATAAACTCACAATATGAGGATGTCATGAGAGATTTTAAATCTATTTCTGCAACAGTTGAGGAGGTGACGTTGCAGAATATTAATCTACATACGACTGTTAAAGATCTTTCGCGTCAGATTCACGTTCTTGAGCAAAATGCACGTGCTTCTAACATTGAAATACAATGTATTCCCGAAAGCCGTAACGAAAATATTGTAAATATAGTTAAACAGTTGGGCAATGCCATCGGAATCAATATCAAGGAGGAAAACATATCTCACTGTACACGTATCGCCAAGAAGAATCGGGATAGCGATAGGCCGAGGTCGATTATCGTGCAGTTAAACTCTCCCTTGTTTCGTGACCACGTTTTGGCGGCTGTTATTAAATTTAATAAAGGTAAGGACAGACCTAATAAATTGAACACTTTTCATCTGGGGTACTCAGGAGAATGTAGACCTGTTTATATAAATGAACATTTGTCCGCCTATAACAAAGAATTACATGCCGCTACTCGTACAAAGGCGAAAGCGTTAGGTTACCTTTTTACTTGGGTTCGTAACGGGCGTATATTCGTAAGAAAGAATGTGAATTCCGAATATCGCTTAATAAGAGACCACGAATCATTAAAAAATCTAAATTGAATCGTTCAGAGCTTGCATTAGTGTATCAAATATTTCTACATCATGGTTAACATATACTACCAAAACGTACGTGGATTGCGTACCAAAACAACCGATTTTTACAGATCCTTATGTGCATCTGACTATGATGTTGTTATACTAACTGAAACCTGGTTGAACGAGAACATTCTGAGTACAGAGCTTTTTGATGCTAGATACACAGTTTACAGACGAGATAGACAAGTAAACAAAATAAAAAGGGACGGCGGTGGTGTTCTCGTAGCAGTAAGGAATTCCTTAAAATCGGTTCGACTTAAGCAATATGAAAGCAGAAATGAAGACATCTGGGTAGCGTTGGAGATTCGATTGTGTAATAATGTTATGCATGTTAACATATGTTCGATTTACCTACCTCCACCCTTTGACAAAAACAAACTGGACACCTTCCTCGATTGTTACAACTCTTTTAAAAATAATCTTGTAGGATATACACTCATTGTTGGAGATTTCAACATGAGCTTTCTGGATTGGGACACAAATAAAAGGTCTTTGTTGTCAAACTGTAATTCTTTAAGCTCCCAAGCGCTTTCTGACTTTCTCTCTGTTAACAATCTCCAGCAATGTAATACTATAACTAACCATAAGAACAAACTACTCGACCTAGTCCTCTCTGATATGCCTGAATGTCTGGTCTCAGGATCAGTCATTGCATTATGCAAAGTCGATGTCTACCACCCACCATTAGAGATTACATTTAAAATTAAGGATATTAGTTATTTACCATGTAACCGAAATATTATTAAGTATAATTTCTATAAGGCTGATTATGATAAAATAAACCATTTCTTACATACTATTGACTGGGGAAAGCTATTTGAGACTTGCAATACTGTAAATGATATGGTTTCGACCTTTAATTCAGTCGTCAAAAATACAATTAAGAAATTTATACCACCTAAAATATCAAAAAATAAAAATTACCCATCCTGGTATAGTCGAAGCTTAATTAAAATGTTAAACGAAAAAAATAAAACAAGACTAAAATTAAGAAAATATAAGAATCCAAGAGACGAAATAGAATTACAAATTTTAAGAGAGCGTAGTGAAAGAGAGATCAAAGATTGTTACAAGCGTTACTTATATAATATAGAAGACCAAATAACAAGAAATTCTCATTATTTCTTTTCTTACGTCAAAAGAAAAAGAGGTGTAGGTAGTTCATATCCTCACACAATGATATATGGCGACAATAAAACTTCTGATGGGATAGAAATTTGTAACATGTTTGCATCGCACTTTTCATCTGTCTATAAAGAAGATCTTATTAATAGTAATGATGACTATAATAAAGTATGTAACGATTATTTAGATAAAATTAATGTAATTAGTGATTCGATGTCCTTTTTAAAAATTAACGAAAACGAGGTCCTTGCGAAATTATTAAAGTTGAATACGTCGAAGGGAATGGGTCCTGACAATGTCTCTCCACTGTTTATAGCTAAATGTGCACACAACTTAGCCAAACCTCTTACATTGATTTATAATAGTTCTATTGCTACCGGTATTTTTCCTGATGATTGGAAGATTGCGAAGATTGTCCCAGTCGCTAAAAATGATGATAACACGCAGGTTCAGAACTACAGGCCAATATCATTGCTTTGTGTTTTTGCGAAGGTTTTCGAGGCACTGCTTTATCCATATATGCAGCATTATTTTCAAAAATATTTGACAGAATTTCAACACGGATTTGTAAGGTCCAGATGTACTACAACAAACCTCGTCACTTATACAGAAATAATCTCGGATGCGATTGATAAGAACAAACAAGTTGATGCTGTATATGTGGATTTTAGTAGGGCTTTTGACACAGTTTCTCATAAAATTCTTTTGTATAAGTTATCTTTGTATGGCATTTCTGGTCCCCTACTGCAATGGTTTCAATCATACTTAACTAACCGATTGTTTTTTGTGGCGGTAGGAGGGTATGAATCAGCTACATTTATAGTTAAATCTGGTGTACCCCAGGGTTCACATTTGGGGCCTATTCTCTTTAACATATTCATTAATGACATTGTCAATTGTATCAAGAATTCTGCACCTTTTATGTATGCTGACGACCTAAAGCTCATTAAAATCATTCATGACATCACAGATATACAGCTCTTACAAGACGATATTAGCAGGATCATGCAATGGTGTTCTAATAACAACATTCAAATAAATAACAATAAATGTATTCATATTAAATTTACTAAAAGAGTTAATGTTTTGTCCTCTGTTTACTCCACTGGCAACAATATTCTACGTGAGGTTAATGAAGTAAGAGACTTAGGCGTTATCTTTGATCGCAAATTAACGTTTATTCCGCAAATAGATCATGTGGTTAAAAGAGCGATGAAAATGCTAGGGTTTATTATGCGCAATGGCAGAGAGTTTACCAGGATCAAGACTAAAATTGTCCTCTATAATGTCTTAGTACGCTCTATCTTAGAGTACTGTTCTACCGTTTGGAGACCTCATTATGCAACGCATATGTTAAGAATCGAACGCGTTCAAAAACGCTTCCTTCGATACCTCGCTTTTACTTCGGGAACGTCCAACTCACTTAAAAGATATAAAGATAGACTTCAGCACTTTAACATAAATTCTCTTGAAGACCGCAGAAACTTATTAGACTTAGTATTTTTATATAAACTATTTAACAACCAAGCTCATTGTCCAGAACTACTTAGGCTCTTTGAACTAAATGCACCTACAAGATATCCTAGAAAGGTTATTAAACTTCTCCTATGCCCTCGTCGTAAAACAGTTATGGGTGCTAATTCACCTGTTTCTAGAATTTGCCGTCTATATAACAGTATTAGTAGCTTAGATATTTTTCACCAGTCAATTGTTAAATTTCGAAAACTAATAATGACAGCACAATCCTAAATGTAATTATAATATACTAGCTGACCCGGCGAACTTCGTACCGCCTTAGCGTAAATTTGATGCACTACTTTATTTTGTATAGCTGACCTAATTCGTAACGCGCTTTTTTTAAAATATGCAAAATTAAATGTATATTTTTCAATCTTTCTGAGAGATTTTCTTAATATTTTTTTCCGTAAGAACCTTGTACAGAGTATTAGAAAACTACAAAAAAAAATCAGCCAAATCGGTCAAGCCGTTTTCATGCTATGTCGTGACAACGGGAGACGGGTTTCATTTTTGTATATATATAGATATATAGATAGATAAGTTAAAACGTTTTATTTGTCTTGGAAGAAACACTAAAATGTAGAATTGTTTGTTATGCTTTTTACCGTCTAAATTATTAAATTTATATAATGCATGCTGTGTTTACCTGTAAGTGGCTTTACATTTTTAGATCTGTATTTTTTATTATAGTGTATTGTGTATTTGTATTATGTAAAGTTGTTGGTAAACCTAATAAAGAGAAAAAAAAAAAAAAAAAATATAATTTGGCAGAGTCAAGACAGACTCGTTTTATATTAATATAGTTCACCCCTAAAATATACGACTTTGTAATCTTGATAAAACACATTGAATTACGCGAACGAAAATGATAAACGACATTGTATTAAGCGGATGAAATTAAATAATTACCGCTAGCAAGAGTACTAATTGTGTTTAAGCTTGAATTACCGTTTGTTTAGTACATTTTTAATCAAAAAAGGTTTTTTTTGGAATAATAATATAATAATTAATAAAGGAAAGTAATCATTTTCCAAATTTTCAGACTGTGATGCCTTGTGACAAAACATACCTACAGTTATGCGATGTCTTCATTTATAATTTTAGAGATTTTTTGAATTTTAATAAACTACTAGCAATACGCGCGGCTTCGGCAGCATTCATTTTTTTATACGCTACTAAACTTTATTCGATCACTCGCTGAGTTGAAAATTGTCTAAAATTACTCCAGCTTTAATATACTCCTGAGCCGCGCGGCTACCTATTTCATATATTATGTGCGGCGTGCACTCCTCCTCCTCTCCTGTTATTGTAGTTTTAGTAGGGATCCTTATTTTTTTCTTGCAATTAAAATAGCCTATATTAATCAGTGATAATGTAGCATTTAAATGGTGAAAGAATTTTTAAAATCGGTCCAGTGCTTTTTGAGCCAATTCGTTACAAACATACTTACATACAATCCTTTCCTCTTGGTAGTATTAGTATAAATTAACCATACTTTCTTAGATTTACATGAATATTCGACATTATAAAAGAAACTATTTTTTCGGATTATGCCCCGGATTTATTTTGTTTTTCGGTTCCTGATGTTTCGAATGCTTTACCATCATTAGTGCCAAATAAATTCGCGAGCAAAAAAAAAGTAAGTCTTCCAGATCATAGAATCTGTGAGTGAAAGGAATAGAAAATATACTGGGGTTTCGTATTGACTTGGTTTTAAAATATTTTTGACACAATGATGACTTTGTTGGTAAGTTAATTACTTAATAATAAGTGATACGGAATATATTTTTTTGATGTTAGAATAGCCTAATAAGGTTTTTAAAAACATAGGAGTATTTTTTCCTTTAAAATTTTAATATGGTCTTACAAAACTCATATAATCGATACCTAGTTTTATTTAAAATTTTCGCACGCAAATATTTTGCATAAATCAAATAACTCATTCAAATTAAGACAATGTTTGTTGCGTTATTTAAGAAATATGAAATATTCATAAGGTACGAATTTGGAATAATGTAAATGTCAATAACGCTTCCTGTTTTTGAGGAAAATTCCGCCTTAAAATCTCGCTGATACAGTCATCTATTATATGAGAATAATTCCTTTTCTCCAAAAAAAATTCTAAGGATGAATCCTAAAATAAATTGTACTAAATTGGGAGAAACTTTATTGGCTTTTGATATTTTCACCAAAGGTTGAAAGTTTTACTGCAGACGTGGATTGTTTCGGTTCGATTCCAAAGCTAAGTAAATCAGTGTATCTTCTATTTCTTTTAATACTTTTCAATACCAAGCCTGAAATAAATTCAATTTTCTCAAAATTACTATAAAGAGTAGTCAAAGTATTATGCTTATTATGCTAATAATCAGATGCAAGCAGAAAACATGCGAAGATAAAAATAGACATGGATTACGTTTCTGTAATTTTTTTGAAAAAATATATACTATAACATAATCATGCAGTTACATACATTCGATATTTTCTATTAATCTACCTGTATCACCTTGTTCCGAATTAAATTTTATTCTTGGTCAGTTCAAAGTATTCTAAACCTGTAATGTAAGAAGACCACTGCCTTATTTAATAAACCTTTATGCTCGTATAGAAAAGCTTACACAATTAAGTTCCAAAAAGCCAGAAAAATTTAAAAATACACGAATTACAGAACTAGTTTGCTCGAAAGCTGAAAAGAGCATTGAAATATATTGCTAGGATAAAAGCTGAATATTTTCGCTCGATTATGCTCGATTTCTAGGGAATCCACATATTTGAAGCAGAAATAAGCTCTAACTGCAGGGCAATTTTACGCTTTCTTGATTCAATGAGAATAATATTATAGTGCCGAGCTCGCCCAAAGTTTAGCCCACACACTCTATTCTCTTCTTTATTTATTCTTCTATATTTTAACCAGCTAAAGAAATATATTTAACTCAATAATTTATTTAACTTAATAACTATGACATGGGGTTCACCGAAAAATAAAAAATATATCACCCTTTTTAATATCTACATTTTTTTAGTTTTGTGAGAAGAATCAATGACCAAATAGGAGATTGAAGAACTTTACAATTTTGTTCTGAAAAATAGTTAGTTTCGCATAGATTTAGTTCACCATATTGGTGGTATTTGTGTCGTGTAAAATTGAAATCCAATGCTTAATACCGATAGAATCAGTTTTCCAACTAATCCACTAATCAGTTAACTGACATGGATTTTACAGTGATTTTTATAAAAAGTTTAATAGAAAAAAATCCCGTAGAGCTTACTTCTTTAACATTTTCTCTATACGCCATGACGTGAAAAACTGGTACATTATTAATCTCATCCCCACGTATCAGTTAAAGTAAACTTCGTTAAAAAACCATGGAATTGGAAAAGAGATTCTGATCTAAAGCGTCTATTAAACATTCAAAGCCCTGTAAAAAGCTAGCCGTTTAAAAATGTATTTTATAAGTGATTGCTATGTTTAAATAAAAAACTTTTTCTACTTCTCTCTTAGGGCTCAAAATAAAAAAAACTGATATCCTTATACGCTGACTTTGGAGTTTATCTGTATGTTCGTTTGTCCCATTTTGCATTTTTAAATCTATTGAATATAATAAGTAAAAAACCTTTATTGAGATGATCACACCAATTTTTTAAAATTGATTTCAAATACAAAACTGGCAGTAGGTAGGTACTGTCTGTAACGCATATATAATGAACATTGAGATATTTAAAACCTTAGTCTCTCCAGTGACTATGATTGCTGTAAAGCATTTGGAATGAACGTACGAAGAAAACCAAATCAAAGTTTAATTTACCTATATCTTCTTTTATAAAGTAAACAGTTTCTAAGCTTCAATTCAGAAAAGCTATAAAGGACTATCAATTTACCTTGCTTCGCTCGAGTTTTTCCTTACGTTTTGACGCTTATTAAAAAGTAGATAGACTATATAGTATATAAATTATAGGTATTATTCACGACATGTTTAGTGCAGTTTGTAGTGACCCTACTTTTTTGCGCCAGCGGTCGCGGGTTCGAGTCCCGCTGGGGACATTCATTTGTTAAACTCGGATGTTTGTACTCCAGTCATGGGTGCTTATATTTATAATATGTATCTATTTAAACTGGTCTGGTATCTGGTATCCGTAGCTCCGTAGGCTTCCTTCGTAGCTTACCACGGAACTAGATGGCGCTGTGTGTAATAATGTCGTCACATATTTATTAATTAAGTATAATGAGTTTTACATCCCTTACAGAGAAATTATAAATTATAAATGATTGACTATACAAACTTATATACCCACCCATCCCGTTAAGGAATGATTTCTGAGATAAACAATGCCAAGGGGCATTGTCCTTGGATCTAAAACTATCTCCATACCAAATATCATCCAAATCGGTTCAGGAAACGGACAAACAGATAGAGTTGCTTTTGCATATTATATTTACAGATTGTATAAGATTACTTTATGTATGGAAAAGAGAAAATAATATTGGTGTTTCTACGACATTGACAAATTGGCGTTTGGGAATTCTACTCATACCTGCGAAAACAACTTCGTTGAATGAATGTTTTCGACGTGTCGTTAAATATATATTCATGTTTATTCAGAACTTATTAACATAATGCCTTAACACAAAATCTTATTTTTCTCCTCACATATTATAATTTTAACGTTTTTCGACTCTAATAATAAGATTTGATAACAAAATTAATTGTTATAAGTATTATTTACTAGATATTTAATATCACCGCGCTCTTTTACGTTTAGTACCTAGACTTTTATTCGTAGATTTCTGAGGCATGAGTCATTTTCTCGACTTTTTTCTATTATAATATATTTGAAGTAGGTAGGTATGTAATATATATTGAAACCTTCCTATTGAATCACACTATACGTTGGTGAAAACTGCATTAAAATCCGTTGCATAGATAAAAATATCTAAGCGTACAAACGGTGGGAAGCTACGTATAATACATTCAAAAACTGAAGATAAGAAGTAAATGTCTAAAAAGTGTCCTCAAAGAGATTTGCACGATTCGACTTATACCTCACAATGATATAAAAAAATTAAAACATAATATTTCGTGTTTGAAATCGGTTATCGAAACTAAAATATTACTAGCAAATAAAGAATGAATTTAGAATTCACACATGGGATCAGATAAATTTATTTAATGGCACGTTTGTTTCTTCTTCTAAGTAAAGTTTATGATAGTACATGTAGCAAGGGCTTTTGAGGAAACTTTGAAAAGGGTTTCTTTAAGTTATATGTATTAACGTCAATGTTTGTTAAGTTGAAGGGCTTTTAGATAGTTGATCTTAAACAAGAAGTGCTAATTTTTTAATTTACTGCAATATTGCTGTTTTATGTATGAAAGTATATTGTATAAATAAAACGTTTTTAAACTTTTATACTAATGTAAATTTTCAGAACTTTTCGCTTTTTTTAAATTTTTGTCGTTTCGAGTGTTTTACAGCAATCTTGGTCTTGAGAGACAAAGGTTTTAACGGCTCAACTGCGTAAAAAATGTGAAGTTTAAATTTTCAAACTTATTTACTAAAACTAGATACGTCAAAAAATGAGGCATATTATATTTCGCAAGAAATCCGCCATTCTAATTTTTATAATTTAGATATACTCAGTGTCACTTTCACAATTGAGACGAATATAACACCTTTCAAAGCCAAATAGAACCATTTATGCCAATAAATAAACATACATAAACACGAAAAAAATAACCCTTTTTCTGGCGTACTTGGGTAAAAAGTGTACTAAATTTCATCTAAATCTGACCAGTCATTTAGGCTTCGAAAAATACCAAGTGTACTGTGATTATCTTCACTCTATAGTAAAATTTATAATCTTTTGCAGAAAATGTCGAGTTCCGCGAGGTTAGCTACGGTTGGTGTTCTATTGGCGTGTGTCGCAGTTACTGCCGGCATCAAATGTTGGCAATGTGGCCAGTACAGTGACGGCGTGGGGTCGATCACGCCCTGCAATAACCGAAGTGCGGTGCGACTGAACCAGTGTCCGCCAGATGCTAAATATTGTATTGTAAGTAGCATTTTCACATTCACTATATAAGTTCAAAATTTTAACTATAAGTTGTACGTAATGTTTTTATTTTATCCTATTATTCTTTTAAGGTACTGTAATATTATTGTGTGGACTCGAACCCGCGACCGCTGGCGCAAGAAAGTAGGCTCACTAAAAACTGCGCCAAACGTGTCAACTTCATCATTAATGTTCTTTTCGACCTGAAGTTGTTTACAGAACAAGTCAAGTTACAGTATAAGGCTTAAATTAAATAAAGCTCAAAGCTAACCTAAACAAACACGTAACGTTTAATAAAGGGCTTTTGATTCCTTAATATGTGGGATTTGTTAGGATTGCGTAAAACATTCTGTATTTCGATGAAATTCTATATGTTGTAGATCATTTTGCAGTATGTTTTTACATAATATACTAGTGACGTACCCTGTAGACGCCTTTTAAAATTATTATATTATGACTACTTCTCGTCCAATTTTATTACTACTAGTGTTGTCCTCATGATAACTTCGTAAAGTATACATATTGTGTAATTGCAAGAATAGATGTTTGAAGATATAAATAAAATATTCATAATACCCTTGCTTTTTCGCTTTTTCGTTGTTTTGCTTGCTATTATAATAATGATTTACAGCGATCATGTTCGCGGGTGAGACTAGACTGTTTGTAACAGCTATATAATGCCTTTGAGACCTCTAAAACTTTTAGTCTTCCAGTAGTCGGGAACCTAAAACCAAAAAATCTGCGACAAAATCCGAAAATATAGTTTTATTTAAAACATTTATTATATATTTATTATTTATCTGAATTACCTACTTTTAAAAGATGTGCTCCAGTTTATATCCTATCCGTGAAAAAAATCGTCAAAATCCATCCAGACAAATACAACTGGACTGGAGTACAAACATTCGCGCTCATCCCACAAATTAATGCCCTCAATGGGACTCGAACCCGCGACTGCTTGCACAGCAAGTAGAGTCACTTCAAACTGAGCTAAATATCTGCAAACATCAATTAAGTAAACGTTTATAACTAGTGGAAAGCTGTTACCACACAACGACCTTGTTTCCATCATGTTCATGTTAAATTAAATTTATTGGGGTAAATTTATATGCCAAAAGTTATCTTTGCTCGTTTTAATCAGGTAACTATTAGAAACTATTGTACGTATGGTGATACTACTAGATATACTTTTATAGGGATGGTTTATTGATTTTTTTTTATGGTAAAAAGGGGGCAAACGGGCAGGAGGCTCACCTGATGGGAAGTGATCACCTCCGCCCATGGACATCTGCAAGCCAGGCTTGCAGATGCGTTGCCGGCCTTTCAGGAAAGGGAGGGATGGAGGAGGGAGGGAAGTGGGAGGGTTGTAACTTAGAAATGAAGTGGGGGGCAAGCGAGAAGCAAGCAAAGAAGAAACAAGAAATTTTGATGTGAACAAAACTTAAAATTACACAACTAAAAAACTTTGGAGTAGGTTCTTATAAAAGTATTATTATGCACTTTAGATTTTTTATTGCATTTAAAAAAAAAATATGTTTTCAAACGTTCAATATTAAACTGTGATATATCAATTTTCAATTTGTTCCGATCAAAATAGGCTAGAAACAAAATTGCTTCGTTCCTTTAACGAGGGCGATTCAAAAGCTTATCTCATTTTTTTCTTCGATCAAATTCGATTCCTTAAGGAGGAAAGATAAAGAACAGAGGGTGTAAATGCCAATTTCCGTGACGATCTTACTTTTTTATGACCAAGTTGGTAGGCGTTAAAGGGAACATGGTATAAGATACAATTATACTTAAAACTGACTAATAATTAGTACAGTATATTTATGACTCATTAATTTACTATCGCCTAGTCGTAACCTGCTTGCTTGGACAACCGAGTGATATGGGTCCGAATCCAGGTCTCGCACCTCTAATAGTTTCATGTGCGAATCATTTATATCATGATTACCACTTGTCTTACGGTGAAGGAAAATATCGTAAGGAAACCTCTAGATCTAAAAAGTTTTTGAAAGGCACTGTCCATTGTGTAGTATGCCGGTGGACTATGGTCTGATCCCTCATACTGAAGGAAAGCGTTAACGTCCGAGAAAAGCAAACACAAAGAGGTACATAATATGTTATGCTATATTAATTCCTACAAAGATATACAAACAGACAAACACTTAAATAGCCTAAAAAGTAACATTTTTAGATCAATTTATGTACAAAATATACAACAGTCCTTGTTTTAAAAATATTTCATATTTAGATTTAAATATGTTGGGACATTTACACACAGCACTATTTAATTCAATTAACAACATCATAGAAGATCCATACAACGGATCGCTTTGAACGCTTTTGCTATAGATTTTACATTTAGAGGAATTGTTCTAAACAAAAAATGACACGCCTGGAGGCAAGTGGGGACTAATTTTGTATAAATAATTGAACCGTCTCATGAGCCTATCCTGTAATAGAATTCGAATGGAAATATTATCTTTCTAAAACGAGATCATATTTTGACGGAAAAAAAGAATAAAAAAAAAATCTTTTAATGAACGTATATTATGCTTTTACAACACGATACCAGAAAACGTTTAAAAAGCTTCTATTGCCAAATAAAATTTAAAGGATATTTATATACTAAAGTTTATATTATCGCCTTTAAACTAGAGAAGAAATATTGTTAATTTTAATTTTACTATAAAAAGCAGATACTTAAATCAAAATAGTCACATTAGTCCTTAAGAGTTTCTTTCGTCAGTTCTTCTCAGGTCTTACCAGGTTGTTAAATGAAATACGATATTTTTAACATTTATGTCTGTCCGTTTGTTTGCTTCGAATAATCTCTGAAACTGTTGGACAGATTTTGACGTCACTTTCACGGGCAGATAGCTGAGATTATAAGGATTTCTTATATTCTGGACAAACAAAAACGGTTCCGTTTGAAAAAAAATTAAACGTATCTTTGGATAAACCCAAACGAAGTGAGCTTGTATCGCTTGTATGTAATATGTAAAATTTTCCAGAAATCCAATGCAATGCAGAGTGACCTCATTATAAATTAAACGAAGTAGAATATTCGTGCCAGATCGGATTATATTCAATCGAGCTATCGCCATGCCGATGCATGCAAGTGATAGCAAACATTTATATCCTATCATGATATTTCAAAGTATATATAGTTAAATGATATTACATAGCTCAGTGGTAGTGGCTTTAGGTCGTAGGTTCGTATACTGGATGAGTCTTTAGTTAAATGAAGGGATGAATATGAAGTACGATCCTCTGCTAGACACAGGCCTCCCTTCAGTACAAAGAGGATCAGGCAATAGTCCTCCAATTTAGCCAAGTGCAGAGCGGACCTTATGAGCGGATTTTATGACTTTTTCAAATATTTTTTTTTAATTTTTCTCGCGTTGCGATATTGGATCGGGATGAACTCTGAAAGTACTTTTCATCTCCAGAATTCAATATTTTCTTGAAAAATTACCGATTTTCATATACCAATATAAAAAGCAGTGGTAGCCTAGTGGTAACGCACTCGTTCAAATAACCGATTGATACGGGTTCAAATCCGGGTCTCACACCTCTGATATTTTCATATGCGAATTATTTTCTTTCATGATTGCCACTTGTCTTGTGGTGAAGGAAAACATCGTGAGGAAACCTGTGCTGAAACCTGTCTTAGAAAAACCTACCAAGTTTTTCGAAAGATATATGAAGTCCGCCAACACGCACTAGGCCAGCGTGGTGGACTAAAGCTTGATCCCTGTCATACTGAGGGAGGCCCGTGCCCGGCAGTGTCACGTTAAAAAAAGGGCTGATCATGATATACCAATATGCCACAGCCGGTCAGCTGGCAATATAATAATCACATACATTAGGTATTAAGTCATAGAGCTGATAAAAAGCTAGGTTAAATTACTAGTTAGTCGTAATTTGTCAAAGAAAATTCTTTGAATATGCACGTCTCGTTTACGTTCACCTGTGGCAAGTGTCACTTACCCGCGTAAGATGCGACTCGACCTACTAATTAGAGGCAAACCTTATTTCTACACAAGATTTCAAATGTTTCGTTAATATTTTGGATATGATAACTTTTGACGCAGTTTGTACTACTACCCTACTTGCTGCGTCAGAGGTCGCCATTTCGAGAATGTTTGTAGGAGTACAATAATGACTGGAGAGTCATGGGTGTTTATTTATTATACGTATATATTTAAAGTTATATATGTATAGTGTATCAACTATCTGTTAACCGTAACACAAGCCTCATAGCTTACCGTGGAACTAGGTTTCGCTGTACGTAAATGTAAAAAAAATATTACTATTATTATATTTGGTCTACCTTTGTCAACAAAATTGCAAAAAAGTGCAATAAAGAATATAATTAGTGTGTGTGCCGAGTTCTGATCCATTGCAGCTCCTTATATAATTCCTAGAAAATATTTTTAACTAATGACTCACTTTCACTGCTCGAGTTCGTCAATAGGTTACTTTTTATGGTTAGTATAGAGATATTTTCCGAAGTAAGATAGCATATAATATTGACGCGGAAATATAGCTATCTCAATTTAATTAACACCTGTCTATTGGTTTTGTTTGTGATACGTTTCCAGACAAACAGACAAAGATTGATGGATAGTGTCATAAAAAAAGGGAAACAGCTTTTATATATAGATATTAAATAGCATGGTATTGTTAGTATACATTTTTAATGAATTTTGAAAAACTTTGAATACTGGGCTATATTAAATTACCTACAATCACCCTTCGTTGGCATTTTGCAGCTGTGGGCTTTGCCACTTTGTGAACAGAAAGACCCAATACCTAATTATGTCCTATCCAATACTCGAACCCAGGACCTCTGAATGCTGTACTCCATGCCACTACATCTCAAAGCCAAGACACAGACCCAAAAGGCAGTCCTACAACTTCAGAACACATAAATTTCGACGTTTTTTGTTTATCATTTGCTGTATACATTTTTCACGCTTTAATAAAAAGGTTAGACAAGATATTTTTGGAGGGATTATTTTAAGGCTGAATGATATAAACCTTCACGTACAGATGAAAATAAACACCCCAATATGACTGTCATGCCATTTGCAGAGAGGGTCGTGTGTGGAGCGTTTCAATCAACGTATCGAATTTGCACTAGGTACATTTTCGTGCTTTTTTTAGGCAGTGTTTGTACTCTCTAACTTCACTAACGTGGTATTTAAACATAAAATGCTATAAATAATCCATACTCATTTTAAGATTAGTTTAATCTATTGGATTCATATTTTCTTAATGTCCCACTGCTAGACACGGGACTCTCTCCAGTATCAGGTCATAGTCCACCACGCAGGACAAGTGCGGATTGAATAACTACTCATGTCTTTCGGAAACTTACTGGGTTCTCTCAGCCTTGCAGGTTTCCTCATTATATCTTTTTCTTTATAACGTTGGGAAATGCATTGACGCGTACCACCAGGTGGTTATGTGCGACTCACCAGCTTAAAATAAGCCAGTACTACCCACTAAAAGCCAACGATCTTAAACTGTCTTAATGGGGCGTCGCAGGATCGCTTGCGCATGCAACTCCGACGTCACGACGCACAGTGGAATATTTGGGTCCTTTTCGGATCAAAAATCTATAACTTCGTAAATATTATAGATAGAACTATCAAATTTTGTTTTAAAATAAAGTAATATATGTAGATTCACATCAATTAAGTTTCGTTATTCTGGGTTCACGCGTTATTTTTTTTTAAATAAATAAAAGTCACAATCTGTTAAAATGGCATATATTTCTTTAAATGTGTTTTTATTTCGATAAATTTCGTATAATATTTCTTAAAAGCAGTTATACAATAAATATTACTAATATTGAATAATTATTATGAATGGTGCAGTACGCATATATTACGTTAAATATAAAAAAATAATATCAATATCTTTGTAAATATTTATTTAAAATTTTATATAACCCAATTTCTGATTGCAGCTTATGCTTACATTATTTACATCTATAGAAAGAAATTTATCGAAATAAAAACACATTTAAAGAAATATATACCATTTTAACAGATTGTGAATTTTATTTATTTAAAAAAAATAACGCGTGAACCCAGAATAACGAAACTTAATTTATGTGAATCTATATATATTACTTAATTTGAAAACAAAATTTGATAGTTCTATCTATAATATTTACGAAGTTATAGATTTTTGATCCGAAAAGTACCCAAATATTCCACCATTCACACCGTATTACATTTTTTCAATATCTTCGTTAGTCGCAAAAAGTCGCAGCTAAATTTTTGATATGTTTTTCAAGAGTATCTAAACTATATATAAAACTTAATTTCAAAGCACCGGGAAACGCCGCTAAGTGTTAAAAGCTTCGACGAAATTCAGATACTTCTGTTTTTTCTCCATGTGTTGTTTCATCGTAAATACATACATAATCCATCAAAAATATATATATAAAAAAATTTTTTACGGATCTTCTAAAAATGAGCTTTTCAAAAATGTATAATACTCAATACTTTACTATTCAAGATTTTTTACTATATTTTTTTGAAAACTGTTAACAAAGAAGTTGAATTTTCTCATTAGTAAAAACGGTTAACATTACTTCTTGTAAAACAACTTATTTGCGCCAAAAACATAATTAATTCTTACATAATATTAAAGTCTGACTATCGAACTATTAAATAAAAATAATAAAATAGCCTATTTCTGTAATTGGTAAAACTGATTTATGATATGCCTTTGTTCAGCCATATTCCACTGTGCGACGGCCCGGCTGGTCTGCCGAAGCAGACTACATAGGCAAAAGGGTCCACAGAACCGCCCGCCCTGCCCGCCTGACACGCCTGACACGCCGCCCACCGAAGTGGGTCCCCCATACACCGCCTAACAAAGTGGGCTCCTTCTACGCGCTTCTTGACTTTGCGTCCCGCCAGCTGCCAGACGCTACTCCCCTCTCCTACCCTCCCCACCACGACAAGGTGAACACACGTTTGGGTGTCGTTCCTCATGCTACCTTACTTCAACTTAAGTACTCCTAAGTCATGATCATATTAGAAATAGTTCGTAAATCGAAACATCAGATGTGGGAGACCCGGGATTTAAACCCTTTTCGCTCTATTTTCTAAGTGAACACGTTACCACTGAGTTACCACTGCTTATGTAAACACAGGATATGTACTTGTATGTAAAGGACTATCAACCATTTCATATAAAATTACTCCTAAGTTTGCTTGAAAAAGATCGCTTATAAAAGTAAATAGATAAAGTAATGTAAACCGATCTTTATTATTTTCTAATATTTAAAAATATATTTAAAAAGATTTCTCACAATTTAAAGAACAAAGATCATTTTCAAACAAACTTCTACTTGAATTTCCTTTAACATTTAGCTTTCAATAAATTTTCCCTAAAAGTTCTATTTCGACTTATATTTCATTTAAAAGGAAAAGTACAAATTTTAAACTTAAATTTTCGTTGTCATTTAAATTTTCTATATTATTATTATTTTAAATATAATAATATATTAAATATCAGTCGCTCTCGCGTTTCTAGGACTTCAACCGAATATTCGTTAGTTTTGCTGAAATAAAGTGAAAAAATTGCCACATCAATTATGCAGACTAGAGTGACTAGAGAGTGTATGAGTAGAGAGTTTGTATACGTTTCTTTAATAAATATATTATGGAAACAACAATATAGTATCTCCACCGTTCAAACACGGAGAACCAAATATCTAAATAAATTCGTGGATAACTCTTAAACGATTTTTAATATTAAATATCAATTAATAATTCTTTTAATGGACGGCTTAGTTCCAAATTCATTAAAAGATAACGCTACTCATAATAATAATATTATGTTGGGACATTATTAACAACAGCGCCGTCTATTCCCGTGGTAAGCTACGAGGCTTATATAACTTTAAAGTAGGTACATCACAAATTATTTTTAAATTACTGTTTTTATAGCAAATTAATGGCCCTAGCGGGACTTGAACCCGCGACCGATATAAACAATATATCCAATAAATAAACATGTTAGGACACACACAGCACCATCTAGTTCCAGTAACCAGTAAGTTGATACACAACACAAAAATAATATGTAACTTTAAATACATACTTATTATAAATGAATATGCTCAAAATGTAAAAAATGAATAACTATATAAAGAAAACTTATAATCATTTTTATATATTGCTTCTTCAATAACTGAACTTATAGCTTTAACCTGAAAATAATATAAAAAAGCCATTCACTGCTTCGCTTTTTAACTTTTTATTTAAGTTTTAGTTTCTTCTTACTTTTCCACTTTTACTTCATTTTTCTTTTGCTTACGGAAGCAATACTTAATAAAATACGGTTAATTACAGTCTTGTTAGTATTTCGAGTTTAAAATTTATATCGATACTAGGTACTTCCTTAAGGATAAAATTTTTACAAACTTTGAAAGTCTTATTTATTTATATCTAATCAAAAGCCTAAAAGTAAGTTTCGAGCTTCTGCTTTAAAAATGGCGTTATTTCCATACAAATTTTCATCCCCTATTTCAACCCTTGACAGCCCTTTTTTCGCATCGAAAAGTAGCCTTTATCCTTTCTTAGTCTCTAAATTATCTGTGCATCAAGTTTCATTCAAATGGGTTTTGTAGATTTGGCGTGAAAGCGCGACAAACAGACAGACAGACTGAGTTACCTTCGTATTTATAATATTAATTAAATTAAATAAGGATAATTATATAAATTGGCAGAAATAAAAGATTTTAGTACATTTAGTATTATCAATATATTTATTTTAATGTGTAACATATCAAAAAACCATTTTGTAATAATCAGAAATTTATGACAGAATTTGACGCACTTTTAATTTTAAATTAAAGCTGAATATTTTTATATTTTCTCATATATAGTTGTATCCAAGTTAGCGGGTTCAAATCTCATAACTCACACCTCTGAAACATTCATGTGTAAATAATTTCTAACATGTTTTCCACTTATCTTACGATAAAAGAAAACATCTTGAGTAAACCTGCAAGTTTGAGAGAACCTAGTAAGTTTTCATAGACATGTAACTCCCTGCACTTGTTCAGCCTGATCCCCATTGTTAGATGAGAGACCCGTGACTCAATATTATGTATACATCTTTACAGGGCTACTGCTTTTGTTCACTCTTTCTAAACAGCTTGCTTGCTTGACCGATTATAATGTTTTATTTGATTTTTAATGAAGTATTTAAGGAGTTACCTAATTTTTTTTTTAACCGGATCAATACCTAGAATAATACTTATAACCTATTTGATTTTTATTTTAATATTTTCATTGATTTCTTACCTAATTTTAGGCACCGAATACTTTATTTCAGGAAATACATATATATTTTCATATATATTTTGCTAGCGATATCTTCTTACATATAAATAAGTTAAATAATGTAGCATGTTGAGATTTATATGTAAATGTAGTCAACTAAATAAATTAGATTGACTCCAAAATGTATGCATTCATTTCATTCATGGTTTTCGTAAATTTGATCACGTAAGTGACTTTCGTAGTCAACTGGAATAGCTTTTCTTTAGCTTTTCAGTAAATAGGTGCATTCCGGCTTAAGAATTTTAAAAAATATAAAAAAAATACTGGTCATGTTATAGCAACTGTAATACGTAAATAATGTTAAAATTATGTATAATAACTGTGTCTATCCAGTAGTCGAAATTCGATAATTCGACCTATATATTTATACTAATATTATAAAGCTGAAGAGTTTGTTTCTTTGTATCTTTGAGTGGTTGAAAACGCTAAACTCAGGATCTACTAGTCCCAATTGAAAATTTCCTTTTGGTTTTGGATACGCCCAACAAAAGGCGCCCAAAAACGGGAAGGACGGGCGTTAGTTCTTCGATGTACCGTACCGCGCGACTCAGAAAGGATTTGGTTTTCGGTCTTTAGAACGCGTGCGAAGCCGCGGAAAATGCTAGTAATATATAAAAACGAACAGACAGACAGGCTTAATTTTTTATATGGCTCCATGTATTCTATACGGAACTCTAATCGACGCCTCCACTCTCAGCATCAGTAAAGGTCAAGTATTGTCGGTATTCTTTGTAGAGTTAACAAGCAAATGATCTTGGTCACATTCAGAATTATTCGTTTGAAGATTATGAAAAGTCTCTTTATTTCGAGGTTTGTTATTTCAATTCAAATGAAAATATTATGTGAAAAAATTGAAACTAGGTTTAATTGTATCTCATTTTTTAATGATGTAACAGAAAATAGAAAGCTGTCTAACGCTGCATAGAGTAATTATGTGAGTGGATGTGAGATATATAATGTATATAATATGCATAAAAAATCATTTTTTATCTATTTAAAGTCCGTACTTGAAATTGTTTATATTCATATGTTAAGCTCATTACATAGTATAAAACAAAGTTGTTACCCGTTGTCTGTCTGTCCCTATGTATGCTTAGATCTTTAAAACTACGCAACGGATTTTAATAGAAGATACAGTGATTCAAGAGCAAGGTATAACTAGCGGAACCCGCGGCTACACCCGCGTAACATATATTCGATTGGCCTCCTTTCAATACAAAAGTGCATAGGCAATGATCCTATACGCTGGTAAAATGGGGATTGCCGTACTTCACTTGTCTTTCAAAAGCTGCTGTTGCTTGGTTCTCCTAGACGTTCAATTTTGCTCATGAAGGATATCTCCCTCACCGTAAGACAAGTGTAGTCATAAAAATATCATTTACCGCGAAACCGGGATTTGAACCCGTTTACTCGAGTTCCTCAAGCGAGTACGTTACCTCTGGGTTACCACTATATTGCTCTCTCATACATATAAGTAAATAAAATACTTAACGTAATCATCTTATTACACTCAGCGCCATCTGGTTCCGAGGTAAGCTACGAAGGAAGCTTGTGTTACGGATACCAGATAGTTGATATATTACATATATAAGTTTAAATACATACATATTATTAATATAAACACGCTTGACTGGAGTATAAACATTCGAATTTAATGAATGCCCCCAGCGGGACTCGAACCCGCGACCGCCCTACTTTCAGTACAAATACTGCAAATAAAATATACACACATCATAGATAATGTGTTATACATAGGTACGTAGCTGTTACCGAGTTGTTTATACCAGTTCACCCCCATCTTGCTAACAATCTACATCGGTTAACCAGCGGAGTGCATTTCCGTATGCGAACAGTGGAAAGAACAGTTTATATGTTACATATAAGCCACATGTCTTTGCACACGTAATTAATCTTTCAACTGTTCTAGATCTTATGGGTAATGACGACACGTTTGGCGCAGTTTGTTGTGACCCTACTTTCTTGCGCCAGTGGTCGCGGGTTCGAGTCCCGCTGGGGGCATTCATTTGTTAAACTCGGATGTTTGTACTCCAGTCATGGGTGCTTATATTTATAATATGTATGTATTTAAACTTACATATGTAGTATATAAACTATGTGGTACCCGTAACACAAGCTTCTTTCGTAGCCTACCATTTAACTAGATGGCGCTGTGTGTAATAATGTCCCAATATATTTTTTATGCGTTCCATAAATCATGCATATTACAATGTGCGTTGTAAGAATATGATAATACTTTCTTACGTTTACGCGAATCTTTGATATTTTAAATGAAACTAAGTGTCAGGTTATCGGATTATTCTATTTCATTCTTAAGACTTACTATAATATATATATACCTAAGTATATGGCGAAGGAAAACATGGTACAGATTTTTAAAGGAACATGCATTTTTGAGAGAACTAAATGTAAATTAATTAAAGCTGTATTAAGTACACCAAACTGAAAAAAAAATTGCGTGTGTACAAAGTACACATGTCAGAAGTAAAACTTCTTTGGCAAACGAATTTCGAAAAAAAAAACCAAAATCTAATTAAGGCTAACTCTTCCGCGTCTCTGAGTGCCTGGTACTATGGACTTATTTTTTCGTTTCATCGAGTTTGAAATCACAACGATTCTAAAGAAGTTTCACTTCAATAACTAAAAGTTGACATGCAATAACATCATTTCCAGGCGATTTTATCACTTCCAGTATAGAAAGCAGGTCTATTTAAGCGAGATAGTTTAGAATAGGTGGATGCTAAGTGAAATAAATGCCAGCATTTATTTGCAGCGCTATCGGTTTTACACTCGCTTCCGAAGGAAACATTGTATCGTTAACGTAAAGCGTAGTTTGTCACTTGGGTACAGAAAATTGTTCGTTTTGCATGGTTTTATATAGATTAGTGGTCGTCTAGTAATCCATTCCACAATAACATTATATATTATTTATATTTTATAGGAGTAGAATTTATTGTACATTTTAAATTTTTTATTTTATTTTTGTCAGCGAAACCATGGGTTCCGCCAGTTAAAATAAATAAAATTTCTTCCTCCTCCTTTTCCGAGTCGGTTAAAAAGTAGCCTAAGTTACGCCTTGTAACATTAGCTATTTGCGAGTGAAAGTCTTATCAAAATCGGTCCAGCCGTTTCAGAGAATAGCTGGAACAGACAGACAGACAGACAAACTAAAATAAAGACATTTAGTGAAAAGCTTTTATTTTGAAAGTAAAAACAGACACTCTAATTTTATTTATATGTATAGATGTATTTGTATTCAGTCCTTTTAAACGTCCCACTGCTGAGCCTTACGTCAATACGAAGGGGATCAGGCCATGGTCCACTACGCTGGCCTAGTGCGGGTTGGCGGACTTCACATGTCTTTCCAAAACTTGCTAGATTCTCTCATAAATACAAGTTTTCGAACAATTTTTTCTTTTACCGTAAAACGCGTGCTAATCATGTTAGAAATTCGCACATGAAAATATCAGAGGTGCGAGACCCGAACTAGAACCATTTCACTAAAAGGGCGACATTTTTTGATAAATGGATAGTAAAGAAACTCTTTTCAAATAATCTTGATTACACTAAAGGTATATTATAATATATTCTGTGACTAAAGATAGTCATTTACTACTTAGCATAATATTAAAAAAAAATCGAACCTTAATAAATGTTACTTTGATCGATAGAACCGCAAAAATTCGAAGAGAATTACCTAGAGATAATTAATTAAGTTTTAATTACATCGAATCCTGTTAAAATTTTGCCATTTCTTCTGTTCATTACGAAGTTCTACTGAATTGATTATAAAGTATAATTTTAATAAGTAAATGGTAAACTTTGGAACTGCACGAATTTTGATTATGGTTATCACTTAATTTTTCAGGAAAAACAAGCTTTTTTATTTACTGTAGTGTCTAGAGACCAGCTTCTATTCTAGAGACTAGAATAACTTGCCGGTGTTGTCATGGGTTCGAGCTTCAACGGTGCAAAAATATATCAGCTTTTCTATCACAAAATACTCAGTAGCTTTCTCAAATCATGTAAGTGAACCCGCCATCCATAATTATAATTATTACCTATTATTTATAATATATACTTAAGAACAGACTTCTATAGCCATTTAGTAGTTAAAAAGAAATAAATCTTTTCTTATGTTAGGACATTCTCACAACAGCGCCATCCAGTTCCGTGGTAAGCTACAATGCTTGTGTTACAGATACCAGATAGTTGATATACTCAAATCAAATCAAATCAAAATATTATATTCAGCATAAAAATTGTTACAATTTCTTACTGAACGTCATGAGTCTACCACTATTATATTATAACTTTTTTTGTAAATACGATCAAAAATTGTTTTTAAATTACTGTATGTGTATTTTATAGAGCAATAAAGAATATAATATTATAAATAAAAATATAAACACCCATGACTGGAGTACAAACATTCGTGCTCAACGAATGAATGCCCCCAGCGGGACTCGAACCCGCGACCGCTGGCGCAGAAAGTAGGGTTACTACCAACTGAGCTAAACGAGTCTTAAATAAGTCTTTGTAAAGTTTTGTATGAAATTATAAACTTTTAAAACTCTGAGAAAACTTTTCAGGTAAGACTGTCAAATTACAGTAATTTAATAGAACAAAACAAAACGTCTGAATAGAACACCTTCTATAGTTATTCTATAAACCTGTTATAAAGATAAAAAGTATATCACCATTAGTGTTTCCTCTCTTAGATCGTAAACACACCCGATCACCTAAAAACAAAATATTTGTTTGCAGTTCTACGCTTTATAAACATTTTAGTATCGGTTTTCTGCAACAGTGAACCATTGTCCATCGTGTTTAGTCAGTGACTGCGTAACGTGCGCTTAATCTATTATCTATACTAATATTTTAAAGCTGAAGAGTTTGTTTGTTTGTTTGGTTGGTCGCGTTAATCTCAGAAACTACTGGTTAGATTTAAAAAAATATATTTGTGTTGAATATTCCGTTTACCTAGGAAGGTTATAGACTATATTACATCACGCTACGATCAATAGGAACGGAGCATCGATGAAAAATGTAGCAAAAGACGGGAGAAAAAAATATCTTTTGATTTTCAGCCTTTAAAAAGCGAGTGGAGCCACGGGAAAGGCTAGTCTATACATATAATAAAACTATAACTTAGTCAAATCTATATTATTTAATATTATTTGGAAAATCTTATTGAATTATTATTGATATAGAAGCTTATTATGAATCTATATTTTAAGAATTTTTGTCGGTCTGTCTTGATAAATATTTGGTATGTTTGCTGGTTTTTGGGTCGATATTTAAAATACTATTTACTGCTGGTAAAAATTTAATTTCTGAGAAATCTGTATTAATTATTAACACGTATGTATAATTCGCGTCATGTAAAAAGAACGCTGGCTGTCAAGTTGCGCAGAGGCGATTTATCGGCCAATTTGGTGGTAAGACGCGGGGCGCGGGACGTCAAGGCACGCGTCGCATGCTTTCCGGCTCGCTATTGGTTTGTCAGTTTAAAATACCATCGCGCACACAAAAGTTATTAATTACGAAATGATTTTATATAAAAAATAGTGAAAAAATATTTTTGACGTATATTGTTTTATAAAGAGAGATTCTGATAATAATGCAGTTAATAATTAAAAAAAATATATTAAACGAAATAATTTAATTTTTTGTAAGTAGATTAAACATTCTACACTGAATAAAACATATTTTATTAATTAATAGAATTCTATTTAATGACATTCTATCTAATATATTTTTCAAAGTACGTACCAATAATTAATATACATCGTGAGCGAAAGGCTAGTTCAAAAATAAAAGAATAGGCTTAGGAATTTCGTATGCGAATGTACCGATGCGCAAACACACCCCCCACCACTTTCTTCCAGCGTTATTTTTACATGACGCGAACTGTAGTTCTTTTGTGATATGAAACACTCATCATAAATATATAATTTAACAAATAACAATTAATTAATAAATAGAAGTAAGACATTAGGATATTTTTTCATATTTAAACCACCTTAGCCACATTTCAAAATGCAACAATTAAAAAATAAAGTTATTCAAAATATTATCTGAATAATAAACTAAATAGAAAGAGGAAAGGGGGTAAACATAATCGCTTTAAAAGCCTTGATTTAAAATTGTGAGAATCTTTTATGTCAAGAGTCTACTTAATCGGAGAGTTCTTGGTACGGCAATTAGAGCAATAATGAACTTATCATCTATATCTAGTAAGATTATACATATACTTGCGACTTATCCGGTCTTCGTTTGGATTTCTCACTACATACATTTTAACTTTTGCAGAATGTGTTTATTTTCCCACAGTAACAAGTATACTTTATGTTAACCGGAATAACCGACTATTGTAATACTAAATTAAATAAAAACCTGTCCAGTGGTTTTCTGGTTGTGCGATCACAGACAGACAAGCAGAAAAATTAAAAAAAACTATAGATTTATAAGATTTTTTAATACATACGTACATATTCGACTTTTTTATGTTAGCATATTATTACAACAGCGCCATCTAGTTCCATGATAAGCTACGAGGCCCAGCAGGACTCGAACCCGGGACCGCTGGCGCAGATTGATGTGAAGCAGAACTGAGCGAAGCGTGTTGTCTTGGTTGGAATTTTTTTTCCAATATGTATATTTTGTTGTTGATTTGAGATTTTGACACGATTAGACTCCAAGTTATGAGCAGTAATTTTGAATAAGAATTAGAAATATAAATAATTTGTCAGATTTATGTTGCATATATATACAAAATTGCCCAATTCAAACCATGAATACAAACAGTAACTACAACTCAGTTCAATATGCAGCAGTAAATTCAACTAAGCTCAAAGCTAAATCGCATTCGGATCTTAGATAACGGTTTGTTCGATAATACTTGGCAGAGTATGCTGAAAATATTGAATGTCTATGACGTAATGTTTGTGTCCAGACTGCTACGCATTTAATAAACTAGTGACTCACCCTCGCTGCACTTGGGTTCTTCCATAGGTTTAGATAAATTAAATAAAATTTGTAAAATATAATCTCCTCTTTTTTCAAGTCGGTCAAAAAGTAGCCTAAGTTACGTATTATAATATTAACTATTTGCAAGTGAAAATTCCGTCAAAATCGGTCTAGCCGTTCCAGAGATTAGCCGGAACAAACAGAGAGAGGGGCATAAATTTTAAAAATTGATTTTTTGATTCTAGTGCCGTATTTACTTTCATATGCATTTAGTGAAAAGCTGTTAATTTGAAATTAAAAACAGACACTTAAATTTTATTTATATGTATAGAATTATACTAGCATCTCTAGGTACCCCCTTTAGGATATTTTTTTTTTAAAAAGTACCTTATCGACGGCGAAGTGCCAATAATGGTCTAAGAGCCGGTGGAAGATCGATCTTCACCGATCTGATAACCAGATGAGACATATTTTTTATCAAATATAATTTATAAACAAATATGCCTATAATTACTTGCCTATCTGAAAGTGCTCATGGCTATTTTTAGCTAGGCAACAGTGCTTTAAGTATGATTTTTTGCAGGCAAGTCTATATGACTGATTTTGTAATAAAATGATCTAAAATTTGATATAACTTTCGCTAAGTTAGCAGAACAATGGAGTCACCTATATTGACTTACCTGTTTACATCGGCTTGCCAGGTAGATACACAAAAATGAGTAGAGAAGTAGGCTCTAAATAATCTACTAATAGGATAAAAAATTAAACTATTTGGGAACCACTTTTAGTCACATTTTAAAGTTGGCATTACATTTTAGTTATAATTATTAATTAATTCTATTAACCATAAATCGAGCTTCAAAATTCCAGCAAACAGCCTTTTTGGATATTATAACAATGTAAGATCAATCTCATTTCCGATACTCCAGTATAAGTTATAATTGAAAAAGTTAATCTGGGGAACTAACTTCATTATACAAAAAGCTTCGATTTTAAGGATTGCCTTGCTTTTACTTGAACTTTGTCCTACAGCCTAAAAACATCATTTGCTGCCAACCACTTATGTGAAAACTTGTTATTGTTCGATGACATGTTTGGTTGAGTTTTTTTGTTAAATAAATTCATTTACAACAGCGCCATCCAGTTTCGTGGTAAGCTACAATGCTTGTGTTACGGATACCAGATAGTTGATATACTACATATAAACCTTTAAATACATACATATAATAAATATAAAAACCCATGACTGGAGAACAAACATTCGTGCTTGACAAGTGAATGCCACCAGCGGGAATACCGAATGAGCCAAACGAGTCGTTTGTAGTGTACTTGCTGTGCCAGCGGTCGCGTGTTCGAATCCCGACAGGAGCATTTGCGTGATGAGCATGAAGTTCTCCCGTAATGAAAGTTTATATTATCTATACTAATATTATAAAGCTTAAGAGTTTGTTTGTTTGTTTGTGAACGCGCTAATCTCAGGAACTACTGGTCCGAATTGAAAAATTCTTTTTGTGTTGGATAGTCCGTTTATCAAGGAAGTCTATAGGCTATATTACATCGCTGTGACTAGTTGGAGTGGAGCATCAATGAAAAATATTACAAAAACAGGAAGGGCGGGCGTCTCGTGCGACTGAGAAAGAATTTGGTTTCCGGCCCTTAGAACGCGTGCGAAGCTGCGGGAAATACTAGTATAATTATTTAAAGTTGTATGTATAGTGTATAAATAACACAATGTTTGTGCCTGACTACATAACTAGATGACGCTGTGTGATGACGTCCCATCATTTTAGTGATTTATATATTATTTCCTCTTTAAAGTGTGATGTGATGATAGAGCAGTGTTGTATATGGGTTGCATCTGATAATGATGCACGACTAGGTTGTCATGGCCGCCTAGCTAGCCATAGTCGATTACGTTATCGAAGTACGCAAGAGAAAAGCGTATATATACGTACTTTTAAACGTACATATTACATAAATATTTTTTTATTAAAAATACAAAGTTTCTTAGTTAATAAATGCTTTACATTATTTGGGTGTACACGAACACGCATAGTACACGTATTGTCAAGTAAGTCTCAACTAGGCCCATTGCGCAAATAATACTAGAAGCTTAAAAATTTAACACATTCATTCCTTTTTTACAATAATACTAGCAATACGCGCGGCTTCGCCCGCGTTCATTTTTTTAATCCCTACTAAACTTCATTCGATCACTCGCTGGGTTGATAGTTCTCCATAATTACTCCAGCTTTAATATACTCCTGAGCCGCGCGGATACCTATTTTATATATTATGTGCGGCGTGCACTCCTCCTCCTCTCCTGTTATTGTAGTTCCTTATTTTTTCTTGCATTTAAAATGGTTTATATTAATCAGTGATAATGTTACATTCGGTCCAGTACTTTTTGAGCCAATTCGTTACACACATACTTACATACAAATCTTTCCTCTTTATAATATTAGTATAGATATTTCAAGAATCAAATTAAATCACCGCCATTAATCCTATGACATGGAATAGCTAACAATTGATGTCAATCAAGATCAATGGTTTAACTTGTCTTACCTCGTTAGTACGAATACCTTAAGTTGTATACCACAAATCGATCCATGAAGTGCATACCGAGCTTTGAAGCCATTATAAATTAATTAGCAAAGTTATGTCATAAGCTTCGCATTAAGTTTGATGCAATTTGAAATAATACAATATTATTGTTTTCTCTAATTTGGTATTGCAAAATTACTTTTAATTAAATAAAAAGCGGACTGTATATAAAATGTATATATTCTTAAATTATTCTTTAACATATTCCTATATACATCACTTGTAAATATAAAACTATATACCCTTATATACATCAATTTTAAATAACAATATTGCATTTTCTTACCATAGACTAGTCAGGATGTGTAATTTATATTTTAAAGTTATTAGAAAAACCCTTGAGTTCGAGTACATGTGAATCATCATCAATCAAGGTTCATCAAATACATATTAAACTACTAGTGGAACCCGCGGCTTCGCTCGCGCTAAATCTAGGGATGAACCCGAGAGAAGTATGGGTGAGTCGCTTGGATAAACATTTCCATCATACATTAAATATGTGTAACTCTAGCGGTTTTAGCAGCGCACGCTAGAATAACTCGCAGATGGTACATTTTTAACTACGTACTTGATACTTATCGTCATATTTTAGACAATTCACACAATCACTATCACTACATAGTATAAAACAAAGTCGCCTTTTCTGTCCCTATATCCCTATATCCCTATGTGCGCTTAAATCTTTAAAACTACGCAACGGATTTTGATGCGGTTTTTTTTAATAGATAGAGTGATTCAAGAGGAAGGTTTATATGCATAACTAGCAGATCCCGCGGCTTTACCTGTGCTAAATCTAGGGAATAGCCCGAGCGAAGCGAGGGCGAGTCGCTAGTATCTTTATAAATTGTAGCCTATATGTTATTCTTATGTATAAGCTATATTATTGTAAAGTTTTATTTAAATCCATTTAGTAGATTTTACGTGATAGAGTAACAATCATCCATCCATCCATCCATCCATACTTACAAACTTTCGCGTTCATAATATTAGTATAGATAATTTTGATTAAACTATTATTATTATTTATATTTTATGTTATTTCTCAACTATCAACCAAAAGAAATGTGATCTTTGTCCAAGTCCATATCGTATCGTCATAATATGCTCTGCTACAAGTTTTTAGTTATTTTATAAATCCGAGCAAAAAAGGGCTTAGTTATTAAGTGTTTTTTTACATTTTCACAATAACCTTGTATATGACATTGCATGTTTTAACAATTTAAGTGAAATGCCATTATGCTTAAAATACTTTAAGCTTTAAGCTTTTCAATATGACATATATCTGACGGATAAAGCGATTTACTGAAACGTATTTGACCCACATACGTTTAACATTATTAAAGTATTATATTAAAATTTATATTTTTTTAAAGTAAATAAAAGTTTTTTACTGTGTAATATTATGTTCGTTGGAACTTTTAAATAATCAATAAGAAAGAGAGAGAAGAGAGTAAGAAACAGCACTGATAGTTGATTGTATTGAAAAGTAGATGATAGTATAAAATTTCAAATATCCGATATATGTCTCTCGCTTAGATAACCGAGTGATACGGGTTCGAACTTCAAATCCGGGTCTCGCACTTTTATTACTATTGTGTGCGAATCATTTCTAACATTATTACCACTTGTCTTATAGTGAAGAAAAATGTCCGAGAATCAAACCAGTATCAACTTTCCACATTCAGTTTCATATTACACCAACGTGAACTAAAAAGGGCTTCTAATTAACATGATAAATTAAGCTAACACTGGTAGCCCTTGTCTCAAGAAGGGTTGATATCTCTTGCAAAAATCTCATTTCGACACGTTCTGGCTAACGCATAAGGCATTGTCACTCGTATGTAATTGAAATGAATTAGTCAGCTTGAAGTGTGATACTAAACTTTTGGCCTACATTTCCCAACTAATTGCAAGCGATTCGATTCTAAATGGCGTGTGCGTTAAAACATGTATTAGCTGATATAAGGTATATACGTTAAAGGCTTAATAACGATTGGGGTTTTGCCTACATTTATTAAGTAAAAATTTTTAATTGGCTTGGTGATGTAGCGACTAGCATGTATATGTCGCTCGCACATCGGGAGGTTCATGGTTCGAGGCCTGGGTTGGGCTGATGTTAGTTATTGAGTATTTCTTTACATTAAGCCTCAGTAACAGTTCATAAGTTAGTGGTGTTATGAATATCAGAGAGAGCCGGATTTGAACTTGCTTCACTCGGTTATCCAAGCAAGCATGTTACCACTAAGCTATCACTGCCTTACATAAAAAATATCCATATAATATATTCATAGGCAAGTACAGGCCATATTTACCTTTGTTAACGAAGCGGTTTGTACAGCTTGGTACATAATGGACAGTAAACTAAACGTAATGCTAATAGAATTTGACTAAACTGATCGTCAGTCCTAAGTACTAGAAGGTTAATGGGACCCATGGTTAATATGCGTAAACAAATTTATTTGGTAATACAAAGATGGTATGACATGATGGAGTATATTATGATTGGGTATATTATGATTGTATTTATTAGTGTATTCACTACTGAGCAAGGGCCTTCTTTTAGTATGACCTATCATGATATCATCAATCGTCATACCAAATTTCATCAAAATCGTCTTATAAAAGTCAAATAAATATTACGAATAAAGGGGAAAATGTTGAATCTTCGATTAAGTTTGATAGGTATAATATTTGACAACACGTTTGGTAAACACTAGCCGCGTAGCTTACAAGGAACTAGATGGAGTTGAGTGTTAATGTACCAATATATAAAAAATATAAATAACTCTGGATACTTGAAAATACATAGGTCTTTCAAAATCACAGACAGACAATACAATTTTTATATAGCTACTGTATGTATTGGTCTAGTAAGTGAGAATCTATTTTAACATATGTATAATAATAATGTTCTCCGACCGATTCCGGCCTTGACGGCTAATCTCATTGAGACTAGCCATCTGCGCAGGAGATATTATAGTGCACAAGTGTACGCGCAGACACAAGTGCACTCTCTATTCCTATCACTCTCATACTCCGGTGGGACGACTACTCGACACGACCAGTGAAAGCTAAGGCGCAGGACCGACGGCTTTACGTGCTCTCCGAGACACGGGGGTGACTCACCGCCAACTTCCTAACTCCGGGCTGTTACTGAGCTTAGCTTACTAAACAGAAAGACTCAATAATTAAACTTGGCCCGACCCGGGACTCGAACCCAGGACCTCTCGATGTATGATCGTACATGCTAGCCACTACACCACCGAGGCAGTTAACACTTAACTAATAACAAACCGAAACAATCCAGCAAAGCAATGTAGAGAACATTTCCAGAATAGTTTCATTAAACAAAAAGTTTGAAACGCTTCCACATGATTTATTACAGAGCTAAAAGCTATAAAAATGTATTTAAGTTGTGACAATATTACAAATGATAGCAAAAAATTGCTTTGAAAGTTATTGTTTAAGAAAACGGGAAATTTTAAAATAACTAATGTGGGATGTAGCGCATTTGAGGTATACATAAGTTAAATTCCCGCACAGAATTTTTGTGTATTGTTTTTATCTCTATACTATTTTTTATTGCACTTAAATAAAATACTATATTATATATGAATTTATTACAATAAGATTAGTTTGCTAAGATGGTATATATCCAACGGTCCGATTTCGGCCAGTGTAAATCTCCTTAAGACAGGCAGGAGATATTATAGTGCACAAGTGCACGTAGACACAACTGCACTCTCTATTCTTATCACTCTCATACTCCGTCGGGATGACGCTTAACACAATTAATAAGAGTTAAGGCACAGAACTAACTTTTACGTGCTCTCTGAGGCACAGGGGTGAAATACCATGAACTTACCTACTCCATGTGTGACTCCTCGTAAGTCGTAACTATAACAAGTTAGTCAAATTATTAATAGTTAAACAAAACTTACGATATGAATTTAACAGCAGATGGGCAATTTCCTAAACCAATTGAATTGAACGTAAGTTCGACTAAACATAAGTACAATTTGTTTACTATAGAGATATACAACTATATGATAAGAGACATGCAACTTTCCTAAACTACATTTGGCAAACATTCCATAAACATTCCATAAACACATTGATGAATAATCAGATATAGTTCACATTAATGCAGTCCCGTTAGAAATGTTGGTAGTTGATTCGTGTAATTTTATAAGTTACTAGCAATACGCGCGGCTTCACCTGCGTTCATTTTTTTAATCGCTACTAAACTTCATTCGATCACTCGCTGGGTTGAAAATTCTCCATAATTACTCCAGCTTTAATATACTCCTGAACCGCGCGTATCTATTTCATATATTATATGCGGCGTGCACTTCTACTCCTCTTCTGTTATTGTAGTTTTAGTTGGGATCCTTATTTTTTTTTCTTGCAATTAAAATAGCCTATATTAATCAGTAATAATGTAGCATTCAAATGGTGAAAGAATTTTTATAATCGGTTCAGTACTTTTTAAGCCAATTCGTTACAAACATACTTACATGCAAACCTTTCCTCTTTATAATATTAGTATAGACTAGTATATATTTTTATATGTGTTATTTTGTTTCAGAAATACGTGAGCGAACTGACCGTCGTCCGAGACTGCGTGCCAACGTGCAGTGAAAAGGGTAATCAATTGTTACGATACTATCATTATAATGTCTATTCATTCATTTTTGGTTCAGGATATTCTAATTGCCTTATAACAATCATGGTAATGGTATCCATTCCGTGGGAGAACCTAAAAAAAAAAGAGTAAATAGTTTTTTTTAATGTCAAATATTAGAGTAAATCTTACAAAGTATTATTAATATTACTCACAAAATTAGATGTAAATAAGGCTATTATTATTATAGAAAAAATAAATAGGTTATAATATATAAATGCATTTACCAACTTTAAAAAAGAAATGTCCTTTAAGTCCTTTTTATCTACTCTATTTCAAACGATTATAGCTATTTTCTGTTCAGTAATAATGTCCACTTTAATGTTATCTGTACAAAAGTAATTTTGGTCGAATATTTCATTATATGATAGAATTTATGCAAATCTACTAGATTTAAATTGGTTAGCAAAAAAAACCTTTATTTAAAAATGTATATATATTAACACCCTTTCAACAAAATATATTACATACATTAAAAGTAACAAAAAAGTTTTTTCAATTCATTTAGGGAATTGTGGCAATTCGTTCAGGCATAATGGATGTTCGGGTACATACTGGATACCCTCGTACTGGAATAATGTGCTGTACGCAGGTTTTAAAAGGGCAATTATGATTTTCTGTTGAAATTTTCGCTGGTTGATTATTAATTTATAAAAATTATAATTAAACATTAATATATTCGTATAATGGTATAATCCGACCAGTATTATTAGGGTAAAAGTGCTATTTAAATGTGTGTGGCAGCCTCTCTCTCTCTATCTTTTTATAAAATTCATATTTTTGAGACAAAATATGTAAATATTTGCTACTTTTTCACTGTAAAATGGCTTTACACTGGACTTAGATGATACTTACTTTATAAATAAATACTATTAGACTTTATGCCAAAACATTACTACAACAATTATTTTTAAAACTTGCCTAGAACAAGCAAAGTTATAAAAAGGAGCTTGTTAATTATTATAATATCATTGTTAACTTATCTGACTCTACTCACTTGTTTGAACCCAACCAGTGTAGGATAAAAGATAAAGCTCCTTTGAACCCGTTTACTCTAAAAAGATACACGTAATAATACTCTTTATTGCTCATCCAAATATACTACTAAAGAGAAAATATACACAGAGGTTGTAAAATGTACAAGGGGCTGTCTTATATTTTCAGGCAATCGTTATACGTCGGAACAACCTAACTATTAGACGGAAGGGCGTGAATAATAAATGAAGCTATGTAGTAAGAAAAAAATACTATCATGTAATAAATACATAAAGTATCGTATATATTAAATTTCGTCTAGTGATTTACTTTCGATTCGGTTTGATGCCTTATACGTACGTCGTATGTATGTACGTCTTAAATAGAGAAATGAAAGACTTGCCGACTTTTCTGCAGACCTTTTAAGACCTACATTTCTTCATGTACATTTATCTCATAAAGTTTTATAAACATTAGCCATGTAATTATCTCTCGGGAGGTATCTCCCGAGACCATGACTGCTATAAAGCATTCGAAACGTCGGTAATCAAAAATCATAATAAATCCGCGAAAAAAATCCGAAAAGATTGTTTCATTTAAAATGTCAAATATTCCGGTAAACCTAAGAAAGTATTATGAGCCATGTAAATATCTAAGGATGACACTACGGACGGATATTGTGATTTTTCCATGGGAATTGAAAAAATCCCTGTAGTAAAAGGCATCATATTGATCAAAGTAATCATTTAACACAACATTTTCTTAAGATATGTTCATATAGGCAAGCAGAACATTTTTAGGGTCTCATTATCAAATATCTTATGAACAGATTTTTCTTTGTTATTATATGTATAGTTTAGGACCATTTCACAATTTATTACTTTTATACTTATTCTATCTATAAGCACAGAAGTATGTAAATGCAGATGTAATGGAATATTAAATAAATATAAGTTGGTACATTGTTACACACAGCGCCATCTAGTTCCGTAGTAAGTTACGAAGCTTGTGTTACGGATACCAGATAGTTGATATACTACATAATATATAAGTTTAAATACATACATATTGTAAATATAAATAGATGCGCTTTCTATCTATCTCGAAAAAGGTACAATATACGTGAGACCTATTGTCCCACTGCGGAACAGTTGCGTCATGCACATTGCACAAGGCCAGCACTAACACGGTTTTGTTTTAACCGAGGTTGTAAGAAAGAGGAATGCCTTAATTGTCATTATAAACTTTTTATATGAAATTGCTATTTATAATTATATATATGTTAATCCAAATTAAAGTAATTATGTAAGTCTGTATGTAAATATTAAAAGCTAGGTATATATAGATATTATTTTAAACCAAAAAAATCCGAATTCTCGGTGCAATGCGTCTTTAATTTTCTTCCAAACCTATCGAGTGCGGTACTTAAATATTTTATTAGGCCATCACAAAAATAAATACAACTCCAAATTTTTCAAGTAATTAGTGATTAGTGAAGCTAATAATGTTTTCATTGAAAATTATCAATAGGTTCGAGTAATACAGATAGCAGGACAGTCCATTGACTGAACTATTATTACAATTGAAAGAAATAGAAAAGAAAGCGGTCAGTACTAAAAAATCAAAATATAACCTATAAAAAGCTCAGTCTAGATAGAAAGCTTACGGAAAACCTAGAAAAAAAGACTTCAGAATTTATATTGTATTCAACACTATTTAACGTCCCACTGCTGGGCACAAGCCTCCTTCAATACGGCCATGTAAGCCATAGTCCACTACGCTGGCCTAGTGCGAGTTAGCGGACTTCACATGTCTTTCGAAAACTTGCTATGTTCTCTCAGAGATGCAGGTTTCCTCACGATGTTTTCCTTCACCGTAATAGAAGTCACCCGGATTTGAACCCGCATCATTCGTATCCATCCAAGCGTGTTATGACTGAGCTACTACTATTAAGAATTTATATGACAAGTTAATACAATTTATTCAAATATATGCGGTAAAATAGCGGGATTTATTCTAAACGCAAATCTGGATTGCTAAGGAGATTTGCCAAGGTATTAGAACATTTCGAAATATAAGAGATTATGTTACTGCTATGCTACTTAGACTGTAAGTAAATATGTGTAAAAATTACACGGCATAAATTTATCTTTTTTCTTTTTATAAGTAAAAACAAAAATGTTACTTCGTCCAAAAGTTTAATGGTTACGTTTAAATTATATATACATTGTATTAATGGTCTAGTGTTGAGCATGTCTAATGCATCTCTGAAGGTCCTAGATTCGAATCCTAGTTCTGGTCAATTATAGTTATTTGGTTTTATGTGAAAAAAATTTATGCAACTAGCAACAATAAAATTTGTCAAAAGATGAAAGTAAATAATAAGTATGAAGCGCACTTTCAGATGCATCCGAAAAACTGTAAAGCAAGAGCATGTCATTAGTATGTAACAAATGTGTAAACACATGTACATTCACTGTTTTACAGGACAATTTGACAGCTCTACATGTTCTTCAAAACATTATTTATTATATCAATATTATGTCGTGAACTTGATAGCCAAAACTACTCAAAAGTGACTCGAACCTAGTACTCTTAAATTTTCTAGCCACTAGTCCAATGATGCTTTTAAACAATACACCATATTACTTACACGTACATAATGTATGCATAAGATTATACCACATAGTAGTAAATATCTAAATAAAACATCAATTCTCAGACCTTAATAATTAATATTAACCAGATGCGAACGAGCAGTCCAATTAATTAAATATTCACTGTAGTACTCTATTCTCCCTGGTAACCTCACAAGGAATACACCATACATTATGTACCTTTATAAGAGGTAAATATTTTATGTTACATAAAAATACATTTACCTGGCACGAGTATATAGGGTCAAAAATTTCCTGCAACAACTTATAATAAATTAATCATGTATTTAGCCTTTCTAATATACGTCCACCTGCTGGGCATGGGCCTCACATCTAGACGAAGATGATCATGCTATAGTTACACGCAGGCTAAGTGGTTAACATTATCTCTCTCTTTCTCTTTCTCTCTCTCTCTTTCTCTCTTTCTCTTTCTCTCTTTCTCTTTCTCTCTTTCTCTTTCTCCATTTCGTCTCTTTCTCTCTTTCTCTCTCTCTTTTATTTGTCTCTCTCATTGTTTTTATCGCCCATCTGGGAACATATCACAAGAAAACCACTGATATACTGTAGTAATTTTTTACTGGGAAAAATATGTAATCATTATTTTATAAGCTATGAAAATATGAAATTGAATTAATCAAATCCAATAAATATTCATTAAATATTAAAGATATTTATAATATGTAAGTACATAAAATTAAAAAAATCGATTGTTAGATAAAAAAGGGGCTTTTAAGTTTGTCTCTTTAAATCTTGAAGGCAAAAGTGAAGCTCACTACTCTCTAAAAGATTGCTTTCTACAAAACAAATGTTTTCCTATCCATCTCTACCGCTTTGTACACTGCTAATGGAGTGCTACAGATATTATATACGATATTTGGGCAGTTTTGTGGAGTATCAGTTTGGTATAAACGTTACTTACTTTTTAGTATGAACATACTAGATAGTTATCAATATTAAGTAAAGATTACATTATATTTCAAAATTTATGCATAATACTACCAGAATAATAACTTAGTTTATTTTAAACAAAATCTTCCCTGTGTTTTCTTAATCTGTTTTTATATAACGAATATATATAGCAATTCCCGCAGCTCCGCACGCGTTCTAATCACTACAAAAATAGGGTGGTAGAAGGATGAAAATTTTGGATTAATAGTATTTCATGCAAAATCATAAATATATAAAAAATGTATTGGCTAGAAATAATAAGAAATGAAAAATCTGAAATAGGCCATCCTTATTCCCTAGCCTATGTAAATTAAAAAACTATCACCCATTCTTAGACCTACCAAATATACACAAAAAAATCATTAAAATCGGTCAAGCTGTTTCGGAGGAGTTCAATAACAAACACTGTTCACGAGATTTTTATATCTATGTATATAAAAGAAAGTCGTGTCAGTTACACCATTTATAACTCAAAAACTGGACCAACTTTTATAATACTAGATTTTTTGGATTCCTTTTAGTCCGGAATAGGATAATAAGTATTTAAATATAATATTTATCAATAAAAAATATGTAAATTAAACACATAATCTAGCTGACGAAATGGTTAGGTAGACTCGAAATGTGAATTGAACAAAAAATATCAATTTACAATGTTTGCTTCCATGACAACCTTATCGTTGTACTGTTATTAACATGCATAAAGAACTAGATTTAGCGCGAGAGAAACCGCGGGTTTCGCTAGTATATTATATAGATAATTCAACCTGTATTCGTATTTCATATCTCCTTAACAATACGTACATAACTTATAATAAGCTTCAATTTAATTTTAACTAAAATGAAGCACTTCACTAGCTGTTTGTATACGACGTGCAAGTTGGTTCATTACACCTACCGCTAACTGCTCCCGGCGCTCGTTCCGCTAATACTAGTCTATATACATTGAGATAAATGGATTGAACTGGTGCTTAATTTTGGCAAAATGTTACTATGCGGTAATGGTATATCCCAAGTTTTGTTTACTTATTTAATTATTAATGAAGCTTTTAATATTTTGAGCTTTTAGATATCTATATAGTAAATGAAAGTGCTAAATACGTATGGATGTATTATCTCTATCTGTTCTTATAACAAAAACACATTTTTTATTTTTTTTTGTCCGTTGAAATGATCGATTCGACCGACTGGACCGATTTTGACGGGACTTTCACAAGCAGATATAAGTTCATGATCATCATAGATCATGTTATAAGGTTGCTTTAGTTATTTTTTAGAAAAAATATTAGGGTATTGTTAAAAAAAATATAGCGTTCTTAGGGACGAATTCAAGCATAAGTCAGTTTGATGTATAACTAAACAAGTATACACATAACCTAACAAATATCTCTTTAAAAGTGCGTCTACATGTAACGTTAAGTCACATCATTCTAAGCAAAACCCTTCAAAATCATCAAATGTCTGAAAACAATTTTTTGTGATGTTTTCCTGATATGAACCTTGTTTGTTTTAGCTTTCTTATATATTTTTTATTTAAATTTTTTTTATAAAATCTCATATTTAAATGCATAAATTACATAAAGTAAATATTACTATGCCAGAAACGTCTTTTTTAAATAATTCGATTTTTTAAGAGTAACATAGTTACTTTTTGCAACGCATTACATACTCTTACACGTACACACACTCACACATTTACTCACTCACACATCAAAAAGAAAACAGGATAAATATATGAATATAGTATATTCTTTATTGCATTTAAAAGGTCAAACAGAAAATGCAAAAACAAAAAACTTAGTTGACAAAGGTGGACTTATCCCTATAAGAGATCTCTTCCAGTCAACCTGTGGATGTGGAAGAAGATGTCAGCGGGCGATATAGTGCATTATAAGTACTAGAAATAATAATAATTATATACAAATACATACAAATATTACATATATAATAGTATATCATACTGCACATATATGCTGCATATTTAAAATAATAATACTAATAACTCTACATATAAAATAGACGACACGTTTGTCTCAGTTTGTAGTGACCCTACTTGCTGCGCCAGCGTTCGTGGGTTCGAGTCCCGCTGGGGGCATACATTTGTTGAGCGCGAATGTTTGTACTCCAGTCATGGGTGTTTATATTTATATTATGTATGTATTTAAAGTTATATATGTAATATGTCAACTATCTGGTATCCGTAACACAAGCCTCGTAGCTTAACACGGAACTAGATAGCGCTGTGTGTAATAATGTAATATATACCTAATATAATATAGACTTCGAAGTATGAAATACAACGTTTGGAAATCACTTGCAACAAACAAAGATAATTGCACAGATAGAAAATGTAACAAAGGATGTAATTTCTCTCACGAGAACCTTTGATCTACAATAGATGGGAAACGCTCGGTACGCTCGTCACGTGCCCATGCGGCAGGCGTAAGGCCGAGATTTCATGTTAAAAATATTTGAACAACTTCGCTATGATATATATCACTACATAGTATAAAACAAAGTCGCTTTCTCTGTCCCTATGTATGCTTAAATCTTTAAAACTACGGAACGGATTTTGATGCGGTTTTTTAATAGATAGAGTGATTCAAGAGGAAGGTTTATATGCATAACTAGCGGATCCCGCGGCTTTGCCTGTGCTAAATCTAGGAAAAAGCCCAAGCGAAGCGAGAGCGAGTCGCGAGTTGTGTTATATGAGATGAAAGAATAAAGAAGAAAACTTTATTTTGATCCCAAAAAATCCATCTTTTTGATATTCTTTGTCGGAAATATTATAATGGTTTTGTACGTCGTGTACAGTTGATTTAAGGAGTACAAGTAGCAAAGTTATAAGAACAAAGATGTTTGTAATATTATATTCTTTAATATGAATTGTATAATAAAAGTCCAATATAATTTTTCTGTAATAAATTGATATTTCCAAAAATAGGTTTCAGTAAATAATTTTAACCTACAGACAATCAAATACGAATTACTAAAAGCTTTTACTAGTAAAAGCACGCGCTTCAAGTCTTACCTGTCTAGATGTTAGCTAATAGAGCTTTTTAGTTTAGAAAAAGTTCGCTGTAACTGTTGAAAAATGCTTACCTTAAAATGTTTATACGTTCTAAATTTAATATGCTCTACGAAGTCTTGAAATTATAACCTTAGCAAATTAAAGATTTTTAATGATGGATAGAAATAAAAAGGAACATATTACGTTTAGTGTAGAAGACTAAAAATAACTTACTAATGTACGTTTCTTCAAAGTTCGAAACAAAATAATAAAATTGGTCGTAAAAGGTCTAACGATACACTCCGTGTCGCTCAGATGTATCCCAAGGTGCCTTTTATTGATAATGCAACTCAATAGCCTATTTTTCTGAATTCAATGAAAGTTGCCTTGATTTTTGACTGCAAACACATTTTAATAACAATAAAAATTAGTAATGTAGCTTGCTTAATACTAATGTGAAGGAATTCTTAGAATTGGATCAAAACTATTAAAAACTAGATTTAGCGCGAAGAAGCCGCGAGTCCGTTTTTTTTTATGGTACAAAGGGGGCAAACGGGCAGGAAGCTCACTGGATGGGAAGTGATCACCTCCGCCTATGGACATCTGCAACACAGGGCTTGCAGATGCGTTGGCGGCCTTTTAGGAAAGGGAGGGAGGAAGAGGGAGGGAAGAGGGATGGGGAGTGAGCCCCGGACTCTCACTCACCGGACGAAACGCGACAGCATAGCTGCCACTTCACGCCGGTCTTCTGTGAGAGAGTGGTACTAAACGGGGCATGCCGGCCCATTCGGCTGCTACCCGAAGGTAACAAGCATGGCACTACCACTAGTAAATGTATACAAACGCATAAAAAATTATAAACTAAAACCTTTTTTAAGAACGACTCTATCCATTAGTGAAACCATCGTGAAAATCGGTGCAGTAGTACGAGATAGACGACTAGTAACAGATAGACGAGAGAGAGAGAGAGAGATATGTAGTAATAGTGTAAAATATATCTCCGATATGCAGTTTTGTGTAAAGGCCATGGTGATTACCCTTTAACCGCCAAGCTTATGTTCGCGTGGCGTGCACCTAGCGCCAGCAACCTTTAGGTATAACTTCGCTTAGTGTTGCGAACAATATTTTATCGATATATTTCCATATTCGTAACATACTTATAATTAAAGTCTAAATCGAATCTGTAATTTAATATTTTTTGGATTTTTTTATTAATACAGAAGCCGAATCTAAATGTGTTAATTATTTGTAAAATTTAGGCATCGATAAACATACTAATAAAATAAATACAAATTACTAAATTTGAATCAAAAGTTTATTTGTTTATTAGGTGCTAAGTATTCTTTAAAATTACACGGGCTGATATACTCTCTTGATTTTCTTTTTAATCTTCTGCACGAGCATTATGTTTTAAATTTATGATGTTCATATGCACTTGTAACCGGATTTTTATATATATATATCTACATATTTAAATAACATACATACATATATAAGTATATAAATACATATATTATTATAAGTACATAAACATACGTATTATTATGATGCAAATAGGAAAGTGTATTGCCTAAGTTTGAGTTAGAAAATAATTTTTAATGTTATTTTTAAATGCAGCAGAAGGGCTCGCCTGTTGGAATTTACGGAGTTTGTTTCATGACACTGCAGCACGTACCGAGAAAGAGTTTTGTAAAAATTTAGTGTTACTTCTCGGTATCTCAAGCATCGCTGTGAAGCAGGGCTTTCTGGAACGTGTCGGAGTCGGAAGTAGATTAAACCGAGAACAAAGGTAAGAAGAAAAGTTGTGATTATGAAGGATATTAAATAGAAAAGTAAAGGCGAAATGGGAGCCATTTTAGTTAAGCTTGAAAATCGGAGACATGATCATACTTACGCAGCAGACCATAAATAAAGCGTATAGCGAGATTTTTGAGACGCTCAAGTTTATTCAGTAGCTCCTCAGTCATATCCAGAAAGCATACATCCGCGTAGTCGAAAATGGGTAGTAATAATGTTTCGAAAGATACTTAGTCGATCATAATATTCTATACATATAATAAAGCTCTGAGTCGAATCTATACATATTTTTGAAAAAGTTATTAAAGTAGACGTTAATATTTATACAGAAGCCGAATCTAAAAATATTAGTATTTTTGTCTGACCGCGTCACAAGAAAACAAGAACAGATTGAGATTGATTGATGAAATTTGGAATGATGATAAAATCTATCATCATCCAGGCTAAAATGTATACTAACATGTGTATTGGGAATCCGATCTCAGAAAGGGTGTACCAGTAATAAAATAAAAATAATTAGAAAAAATTACAAAGTTTTATTTCTTAATTAGTAAAAAACAATTAATTACCAAAAAAACAATTATGAGAATATATGTACTATAACCATTAATCGGATCTTTATTGTTCATATAACAAAAATATTAATACTCCGAATATTGCAAAATGTTTAATAATTAGTATTTCATCTCTTAACATTATCGATAGCTTCCCAACACTATCACTCAACTTATGACAAGTGGGGGAAGGAGGGGCAAGACGGGGTTGCGGGCAAGACGGGGTACCCGTCTTAAATAAGAAACCAATTGACCAATCTCAATCTTATAGATGAGATATGACATAACAATATCTGAGACCCATCCTGCATTGTCCTCACCCACTCAGTAAAGAATAGATCTGGCTAACACACCGGATTTATCTATAACTTTACTATTGCGACTGAGATTTGGTCGGCGGTTAACAAAAAAAAAGAGTGAAAAGTGAAGTGAAAAAAAGTATCGAGGATTAGCTCATCAATAAACAGTAGCAATAGTGAAGTAGAAAATACACCATGTTTGTATTGTGAAGGTTGTTATTTGGAGTCAAATGTAGGCTGAGCTGCATGTTCTGCGTGCGGAAAATAGGCTCACTGTAGCTGTGCTGGGGTAGATGACAAAGATGAAGATGCGAATTTTGTCAGCAGAAATTATTAATTCAATGATTTTGGCTAACCTCATCTTGCCCTTTAGGGTACCCTATCTTACCCGAGGGAGGGGCAAGATGGGGAGATCTGACTTTATCTACTTTTAGTTTTATTTTTATTTAATTATGTAACATATGTTTCTCATTAGACTGAATTATGAAAGACAGATAACCAAAGATGATTATTAAAATAAAAATATAATATAAACACGACTTTTCTAACTTTTATTGATCTTCAAACGTTAAGTACCCCGTCTTGCCCCCCCTTCCCCTGCGTACGTAATATCACGGGGACGGCGCTACCGGAACGTCATTGAATTAATTGTCATTTGGTTGACATTGTGCCGCACGTAAAATCACGGTGATGGCGTTCGTGGATCATCTACACTAGTGACGTTACTAGATAAATAATTTATTTATATTTCTTTAATACTTTCTTAGGTTTACGCGAATGTTTGACATTATAAATGAAACTATATTTTCGGATTTTGTCGCGGATTTATTATGATTTTTGGTTCCCGACGTTTCGAATGCTTTACAGCAATCATGGTCTCTCCCGTGACCATGATTGCTGTAAAGCATTCGAAACGTCGGGAACCAAAAATCATAATAAATCCGCGACAAAATCCGAAAATATAGTTTCATTTATATTTCTTTGTTGATTATAACAAAATATTTTAATTAAGCTTATTGGTTTTGAATAAATTAACTGTAAAAAAATATAAAAAATGCATTAAACGCTTAGTTAATCATTCAATTTTGTAAATTTAGGATTTCTATTAACTTAGCATCAACATAAACTTCCTAAGCGGTACAACACTACTCTACGTAAAATCACGGCTTTGGCGTTACAGGTAGGATGTTGTATGTATCGTTCACTGAAAATTTTCAATTATTTCCTATAATGAGTTAAAAATTCGTATTAAGTACTATCAAAAGTAAAGTTGTAACAGCTACATATTCATAATTAATAAGCAAAGTCAGTTATATTTTAAAGTTTTTTAAGTAGAGCTGCATTTCGTAATATTACGTGCGTGGCGCGTGGTGTATGATATGTCGGACCCGTAATATCACGGCGACGGCGGTTAAAGGATTAATTGAGATACACGTGTAAATTTGTAAGCAAAAGCTAGTCTGTAATACGTTTCAACCTATACTAACCAGACTCAATAGTTCGTATCGTATCATTAACTATGATATATAGAATGCGGCAACCGTATTGTAATTTACTCGTAACTAAATTTCGATCATGGCTGATAGGTTTGAGGTTAGCAGATGTAGAAGGTTTTGTAGTTAATACAATTGGTAGTAAAAATGTTTTTTCAAAGCCTTATATTTCATAATTCACGACTGCCATCTGAAACGTAAAAAATAACAACTTGAAAATATTTATAAATATTTTCTTAAGATACCTACACAATTAGCGTTTCAAAAGTGTCCAAAAGAAGTGCAACATAAGAAATGAAATTGATCTTTTATCAATATTTTTTGTTCATTACGTTTCGGATGACAAAATAAAACACGCGTGTAAAAAACTACTTTATGTAGTGTACGTAAGTTTGAATTTTTGTTTAGATAGTTAGGAATGATTTTTAATATTTTTTCTCTATGCTACGAGGCAAGTATTATGGCAACCAGATACTTGATACACTACACATAATATATGTCTTAAAATACAAATTATAAATATAAACACCCACGATTGCCCTCTATTATGCCCTCAGCGGTACTCGAACCCGCCACTACTACTGGCACAGCAAGCAGAGTCACTAAGAAAAACTGGATCAACCGTGTCGTTATTGCGGAAAATAAATCATAAATCTAATACATACGAATGAAGAGACTATTAATAGTATAGATAGTGTCATATGAAGGAACAAGTGCGGAGCGGAATTTAATTATCTGATAAGCTGTTACCAATTACATCGCACAGGTGTCCTAATTTTGGTTTATTGTATCGAAACATTACTATTATTGTTTGATTTAACAATATTTTCCTTATTATTGTTATTCTATATTCTATTACATAGTATTCATAACTGATAAGAAAAATGATTAACATATTAACTGGTATCCGTAACACAAGCCCCGTAGCTTACTACGGAACTAGATAACATAAATTTAAAGTATTTTATAGCTTTTGCAATAAAGTATGTTTGATAAGAAGCAATTTCCGCCTTTTTTGAATACTTTCGTCGTTTCAGAGACGGATTTCAAACGGATAAGACGAACAGTCAGACAATTAGTGAAAATACCATAAATTATTCCAAAATCCATATATCTTTAGTAAAAAGCTGTTTTCACAAAACAAACAGACATTTAAATTTTGTTTATCTATATATAATGCTTATAACTCTTCAAAGAAAGTCAATTTTGTGAGTCTTTCACATATCATCCTAGATGGGAAGGAAAAAAATCATTTTATAGATCACGAGGCAAAAGCCTTTTTTATTCGAGTGCAATGCAGAGGACTGCGAATTTCATTAAAAATGCTAATAAACTAGACACGTAAATAAGTCCGACTACATACGGTTTGGCGAAATGAAAATTCTTCACTATTTTAAAAGGGATCTATGATGTAACACAGGGTCTAAGATATCACTTTTTTGACTTAACCTTAATTGTGAGGACATATGTGATGCTCAATTAGTATATAGCCCTTTTTTCCTACTTCTCTTCAATATGAAAGAGATCAGTTCATAGTCAACCATACGCGCTAAGTATTGATAGATTTCAAAATAATATTGTGCTATTAGTGTTGAAAAGTAATGTTTTATGGCTGAAACAAACAGACGTACGACAAAAATATAATAGCTATTTTTTTAAAATCTAAATTCTAGATATAAAATAATTATTTTTAAGAATTTACTTATGTACAGGTTTCTCTTGTTTTTTGTAATATGTAGGTATATTGAACCATAAATAATGCAAGTATGTATGTAGAAAGCCTTAAAATAAACATTAAAGCCACGTAGCCAGAATTCGCCAGTCAACGTTTTATCACCGTACTTCGAAATTATTAATTTATTGTGCACCGTAAAATAAAGCGGACGATACACGGTTAGCATATAAATTGGAAGTTTCGGGCTTACTTTAAATTGATTATCCACCGATTCATCTTATTTATTAATATTATGTGTGAATCTATACAGATTATATTTTGTAACATTATCATAACAGTTTTTAATATGCTTGATGCTTATGTAAAATTTATATACGTTATAAGATAAACACAATTTTTAGCATTTTTGTCTCTTTGTTTGTTGATAATAATGGCTGATTTAATGAGATTTTCCGTACACTAAAAATAACTTTATAAGGTTCTTTGGTGAAATTTTGATTTTTTTTTTAAGTTATGGGTAGGCACTGTCTGTAACAAGTATAAAAACTTCTGAGATATCAAATACCTTAGTCTCTCCCGTGACCATGACTGTTGTAAAGCATTTGAAACGTCGGGAACCAAAAATCTAAAAAAAAATCCGCGACAAAATACGAAAACATAGTTTCATTTATAACTTTCTGTAAATGTGAAAGTTGGAGGTTTACTAAAAATATAAGATTTTATATTTCTTAAAAAAATAATCATGAAAATTATTGGTTTAGCGTTTGGCAAATAGATAATATTGGAATTCAGTGATAACTCAAATCGTTCGATCATCATAAAATAATATTCTTGTTTTCGTTTCTCGTTTTTCAATTTAACTGCTTATAGATTCAGAATTTACGACTTTCAGAGTTACGATTTACTGATTAATAAAAAATTTAATGTTTTATCGAAAAGGCAGATTCAATAAAACGAAAGGTGTATTAGGCTCATGTAAAATAGCATTGGCACTATGCAAGCTTAATGGCTGTAAAAACCGAGGTCCTTAGTTCAAGTCCGTGGCAGGCAAATATTGGTCGAAATTAAAAATTATACTGGTATATGAAAGTTTACAAAAAAGTTAAATCTTCTTAAAATTCATATTAAAAAAATATTATGTCACTGTTGTAAATTATTTTTGTTATATAAATAATTCAAATGCATAATGTTGCACACAGGTAGCACAACATTTTGGCAATTTTTATAAATAAAATTAGTCTATATTTTACTCTATGTATCTACCATCCAGCTGTTACAGCCTAAACAATTATATAGACATTAATCGGATTTTGTTCGGAAAAGTTATAATTCAAGTTTCTAGAAAATCATATTAATACTAATATGCATTGATTAAATAATCTGATCACAAAGTAAAATGGTAGTATATTGAATATTCCGAACGCGAAATAGACTTTCCAATGACGAGTGAAACATTTGCATACGATTGAATCTCCTCGCACAAATTTAATAATAAAATAATTAATGTTTTACAATTCACGACACGTACGATTACGATACGACTATTTTCTTTTAATATTTTATGTACCAACAAAACACTCATCAGTTGAATTATTGGGTTTGTAGCTTTTACGCGTGACGTAATTTTCCATCAATATCTTTTAACTCTATAAAGAAGAGACGGTGGAGATTTAGAATTAACCAAATATAAATAATCGTTTAATTCTAAACGTAAAAAATTGACAAAATTTTACGTCATTGGTCTGCTTATATTAATCTTCAGAACTTTTTTATAAGACATTAATTAAGTAAATAATTGCTTCTTTTCATTCTTTTAAAGCAAAAATAAGATTAAAAAGAAAGAGAAAAAAAACGGACGACCTCTTATATCAGAAAGTAATATTCGGAATATCTTAAGGGAATAAAAGTTTTATGAAAGGTGATGAGAGCCACTACTACACTAGCTCTATTAGAAGATTTAGTTTGTGTTTAGTTGAAATCCAACATACTCGTAGACGTATTGAAATTTTGAAGAAAAACTAATAATATTAGAATGTAATTTACCTTTGTTTGCATACATCTAACTTGTTTAAATTATATTTTTATTTATGCCATTTACAGCTACTCAAAAAAAAACAAGATCGAACAGAGAAAAAAAGTACGGAATTGTTTGGTTGTTGCTTATCGTAAAACAAAATGATAATATCGTGTCGTCTGTTATAAATCTGCCAAATACTTACTATATTGTATTAAAATATCAATTTTGTGCCAGTAATTATTTTAATAGGCAGAGCTGTTTATAATATTTCATTGGCATTTATTAACTTAGTAATCCATAATCCCTATTTAATAACAAGGCTAACGCAAATATTTATTTTGGGTTCATATTAAAATCTGTGGACCTTTCGATATGATGGTAACGTATTATAATTTATTTGTTTGTTACTAGTAGCACGGATGCTACGCTTTTTTATTTAAAATTCATTACTTTATGAAATTAATACAAAAAAATAATGCTACTCACAATAGGGTTTTCTCAAAAATTAGATATTTATTTTTGGCATTTTTTTTATTCTTTTACCAATTTTAAACAAAATGTGAAGGAACATTTGTGTACTAAAGGATATTATTCGATTAACAATTTTTTAGAAGATAGTACCTACGCCTTGGGAATGATGTGATCGCCGCCAGGCTATTTCAACATATAGAATTATTATTAGGTAATTTTAAAAGAAAACAGACTAAGACAAAAATAATGCTTGTTCCGCTGAGTTTATTTCGACAGTCACTATATAAGTAGACGTCATTCCTCTTTAGAATTAAGCTTTTGAACGCGAACAATTAGGTTAAAACCGGCAATCAGCGCATGCATCGAGGCAATATCGTGATGCATACTAAAAGTAGCTAATATGTGTTCAATTGCGCGGTAATCTCTAGCAGTCTATGTGCATATGAAATAAAAGATCATATGTATCAGTAGTTTTATTTTAAGAAATTGTAACAATTTATATGCTGGATAAAATATTTTGATTTGATAACAACAGCGCTATCTAGTTCCGTGGTAAGCTACAAGACTTGTGTTACGGAAACCAGATAGTTGATTGATTTAAATACAAACTTATAAATATAAACATCCATAACTGGAGTACAAACATTCGTGCTCAACAAATGAAGCGGGACTCCCAGTGGGACTCGAACCCGCGACCGCTGGTGCAGAAAGCAGGGTCACTACCAACGAACGTGTAGTCGAAAAGTACTAATAATAATAACTTTATCATTTTTTAATTAGGATTGGGCATACTAGGCACTTGTGACTTATCCAAGGCCTTTGTTAATGGACATTGATAAGAAAGCTGCACTATTATGGCGTTAAATAAGATACTCAACCTTCTGTAATCGTATTTAATAATATAATAAACACTGCTTATATAAACAATAAGAGATAGATAGAGCCTCATTAGATATGGGGATTCCACAAAGATCTACTTTTGGCCCCTTTCTTTTTCTATTAGATATTCTAAGAAAGTTAGACCTTCTCAGATCTAAGGATTTTTTTCCAAACTAGTGTCAGACTTGACAATCAGTAAAGAACTGACGGTGAATAAAATGTTTTCAACTAATAATATTATTTTTTGTTCACAGAGTGGTGGGGAGCTCGCACCTTCTGCTGTGATACAGACGAGTGTAATAGCGCTTTCACACGAAGTCCCGCAATCGCTCTTATCACACTAGCGATTTTTCTCGTCTTTGCGCGCTGACCGCATATATAGTTACAGTTTAAGTTATTTTTGCATCACAATTTTACTTAATTTGTTCTAAGCTAAAGCACTATTTGTTCATAGAATTAATAATTGTTAATAGTTTCCTAGACGTGTTTTGCCTTAAAATGCTTTTCGAATCCGCACATTAGGTATGTTTCAGAATACAATAATATTATATTTTGTAAGAAAACTTCTTTAGATATAGTTAAGGAGTAAGTATTATAATATTGGAGAAATGAGCGAACTTTTACTTCAAAACAAAGTTACACACATTGATTTCGTAAATTTTGTCATTTTGGTTCTAAACATTGAAAATTAAGATGTTTTTAAAAATACTCTGTACTTAGATAGCTAAATAGGTTAGCAAATTTATGTAGTTTCTTCTCCAAGTAGGAAAATAGTTTAAAGATTGTCATTTAGTTCTTCACCGCTTTAACGCTCGAAATAAACTTAGAATGTCGCTGTTCTGATAATATACTAAAAAATTTAATGATTTATTTAATTTTATTAAGGACCCAATGTTTTATTTGAAAATGTAAAAAAAAATAAAAAAATCCCTATTATATATTATAACAATTATGTGTACCTGATTATAGTCAGTAGGTTCGATGCCTGCTCGAAGTAAACATTTACTGGCTTTATAAATCTTATGTCATTTCTTATAAGAGAAACTTGATTAAAATTATATGAAAACATGCCATGTTTTTACATTTACATACTAATGACGTAACATGAGTTCTGAGCCTTTAAGTTTTCATGATCACTAACAAAATTTATTTCTTTATTTATTTATTATCAGTTGGGAAACAAATACATTACTATTCACATTAGCCAATAAAGTTTCCACTCATAAGTAATAATGGTGTGAATAAAAATTCATTCAATTACTAACCCCATGTATTACATGGTCACAGGAAAACCCATGCCTAAATATCACTAGATAAATTGCAAGAACATAAGGTATCTCATTTTAATCGGACATTCGATGCAATTAATAATATTAAATCAATTCGTACGTTCATAATGATTGACTCTGAGAGCTATTGTTCTATATTCGCGAACAACAATGATGAGGAAGCAATTTTCGAGAACTCTTTAATAGAGTGCCATTTTATAATAAGAAATAAAGGTATTGTGAAAGTTTTATCCTAGACTAGCTTATATCCTGGATTTGCTTGTGATATAAAAATATAATTTACATATAACTATTAAAAGAAAATTATAGTAGTATCAATATAAGGTGGCATCTTTGGAATTATCCCAGATATCGATAAATTATAAAAAATAAAAAAGATACATTCTTCTAATATTAGAATCGATTTAAAATCGGGTGACAATATAATAATTTGATTTTATATACCCTAATATTTCACTATTAATGATCTAGGAAGTAGATAAATTAATTCGTTTTGACTAGTTCCTTACATATGCAACTTATCATAAGCCACAGTTTTCAATTTTTTCGAACTATAATTACAACTTTAGTAAGCTCTACTAAGTCTAAGTTATCATCAGTACCTCGTATACTGATTTTGATTCTATAAAAGTTAAACGAGAAAGTCAATTAAGTTGTTAATCTGAGTTTGAAGGAATTCGAATTAGATTTTAAACTCTGAAAAATTTCAAGCCGCGCTTTGCTGTTTGTGAGCTATTTTATCTTTCAATTCAATTCGTTTTTGATTCGTGTTAGTTATAAAATAATTGTAAATGAGAAAATTGCTATATAACAAGTATTTATATTGATACTATTTAATTTGGATTATCAATCAAATATTCCTTCTTTTATTTAAATACGTCTTATACTTATTTATTCTTAAAAACAGTTAGTGTAAAAATAAAGTTTTATCAAAATAAGCTTAGTAAGCTTTTAACTCTAAAAACAATTCGCTTTATATAATTTAAGTTATACATTAGAAGTGAATCGCTTTAACATTGAAATTATTGAAGTAATTGTATTCAAATATTATAGTAGAAATAATAGCACGAAAATGAATATTTTATTTCAAATATATTCATTGGTTTTTGATCTTTAACAAAACTAAGTATGAGATGGATAAATCACAGCCATTTATGCTATTATAATGGCTTGGTTATTTAAGAAACATCAATTTTGCTTCCGATTAAGAAATTATGTTGTTTAAACATTCAAATTTTATATATAATATAATATATAACATATAAATTTATAATTTAGCTATCTGTATTTTCTATAGTATATAAGTAGATTAGTTAATATAGATAATATTTTCAACGTAACATGTAATTTTAACACTAAGGCCCCGCACACACGACCGATTATAGTCGGTGCGACAGTCGAAAGCGAACAATTAGTGAGAACGAATGCTCATATAATTAGATTGCTACTGTTTGAAACGTTTTCGAAAATACAGTGCATGTATTTACATTATATAATACTAAAAAAAGGCATATAACATTGATATATTTTTAGCAGATTTTTTTTGATTGATTTTTTTTATCATAATAATATGATTAAATATATGTACTAAAAGTATAAAATCTGCAGAGTTTTCACAATTTTTTTAAATAAAAAGAAAGATTTTATTCAATTATTCACATGTGCTATTTGTAACTTGGATAGTTATAAAGATTCATAGAATTTCCGTTGGGGTTCTACTAACTTCGCCAATGTGGCTTAGTAAAGATATAATTTTTTTTATTATCTTTCGTATTTGTAAAGAATAAAATATTTTATTATCTTTTACGGTAATACACTTAGACGATATACGATAGACGATTATTGACGAATTGAGGAAAAAGATATGGCAACTATTCGTTTGATATTAAATACGAGTAGGTTTTCGATTAAAATCGGTCGTCTGTACGCGGCCTAAACAAACGCTTTATAGATATACCACTTATGTACATCAAGAAACTGAATTATTCTAAATTATCATTAACTAGATATTCTAGGTGATAAGTTATTTTAAGTCACTAAATATAATGACATTTTTAAATCGGCACTGTGTTATTACGATGAGCGCTTATATACGTAGTGTGTAAAGTTATACTTTGTTGAACTTCCTGTTAAATGTATGTTGGTTACACCGTTACAATTTTTATTTAATTTTTTAACATTTATTTCCGATTTATTGTAATACTAGCATTTCCCGCGGCTTTGCACGCGTTCTAAAGACCGGAAACGAATTTTTTTCTGAATCGCACGGTCTGATACCTCGCGTAACTTACGCCCGCCTTTCCCGTTTCTGCAACATTTTTCATGGATGCTTCGCTCCTATTAGTGGTAGATATAATATAGCCTATGACTTCCTCGATAAACGGGCTATCCAACACAAAATGATTTTTTCAAATCGATCTAGTAGCTCCTGAGATTAGCGCCAAAACAAACAAACTCTTCAGCTTTATAATATTAGTATAGACTAGGGACTCACACTCATTCCGCTCGTTGTTAAACAAACAGCATATATTTTTCAGTACTAAGATATTTCCCGCAGTTAAAAGTATCCGTTGACTTTACAGTAGTTCTCTCGTAATGGGGTCACAGACGGATAAATAAAAATCCTAAAATCTATAGATTTAGCTCCCGTATCGATAATAATGACTACATCAATAACATTTTCAAAAACTCTGTATACAGATTCAACTACTATCTATAGATGTAAAAAATATATTATACATACAATATCTAGAAAATCTTGTAACACAAAAGTATAATAAAAGGATGATAACTTGTATAAAAAAAATCACACTTTAGTGCACAAGTAAAACCAAACTAAAGCCGCAATAACCACCACTGTGAGTGATATCGTGCGAAACATCCATTTTCATTATGCAAATGTTAAAGTGACGTGGGAATATTGTATAATTCGTTTCTGACCGGGTTTTGGTCATGCTGCTTTAGTGTACTGTGTAATGTATGCATTCAATGTATTGTGTTCAATTGCTATCCTGTCCTGGAGTTAGTCCTGGGTTCGAATCCCGAGTCGGGTCAAGTTTAATTATTGATTCTTTCTCGGAATTCTCCAGTGCCTCGGAGAGCACGTAAAGCCTTCTGTCCTGCGCCTTAACTCTCAATGGTCGTGTCGTGTCGTCAGACCAGAGTATGAAAATAACAGGAATAGAAAGTGCACTAGTGCCTGCGCGTACACGTGTAGACCATAATAAAAGGTAAGCCTAAATAAGATTCGCTACCTTAGCCTAAATCGGTCGGAAAACATTATATACAGTATAGTATGAAGAGAACAAGAATGTGCACTAATACAAGTGCAATTTCAATATTCTCACTAATGGGAGTGAAGTGATCAAATGCGTAAAGCTTAACATATTTTTTTTACTAACATATTATGTACCCAATTGTTTTATTACAATGTAATGGTGTAACCTAGATATATACTTTTGGCTTGGAATTGTTTGGAGCTTTACGTTACTTTAGTTACATTTCTTATTTAATATCAGAAAAAAAAGTGTCACATTCTAAAACCATTTTACAAATTCTATTAATGTCACAATGCCTTAAAACTATATTTGACATATACTTCATATAGTTCATTTCAACGAATAGTACCTATGGCGTTATGTTGGCAGCGCCGTTTTCTTATTTTTCCACATTACCTATAATAACCTACATTAAAGAAAGGGTGTTTTTAAGTATGTTTTCTGTTAGATTCTAATATATTTACAAATTATTCGATTATTGTATTCTAATGTTTACGCGAATTTCACTTATTATACTGAAACAACTTTTACAATGACTTTGACAGACAGGGGAGCCAACATAACGCCATAGGTAATATGCGTTGCAACGAACTATAACATAATTGCTGTGACAATATTTGAAGGAACATTTAAAATTGCATATTGAAAATTTAGGTAAAAATTTAAAATGTACTGCTCTATTTAAGTAAAAGCTTTATTAGTGTTAAATGTGTTTTGTAATACATTGCCTTGTTTTCGATTTCATTCCTAGTTGAATAAAGACCAATTTATCGATCATATAGAGTTATTTTTATCTAATTTTCCATCGTTTTCACCATCGCTCAGTTCGAGTTCATCCCTGCGCACTTTGTAAAAGACTATATTAATTTCTACACTTCTTGGAGTTAAGATAATTTCCCATAGTAAAAAGTATGCTATATATTGCCCCGGATAATTAGCTATCACTATACCAAATTTGGTAAAAGACAGTGGTAGCCCAGCGGTAACGCGTCGCTTGGATAACCGAGTGATGCGGCTTCGAATCCGGGTCTCGCACCTCTGATATTTTTGATATTCAGAAGACCAATACGATTTTTAACTTAATATGCCTCAAAAAAACTAAATTGAATCAAAAATATATTAAAATGTATACCTATTTAAAAGGTATTTAAAAGAAGGGCGATAACTTAAAAAGGCCTATCTTGCGACCGATATCCGAGCTTACTTTGACTTGAAAACGAGCTTTTTTAACATAGCTTACAAGGAAAACGGTAAGTGCAATAAAATATTTAACTTCAAGGTCTTTTTAAAAGATAAGTAGCTATAAATTTTAATTTTCAGCTTCACTTTATCTATCTTTGGCACTCGAGAGGAAGATATATGAGATACTTTAACTCTGACTTCGGTTTTGCAAGAAAATTGAACTCTTATACAAATAAAGTTATTTTTGTGTTAATATTAAAATATGAAAGTGTTTTTAAGTCATCAGGTTAGTTATTAGTTCAAATATATCAACAACATAATAATTTTTTTTTTTTTTTGATAGTAGTGTGTCAGAATATATTTGCCGTTGTAATTTATCCAGTTAAAGACCCTTTAACCCAAAAGTTTATATAAACGTACTCAGCCCGTCTAACCGATCCACTTCACATGTCTTACAAAAACTGCTAAATTCTCTCAGACATGCAGGTTTCTTTACGATGTTTTCCTTCATCGTAAGACAAGTGATAATCATGTTGGAAATGGTTCGTTCATGAAAATATCAGCGGTGCTAGACCCGGATTCGAACCTATTTCACTTGGTTTCCCAAATGAACCTGTTACCACTGGACTACCACTACCTAATATAAATATAGAATTTTAAGAATCTTTAGCGTAACTTAATATGACCTTAAGCATCAAACATAAAATTTCAAACTTATATTTTAAAAATGCATACATTAGATAAAGTTTGCATATTAAATAAAAGTAGACAGCGAAAGAGACGTTTCTGCATCATGGGATTTGGCACTTCGCCCACGACACGTTGCTTTTCTTGAAATATATGAAAGTTTGTATATATGTATATACACATATATTTTTTAGTCTCTTTTGCTGAAACGTTTGGTTGGATTTTTAAATAAAATACGTCTAACAGACTGATTATGATTTGAAGTATTGTGATTTCGGTGCTTATTTGGCTAAGTGATTTGCCAAATTAAAAGGCAATAAGACTTTTAAATGTGATTTGTTTTGGTACTAAGCCCATTATGATAAAACTGAAAAAATGTGTTATTTGTGTGTATATACACTATACAGTCTTAGAAACAAATGTTGTCCTTTTAAATAGAGGGATAAAAGTATACTCTATAGTATACTAGCTGACAGAATACAAATTACTGATTATTGATTTCTGACAAAATTTATAAGTATCAAATTTCCAATCATACTTAACCATATACTAAATTACGTTTAGTTGTCATTTGCGTTTTGCTATTCCATGTCAGATGCCTTTTTGTTATACCACGTTTTACAGTGACTTGTATTCTCTTTGACGTTTTATGTCACGTCACACGGGAAATCGGTCGAACGGGATAAAAAGTATGCTATGTCCGTCTTCTGGTTCTAAGCTACCTCCCCACCAATTTTCAGCCAAATCGGTTCAAACATTCTTGAGTTATAAATAGTGTAAATAACACGACTTTCTTTTATATATATAGATTAATACATTGAAAAATCTGTTGATGGCTCTTAAAAAATGAGTTTGTAAAATATGCAAAACTGGCAGAAAAACTTTTACAACTCAACTGAGCTTAAACGGCGAATTATTTCTACATTGCAGCTAAGCTTTACAAAGCGAGCACCGACGATTGTATAATGTGGCTCTTAAGTGATTTAAGCGGGATGAAACTGTTTTACGTTTTATTTATTTGTTTACATCGTTATATGAATACTTTTTAATTTATCCCTCAATTTATAAATAATAATACATGCTGTAATTACATATAAAAAGAAATACAATTATACTTATAATTTATTATGTAAATTATTAAATTCATAAAAGTTATTGTAATTTCTGTTAGTAATTCAAATAAATAAATAAATATTAAGCCGTCAGTGCTGACTTGCCCTCTATTGCTTTTAGTTTTGTGACTAGCTATACGTATATCCTCTTTCATTTTCTTTTTATTTTGGAATTTATGGTTATAAATGCTGATTTGTGTGTGAACAATATTTATACTGAAAAATAAAATTAAGTCGTTTATTTGTAATGTAAAAATAACAGCTATTTACTAAATGCACATTAATTATTACTTATAATAAAACCATAATGTTAAACATACATAATATGTCTGTCTGTTTGTTCTTCTTAATCCCCAAAACAGCTGCACAGATTTTGACAGGAGTTTCATTGACAGATAGCTAATGTTATAAAATATTCCTTGCATTTAAGGTTATTTTGATTGTAGAAATAGAATTAGGGTTCCCCTCAAAAAACTCAAAACTTTACAATGATATTATATCATTTATTTAAAGCTAAAAATTAACTCTTGTATAAGTAACACGACTATTCAGAACCCGTTCAACGTTTTATCTCTTTACAAAAGAAGAAAAGTCCCAAGATTTTTCAACTGACCTCAGACGGCATATTATCGGCACTTCACCAGAAAGCCCTTTTGAAAAGAATTGCCTAGATTATATAACGAATTGTTGGCATTCAGGAAGTGAAATGTTTTTATTTCTTAAAATATTTCATATTTTTATTTATAACTGGTGCTTTCTTAAACTTCTATGTATGCGAAGATTTTTTGTTAGATGATGATCATTCTTTATGTACGAAACTAGTAAACCGGGTCCGCTTCGCTAGGTAAGTAAATATAAATTAAACGGTTTTTATAATTTTTTAAAGAAATAAAAGCTTTGGTTACTCCTTATAACATTGGCTATCTGTGAGTGTAAGTCCCATCTAAATCGGTCCAGCCGTTTCAGAGATTAGTCGGAACAAAGAGACACACAAAAATTTTAAAAATTGATTTTGTGATGTAAGTACCGTATATACTTTCATATGCATTTAGTGAAAAGCAGTTAATTTGTAATTAAAAACAGACAATTCAATTTTATATGTAGCTACTGATATGATGGATTCAGTTGTCGAATTACATAAACGATTTTGGATAACAAAGCTGCCTCTAATTCACGTCAGTCTTAACAGCTATAAGCTTGTTTCGCTTTCCGTCGAATATCCTTCTTTAGATTAAATGCAGAAACTGTTTATATAGCAAAACATGTTTTTTAATAGTAAAAAATAGTCAGTTAGTAAGTGTTAGATAATATATTGTTCAATTAAAACAAGATAAATGATGACTCATTTATCTTATATTAACTGAGAGTTAGTTTAACTAGTTATCCACTCTTGTACAATTTAAAAAAAAAACTTTTGTAAGTATAATAATTTTTTTTTTTATAAATCAAACTATCTTATCGGATTTTGTCACGGATATGATATGACCGAGAGACTCTTCCGTGACCATGATTGCTGTAAAGCATTCGAAACGTCGGGAACCAAAAATCATAATAAATCCGCGACAAAATCCGAAAAGATAGTTTCATTTATAATGTCAAACATTCGCGTAAATCTAAGAAAGTATTATTATTATTTTTGTTCAATTTAAAAGTTATGTCAAATATAAATGTTTTAAAATATTATTAAGTCAAGCAGAGATGCTTATTAAAGTTATACATAAGTATTAACAAGTTACAGATAAGATTTGCTTTGTACCCTATAAGTAGGGTTGCCAACTCTTTGTCGGTCAAAAATAGTAGTTCTACAATTATTACCCATAGAAGATAACGAAAAAAAAATAGTAGGTTCCAAATTTCCAAAAAAAACTTTATTTCTTGAAAGAATATTTTTTGCTACTTTTAGCCTTTATTAATAAATTTTTATTTTTAAGAAATGCCTCATAGCTATTATTGCAATTTAAATTTATATTACAAAATACCATTAGCTCAGCTTTAATTAAAATATCCTTATTTTGAGTTTGATGCCTTTGAAATATAGTAGGTCCACCTGCTATATACTTTTTTCAGAAATATAGTAGTCGGGCCTCTAATACAGTAGGTATTATATTATATAGTAGGATTGGCAACTCTACCTATAAGGGTAACATGATCTTTAATTATCAAACTTTTTACTTTTAAACCCTAAATATGCTATCTTTTATAGAAGTGTTATCTATTTCAAACTACTAATATTGCAAGAACAAAAGTATTCGAAGAAGAAGGAAGAAAAGCACTCCACCGACATTAGAATTAGTACGCTTTGTCGTCACTTGAAGTGGGTTCACAAAACGAACTGATTCTTTAGTCGGTGGATGCTTCTATCAACTTTGAAGTCCAAAGAAGATCTCAAGTTTAATATTACAGTTTTTAGTTTTAAGTTAGTTAGTTTTTAGTTTTAAATTAATTTAGTTTAATATAATAAATTTTATGATAAATGTAAAATAAGTGTATTTACTTATGCGTTCACATATATTTAAAAGTAGCTTGGATACATCCCTAGGTAAGTTTTTTTTGAGGGAACATTAAATCTCTTGCAACAAGAAAGGAAGCCTATGTCATTCCATATATTATTAGCTAAGTGCATTTTTTTCCAAGCATTTTAGGTGACTTCTTCCTTAACACACCTGTATTTTTGGACGCCATTTTTACTGTATATCTTCGCAACGTCAGAAAACATAAATAAAAAATCCGAATATGTTAATGTAAACGTGTTTTTGTTTATCTTAATTTATTACAACGAAGTAATGAATTGACCTAAGCTTTCTTATAGAGTTATGGGCTGGAGAAAAATAAGTTAATAAACCACTGTGTCGAGCTTTTTCTTTATTTAAGTACTAGCGACTCGCCCTCGCTTCGCTCAGGCTCTTCCCTAGATTTAGTAAAGGCAAAGCCGCGGAATCTGCTAGTTATGCATATAAACTTTCCTCTTGAATCACTCTATCTATTAAAAAAACCGCATCAAAATCCGTTGCGAAGTTTTAAAGATTTAAGCGTACAAAGGGATATAGGGACAGAGAAAGCGACTTTGTTTTATACTATGTAGTGATTGCAAAAATTTACGTAGTTTTGCGCGTAAGTTGTAGGTAATTATTAGTACTGTAATTTAATGATAATGTATCACAATTACTTTTGAAATCACCAAATGTTTATCACAAATGCTATATCTTCTTACATAATATAATAAAACTGTAGAAAAGTCGTTTTTGTACATCAAACAAAATTACAAAAAAAATAGCCAGGGTGTTAAAGGATAACCAATAGAATCCATTTCCAGAATTTTTAGAATTTTTGTCTGTTTGTCTGTTTGTCGGTTTGTCTGTTTATTTATCCGGGCATCACGTAAAATGTACGAAAGCAATGTAGATAACTTTTATACACAACGATTGAACGTAACTTGAAGTAACATTTAGTTTTTGTTTCATTGCAATCGGTTCAGTCTATCAAAAGATATTTGAGTTTAAAGTGAAGAAGTAGAGAAATTCCAGAAGTAAAATTAGGGTTATGTGCATTTGGTCTCACAACTTTTTTTTTTTATGGTAAAAAGGGGGCAAACGGGCAGGAGGCTCACCTGATGGGAAGTGATCACCTCCGCCCATGGACATCTGCAAGCCTGGCATGCAGATGCGTTGCCGGCCTTTCAGGAAAGAGAGGGATGGAGGAGGGAGGGAGGAGGGAGGGAGGGGGGTACGAAGGCGGAGGATGAAGGGAAGAGGGAGGGCGAGGGAGGGGGGAGGAGAGTGGGCCTCCCGGACTCTCACTCACCGGACGAAACGCGACAGCATAGCTGCCACTTCACGCCGGTCTTCTGTGAGAGAGTGGTACTAATGAACTATACGGGGCGTGCCGGCCCATTCGGTTGCTACCCGAAGGTAACGCCTCTTCAGGGATAGCAGCCACATTATTGCCTGGAGGAAAAATGGCACACACAACATTTAAAATTCCTATCGACTTAGACCGTACGGAAAGCCCGGTTTGCAACATATCGCGAAATAGCGATAAAGCAAGGGTTTTACGCGATTGTTTTTTTTTTTTTTTTTTTTTTATAGGACAAAGGGGGCAAACGGGCAGGAGGCTCACCTGATGGAAAGTGATCACCACCGCCCATGGACATCTGCAACACCGCAGGGCTTGCAGATGCGTTGCCGGCCTTTCAGGAAGGAATACGCTCTCTTCTTGAAGGTCGCCAGGTCGTAACGGTTTGGAAAGACCGCCGGCGGCAGCTGGTTCCACAGAGTGGTTGTGCGTGGCAGAAAATGTCTTAAAAATCGCACTGTTGTGGAACGCTGGACATCGAGGTGGTGTGGATGGAATTTGTGGTTTTGACGCGATGTCCGATGGTGAAATTCTGCGGCCGGGATCAGTCCAAACAATTCCTCGGAACACTCCCCGTGGTAAATGCGGTAGAAGATGCAGAGTGATCCAACATCTCTACGCAGAGCTAAAGGATCAAGCCGATCGGAGAGAGCTTGATCGTCGACAACTCGAGCCGCCCTACGTTGAATGCGGTCAAATGGAAGTAGCTGGTACTGGGGAGCTCCCGCCCAGAGATGAGAACAGTACTCCATGTGGGGCCGAATTTGCGCCTTATAAAGATTAAGACGCTGACCCGACGTGAAGTACTGTCTCGCCTTACTGAGCACACCAAGCTTCTTTGAGGCCAATTTGGCCTTGTCTTCCAATTGACCACGGAACTGGACATTACTCGAAATGTCGACGCCAAGTATTCCGATACTGGCTGTGGCAAGCAGGGGAGTGTCCTCAAATAGAGGAGTGACGACAAATGGCGACTTTTTAGCGGTGAACGCGCAAACTTGTGTCTTTTTGGGGTTAAATTGGACTAAGTTTAGTCGACCCCAATCCGAGACTTTGGTTAATGATGATTCGATTTCAGACACAAGTTTGTTCCGACACTCGTCGACGTATTCCCGAGAAATATTAGCGTGGCCAGTGTACAGGGCGTCCACAGTGCTGTCGTCTGCATAGCAATGAATGTTGCTGATTTCCAACATGTCATTGATATGCAGAAGGAACAGAGTAGGAGACAGTACACAGCCTTGTGGAACACCAGCATTGACGTATTTAGGATCAGAGCAAGCACCGTCAACAACGACCTTGATGCTCCGATCTGCCAAAAAGCTGGTGATCCAGTTGCATAATTTCTCGGGGAGCCCATAGGAAGGTAGCTTCAAAAGAAGCGCTTTGTGCCATACCCGATCAAAGGCCTTCGCTATGTCCAGACTGGCTGCAAGCGCCTCCCCCTTGGTCTCAACTGCTTCTGCCCATCTATGTGTCAGGTAAACTAGAAGATCACCGGCTGAACGACCTTGACGAAAGCCGTACTGACGGTCGCTGATCAGCCGGTGCTCCTCCAGGTACCGCAGGAGCTGGCAGTTGATAAGGGACTCCATTATCTTGGAGAACAAGGAGGTAATGGCTATGGGCCTGTAATTGGACGGATTCGAGCGGTTACCCTTTTTTGGGATCGGGTGCACTAAAGCGGCCTTCCAAGATTTCGGGACTACGCCTAATGAGTAGGAGTGCCGGAAAAGACGCGTTAAGACCGGTGCCAGCTCCGGAGCACATGTCTTCAACACGATCGGAGGGATGCCATCGGGCCCACTCGACTTATGAATGTCCAAGGAAAGAAGTGCTTTGCGAACTGCACTTTGCCGGAATTGAACTTCCGGCATCGTAGTATCGCACCGCGGGATTGTCGGTGGTGAGTTTCCTTGGTCATCCAGAGTCGAGTTGGACGCGAAGAGAGAGCCCAAAAGATCAGCTTTCTCCTTCGCGGCATGGGCCAGCGAGCCATCCTCCGTGTGCAGAGGTGGAAAAGAAGGCTGACAGAAATTCCCTAAAATAGCCTTGGCGAGAGACCAGAACGCACGTGTTCCTGAAGGGAGACGTCCCAATCTCTCGCCAATTCTAGCAATGTGCTTCGACTTTGCATTAGCAATAGCACTTTTGAGGGACCTGGAGGCAAAGTTATACTCCTTTTTCAAAATGCTGGTGTTTGCATCACTAGACGACGACGCGATAGCCCAGGCTTGGTAGCATTCCAGCTTTCGGCGAGATACCGTCTTGCAGGAGCGACCAAACCAAGGCTGGGATTTGCCTCCGATGGGCACTGCAGAGAACGGAATAAATAGTTCCATACCCTGAAGTACCACATCGGTGACAGAGTCAGCAACGACGTCTGGATCATCCGGCGAGAAGCATATCTCCCTCCATGGGTAGGATGCAAAGAATGACCGCATCCCGTCCCAATCCGCTGACCTATAGTGCCATACTCGGCGGCAACCCGCAAAGCGAGGCCTTGTTGAGAGCGTAACCTGCACTGTACTCCGGACAAGGCAGTGGTCCGACGAACCAAGAGGAGGGTCGACGGAGATCAGGTAGCCGTCCGGGTGAGAGGTCAACAGAAGGTCCAACAGGGAAGGTGTATGATCCTCCACATCAGGGATTCGCGTTGGCGAGGTAACAAGTTGTGTCAGATCATATGCTAATGCGAAATCGTAAACAGATCTCCCCGCATGATCGGTGGTGCGTGATCTAAGCCATTCGGCGTGATGGGCGTTAAAGTCGCCGAGAATCACGATCTCTGCGGATGGAATCTGTTGCAGCACGGAATCTGTAGCCATTTGCATGTGCTCAACGAGTCGGTCAGTTTCGGCATTACCGCTATGAGACCTATACAGGCACGCGTAGATTCGCGGATGATCATCGCAGTCTACACGTAGCCAGAGGATGGATAGGTCCTGCCCTTCAAGGCTGTCGAGGCGGCGGGAGCAGATATCCTCTCTGACGTACACGCACACCCCAGCCCGTGGTACAAAGGAATGCTCCAGTTTATACCCCGGGTAAGAGAGGAAAGAGGTGTCGGCCGGAGAAGATATCTGCGTCTCAGTAAGGAATAGCAAGGCCGGCTTCGTCGTCTCAAGGTGGAAGTGGACGGCGTTCAGGTTAGAGTTCAGCCCCCTTATGTTGCAGAAATCCACGGCGAGCGTGAAAGGGGTAGCCTTATGCTGCCTGCTCCGTTTGCCCCGAACAGAAGACGAGAGCGCAAAATTGCCCCCCCCCAGAATTCGGAGGGCAGCCTGGGCATCCACGCTCAGGTTTTGTACGACCTGAGCATGGATGTCCAGAGAGGGATTCTCCACTGCGATGTGCGCTGGTGGTACCCTCCTGGGGTAGATAAACCGAATTTCGCACTATCATGGGGGGGGATGGGAAATGGGCCTCCGAGACACTCACTCACCGGACGAAACGCGACAGCAAAGCTGCCACTTCACGCCGGTCTCCTGTGAGACAGTGGTACTTTACGGGGCGTGCCGGCCCATTCGGCTGCTACCCGAAGGTAACCAGCATGGCACTACCACTGGTTTTGTTTGACTGATTGCACTGGTGGAATAATCTCTGTCACTAGATTATCCCACCAGCGGGCGGTGGGTTCGTCACGTCCTACGCCGAAGTAATTGTGTTTTAATTATTTGGGACGAGTGCACAATGGCAAACCGCAAAGCTGTAGAAGCAGTGAATAGAACTTTACAGGACATAAGGCAAAATGACCGGCCGATGGGAGGCATTACGGTGCTGTTCTGCGGTGATTTTCGGCAGACACTCCCGATAGTACCAAGAGGAACGAGAGCCGATGAAATAGCTGCCTGTCTCAAGAGTTCTGTTTTATGACGCAATATATCATCTACACACCTGAGTGTAAATACCTATGCGTGCACAGTTAGGAGGCTGCAAAAAGGCACAGGAGTTTTCCAATTTATTGTTACAAATAGGCGATGGTACCCCGTACAAGAAGATGGAAAAGTTATTTTTATTAATAATCTCTGTTCTTGCGTTACATCACAACAGGAGCTAATTTCTTCTGTGTACGGAGATTCCACAAACATGGGAAATCAAGCCGGTGCTTGGCTATGTCAGCGAGCTATTTTTACTCCCCGCAATGACCAAGCAGCGGCAATTAATTTAAAAATATTGAGTCATGTGTCCGGGAATAGTAGAGAATACACCTCTATAAATACAGTTATGGATGAAGATGACGCCACGTACTACCCGGTAGAATTTTTGGATTCCCTCAACACACCCGGACTTCCAGCCCACAAAATAGTTTTAAAAATCGGCGTACTAATAATTCTCCTCAGAAATTTATGTCCTCCCAAACTTTGTAACGGCACTCGGCTCAAAGTCACAAATCTGCAGCAAAACATAATGGAAGCTGAAATATTAACCGGTTGCGGCGCCGGTGATATTGTTTTTATTCCAAGAATACCTATAATTCCCAAAGTTGTTGCTCTTTCAAACGAGTGCAATTCCCAGTAAGTCTCTGTTATGCCATGACGATTAATAAAGCTCAGGGCCAGACATTATCCGGTGCGGGGGTGAACCTAAGTATTGGATGCTTTTCCCATGGTCAACTATACGTAGCTCTTTCCCGCGTAAACAACCCCAATAACCTTTTTGTGTACGCTCCAGATGGTTCCACAGCTAATGTTGTTTATAAAGAAGCACTAGCATAAATAAAAAAAATGATTTGTATCGGTATCCTCCAACAGCGCTTCGCACTAAAAAATACATTGTTAAGTTCCGACATCCACGCGAACGAAGTCGCGGGCACAGCTAGTTATATATATAGGATAAGAAAATAGTCGAAGTATATAGAACTATAGAAGAATATTGAATCTTAGATTTTTAAATAATATCTATACTTTGCCTATTAATATTATAAACACTCAAAGTTTGTTTGTTTAGTTGCTTGAACACGCTAATCTCAAGTACTACTAATCCGATACGAATAATTCTTCTTAGCATCAGACAGCCGATTTAAGGAAGCTATATGCATATAAAATATAATATAACCTATATATCTATTCCACACTGATCATATAAACGTACGAGTACTATCGACAAATCCAAACGAAGCAAGGTTGAGCCGCTAGTTCAAGATAGGTCCTATTTTATTTCCTTCATAGCGCACAAAATACTCATAACGTTTCAGAACCTTATTATTCTATTCTTACAAAAAGAAATACGAAACAGAAGGAAAGTAGAAGAATAAAGCAATCCTAAGCTTACTGTCTTAACAATATTTCAAGCAAAATTGCATTTACTATTAGAACAAGCAATATACTCTGTGAGCTTTATTTTAAATGGTAAGCCTCAGCTGAAATTGCTCTTTATAAAACCACAAAGAACTTCACTGCCTCTTAAAGTACTCGGTTAAGCAAATTCAAGTTTGACCAGAAAATACATACATTTAAGCTTTTATTTAAAGCTTGCTAACCAAAAGTTTTATTGAATATGCGATTTTAATTAAAAATTTGGTTATTAAACACTAAATGATGTAACTACACTTTTAATTAACGTTTAAACTAAATGAAAGTTTGGAAATAATAGTTCTATTATAGAAGGACTAACGTTATTTAAAAAAATCTTTTGGATAGGTACTTGGATTTGGGTCTCTTGATTATCAACAAATACTAAAATAAATACATATAGAAACAATTTCAAATTAAAAAAAATACTTAGGATATTTAAAATTAATAAAAAAATATACAATTTGAGACTATGGTTTCAGTCACAAAGGTAATGGAAGTATAAAGCTTCAATCTGTAAATGGAAATAGTCAAAATGAAAGCTCAACTTTAATTCGTGTCCAACGCTGCATAATTATGTAAGCTTTTGTCGGCTACAGCGTTGTCACACCGCGCATTTCCTATTTTTGAACTGAAATTTTAGTTTATGTGTTATTTTAAGAATATAAAATATTATGTACAATAAATAAATATGTTGGGAAATTATAAAAAACTTTAAATACATACATTATACAAAATTACATATGGCTATATAAATATTTGTGTTCATTTCACAAGTGAATTCTTCCAGCGAGAACCACGAACCAAAGACCACTGGCACATAAGTATTGTCATTACAAACTTTACCAAACGTGGGAATAGAGACTACTAATAGAACTAAATGAGTCCGTTTCCGGTAGTCAAACTGTAAACACGTGAAATTGTGACCTCCGCAAATATAATAAAATTAGTGTAGCAAAAGTGATTTTTAAGTGTTTTTTCGCCAAGTAACTGATAATACAACCGATTAGTGACATCATAAAAACACAATCACAGTGAAAGCATTCCGTTTCGTGAGAAAAAGTGCAAATTAAATTCTATGAACTTATCAAATTAAATTCACCAACGATAAAACGTTGACATTGACATTTGACAGTATATGACAAGTGACAATCTTTTGCCAACCCTACCTACAATAATCCAGTGCTACCAACATATAAACGTCAAAAGTGTCACTGTCAAAGTTGCCATAAATAAAATAAAATAAAAATAAGTAAAGTAAGAAAAAAAAAGAGAAAAATAAAATAGATATAATATTTTACATGGATAAAAATATGGAACTTTTATTTTCGAAACTTGAAGAAAAACTTAACCAACAAACTTTAATTATAACAATGTCAGTTACAAAAAACGTTATGGAAGCCTTGGAAGAGAAAATGAAAACTATTATAGAGGAAAATAACATGCTCAAAACCAAAGTAACTAGACTAGAGGAAAAAATTAAAAATATAGAAAATGAAAAGCGTAAGAACAACATTGTTTTCTTTGGTGTAGAAGAAATTGGAAAGACTGAATGTGAGCTTGTTGACTTCATAAAGGAAATAATAACAGATATGGGCTTACACATAGAAAGTCAAGAAATTAGCAATGTATACAGAATTGGGCGGAAAATCAATAACAAAAATCGACCGGTTGTTGTTTCCTTTACAACTATCTGGAAAAAACATCTAATATTAAAAAATAAGTCTAATCTCCCGCCTGGAATTTATATAAAAGAAGATTTCTCCAAAGAAATTTTAGAAAAACGTAAAAAACTACAACTACAAGTAGAGGAAGAGAGGCAGAAAGGCAACATAGCATATTTAAAATATGACAAGATAGTAATAAAAACACCTGTACACAAAGACAAAAATCGTGACAAGAGAAAGAGGGAAGAGTCAGATTCACCTAAGTCTTCTTCACAAAAGAAAACTAACTCACAAAAAAGATTAGCACCTGTAGTGACTAAAACAACAACAAAGGAAGTTCTTAAACCAGGCATACTCAACTATGTTGAACGTGGAGGATCTGGTGGAGCGTCACAATCAGAGCTGTCAAAAAACTACTAACTCACACCGCTAACCAGAAACAAAACAAAAGAAAGAAAAAACAAAAAACAAATAAAATCAAACAACCAATAGAACTAAATGATTTAAGATTGGTTGCTTAATTGGTGTTTTAGAAAATATTATAAAAATATATAGGAAAATTATAACACACAGCGCCATCTAGTTTCGTGGTAAGCTACGAGGCTTGTGTTACGGATACCAGATAGTTGAAACACTACACATATGTAGGTGTAAATACATTCATATTATTATAATTATATAGGTATATTATAGTACATAATATAATATCATACACACTATAGTCCCTAAGTGTGCCTGACAGCTAGTTAAAAGAAAAATTAGTAGTTCAAAAGGTCCATTCGTATGCAAAAAGCATTCAGCAGCAACCGCTAACAGAATTGGCTTATACTTGTTAAGCCTCCATAATATTACCATACGGTAGTCTTTCCCCCATAGCTAAGGGATAGGTTTACCATTAATAGAGAACAAACAAACACTTATATTTATTTAATTATTAGCTAGCAAGTTACCCTGACTTTACTTTACCCTATGTATCATTTGCATTTATAATATTAATTAATATAATTTTTTTAGCACATATTGTTACTAAAAGAAGCAAAATCATTCTAGGCTATGGTCTTCCTTTGCCCTAAACTTTATCCAAAACGGTCTAGCCAGACATTTATTAAAGTAGTGTAACTACTTAAAATCTAGGAAATCTTCCACATCTTAAATAAATTTATGCATAATATTAGAAATGTTAAGTCCTTAAAATTTTGAAATGTACAATTTATTTAAAAGCTGATGGTTGTTGCTCTTTAATACTTTAATACTATAATAATAAATTGATATATACTCTTTATCTTGTAAAATCGTGTTGTGTACTCCTCACGATGTAGTTTTACCGTAGAAAGAGAGAGAGAGAGAGAGCGAGAGAGATAGATAACAATCTGAGTGATCTTTCATAATAAGAAATGTGGTAATCATGTTTGAAAGTGATTCGCACATGAAAATATCACAGGTACGAGTTCCGGGATTTGAACCCGCATTACTTGGTTTTAAAAGGGTGCACGTTACCATTGAACTACCAATTACCATGGCCTACTGCTCATTCCATTACAACTAATCCCATATGGATCAAACAAGTGATCTTCTATGAGATCTGATAGATTTCTGTGAATTCAAATATTCTACTTGACTATTTTCTTTTTTACTTTGTTTATAATTTTAATTTTACCGATCATAAAATATTCTGATTACCTTAGAAACTTGAAAATTCAATTACAAGCCATTGATTTGGAAAATTGAATAATTTCATTTTTTACATGAGATGGATTTGAGTTAAATGAAAGGGAACAAATGCGGTTTTTTAGTATTGGAATAATTACTTTTTCACCAAGACCGATTTAAAATTTATTGTTCCACCTTCGTTCCAGAAATGTCTTTTTAACAAGCTTTTATTAAAACTTGCATTGTATGTAACTATGTTAGTTCGGGTGGAATCATGCAACACAATTTTAAAACAGATATCTTTAACCAAGATGAAATTTTGTATACACGTTTAGTTTGAATGCATGGTTAGGTCTGTGACGTCATTCTAAATTTAATATGGCGGACTGTTAAAATACAAAAAAGTTAAAATAAATAAAAACAAAAAATATTTTTTTACATGCTTTTATTTAAATTAAAAAAAATTAAATCAACTTAGAATGTCATTATACAATTTACATAATAAAGGCTTGTCGCGAGCTTTTCGATTTTAACTGTGTAGTACAGAAACACAGCCGTAAATTATAAAAAGTATGCTACTTCCTTTCGAATAGAAAATACGGAATAATTGTTTAACAAGCAATCATAAATCGTATTTTCCATTACCTCATATTTTTCCACATAATATCCTGATATTGGACACATGTTCGGTGGGAAAACTAAATTTAATTTTCTTTTTAGCATAATATACTTATAATACCATTAATAAGTACGATTACTTAAAACTAAGTGAAAACGTCTATATTTTTAGATGTAAAAGCGTTTTAATATTATTTTTGCATGTAGCAAAGTACTTAAGTTATACGAATTCATCGTTCAAAAGGTATTATTAACAAGCATAGCAATATTTAGGTATTTTGGTGCATATTTTTAGTGCTACACGTGTAGTCGGCATACTTTGATAATGAAGCTAATAAAGTATAGTGGTAGTAATCGCATGTTTTTAATATTAGTCGGTAAGTAAAAATACTTTTTAGTAAATAGAAATAAATAGGTACATATATTAAAATTGATAATCTTACATAAGAAGTATTATCACAAAATAGTTCAAAATACAGTTAGAGTGAAGAATTTGTCACTAAAAATTGTTTGAACTTGAATTTAAAAGTTCAATTTCAAACTTATACATGACGTGATAAAATATAAATTTGTTAGTACATTATTACAATCAGCGCCATCTAATTGTGCCTGGTCAACTACGAGGCTTGTGTTATGGATACTAGATATCAGTGGATACACAACACATATATAAATTCGTATCATGAAGAATGAATAATTTATTGGAAAATCTCTTCTTTTGACTCTGCGAAGAAATTCGTATTAATACTAAATAAATTTATTTAATGCGTAATGCTGCATGAGTAAGAAGTATTAATACGAATTTCTCCGCAGAGTCAAAAGAAGAGTATATGTAAATTTTAAGTAACTTAATATAATATAATTAATTATGTATACAAAGCAAATGTATACAAAATTATTACTGTACGGAGGGCCGTCTTTACCCGGGGGTGCAAGGGGTGCGGTGCACCCGGGCGCGGTGCGCCTGCTGAAGGTGAACGATTCTTTTCAAAATTAAAATTAATAAAAAAAATTATCTTCTGTCAACCATGACCCAAGACAGACTGACAAACTTAGCTATTATAAGTATAGAATCCAAAATTGATATAAAAATAAATGATTTAATTAAAATCGAGGGCGCAGTCTGAGCCCCGCACCCCGGCGCCGAATAGACTTAAGACAGCACTGCTGTACCTATAAGTCCGTGTGGAATTGTGTAATAAATGTCATATCTCTAATTAAACCTAGCTATCCTCACAAGCTCTACATACTCAACACAACAGAAGAATTTTAGAAGGCAAGCAGCCGAAAAGCATACCGAAATGGATCCACCTTCTACTCCACCCAGTCTTCCTCCAAACAGTGCTCCAGATAAAGGCGGTGGAGCACATGGTGAAAAACACAGGCAAATAATAAATTTCATTCATCATCATCATCATCATCAGCCCTTTTTTTAACGTCCCACTGCTGGGCAAGGGCCTCCCTCAATACGAGGGGATTAGGCCATAGTCCACCGACCTGGCCTAGTACGTGTTGGCGGACTTCACATGTCTTTTGAAAACTTGCTAGGTTCCCTCAGACATGCAGGTTTCTTCACGATGTTTTCCTTCACCGTGAGACAAGTGGTAATCACGATAGAAATGATTGGCACATGAAAATATCAGAGGTGCGAGACCCGGATTTGAACCCGCATTACTCGGTTATCCAAGCGAGCGCGTTACCGCTGGGCTACCACTTGTTATTTAATTAATTAATACAAAAAGTGTAACTTTCGTGCTTCATAACTATATCATATAATCGTACTATAGGACTTAACGCGTGTATTAGTTAAAGGTTTATTATTATTCCCGCTGTCTGTCTGTCCCTATGTATGCTTAGATCTTGACCACGCAACGGATTTTGATGCGGTTTTCTTTAATGGAGAGAGTGATTCAAGAGGAAGGTTTATATGTATATCATTAACGGAACCCGTGGTTTCGCTCGCGTTTGATCTAGAGACGAACCCAAGCGAAGTGAGGGCGAGTCGTTAGTTCGTTAAAATAAAATATTATCGTTAAAATAAAAAAAAAACCAACATAATAATGTCCATCTCGTCTCTTCTCCATTCTCTTTGAAATGGGCAAAGTAATCTTTACTCAACTAGCAAACTTGCAAACCATAAATAAGTGAATTTACTTAAATTAAATAATTAATTTTATTTGTATAGATTTACTACACCAACTACAACACAGCGGTGGTTTGCCCGCACTACGCCAATGCGCATTTCGTTCGCGGAAAATTGTGATTATTTAGCCTACTACTGCCTGAAAGCTTATAAGTGAGTATCGTTACAAATATGTAATATAAAAAGGTTTCTATATTTATAATTAAAGTTTTATTGATATATTCTAGATTTATGAGTCAGAAATAAAGTTAAGTACTTTATATACCAAAGAAATTATCTACACGTACTACGTAGTTATTACTGTATAGGTAGTATACCTATTACCTATACAATATATTAGGTACTAGCATTTCCCGCGGCTTTGCTTGCGTTATAAATACCGGAAACCAAATTCTTTCTGAGTCGCGCGATACGGTACCTCGCAGAACTAAAGCTCACCCTTCCCGTTTTTGCAACATTTTTCATTGATGATGCGACATTCTTCTATTAATCGTAGCGTGATGTAATATAGCCTAATAGCCTTCCTCGATAGACGGTCAAAGCACAAAAATATTTTTTCAAATTGAACCAGTAGTTCCTGAGATGTTAGACAATGTGCAACTTTTAGTTTTCTGACACTATGGTTGTGGGCTAAATGGTCCTACAATACTACACTTATTATGTACCTTAAGACAATTATCTGGATAAGTGAACACTTTTACTTTAGACGTCACATAACTCACTCAGAATTATAAGTTAATATAGTCCACTAAGATCACCGTTAGATAAATAAATTCATAGCTATACAATACCTATTTTGTATAAAGTTTAACTATATTACAGCACCGGAAAGCTTTGCGGAAGAACAGTGTACTATACATACCATACGTTTAAGAACTACTGTCTCTTAGACTATGTTAACTGTATGGAAAGATATGAAGGTAATAAAGAAAAATATTTAATAAGATACGAGTAGCTTATTGTCCCAAGTTGATATTAGGTTTGCTTATCAACTTACTTTTACTCTTTTTTTTTATGGTAAAAAGGGGGCAAACGGGCAGGAGGCTCACCTGATGGGAAGTGATCACCTCCGCCCATGGACATCTGCAAGCCTGAAGCATGGCTTGCAGTAGCGTTGCCGGCCATTCAGGAAAGGGAGGGATGGAGGAGGGAGGGATGAAGGAGGGAGGGAAGTGGGAGGGAGGAGGGAACGAAGGCGGAGGATGAAGGGAAGAGGGAGGGGGGAAGGAGAGTGGGCCTCCCGGACTCTCACTCACCGGACGAAACGCGACAGCATAGCTGCCACTTCACGCCGGTCTTCTGTGAGAGAGTGGTACTAATGAACTATACGGGGCGTGCCGGCCCATTCGGTTGCTACCCGAAGGTAACAAGCATGGCACTACACATTGATATCACTAACAGAAAAGAAATTAAAGACTAATTGGGTTAACTTGTAGTTTTACGTAAAGTCAGAAATAGTGTAGGTTTATATTGATAAATAAGTAGTACCAAAATTAAATAACTTGTCCGAAATTAATGTCATAGATTAAAAAAATATTGCAAGGACCTACATAATACATATACCTATTAGAAAAAGTTTTCGGAAGATTTCTTAAGTCCATCAAGCCGCATTTGGCCAGAGCTTGCTCACTCCCCTATTGGAGGTAGGTCTGTATCCCAGCAATAGGACTTGAAAAAGAACTGAATAAGATTAACCCCAGCATGAAAAATAACGAATTTTACCTATAACAAATATTATACAAACAGTGTATTTTATGACACTTATAAAAGCTGCTTTAAAATCCTCAGTATGGCAAGTAGTTCACATGGGAGAATGCTTCAACGTTACTGTTCTGACAGAGTATTTAGGTAAGTATAATATATAAAAATTAAAGGTATTTTGACAAGCTTTAGTGTTTGTACGACCTTGTACGATTTTTACGCGTCTGTCTGTATTTATTTTAATTTATTTCTTTTTAAGCAACTTAGTAAGTAAGTCAAGTAAGTCTCTCCAAAGATCATGGCTGTAAAATATTATACCTAATTTGTAAAAACTTGCGAAAAAATCCAAACGATATTTCGACCAATTTTCTTCGTATCTACTCCATTATACGTGACATCGCCAAAGAAATCTATGTTCTTCTGACACGCTTTAAAGCCATTTACTATTTAATTGAATTTAATTTAATACACAATATTGTTACAATGACAGTGGTAGCCCAGCGGTAACGCGTTCGCTTGGATAACCGAGAGATGCGGGTTCGAATCCGGGTCTCGCACCTCTGATAATTTTCATGTGCGAATCATTTCTATCATGATAACCACTTGTCTTACGGTAAAGTAAAACATCGTGAGGAAACCTGCATGTCTGAGGAAACCTATCAAGTTTTCGAAAGACATGAGAAGTCCGCCAACTCGCACTAGGCCAGCGCGGTGGACTATGGCCTGATCTCCCTCGTACTGAGGGAGGCCCGTGCCCAGCAGTGGGACGTAAAAAAGTGCTGATGGTGATGATTGTTATAATTTGCAGTATATCCCTACGATGATGATTACTTTTTGGACCAGTACTATGTTATGGAAGACCATTAAAGAAGTTTGAATAGATTTTTATGAATAAACTATTAACTTACAAATAATTTGTTTTATTTCACCTTTATCTTATCTAATCATACTAGTTTACTCGCGACTTTACTCGCGTTATAAGTAAGGTTGGCATTAAAGGTATCCTATATCCAATCCTAGGATACAATCTATGTAGTTACTAAATTTTATCGAAATCAGCTTAGGAATTAAAGCATAAATAGGTAACAGAGTTACTTTTACTTATAATAAGTATTACAATAGATTAGTCGATATTTCTATAGTTTACTAACTTACAAAATTCACTGGAAAATAAGAAATTTTGTACTTATCAGGAAATTCAAATGCACTGTACCGTAAAAAATAAACTTTGAATAAACAGTTTTAATTAAGAAGAGAGCTTATTATTTAGCTAATTTAGCTAGATTTTCTTCGCCCTGTCGGTCGCACTTTGTTAAGCGTTCATACTTTAAGAACGTTTAGACTCCACTTTTATTTTAAAATCTCGACTCGAGAAATTAGGATGCTTTTTACTATAAGAAAATATTTCATTTCTGAGAATACTGTATTACGTATTCGGAAACGAACCCGAGTAAAGTTAGAGTGAGCCTCAAGAAATAAATATAACAAGTGCGTTAATTAATAAATTATACTAAGCAGCGTTTACATTATATTTATGTTCAAAACAACACATGACACACATTATATGCATTAAAATGCTAATAATTTAAGTTTAAATGCTAATAATTTAGTTTTTTTCAAGTTTTGGAAAAAGAGTTTGGTTCAGTTTTCACTGTCTCTACTTACTGTGCCGGTTGTAGTGGGATTATGTCTTACTAGTGGAGTTTATTTGTGTTATAAACACGAATGTTTGTGTTTATACAATAATCATGGTATCTGGTATCCATAACACAAAACTCGTAACTTACCATGGAAGGTTAATGTTACAAATATTATTTATTTAGTGAAAATAATACTTTCTTAGGTTTACGCGAATACTTTCAAAGTGGTAGTGCCATGCTTGTTACCTTCGGGTAGCAACCGAATGGGCCAGCACGCCCCGTATAGTTCATTAGTACCACTCTCTCACAGAAGACCGGCGTGAAGTGGCAGCTATGCTGTCGCGTTTCGACCGGTGAGTGAGAGTCCGGGAGGCCCACTCTCCTTCCCCCTCCCTCTTCCCATCATCCTCCGCCTTCGTTCCCCCCTCCCTCCCACTTCCCTCCCTCCCAAGAAAGAAGGCCAGAAAGGCCGGCAACTGGCTTGCAGATGTCCATGGGCGGAGGTGATCACTTCCCATCAGATGAGCCTCCTGCCAGTTTGCCCCCTTTTTACCATAAAAAAAAAAACTTGACATTATATGAAGGAACGTTTGTGTACTAAAGGCTATTATTCGATTAACGATTTTCTAGAAGACAGTACGCCTTGGGAATGATGTGATCGCCGCCAGGCTATTTCAATATATAGAATTGTTAATATACAATTTAATTTAAAAAAAGAATGAGATTAAGATTTAAAAAAACATTAGTCCCGCTGAGTTTCTTTCGCCAGTTCTTCTCAGGTCAGAGGTTTCTTCTTTCCGAACTGGTGGTAGACTCATAACGTTCAATAAGAAATTGTAACAATTTTTATGCTGAATAAAATATTTTGATTTGATTTGATTTGATATAAATGAAACTACCAAAAATCATAATAAATCCGCGACAAAATCCGAAAAGATAGTTTCAATTATTAAGTGATAATTTTATAATTTGCATACATAAAACAAATTTAATTACCTTCCAGTTTTATATATTTACAATAGCTTACTTTTGTGTAATGGTTTAAAACAAAACACATGCATATTGTAAAGTCACTGGCCAGTAACAATGTAACTTTCAGTATACATACTGGTATATCTGTATAGTGCGGAAATACCATGAATGTCTCATGTCTGCCATTTGTCGAATGCCTGATGGTCTTACAAGTCTACGTATCTGGAGCGAGGAAACCACTGAGAGGCATAAATTATGGAATGCTAAGCTTAGTCACCGGTTTTACTTGTAGTTTAGTGTATATTATTTGTTTGAAAATTAAAATGTGAATAATTGTAAATTGGTGTGTAATAGCCCAGTGGTATTGGGCTTGCTTGGAAACCAAGGGAAGCGGGTTCGAATTCCGTATATCTGATATTTTTATTTAGGAATAGTTTCCAATGTGGTAAACATCGTAAAGAAACCTGACCTCTAACAAGTTATCGAAAGACGTGTAGTCCGCCAACACGCACTAGGCCAGCGTGGTGGACTATGGCCTAATCCTCCTCGAAGGGAGGCCCATGCCCAGCAGTGGGACGTTAAAAAGTGCTAGATACTACAGTATATCATATCAAATCAAAATATTCTTTATTCAAATAGACTTTTACAAGTTCTTTTGAATCGTTATTTTTACATTATTAAAATTAAATGTCAGGCTGTAAGTCTGTGAGTAAACTACCACCGGCTCGGAAAGCTGTTCTGCTGAGAAGAACTGGCGAGAAACTCAACAGTTGTTCTTTTCAAAAAAATATTGTATTACAATATTTATCTATTTATTAACCGACTTCAAAAAAGGAGGAGGTTATATGTTCCGTTGTATGTATTTTTTTTTATGTATGTTCACCGATTACTCCGCCGTCTGTGGGCCGATTTCAAAAATTATTCTTTTGATTGGTGGGGTATAGTTCCGAGGTGGTCCCATTGTCACCAAGTCAGGATCTGATGATGGGATCCCAGGGAAATCGAAGGCAACTCTCAAAATTTACAGGCACCTATTATGTTTTTGATATATTTTCTAAACCCGATAAAGCTTTACGTATGAAAATCATCATCTCATGTGGATGAGCTGATGATGGAAGGTAAAATTCCTCAACAGTTGTTTTTTATGTGTTTTCACCGATTTCTCCGTGAATTGTGGGCCGATTTTAAAAATTTCTTTTTTGTTCGGTAGGGTATACATTCAAGATGTTCTCATTGTCACCAAGTCAGCATCTGATGATGGGATCCTAGAGAAATCGAGGGCAACCCTTTAATTTTATCGGCACTGATTACCTTTTTCATATATTTTCTAAAGCTGTTCAAGAATTTGTGATGATGTAAGGTATATATCCTCAACGGTTAGGAGTTGAAAGAAAATTCTTTTAATATTATACGTACTTATGAACTGATAGTCGTATTCCTTCAGGACGTTAGGTGGATTGATAATAGAAGGTAAATCTTATTAACGTCTACGAGTTACGTGGAAAAATAGACGTGGACAAATCTTGATTGACTATTGTCGTTCATTTCAAAACTTCGCTGACTTATTGGAGCAGTAGTTTAGTTAGCCTTCCAATATTTTATTTAAAACATAATAATTTCCACAAAAAAATTTAAAATAAATTATTTTTTAACAAAAATGAAAACCGACTTCAAAACGCTACAAATCGAAACTGAAAAGAAAAAAAAATAATTTTAATTACTTAGTTATTGTTGGAGTCGGTGCCAGCCAAAGCAAAATAATCTTAATACAATTTAATTAATGTATCCATTTGTAAATATAATCAAAATATCCGTTCGAAAGTTCATTGCAAAGGCAGGATAAAACTGTCCTTCTTGGCTGGCACCGACTCCAACAATAACTAAGTAATTAAAATTATTTTTTTTTCTTTTTAGTTTCGATTTGTAGCGTTTTGAAGTCGGTTTTCATTTTTGTTATCCTACGTGAGATTTATATCTACTAAGTATTCCGTGATGGTGCAATAAGCTTAATTCAACAACGTATTTTTAATTTTGGATTTAAATTGCCTCAAAGGCAAGTTCAATATGGACTATGGAGTTTTATTATACGTATGTACGTACACCTTGCCCCATAAACGATCTATTTACTTTTAGAAGGCGAAAACTGGGTGTTACAAGTTTAACCTTATTTCGTGTGTTTATACCGTGTTTGCCGCTGTGTCTTGAGTAGCAACTAATGTTTTGACGAACAAACATAATGTTACAATAAATATATATTGCGAAGCAACCGTTAGTATTCCTATTTCTTTAAATGTGTAGGTATTATTTAATGTGTTATATAATAGTAATGCATACTACTTCAATATTTCAGAACAAAATATGAACCCACGAATCAACATATTTTGTGTACGTAAAATAATGAAAATCGACTATAACGCTATTGATAAAATATGCACATATTGGTTTTGTAATGTATGCGGGAACATGTCGTATTGGCGGTTTATACGAATTTCATATACGTATTTTAGTTAACAATATTATTGTTTTCAGTGTTTTTTTATGGCTGATGCCAATTGTTGGACGACTAAATTATTTTAAAGGCTGTTGCTAGTCATCCGATAATCGTATTAATAAAAAAAGTATTATTCGTCCGACTATTGTCGGTTTGTACGAATATCTATCACTTTTTTGATTTCTAATATAAAATAAGCGATTTTTATGTGCAGGCCAAAAATGCCAAAAAAAAAAAAAAAATAACCCTAACCTACCGAGCTGATAATTTATTATTAAGATCCCACCCACTCTTAAGTCCAAGAGTTTTTATATGTAAAAGAGCTGGCTCTATAGAGTCGTCCTATGAAATTTACGTTACTAACACTCACTGAGAGTATGTATCTACATCAAAACAATGTACAAGAAAATGGTATTTTGTAAAAAGTACTATAGAAACGTCCGCAATTGCATTCACGAGTATGTTAAAACTTAAAAAACAAATTGATTTCTCTTTGAGTCATTTAAGAAGCAAAAAAGTCTCAGTCGCGATATATCAGACACCAATTGTCGGACATTTATTCGTCCGCTTATCGGATGAATAGACACTTCGTTTTTTTATACTTTACATCTCAATATTAATTTTCTTCTTACTTCTTCCATCAATAAATGCCAGACTATGACTTGTTTCTACATTTCATAGTCTATTTGAGCGCAGAGTTTTATCCAAGCTGGTTCAGCCATGTTAGTGTGAAGGAGTAATGGGAAATTAAGTAAGTGTGTATATCTCATACATACATACATACTCTTATTTACTTAAACGCTGTAATTGGTATTACAAGCTATTATTTTTTAAAAGTATGCTTGAATTTTATATTACCCATTGAATTAGGTGACACATTAAATTCAATTCAATTAATTCCTTTAATGGCTTCCAGGAGTGCCGGTTGGGCACCACATTAAATTACAGAGTTTAGTCAGCAAGTTGCATGTATTGATCGCAAATTGATGCGAAATCATTATGAGTAAATCTAATCTTACACTTAAGGGTCGTGTAGCTGTACTAGATAGAAAGAGAAACTAACTGACTAACAAAAAACTTCATTTTCGAAAATAAGAGTAACCTAAATTAGTCTTTACAACATCAGCTATTTGCCAGTGAAAATGAGCCATTTCATTTTATCGAGATTAGCGGGAACAAACAGACTGATGAACATAAATGTTAATAGGTTGTTGTCTTATAACTACCTTTAATAATTAAATAATGCATTTAGTAAAAAACTGCTATATAAAAATTAACACTTCAATTTATTTATATCAATATTATGCTGTAGAGATAAATAAATTGAAGTGTTAATTTTTATATAGCAGTTTTTTACTAATTGCATATGTAATTCTTACTCGTAAATAAGGTATGCGACCAAACATGTCATTTTGTACCACTTCATGCAAGACTTCAATGTAAATTGTAAAGAAACTGTTTAAGAAAACAGCTGTCTTTAACTTTAGAACAACTTGCCTCAAGTTATGACATCCGATGCTATACAAGTACGCCCGTAACATATAAGATGTTTAAATTTCTAAAGGGTAAAGTAATTTAAACTTTTATGTACAAGTTTCAATATCTTAATAAACAAACATGCGATAGCTGATGTAAAGTTTTAACATCAATATGTTTTTTTGTATTTATATATTGGGTCGAATTGAGTTTAGAGTTAATGCCCCCTCTGGGACTCGAACCCGTGATTACACAGCGAGTAGCACTAAAACTAATCCAATCGTGTTGGCAATGATATGTCAAAGAGTCAATTGACGAATTGGGGTAAAGTTTGGGAAACGCGTTACGGAATTACTTTATCTATAACTATAAAGTCATTTATTTAGTTATTTATATGAGATATAATCTAAGTTACATACAAATGTACAGATTTATAATATTTATATTAATTTTTCTTGCAACTTAATAATGAGCAAAAATATTTATATTTCTATATATTTATATTTTATATTTCTCGGGAATACGTCGACGAGTGTCGGAACAAACTTGTGTCTGAAATCGAATCATCACTCACCAAAGTCTCGGATTGGGGTCGACTAAACTTAGTCCAATTCAACCCCAAAAAGACACAAGTTTGCGCGTTCACCGCTAAAAAGTCGCCATTTGTCGTCACTCCTCAGTTTGAGGACACTCCCCTGCTTGCCACAGCCAGTATCGGAATACTTGGCGTCGACATTTCGAGCAACGTCCAGTTCGTTCCGTGGTCAATTGGAAGGTAAGGCTAAATTGGCCTCAAAGAAGCTTGGTGTGCTCAATAAGGCGAGACAGTACTTCACGTCGGGTCAGCGTCTTAATCTCTATAAGGCGCATATTCGGCCCCACATGGAGTACTGTTCTCAACTCTGGGCGGGAGCACCCCAGTACCAGCTACTTCCATTTGACCGCATTCAACGAAGGGCGGCTCGAGTTATCGACGATCAAGCTCTCTCCGATTGGCTTGATCCTTTAGCTTTGCGTAGAGATGTTGGATCACTCTACATCTTCTACCGCATTTATCACGGGGAGTGTTCCGAGGAATTGTTTGGACTGATCCCGGCAGCAGATTTTCACCATCGGACATCGCGCCAAAACCGCAACTTCCATCCACACCACCTCGATGTCCAGCGTTCCACAACAGTGCAATTTTTAAGGCATTTTCTGCCACGCACAACCACTCTGTGGAACCAGCTGTCGCCGGCGATCTTTCCAAACCATTACGACCTGGCAACCTTCAAGAAGAGAGCGTATTCCTTCCTGAAAGGCCGGCAACGCATTTGCAAGCCCTGCGGTGTTGCAGATGTCCATGGGCGGAGGTGATCACTTTCCATCAGGTGAGCCTCCAGCCCGTTTTCCCCCCTTGTACTATAAAAAAAAATTAAAAAATAACTGTTATGTTATCATAAATTCCAAATAGCTACAATATTATCTTACAATGTTTTTCCTCGAACTTCGATATGTTTAGACATACACATACACATGATGTACATTATATCAAAAATCTACCTACTCGTTACCACAATCCATCAATCATCAGATTTGTCTTACGACAAAGGGATAATGTGTTTACAAGTCAGCTGTTTTGTGAAGCGCGATCTGAAAGGCTTCATTTGAGTATTTTATGAGAGTATTAAATATTCAAGAAGGCTTGCACAAAAACAGGCTTACTCAATGGTGGATAAATTACCATCATCTTTTCGTCCATTGCTAGTCATATGCCTCTTCTATGGCACTCTAGAACTCGTCTAGTACCGAACTGTTAAAGATTTTTGATATATTCTGGACACTTGCTTTTAATTAGTACCTTAATGTGTAAGTAGAGGGTAGGCTTAAGGACTGAGCAAAAAAAGTATGAAAATTCCGGAAAATAAACGATAAATGGCTTAATTGATTTTGATAGGGTTGGAACTTGGAACCCTCCAGGGTACTTGTAAGAGTATTAATAGAGACAGGCTAGTTTCACTAATGGTTTCTAAAAATTAGTAAATTATTATTAGATTATATGAGATAGAGATATTTTATATATTATAGATTATAAATGAAACTATCTTTTCGGATTTTGTCGCGGATTTATTTAGATTTTTGGTTCCCGACATTTCGAATGCTTTACAGCAATCATGGTCACGGGAGAGACTAAGGTATTAGACGTCTCAGGGGGTTATATACTTGTTACATAATAAATCCGCGGCAAAATCCGAAAAGATAGTTTCATTTATAACCTAAGAAAGTAATATTATAGATTTTTAGATATTGACAAAAAATGTAATGAGGGTTGAAGCCAAAAATTAATGTTACTAATAAAGTCAACGTAAATAAGACGTATAATATACAATATTGCAAGACTCATCTGAACCTTAACAAATATAAAGCTGTAGGTAATTTCCACAACAATTAGTTTCACTTACACTTCTTTGTTTCATTAATTTGTGTCGAAACTTAACATGTTTCTTAGTTACGATTATTATTATATTATATTAGCAAGAACACTAAATGAAATGATGAAAAGCCAACGAGTAATAATACATTAGATATTAAAAGTGGGGCAGCAAACTATCGACAATGGAATATATGAACAATATTAAAGTTGCATACGATCGCGCTATCTCATCCGGAGAGCAGTACGTGAATAGAAACACCATAATATTATTATGGTAATAAAAAATTATATAATGTATAAATGCTTATCACTGATTTGTCTTCTGTACTAGCGATTGACGCTCGAGTTCTTCGTAAGTACGTTTCTATTTTGGCAACGTGCTAGTTTAACCAAGTGAAGCAGGTTCAAATCACGGGTCTCGCTCGTCTGATATTCTTACATCTTATGATGAAGGTCACAATCGTAAAGAGACTTGTACGTTTGAAAAAACTGTTCGAAGAAGAAGAGTTGAGGAGACTTGTAAAGTCCACCAACCCTTACTTCGCCAGCGTAGCGTAGCCCTTTTGTATTAATGAAAGGCCTATACCCAGGTGTCCTATTACCTTAGTATTACGCGAATATTTAACAGCTTAAATGAAATATCAGAAACGAAAAATCAGCAAAAAATCCGCCAATTACGCCAAAAATATAATTTTATTATAGTATTTGATATTACAAAAAGCATGGTGCCCTTAGCTAAACGCATTTCACTACGGTCCATTGGTCCCTTTTAGCGCATTTTGTTCAAACACGTCATATCCGTAGTGTGAAGCGCACTGATAGGTTTTATTTCAGCTGATCTATGAGTTTCGCACATTGCATGTTAAAATTCAACTTTTAGGTTTTTAAGGGTTCTGTATCTCAAAAAAAGGGTCCAAGGAAAAAAATAACCCTCATAGGATTACTTTGGTGTTTGCCTATCTGTCCGTCGGTATTTTTGTTCCTTTTTCGACCTAACGAGTAGATATCTAGTAGACATTAACATTAAATACTCATAATACTTTCTTAGGTTTACGCGAATATTTGAAATTATAAATGAAACTATCTTTTTGGATTTTGTGCCAGATTTATTTTGATTTTTGGTTTCCGACGATTTTATTGTCTGTCCCTTGACCATGATTGCTGTAAAGCGTTCGAAACGTCAGGAATCAAAAATCAAAATACGCGTAAATCCTCGATAAATCCGAAAAGGTACCTAGTATCACTTATAATATAGCCTGCAGTTCAAAGATGCTGTGAAAAAATAAACTTACATCACATATAAATTAATCTTAAAGCTTCTTCCTCCGGAGTTGTGTGTGATTCATGCTCATACTTGTCTTTTGTTTAATAATAAGAAACGAAAATATTTAAATTACATACTTTAACAAATAACAGTAATTAATTATTACTTTCCAAGTTACCCACACAACTATTACCGAACCAGAACTTTATCTAGTGCATACCATTTTAATTAAATTAAATACAGTGCCCATTAAATAAACACAAAATATTTAGCTTTATTTAGAAATACAAATTAATGGTCCATATATGCCAATTGTCTATTAAACAAAGCAAAATTTAAATATTCATTCCATTTTTATATGTGATAACGTAACAAAACTACCATTTATTACGAAATCTTGTTATCCAGTTAGACTTTTTGACAGCGCTACGGAATAGGTGTTCCTGAAAAAGTACCTTTTCAAAGGTGATTTTTGCACACGAAAATAAAAGCTTTAAAAGTATGCCATTCTTAGAATTCACATACGACTAACAAACCAAAATTTCTAGAACTAGGTTAAATACGTACTTTATATACAGTTCTTTTCTTTACAAAAGACAAAAAACTTGGTATCTAATTAATTATATATGAAACTAGTGACTCACCCTCGCTCCGCTTGCGATCGTTCCTTAGGAAAGTTTGTATAGGTTTCTAAGAAATGAAATATTTTCCTGGTGTAAGAAGTATAGGGTACTTCTTTTGACCCCAATAACTAGCTATCATTATATCAAATTTCATCAAAATTTGTCCAGTATTTCTCTTGTGATGGAGACAGACAGTTAGAGATAGACAGACATTTAGTAAAAAGCTTTATATTAATGTTACAAAGAGTCATTTTTTTTAATAAATATATTGGGGACTAGATTATATTTTTAATAAATATAATCTAGTCGTGGCTATGAGGCTTGTGTTACGGCTACCAGATAGTTGATAAACTACACATAATATATAACTTTAAATACTTATGTATTATAAATATAAACATCCGTGACTGGAGTACAAACATTTGTAATCAACAGCGGGACTCGAACCCGCGACCGCTGGCGTAGCAAGTAGAGTCACTACAAGCTGAGCCAAACGAGTTTTAAATTTATTTCTATAGACCCTTTAAAGCCTGCAGTGTCCGTATAGTTATAAGTTATTCGATAGAAGTGCGTTTCGATACCTACCTATTATATAAATAATACTTTGTTAAATTTATATGCAAATTAAAGATTATACAAATTAACAAGCGGTAGTAAATAAAAGTTATATTTCAGTGCAATAAAATAAAATGTATGGATTAAAATATTTGAATGAAAACAGAACATATTATTGTCTGTTATTAGCATAATTACACTTAACTCTAAACCAATAAATGTATGTATGTATTTATATTATAATTTAACAAACGAACTGTCATATTTGCAATTTATAAATTTACTAGCATTTCTCGCGGCCTCGCACGCGTTCTAAAGAAAGAAAACCAAATTCTATCTGAGCCGCGCGGTATGGTACCTCGTAGAACTAACGCCCGCCCTTCCCGTTTTTCATTCATGCTCCGCTCCTATTGGTCGTAGCGTTCTGCAATATACCATATAGCCTTCCTCGATAAACGAACTATCCAACACAAAAACAATTTTTCAATTCGGACCCGTAGTTTCTGAGATTGAACCGACCGAATGAAGCGCGTTGAACCAAACAAACAAACTCTTCAGCTTTATAATATTAGTATAGATTACCTATATTTAAAATTCTAAATATTACATTTATAGTAACAAATTTCTTTTATATAATGTAAGCGATTCGATTGAGTTTATTTACTTTTCGTAACGAAATAGGTTATAATTTTCAAACAACTTCAAAAAGGTATTATTCGATTATTAAAGGTATTATTGATTAGTATGGTTTTTTTGGATGACTTGAATGTATATTTTTTTGTTTAAAAAGATTATAACTAAAACGAATTATAAGTATGCCGTACAATTTGTTTATATTTAGCTTTGAAAAAAATCACCCTAAGTGTAGAATAATTTTTGAAATTCAAAAAAAAATCTTTCTAACTTTTCTTATGCTAGAAATTAAAATCAAAAGTAAGTTAAGCCGGTGTCATAAGCAGCTGTGGAACTCTAAAAACTAGATTTTTATAAAAACCCTTGTAAATGATATCTAATAAAAAAATTTTAATTTTAATTTTTATTTATCGTTACGTTTTTTAAATATGTTATAATAAAATTTAAGTGAATTATAACACGTTAAAATTTATTTTAAAGTGGACATTTTCGCAGAAGTTACAGAATCCATAGGGAAATATCCAATGTTGCGGGTAAAGTCTAAATTTACGACAATACTGGGAATGTCCGGCTTAGTGTTAATTAAGTCACGTCCACCGGGAGCAATGGAGAAAAACCTTGATGTAAAAATATTTTTGGTCTGTTTAATATTTAAACTGTGGTTAAAGGGATTTTTAAGGTGTGTTCTCTTGGCTTTATTTTACCTTTTTTTCTTTTTATCACTACAATATATTAAAAACGAAGCCTTCCACCTCGTCTGTTTGTCTGTTAGCGATAAACTCAAAAACTACTGCACCGATTTTCATGTTGTTTTCACCAATGGATAGAATGGTTGTCGAGGAAGATTTTAGTATATATCTAGCCGAACCCGCGGCTTTGCTCGCACTAAATCTAGAGACCAACCTGAGCGAAACGCTAAGTCGCTAGTTAACTGTTGCCCAACTTAAATTTAAAGAATAAATAATATGAAAATAGTTTATAATATAACAAAACAAGGCATTATTAAAAAAATCCAGGTACATAGTTTAAATGTAACATTTATTATATCCGCATAGTGCGGCACTCCAATATGAGATTACATTTTAGAAATAGAATCAAAATATTGTACTGTGTTGGGGTAAAGTTTTCAGAATAATCTGTAAATGTACTTAATAACAAAATAACAGAGAATGAGACAAGTACGAGGGTAATTTAACTGAGGGTTCCGTAAGAAATATATATAAAAAATAAAGCTTGTATTTCGTAGGTTTACTGAAAAAAATCTATAGGATAGCCAAAACAATCAAAGCAAAGCCTACATCACAAATTAATGTATTTTTTTTCAAAACTGTAATAGTCGGCTTCGACTCCGAAATATCTGATTAGGTACCGATAACGAGGCAAAGACCCTTGAATTCAAATTAAAAAAAAAGACATAAAAACTAATTTTAAATAAAATATTAAACTCAAATTATAACCCCCTATATAAATAATAACAAATAATAAACTTATAAATAAAATTCTAGAATATTCAGCTAAAAAAATTAAAGCAACTAAATGAAAATTACCAGTCTGTTATTTATTACTTCTTCCTTATTTTAGGATTGCTACAAAAGCATTTAGAACATTAATAAAATATAATTTAAAATGTAGAGCAAGTCGAAGAAAATATTAGAAACTTATGTCATTATACCGATCGTTTCATCGTACAGATGTAACATGCATACATACAAACTTTCTTAATTGTACGTAGCAATGCAATAACACATTTTATAGACGGCTCTAACCAAAAAAACCCGCATAGCAATTCACCGGGGAAATGCAGCTTACAATTTCAACAATACCATTTTACATTTTTATATGCAATAAAAAATATTTATTTTTAAGAAATAGATTTACTCTATTGTATTTTTATCTTTTATTTTACTTTTTCACATCACCAATTATATATCAGTTCGAGAAAACCTACAAAGTTTTCGAAAGGCATGTGAAGTCCGCCAACACGCACTAGGCCAGCGCGGTGGACTATGGCCTGATCACCCTCGTTAGGGACGCCCTTACCCAGCAGTGGTACGTTAAAAACGGGCTGAAGACATTTATCTGATATTTTAACAGTGAACGAAATAAATAAACGAAGTGTCTATTCATCCGATAAGCGGACGAATAAATTAAATATTATTTGTCCGACAATTGGAGTTTGATATATCGCGACTGAGACTTTTTTGCTTCTTAAATGGCTCAAAGAGAAATCAATTTGTTTTTTAAGTTTTAACATACTCGTGAATGCAATTGCGGAAGTTTCTATAGTGCTTTTTACAAAATACCATTTTCTTGTACATTGTTTTGATGTAGGTACATACTCTCAGTGAGTGTTAGTAACGTAAATTTCATAGGACGACTCTATAGAGCCAGCTCTTTTACATATAAAAACTCTTGGACTTAAAAGTGGGTGGGATCTTAATAATAAATTATCAGCTCGGTAGGTTAAGGTTATTTTTTTATTTATTTTTGGCATAGGTATATCCTGCACATAAAAATAGCTTATTTTATATTAGAAATCAAAAAACTGATAGATATTCGTACCAACCGACAATAGTCGGACGAATAATTTATTTTTTATTAATACGATTATCGGATGACTAGTAACAGCCTTTAAAATAATTTAGTCGTCCAACTAGCAGACGACTAGCATCAGCCATAAATAAAATACACTCATTCAAAATACAATACTAGCTATTTTCCCTTGCTTCCCTCGGGTTAGTATAGACATACTAATTAACTACATTTTTCTCAAACAGAGTGACAAATTGACGTGATTTTTTTGTGTAAATATAGCTGCAAAGTGACTTTTACCTCGAGAAATTTTGCCATCCCCTCGGGAAATACGTTATAATTATAATACATAGTATAGTTTGCATAGTCTACCTATTCCGTAAGAACCGTAAATTTGTACATAGGACAAACCCAAAAAGAGCAAATACTATATTAGTATATATTATTAACATTAAGTTATACATCCAACGCTAGTATTTCGCGCGGCTCCACCCGCCGCTTTGCTCTAAAGACCGGAAACTAAGTTCCTATATTTTAGATATACTAAAACCTTCACCGAAACACGCTGTATACTATGAAATAAGTTCAATGTCTATCCGTTTTGTAGTTCTTGCAGTTAAAGCGAACACAAAAACATCATGCCATTTTTTAGTATAGAGATTATACAAGTAAATATAAAGAAAAACCGATAAAAAGTCTATAAATAAGGCTTAACCAAAACATGTGTTACGAAGAGGAAAAAAATAAAATGTACAACGTCTGCAATTTTTCAAAATAAACTTGAATTATCTTCGTCGCTCGTGAAAAATCAGAGTACCAGTAAAATTAAGTGCTACGCTTTCGTAGAGCCGCGTAATCCTTCACTGTCTTCAGTATACGAATATATATATGGAGATTTACATAAAAACTGAAGACTGGTGTTAAAAATCCTTTCGTCTGTCTTTTTCTTATAAGATATAGTGAAAAGCTTAGTTTTTTTACATAAAATATCGTAAACCGAAAATAACCGCTAAAAGTTGGTTTATTTTACGACTGAAGTAAAAATATACGCATATTTTGAGTCTCAGGCGACATATTTTCTTGTTTCTTAAACTTCTGGCTGTCTCTTTATTATTTATACGCAGGGTATATATACAGTTGAATGAAATTGAAGCGTTTGTTTGTTTCGTCATAACAGATTTTTACTAAACGGATAATATAAAATGATAATATTTGTATACGGTTACGATTTTAACACAATAAGAAAAATATTTGTCTGTCGGTTTGTTTGTTCCCACTAACCTCCGAAAGGACTTTGACTAGTAGATAACTGACGTTATAAGAAGTAACTTAGGCTAATTTTATGTAAGAAAAAGATTAAAAAAGTAAAACACACCCAGGGACGTACTAAAGCGAAGCCAGGGCAATCTACTACTAGTATTATAAATATGAATATTAATTATATTTCTCGCTTAAGAAATCAATGTTTCATGATACTAGATTATTCAAAAGGATCCGTATAATTCCTCGTAGTTCTAACTTGGCTAAGGTCTATGTAATATAGCTTCTATAATCTATGTATAATAGCTTTAGCTCTATATATGTATATGTAAAGCATATACATATATAGAGCTAAAGCTCTAAATCCGTAATTTGGGCATTTTGCCGCGCTGCAGTGGTGGCGATGTGGCTTATGATTTATCGCGAAATTTATATTTAAACTGTCTATTTATACTTGTATATTCTAGTAACTCGATTTTGTGCTAGATATTTTAGTCACTACATAGTATAAAAAAAATACGCTTCCCACTGTATGTCCGTCCCTATGTATGCTTAGATCTTTAACTGCCAGTTTCTATAACCTATCTACCGATAGACCGGTAGTTACTTTCATACTATTTTGACACATTAAAAGTTACAAACTGTCAAAATCGTATGAAAGTATCTATCGGTACCGGTCTATTGGTAGATAGGTTATAGAAACTGGCAGTAAAACTACGCAACGGATTTTGATGCGGTTTCTTTTAATAGATAGAGTGATTCAAGAGGAAGGTTTATATATAATAGCAAGCGTAATCCGCGGCTTAGGGACGAACCAGAGCGAAGCTAGGGAGTGTCGCCAGTTATATATATGAGGAACAATTTGGTTTTAAAAATATATCAACTAGAAAAAAATGTTTTTTCAATGGACTATTTTCTTACATGGTATCATATGTCAATGTGTTTTGTTTGTTGTTTTTAACTTTATTTATAACTTAATCAGCTTCAAAAGCACCTACTAAGTTTTAGAACAGCCATTACAAAAAAATGTTGACGAGCTATGAAAGCTATTCTATTTATATTAGAGAAAAATATAAAGTTGAAAAAAAAAATAGAGCAGAATATAACTTAGTCACTCAGATATCGACAAAAGAAACGAATTAAAATAATGTACATGTATTCTATACAGATGACACAATTTCAAACATTTTGTCTGTCTTTTTGTATGTTCTGGCTTTTTTTTTAAATCCCTGCACCGTATTTACGGGACTTTCATCAACAATAGTATCCGTTTATCCGCCTCTTCCAAAAATGTTAAACTATCTGAAATAAAGGCTTTATTATTATTATTATTTACGGGACTTTTACTGCCAGATAGCTGATGTTATAAGGAGTTATTTATGCTACTTTTAAATAAAAAAAAGTATAACGTTTTCGTTCTAAAACAACGTACGTAGGAAGGAAAGAGTTTATTAAGAGTTTGTAAGATAAAAGCTCAATCTTGATAAAAATTAACTAAAAAAATAACTTTAAATTGTTACGTTATAATCTGTACTACTTCTACAGTCTGTTAACTATAAAAACTTTTAATCCTTCATTGTTATAACTTTGGAAATAAAAAGGAAATGGATGAAAAAAAAAATATTTTTACCAGCTTTCGTCTTAAGTAGAAAACTTGTTCAGTTGAGACTAGTATATGAATAGCTATTTAGAATATGCAAATGAAGCCCTTTCGTACGATATCGCACTTGACCTACTAACTTAAAATTTGGTCTCCGCATTTCAAAAAGAAATACGAGTAAGTTATATCTTCACAATTTTAATAATTACTAGTGACTCATCCTTGCTTCGCTCGGCTTCGTCTCTAGGTACCCTGAGTCAACCTAAAAAGATTATTAGCTATTGCTGACTCTTTTAAGAAAAGAGGAACAATTCTGTCATACATGATTTTGAATAACTAACTAAACTTTTGAATCACTCTATCTATTAAAATAAACCGCATCAAAATCCATTGTGTACTTTTATAGATCTAAGCATACATAAGGACAGACAGACAGTGGGAAGCGACTTTGTTTTATACTATATAGTAATGATAATATTTAGTTAATAATTAACCGTTTACGCAGCGTACGCGACGAAAGCTCTCAAAAGAGATATTTTTATCCCGTTTATATCCTTAAAAGCCTAAACAAACAAACTTTTCAGCTTTATAATATTAGTATAGACATATCTATAACAGCAAGAGACTGTTTTAATTGGAGTATTTTCAAAATTTTCAACTAAACTTTCTTATCGAATATAAGTGGAAACGATAAGTACACCTGCCCGTAAGCGAAGTTGGTGCAATCTAGTCGAAAAGTCGAGAATAAGATATTTTACCCCTTTTTACACAATTCGTGTATTTAATTCCTGAATTGAAATAATAATCTATCTGTTCATAATATAACATAATGAGTCAAATCTGTTAATTATTATTTTTTTTGGGAAATATTATTAAATTAGTAATATATACTTAGTCTTCAGAATTATTGATGCAAAGGCTGTATGTATAATTTTTAACAATTTTTTAAAGAATATATTAGATAAAAAAATTAAATGTCAGTCTAAATTTTACTTAGTTTAGTTTATTTTTAATTGGATCCAAGTAATTGCACGCGTATTTCAAAACTTTCGTTAAAAAATTAAAAGAAACACAGTGTTTTTCTGTGCCTTAATTTTTATCAAAATACTCTAAAATAGTTTAATAGTGTATAGCTATACAAAGTTGACATTGATACATAATATTCTGGTACAAACAAATTTACTATCCAGTTATATTCAATACAAAATAATAACATTCAACGTCCTTTGTGCAGACCATAATTACCTTCGTGACCAGAATAGTTTATACTAACTTAAAACTTTGTTAAGCCATAGCACATTGGCGTAGGATTTTTGAATATATACTAGCGACTCGCCCTCGCTTCGCTTGGGATTTTTCCTAGATTTAGCACAGGCAAAGCCGCGGGATCCGCTAGTTATGCATATTAACCTTCCTCTTGAATCACTCTATCTATTAAAAAAACCGCATCAAAATCCGTTGCGTAGTTTTAAAGATTTAAGCGTACAAAGGGATATAGGGACAGAGAAAGCGACTTTGTTTTATACTATGTAGTGATTATCTTCATATTTCCTGTTTTTCAAGCCAACGATAATACAGCTAAATTGTGTTTATACAAGTGTATTTGAAATAACAGCGAGAATGGCAAATTCGCTCCAGAAAAATAAAGGCAAGACTGTACCTACTGAATTTTTGTGTGCAGTCAGTGAGTATTTTATTTCAAAACTAGCTGTGCCCGCAACTTCGTTCGCGTGGATGTCGGAACTTAATTAGTATTTTTTAGTGCGAAGCGCTTATCTTCTTATCTATCGAACAATACTGCACGCAGTTGATCTCTAGTTATAGTCCCGTCTAAGTTCGAATACTCGTAGATGGCACTGTTTTAATATTTTACTTCGGAAACACTATTTTTTTTTAATAATTTACATTTTTTATAAGTGGTGAACTGATTACGATGAAACAAAAACCTTAATGTTACTTCAATTTACGCACATATTGTTGTGTATAAAAGTTACGTGAAGTTGTGAGACCAAATGCACATAACCCTAATTTTACTTCTGGAATTTCTCTACTTCTTCACTTTAAACTCAAATATCTTTTGATAGACTGAACCGATTGCAATGAAACAAAAACTAAATGTTACTTCAAGTTACGTTCAATCGTTGTGTATAAAAGTTATCTACATTGCTTTCGTACATTTTACGTGATGCCCGGATAAATAAACAGACAAACCGACAAACAGACAAACAGACAAAAATTCTAAAAATGCTGGAAATGGGTTCTATTGGTTATCCTTTAACACCCTGGCTATTTTTTTTGTAATTTTTTTTGATGTACAAAAACGACTTTTCTACAGTTTTATTATATGTATAGATGACATGTATAAATAGTCTGTGATTTTTCTCCAATACAAGATTTTATTTTTTATCCGTTTCCTAGAGCTTAGATATAGCTTTAATATTGTTAAAAACAAACAAGCTTTTCTGGTTTGTATATAAAGTATAAAATTGTTAAAATTTATCAACTATTTAAGCTTATTAACAATAGCACACTGTAAGTTATATGCGAGATAAGTAATAATAAAGAAACTAAGCAAACGGAGTCGCGAACTAAAGCATATACGTCTAATCTTCGAAGTCCTTCTATATATAAACTTTAACTATGCCAAAACTTCTCCGAACGAGCAATATTTTTAAAAAGGGTTAAAAAGTTATCTTTTCACGTATTAATATTTCACTAGTGTTCGTGTTAGTGGTGGAAAATCTACCGTAATCATAATTGATTGTTTTTTAAGCTCGGCAATGTTTCTAATAAAGATAATGGGATAAACAGAAGTGAAAAGGTACTGAAACTGTCCTAGAAACTAAAAAAGTAATCTAAAAAGCAATGCACTTGAGATTTAAAAAAGTGCATAATACATAAATGAGCGCGTTTAAAACTTCTGAGACGTTCGTCGTTTGAATATGTAAGTAAATATAAATATAATATTGAATTATTAACGCAAAGTACTATCTACTTCTATGGTAAGCTACGAGGCTTATAATGTGCATTCCAGATAGTAATTTATACACGACACATATTAAATTAAATATATACATAATAGTATAACTGGATTCAGCGCGAACGAAGCCGCGGGTTCCAATAGTTAAAATAAATAAAATTTTCAAAATAAAAGTAATCAAGTTACTCCTTATAACATTATCTATGGAGATTGGAGTACAAACACTCGTACTCAACACATAAATAAAAGCCCCCAACGGGACTCGAACTCGCTAATGGCACAGCAAGTAGAGTCACTACAAACTGAGCTAAACGTGTCGTAAAATCGTGTATATTGTATATTTACATTATTAACTAGTTATTCTCATCGGCTAACTGTCAATGTCAGAGCCATTCGTCAGAGCTTGAGTGCACTTGCGTGTACAAGTGTGGTGAAATTGACAAATAACATGGTGTTGTTTTATATGATTGAAATATATTGGAATATGCGAAGTACGCGTAAAAATAGCCAAGAGTAGTGATAAAGTATCGTTTATACGTGACTCGAAATCGAACTTTAAACTGATTGCCTTAATTTTTTTATAATATTCGATTAAAACTTCGATTAAAATGATTATTGCAAAAAATACTACATCTACATAATTACTTGTTACTATGTCAGTCATAGACTGTGTATAAAATCTTCATCTAAATCATCTCAGCCATTTTATCATCAAGATGAACAAACATAAATTTTCGCATTTTTCGCAGTGTGTTTTCTAAAACAAATTAAGAAGTTATTGCTAGAACTATTACTTCGACTCTTTAGAATTCGAAGTACTCGATAATTTTAATCTGACTCCTAGCGAGTTCATTTAGTAAAGTAGTAAAAGAAGGAGGAGGAGGAAAATAAAATATCATATTTGAAAGTACTAACTAGTTCCACCCTAAAAGAAAATCTCTTTTTTTATAATTATATAAACCAGTAGGCGAGAGACGATACTCATTGAAAATTCGAGGTATACATACATAATATATTATTATAAAATTAATACATTTATAAATAAATTAAAATTAAACAGAATACATTTATATAATATTTTTATTATATGACTTCAAATGAAAAAAATGAATAATTGTGTGTTTAAAATATATATTTTTAGGTTAATAAGTAGCTATTTCTATACATTAATTTCTCAAAACAGAATAATACGATGAGAAAATTTTATGAAATATTTTTTTTTCGTCATTCATAAGATACTTTTAATATTATTCAAACAATCGCACAGAGTTTCTTGCTTCAGAAATGTTCATTCAATAGAACAACCGATTCGTAAACGACCATTAGTTTGTACAGGGTATAATAGAGCGTTCGTGTTCTCACTCCATTTTAAGTTTAAAACACAATTATATATTTTATGGTTAAATTGGTTAAAATATTTTAAAAAAACTATTTTTTTCGACAATTCTTTTCTGGAGTGTGGCATTTTCTTTCAGAACAGGAAAAACTCTCCTTAACTTCAGTATAAATTTGTTATAATTTAAAGATTTGCAGAATTTATTTGAATTAGATCTAATATATTTCTCAGTTGCTTATTAAGTTCTTACTATTTCAAAACTATCATTATAATTAAGAAAAAGACAATCCGCCATATTGGATTTACAATAATTATTGTCTAGTCATCTTCAAGTATCTATGTCCACAAAAATTCAGAAAGAAATTTGTTTTACTTGAACCGAAACGTATATCAATGTTTTAATTAATTTCATAAACAAAATAGCGTTCGTTTTAACGGTTAGTCCTTCCCATTTAAAAATAGTAAAATATTCAAATCGGTTCATCCCCCTTGCGTTTATTGAGAACTAACAAGCAAACGATTTTTCTATAGAAGGGATAAAATTTTACGACTAAAATAAACGTTTTCTTTCTATATTCTATATATTCTATTAAAGACACTAAGCTAAAGGACAATATAATAAAATGCTATTCAAATGCATTCACTAAAAGCAGAAACCCAACACGTTTATGCAGCTCATCTCAAGGCAGCGTGAATTTGGCGTTTTGCCAGTACCAGGTAATATACGACACCTACTGCTATTATCTCGTACGCCTTTCATTTTAAACGCGATGTTGTATTTAGCCCTGTTTAACGTCTCGTCTGCTGGAGGTAGGCCTCTCTTTAATACGAAGTCATAGTGATGAAAATTACAAAATATTTATCATATATTATTGTGAAAATATATTTAAATAACTTACTATGCTCTTTGTCCATGCTGTACTTATACCGTTTTTGATCAACATTCTGGTATTCAAAATATTCAATTTTATTAATCTCTCTAAAGTTGTGTAACAGAAATAGAAAGCTTTCACTCAACATGCTAACTTCACAAAATTCAATATCCTAATAGAAATTAACAAAGAAAAAATACTTCAGTAGTACACTTTACGCCCATTTTTTGAACCGAATATTATGAATTATTTTATTTAATCGCTATTAACGAGCTTTAGCGTTATCGGTAAAAGTTTTTGAATAATTTTTATATTACTTAACAAATATAACACGACAAAAGCTTAGCCAAATACTCGATAGATACGTCTCCGCCGAACCTTCTTCGAATTCATTCGAGCTTAACATAAACTTTACATTTCAAAATTGTTTCGACATACTTTAACGTATTCTAGCTCGAAACTGAGTACTTTAGTTCAAAATTATTAGCTATCCTTATTATTCACTACTAGTATCATCACTTATATTATTAAATTTTAAAATACGTATTTCTTTAAGTTGCATAAACTTTAAGCTTTCACAAGTATTAAATTATCTTGAAAATATAGTTTGAAAGGAGTGAGTAGAGAATTTCAAACAGTCGATAAGATTGAGACATAATTTCACACACATTCTTATAGATTTATAATAATTCAAACCAACTTTCAGTATAAAAGATATGGATTTTTCAGAGGTGAGGTATTTTCTATAATAAATATTTCGTATAACCAGCTAATATTATACCAAATTTCACTAAAATCAGACAGACAGACAAAAATTCTAAAAAGTTTTGGCCTCAGTATAGATACAAGTGACTTTGAAAAAATAATTGATGTACTATTTCGACTAAGTTAGAACTTTATTAGATTTGATTAGACGATTAAGCTTATTTATAATGTTTTTGGCATAAAATTAAAGTTAAGCACTTCATTGAGCGGAAGTTAAGTCGACATCTGGCACCATCGTAAATGAAAGTGAAACATTCGACGCACATTTAACGGTTATTGTTTTAGATATAACAATACTTAAATACCAAGTTAATTTAACTAATTCCTTAATTTAACGAAAATTCTCGTATAGTATATCCTTCTTAACATCCCACTGCTGGGCACGGGCCTCCCTATAATACGACTGGATCAGGTCTTAGCTGGCCCAGTGCGAGTTGGCTGACTTCACATGTCTTTCGAAAACTTGCTAGATTCTCTTATAAATGCAGGTTTCCTCACGATATTCTCCTTCACCGTAAGACAAGTGGTGAAGAATCATATTAAAAATGATTTATACATGAAAATACCAGAGGTGCAAAACCAGGAAGGATTTGAATCAAAATCAACCGATTAACCAAGCGAGCGTGTTACCACTGAGCGCCCTCTGTCATCTAATATGTTGGTTAGCTTTTTAAAATTACTTCAGTTATTATTATTTTTTATCTTCGCTTTATCTATAAAAAAATATGTTACGTCTTGTCATTCTCATACTCCGGTGGGATGGCAGTTCGATAGGAACAGACGTATCTGCACGCGACAGCTCTAAGTGCTTTCTGTACGGGAATGAAACACCGTCAACCCAACTCTTAGCTGTTACATAAATTCTTAAATTAGCTATTCAATAGCCAATTCGATATTGAACGTTATATTTTACTTAGTAATTTGACTGAAATACAATGAATTTTGAAGACACATTTGGCTCAACTTGACCAGTGATACAATGTCAGCGATCGCGGGTTCAAGTCCCTCTGGAGGCATTTATTCGTTGGGCACAGATGTGCTTACTCCAGTCATAGGTGTTTTATAATGTGTATGTATTTAAAGTTATATACGTGTAGTATATCAACTATCTAATATAGATAACACACTTCAACCGAACTAAATAGCGCCATGTGTAATAATGTCCCTATATATTTTTTACATATCTATGCTAATATAACAAAGCTGAAGAGTTTGTTTGTTTGGTTGAATGCGCTAATCTCAGGAACTACTGGTCCGAATTGATTTTTATAGAGGAAGGCTATAGGCTATAATACATTACTTTACGGCAAATAGTAGTGCAGCATCAATGAAAAATGTTGCAAAAACGGGAGAAAAACGCGAATTTTTTGAACGCGAGCGGAGCCGCGAGAAATGCTAGTTTAACAATAAACGCTAAATTTTGTGCTCGATTATGCATACGTGTATGTATGTATATATGTTTTTACTTTATGCTAAAAGTACAAAGATACAGCTGTAGTAACAAAAAGCTTAGTTAGGAATCACGAATACCCGAGCGAAGCAAGAGTAGGTCACTAGTGATTTATTAATTATAAGATAATTCAATTAAGCTATTTAATTTATGGCTCATGAAAAGGTACCACGTTACAACAATTTATTATCCCTATGCGATATCGCGTTGAATAGAAAAGATGAAGACTACGAAAGGTGAATGTAAAAAGCTCTTTTTCAGAAGACCCAATTAAGTAATTGAGTTAATCTTTACATAATAAAAGTCTAACTAAGTAAAATCTGTAGGTTAAATATTTTTTGGAAAATATTACTGAAATAGTAATTACTTCATTGATAGAGGTTATTGACAGGTTATTTCAGTTATAAAAGTGCGATCAAACAAAACAACGTTATCTCAGTTACAGAGGTTTATGCATATAAAATTTACGCCCTGTCTCAGTTATAGAGGTAACTATGATGATAAATCGAAAGAACAAATCCCAGATATAGAGGCTTAGCTCGTCCCACTAACAGGGGTAATTCAGTGCCAAAGTGTTGGGATCTCAGCATGAGTTCCAGTTATGGAGTTTTCTCACTTATCCAGGTCCCACTTAACCAAGCTTCACTGTATTATCAATACAGAGGCCGAATTTAGGGTTTTTAGAATGTTTGACTGTCTGTGACGCGAAAACAGATTTTGATGATATTTGGTGTGATGATAGTTAGTTATAAATATCTAATTTCTGAGAAATGTACACTAACCGTAAAGTTTTCTCTAGTATATTTAAAATTCCGTACAAAAGTTTTGTTAGGGTTCAGGAGATGTACTAATTGAATCATCTCATTTTATTTCATAAACTTATGCTATTTCCGGTTTTACTTGGCAAAGAATTCTAAAGTTCAAAAAAAGAAACCAGAAATATTGCCCGCAAACATTTATTTAGCGTTATATCTTGTTAAAATTTTCACCAACTTGAAAAAGGGTACGAGTACTTCGTACTTACGTAAACTTCAATATCTAAATATCCAACGTGGCCAGATTAAATTAAATTAAATTGGGACATTATTACACACAGCGCCATCTAGTTCCGTGGTAAGCTACGAAGGAAGCTTGTGTTACGGATACCAGATAGTTAATATACTACATATATAAGTTTAAATACATACATATTATAAATATTATTCAGATTACAGATATTTTCGCATTTATATTAAAAGTATTTACCGTTCTTCACACTGGTCCGTCCCTAGGTACGTTGTAAATATATTTAAAAAGATAAAACCAATTTCCATAGTACTTTACTTTGTTTTTATTTTATATAAAATATTTCCTATCTTTCCATAATTATTTTGCTTTATTCGAGGCCAAATCCAATAAATCAAACATCAGAATAATCGGTCCATACATTCTTGAGTTATGGCATAACTAACCCTAGTTTAATACATACATACATACGAGCAAAGCCGAAGGTTAAAAGGTAGTTCACATAAAAAATCTCACTTTCATTTATAAAGGCAGAAAATTGTTACTTATCACGATTGTACGCCTAAAAATACAGTCAACACAAAAAATTTTGCTTCAAATTTTCAGTCACAAAAACCTGTGTTTGCAACTACATGGCATACTTCCACCGAGAATATGTACAGTACGAAACATGAAACTATTTCAACTTTTATTACAAGCTTTGTGTTTCAGCGTTGGAAAAAGTATGTTTTAATCGATAACAGTTTTTAAATTAAAATGTTAGTCGAATGTTCGTAATGGAATTCACAAAAGCATTTCCTCTTCAAATGTTATTAGTTACCTATACCTATAGAATTGAAATGTGCTTAGTAATATAAATGAAACTATCTTTTCGGATTTTGTCGCAGATTTATTGTGAATTTTGGTTCCTGACGTTTCGAATGCTTTACAGCAATCTGTCATGGGAGAGACTAAGGTATTTATAATGTCAAAAAAATCATGCGTAAATCTAAGAAAGTATTATGCTTAGTAATAATAAATATTTATAATATGTATGTATTTAAACTTATATATGTGTAGTATATCAACCATCTAGTATCCATAACACAAGGACAACCTTACCGTGGAACTAGATAGTGCTGTGTGTAAATGTCCCAACATATTTATATTTATTTATTTATTGGCATATTGATCTCAACCAACTTAAAATATAATTTTAACAAATTATTATGACATTTCAATAATATTCTTGAACTCTTGAATAAAATTAACTTGCTCTATCATCTATTTGTTATTCAATTCTACGAATACCTTCGGATATTTCTGTCATTTTTAACATAGAACAACTCAAGTTAGGAATGATTAATGGGAAGAATAGTGTTGTACCATCGACTTAACAAAATCGGCAATTTAAAAATAAACGCGACCTCTGACATAGTCACTTCTTAATTGAATACTGACGACTGTCTTATCATTCTCTTCTATTATCTTAGGTTCGTCACTAATTATAAATAAAACAAGGATTTTCTTAGAAGAATACAAATAAATATCTAAAAAATAAACTTTAAAATAAATCAAAGCCATTTATTAAATTACACAATTTATATGACAAAAGCATGTGTTTATTTTTTTTATAGTAATTTACATACAAACAAAGTTTACTTCTGTATTATAATATAAGTACTAGCGACTCGCTCGTCCCTAGAATTAGTTCGAGCGAAGCCGCGGGTTCCTCTAGTAAATGTATACGAAAATTTGATAAATTATATACTAAAACCTTCCTAGAGCTACTACTACTCTAGCCATTGGTGAAAAGATCATGAAAATCGGTGCAGTAGTTTTTGAGTTTATCGCGAACAGACAAACAGACGTGGCGGAGGACTTTCATTTATAATATGTAATGATATATAACGATTAACTAGTAAAATCTTGAATATGATAATACCAGAAACTTAGTTACTACTAGGGTTTCTTGTAGTACATATTCTTTTAGGCCTAGTCATAGAAGTGCCGCATTTTAAACGTTTTATAGAAATAATATCGAAACTATCCCGTGTAACACGACAACACTATAGTAGCTCAGTACTGGACGAGGGCCAATTTGGCAGTCGATACGTTTCGGTTCGATACTTGAGACGTCTTTATTCTTCAATTTCGATCAGTGAGAGGAAACGTCTGCTATCTGTTTTGTAATTTCCAAATATTCTACAATTTATATTTCTGAAACATAGTTAATGCGTAAGATACAATAATGTTAGTTATCTTTATATAATACACTAGCGATTTAGCGCGAGCGAAGCCGCGGGTTGCGCTAGTTATAATCTAAAAACTTTCTTAAGAACCACTCTATCTATTGGTGAAAATAGCATGAAAATCAGTGCAGTAGATTTAACGATATTATTACGATGGAAAGACAGACAGATAGACGGGGCCGAGGACTTTGTTTTATAGTAAATTATGTAGTGATACTAGGGTCTCCCCTCGCTCCAATCGCGTTCCTTCCGTTAACGGTTAGAATAGATTTCTTATAGACGTGATATTTTCCGCAATAAAAAGAATCGTATATATTGACCCGAATAACTAGCTATCATGATACCAAATTACATCAAAATCTGTTTAATGATTCTCGTGATGCGAATGAGTTGTAATATACAACAACTGTTTCACTACACAAAAAACATAAATATTCCCTACGCTTTATATTTAAGAGCAAACATGGTCAAGAAATACGCAGATCTAAGAAAGTATTACGCATACAAAACAGTACTCTTGCAGGAGAAATAAATAAAAAGATGTAGCTTTCTATAGAAGTGGAAGGAAACCTGTCATTTTGGTTCTCTCATGCGTGTAACGAGTGACGAGAGATATCGAAAGGCTTTCCTTGCCTTTGTGATAGAACTAGGCGTAGCTTCTAATCTAGGTGACTTTACTACCCTATACGTGTTTTTAATATAGAGTATTGTACACTGTACAGTACCTGTTTATAGAAAAATGTTGCCTTATTTAAAAAGACTAAGACAAAGATTAAAAGCTATGTTATAGAGGTTGTTAAAAGGAAAGCTCTATAAATGTTAATCAGGTAAGTGAAAAATATAATTTTCTACTATATTTCTAATATATTTTTTATACTCTTAGTTTCTTAGATTTATAATTAATATTGCGAATATTTGACATTATAAATAAAAGTATATTTTCGGATTTCGTCGCGGATTTATTTTGATTTTTCGTTCCTGACGTTTTGAATGATTTTTATAAAATTATCTCATACGGTAATTTAGCTATAGACAATAAAGAAGGCATGTTTTAGAAAAACGAATTGATTCAAAATGAAATGAATTTCAACTAAAATAGAGAAATAGCAATTGGTACGTTTCATCCGAGGATTAGAGAGCTACAGACTCGTAGTCGGACTAATATTATGAATACCAAACATTTCTGTATGTTTGTTTGTTTTTTTCTTTTTCTAAAACGGCTCAAAAGATAAAGGTAAATAAGTATGCAATATTAGATGAAATGTAGCTTACATAGATAGGCTATGACTCAAAGTAACACATAGGCTACTGTGAGGCAGATAGGGATCGAGTGAAGCGATGTTAGCTCACCAGTGTTAAGTAGCTTTATCACTACATAGTATAAAACAAAGTCGCTTTCTCTGTCCCTATATCCCTATGTACACTTAAATCTTTAAAACTACGCAACGGATTTTGATGCGGTTTTATTAATAGATAGAGTGATTCAAGAGGCAGGTTTATATGCATAACTAGCGGATCCCGCGGCTTTGCCTGTGCTAAATCTAGGAAAAAGCCCAAGCGAAGCGAGGGCGAGTCGCTAGTATTACACTAAAGTAGGAAGGAAGTGGTTAGAACGCTACGAAGATTACAGCATCTTGTAACCGGTTACTTGCGAATATGAATACCGCTTATGCTCGGTATTTAAGTATGCATTTGACTTTTTAAACACTGCATTGTTGTTGCTGATAGGCTTGTTGTAATAGCTATATTGCTTTTTGAAGTTTTTTTGGTATAGTGCTGGGACCATTACTAGTGCCTCTTAAATAAAAGTAGCCTTGGTTTTTTTTCAAACATTTGCTGTCTGCCTGTAAAAGTCCAGTCAAAATTAGTTAAGCTATTTCAGAGATTAACAAAAATAAACAGACAAAAATGTAAAATAAAATTGAACCCTTCAACTTTATTTTCTGTACTATTGAAGATATATATTTCATATTATACATGTACATTTGAGACAGTTTGCATTCAAATTAAGATGTAGTTTTGATATCTAAAATTAAATTTATATCACGTGTTCTATCGACTCAACAACGTAGACTCTTGCAACCCACAATGTAATAGAAATCATTTGAAATGCATTGTTATTCTTCGTATAGATCGCATGAGGATAGGCTTTTGTAAGATAATATTACATAGTGTATTTTATTTAGAATCTTCTACACAAGTTCAAATAGAAACTTTTTAATAAGCTGTATTGTTAAAAACGTAGTCTTAATCCAAATAACGATAGTCTACCATTTTGTTGTCTGCGTATGCTAAAACTAAACGAATTTTGATGAAATTACCTCAAAGAAACTCAAAACTCGTTTATTGGTTTACGACCATCCTTAATACATTTTTGAAGGACATATTTTATAAGAAAGATGTATTTTATAAGAAAAATATGATTCTAATGATCAGAATAAACTGAGTCTGAGTAATATTTACGCTTTACTTTGAGTAATCCTAAAAAAATATGTAAATAGCAACCCCTAACAAGCACGTACCATACGTTACTATTTCATGCCATTTTAAGGAGCCAACTAACCGTGAAAATGCTTCAAACTTCCGCTGCTCAAATGTTGGACTGTCACCGCCTCAGATGCTAATGGAAATCGAAAGAAATGTTTTTTTATTTTATTTTTATTTTATTTATTAGGAAGCCAACGTAACATACTAAGCGTACATTTCTTATAATATTGAATCATATTTAAAAAAGTATTACAAAGTATCTTACAATTAGAGGCTAACTCAGCATGCATTTAATAAAACTTGAACTAAAAAAAAGGTTGTTGCTTACTTATACATTAAAATAACAGTGAAAAAATTATTTAGAGCTACCATGCAAAGTAACAAAAAAAAATCAGTGCAAAAAAAACCCTAAAAAACTTCTAAACAACAATATTAATGCTATTACAACTAAGTATTATCAACAAAACAAAAAAAACATGATTTAATTGTTAAAGGTTTTTTTTCATATCGCTTTATCAAATATTTTACGCTTAGGAAGGTCCTTCGAGCCGGATATCAAGTTACATATGCTTTTATAACATGTTTAACAAAAGTCACGGAACTTTTTGACTACTTATAACTAAACATTATTTTTCAATGTTCTAAATTTCATCAAAATTCGTTTAGTTTCAGCTTGCGCGGATAAAAAACATACAAAATTTCAAATAATATTATAGTAATCCGAATAAACTCAAGTTTTTTAAAAGTTTACAATTTTAAGTATATAAATATTATCAATCTCTGCTGAGTAAGTCCACAAACAAGTTATAGCTGTTGTTATTTAAACAACATAGTTCGCTGGCATCACTCCAAAGTATCCAATTTGTATCGTTTACCTTCGCCATTAACAACTTCGACTACAATACTCGGGACTAATAATTATTTTTGTTTAAATCAATTCATACTCGTACAAATTAAATGAACCCTTGAGCTTTAGAGTTGAAAAAGATAAAGTGTAAATGAAACCCAGAAATACGGAAAACACTAAGAGTTTTTTAAGAAAACAAAGCATTTATTACACTTAAAAGATAAGTAGATATTAAATTTATTTTTTTAATTTTTGCGAAAAATATTTTTAGTTGTATAAAAAGCGTAAAAAGTATTGTGAGTGTGGATGAAGTTTTATTATCACTTTCAAGTAAAAACGATATTTAGATATTAATAATTATTAAACGAAATAAAACACTTTTATTAATCAACAAGCATAGGAAGATGAAAAATAAATATCATTTACGATGAGTTTTATAACTTTACCGATATATCATATCTCAACGAGCTATTCACTTTTAACGACTTACTAGTCACCATAGAGTGAAAGTGCGTGCTCAGTCACATCTGGACCGTCCATCCCTTTTCCTCTTTAACCTTTTGATCCCGTTTCTAAATTGCCCGCCTCGGTCATCTGTGTGAAATGCTTGACTAAATGCATAATTTTACTTTTATAGGTTAGATAACGTCATGTATATGAATCCGGCTCGAAGGACTAAAAACTCTAAATAATATTTCTGTAATATCACTAATAATTTTCGATAAAGTTTTAAATAAAACATTCAAAACACTACAGCTCACACAATATTTTGGCTGTAGGCAATAGTTGGCGACTGTGTAAACCACAGCACTCTATACGAGTTACTCGGTGGCTTCAAGTTTGCAAAGTGAAATATATTTTGTGAAACGTTTCAGCTTTGTTTTGTATCTTGTTGTTTCGCGTCTACTAAATTTTCAACTAACCCCTGTATGACAGCCGTTTCATCGTTTTACAGCTAATATAACTTATTTTCTGCTTTAGTTTGAAATATTGCATTATAATTAGTATTATTTTGCATAGATAGGTTTGTATTTACGACTTTTACAGACTATATTATTTGTCGTATGGTTATTTCATCGTAATATATATTTTTTAGATTACTTGTACTACTAATTATCTATGAATTATTGTTTTTTATTGAATTTTATACATTACATTTATTCAAAGGCCTTTTGTTTGTTATACTATAATAATTATTTTTTCTTTTAAATTCAAATTTATTATAAACTCGGTAGACCGAGACGCAGGTGGAGAGACAATTTAGAAGCTTATAGAAAAGACTGACAACACATCTCAAAAAAGAAAGACAGAGTGAAAGAAAAGAGAGAGGTCTTTGCCCAGCCGTGGGACAATAAAGGCTGAAAAAAAAGTTGGGATATAAATATTTTGGGACATTTTTTACAACAGCGCCATCTAGTTCCGTGGTAAGCTACGAGACTTGTGTTACGGATACCAGATAGTTGATATACTACACATATAAATTTTAAATGCATACATAATATAAATAGTAACACCCATGACTGGAGTACAAACATTCGTACTCAAAAAATGATACCCCCAGCGGGACACGAACACGCGACCGCTGGCGCAGAAAGTAGGGTCACTGCCAACTGAGCCAAACGTGTCGTCATGACCACTTGACCAGTGACACGACATGACCCTTACTTCGCTCTAGTTCCCTATATTTAAAGGTTCTAGTGAAGATTTCTCGAAGATATAATATTTTACTGCAGTATAAAGTATTCTATATATCATTCGGATAACCAACTATCATCACACTAAATTGTATCAAAATCTGACCTTCTCTTGATACTGTCTGACTTTCTCGTGATACTGCTTGAGACAGACAGACAAAATTCTAAAAACAACAGATTCGGCCTTTGTATCGTTATTGATACTATTTCAATAATATATTCTGGAAATATTTATTACACAGATTGGTCACAGTATTTTATAATATGTACATTTCATTTATTTTTAGTTATTTATTGAAAATAATAGAGAATATGTAACCAAAATAAAATTTGAAAGTAAACAACATCGTATTTTATCTTATTAGGATAATGAAGAACAATTTGAGATGTTTACAAAACGTCTGTGGCGGGTAAAGTGGTTTTCAATCAACACCGTTTTATAAAAATTGCCTTTGATAATGCAGATATTTGTCTCAAGTTTTCAACCTTGGAGAGCAATTTAAATAAAACTCATGTTCGCCTTATGGTAAAAATTTACATATAAAATTCAAACTTAGTCGGATCCGTGAACAAAATATTTTTTGAAAAAATATTAATTAATGTAATGTAATAAATATTTTTTTTTAATTTTGGTCTGTTTTTAGAATGTTTTTGACTGAGTGAGTTGTTTTTAGTGATTTGAGTTAATTTTCAAAATAGCTGGACTGATTTTGACAGTATTTTCACTAGTTGAAGCTGTAATGAACGAACGTGTCGAAAACGCCCGTTTCGTTCGGGAAAGATTTTTTTAAGATTTGAAGTATTTGAACACGCTACATTCAGTTTCTTGAACGAGCGTGCTACCACTGGGCTAACACGATGGTTAATAAAATTTACATGACCATTTTCCGGAGAAGACAAAATATTATATATACAAATATAAATTTTTAACATTTAATTTGCAGATATTGCTTCAAATTTGTTAATTATTAGCGAAAAAAGAGGACGGTATTTAATATGTAAAAACTTAAAAGAAACTAACTAGTTAAACTGAAAATATTAATTTCTATGGTCTTAAGATATCTAAAAAAATATTTAGGTAAACACATTCAAAGTAAAAAATTGTTATGAATTACAAAATAAAAGTAAAGCAAGACTACATATCGTACAATTTGACTGACTTTGCGATACTCGTATCTTTTATTGTATACCTAATAATAAGAAGACTTTCATGCTCTAAATATTAAAGCTATATTTCACAAAAATCGCTGAACAAAGCGAAGCTCAGAAGTTATTATTTGCTTATGGTTGGTTATTTCTGTTTGTTATTTAAGTATAGAGAAGAACTGGCGAAAGAAACTCAGTGGGACTAATATTACCTTTTTATTTTAATCTCTCTCTCTTTTTCAAAATAAATTGCAAATTAATAATAATCCTATAGGTATGTGTTTTCGAAAGATATGTGAAGTCCGCCAACACGCACTAGGCCAGCGCGGTGGACTATGGCCTGATCTCTCCCGTAGAGAGGGAGGCCCGTGCCCAGAAGTGGGACGTTAAAAAGGGCTGATGATAAGACTACCATACTTTTATTCAAAACAAAGAAAAAAATAAAGCAATTATTTTACAACGCTCTCGCTCTCTCTTTAGCAATGGATACAGGTATAATAGTGATTTTCTCGCTTGGAAAAACTTGTATGGATTGCAGATGATTGAGCGGACGTGTAGGACACTCGTCTTTCCTAAGACCCAAGCTTTCAAGGGCGTCTTATATATCTAATATTTTACGGAACAGCTTGACGTAAAGACGATTTGTTCTTTTGAGATTTTTGCTATAATTTATTTTTTATATATAAATATACGCCAAATTAAATAACCAATCAATGTATTTTGTATCAAATACACACGTAATATAGGTATTGTATAGTATTTTGTATGGTTCTATATCTAAGTAAATTAATACTAAAAATATGTAGAAAAGACCGCCATAACTAATTTTATCTTTTACAACATATAACGGACTAGGGATGCACCCGAGAGAAGCCAGTGTATGTAACTAGTTAAGAAGAATGTTGAGTTTCCTGAAAAGTATATTGAGTTGATCGTCAGTAAAAACGTGGGCTACTTTTTTAATGAAATCTACCGCTTAAAAGCGAAATTATGTGATTGCTGTAATCGTTAATACAATTTGTTTCTTCTGGACTCTTAAATACTGAAACTGAGTTGTTTTATTAGAAGTTTCTTAACAATAACAAATTATTTAACTAATTATAATAATTTCTACAATCAAAAAGACTCTCTAGATTTTTTAATATGTACAATACAATATATACTAAGGCCTAATAATTGCTCTACCTTCCTTAACATGCCACTAAATTATTAGTCTTAGTAAAATTTTCTTATTTATTCTGCATCTGCAATCAATCAGAAAAACTTAACTGTATCTTAAAACAATTTACTTTTCTCAAGGGATTTCAGTCAAAGAATATCAAAGTTATCCAATCTAAGAACCTTTCAAAGCTAAGAATATCTTACATGGTTTAGGGAAGTTCGCAACCAATTCAGTTGGGGTCCTTCGACACAATCGAGTTACATAGTTAAGACTTTACGTGCTGTTAGCTAAGTGATGACTCATTAATTACTGCTGCTTGGTCTAAAATTATATAGAATATTTACTTGAATATTTGTTTATTTATCCGTCAGTCTTTCCTTCCAATACATAAAAATATTATTTTTATTATCACTAAGAACTATAATTTAAATACCAATAACTAGTGGATGGCAGTGGTAACCCAATAGTAACGTGCTCGCTTGGCTTAATAGAATGAAGCAGGTTCAAATTGGACATAAGTACTCGTAACTAACATAATTAGCATTTGTCTTACGGTGAAGGAAAACATCGTGAGTAAAAGCGTGCATGCTGCGAAAACCTCTAATGTTTTTTGAAAAAACCTAATAAGTGTTTTTAGTAGAAAGACATGTGAAGTCAACCTGCTCAAATTTGGTTTGATTAAAGTATCTTTTTCTAATTAAAAACAGCTATATTCAGCTGTGGGATATAAAAAGGGCTAAATACAATACACAAAGATAAAGAACATCTAGCACTTTATAATAATTGTATGAAAATTTGAAAGTTACATACATTAGTCTTCATATTCGATGCGCATCGCAAAAAACCTAATTTTTCTATTTGTAGACAGTTCCTAAACGCCCGCAGCAACGTAAGCTCTACTCGTGTATGAAACATAGAGCTTTAATAGAACCAGAGATGCTTTAGTAGGTAATAGAGTGAATACAGTAATAACTTGTCACATTATGTAATATAAAGAAACAATAGTCTCGCTTAGCTTTGGATTTTGTTTTCTTATTTACTATATATACTATTACTTCGTAACGTAGAGTTTATTAATATATTTCCCCCCCTTGAAAACTCAAGTGTGTTTTCGTCATATTTTCTCTTATAATCCGAAGTTATAATTCAATATTACAAATAAGAAATTAGTTACGAAAATAATCTGTATGTTCCATGGGACAATAAGTTACATCACCAATAATCAGATTTTGAGCTATTACTGTTTCTTTGTCATAAAAACAAATTTAATACCAGAGCCAGGACTTGAACCCAAAACCACCGCTAACTCCTTGCTCCGTTAGAACAAATTTATTCAAATTAAACATTCACTTCTTTTTTAAGAAAAGTATTTTTACTTATAGCTTACTTTATCTTTTCTTATTAACGCAAATGGAAAAATAACCTTGTTACTAAGACGAAAACTCTCAAATCGTACTGTCTTCTCTATATAATTAAAGTTAAATTCTATATACTTAAAGTATTCATACCTTTCTCTTCCTTACATAAAATATACATCACGAGGCTATTTACTTTTATTGTCATATAATTTCAGGTAGTAACGTTTAATGTAAACGTAGATGGCTTAATATGTATTTAAACGAATACGGTTATTGCTGTGTGGTTTAAAATATCGAACCCAAAAATACTTTGCGAAAGTTATAGCATGGATCACGAATAGCCTCTCATCAAAATGACGATAAAATGGAAGCCAGTTTCGTATTTTATGCTAAGTGTTCCGTATCGTATTACACGATCCTGAATATACATAGATATAATAAATGCTATGGATATTGGTTTAGTCAATTTCTATAGACTTTAATATCTATTTTTTTGTATTTAGGTTATAATATGTAAGAAATAACTTTAAGAGCAATCAAAAATTAAATTAAACAATCCTCTATGATGTTTAAAATTTTCTATTTAAATCTATGACTGAATAGCAATTATTCTAATGAATTTAAATATATAAACGTGAATGATCATTCACTCATTCACTTACTTACTCATCACAAAATACCGAAGACCACTTGATGTAATGTAGTGTGTAAAGATGAAATTTGGCTGGGGGGCTGTTTATAGTTCGTGAGAACGGATTTTGCGACAGGGCCGGATTAAGGAGGTCTAAGGGCTGCCGCAAGTTTGTATGAAAGTCTGTCATTTACTGAACTTGCACTTTAAATTGCTACTTTAAAGTACTACTTCACTAGTGTTGTAAGGATTTCTTTCTTTCTTTTTATGTTCAGAGTCCTCAAAACAGACAAACATCAAGACACCACGAGAGATTAGCTGTAATTTCGTAGTACATTAAGTTACCTACATTGCTAATAAACGCGGTAAGACAAAGTGAGTGCGGGCCGCTATCATTAGTAACAAAACCTACGACCCAGAACAACTGTCACTATTGTTATCTATGAAAAGGGTTGATGTCTTTAACACTTACCCCTGTAGGGTACAGTTGACTTAATTTTGTATTTCAAAGGTATAAACAAATAATGGGATTATGTAGGTGGAATACTTTTAACTGTTTCTATGGGTTCCCATCGCGTCCGCCAGAAAACCTAAGACAAAGGGGCCTAAATAATAATATAAATAAAACAAAATATACTCCTTATAAATGAAACTATTATTTCAACTTTTGTTTCCCGACGTTTCGAATGCTTTACAGCAATCATGGTCACGGGACTAAGACTAAGTCTCTCCCGCAGACAAAATCCGAAACGATATTTTCATTTATAATGTCAAATATTCGCGTAAACCTAAGAAAAAAATATACTCTTATTTAAAACATGGTCACTGCTTAATTATAATTATAAATGAAGAGAAGTATCGTAAGTAAGAAAACTTGGTTCTGGTCCTTCTTTTTATAAGTCGTATGAAGACCAACCGCATATTGGACCAGCAAAGGTAAGTTACGAGCAATGGGGCGTTAAATAAAGTTGAATATATTTACAAGAACTAATGTTTTATAATATATGCATTTGCCTTTCAGTTTAAAATATGACAACGATATATAAAATTGACTGAAAGTATATAAATTATAAATTTATTTCATAATAATTAAGATTAAGAGCGTAGAAGGTAGAATTTCGTCTCGAGAGAATGTAATTTATTACCTGAGGCAAAATCTTCTCGTATACTATACCGGAAGTCGACAGTTGTTTATTTATCATACAAATTCGTATATACTGTGTCCAATTATCACTATATCGACGCAGAAAGATAATTATATATGAATGTAGAAAAGCATATTATGATAACTTAAACATTATAAAGCTTATATGTTCATGTGAAACAAGAAAAATAAGTATTTGTGGATATCCATAATGATACATTTTATCTTCTAGAAAGTGCTAATGTTTTTTGCACGATTTCTTACACCATTTACTAAATTTTATTAATCAATAAATCTAAAGTCTATACTAATATTATAAATCTTAAAAGTTTGTTTGTTTGTTGTTTGAACGCGCTAATCTCAAAAACAACTGGTCCGAATTGAAAAATTATTTTGTGTTGGATAGTCCGTTTAGGAAGGCTTTAGGCTATATTACATCACCCTACGACGAATAGGAGCAGAGCATCAATGAAAAATAAAAAAATCGTTTGATTTTCAGCCTTTAGAACGCGAGCGGATCCGCGGGAAAGGCTAGTATTTACATAAAATTTATATAATCAAGAGAACTAAATGAAAAATATTGTATCACAATTATGGGTTAAAGTAATGAAAAGACCGATTTCAAATTTTTTTATAGTACGGGAAAGAGTTGAAATATTTTTATCCACAAATTTGACTGCGGCACAGATGTACACGCGGACACTCCAAAATTATTCTGCTATTTTCAGCTCAAGTACCTTAGTATGGCTAACTTACAAGCAAAGATATTTTTACTCAAATTCATTTTAATATTTTTATAAATAACGTTTGGTTTAACCACGATTTTGACTGAAAGTACCGAAATTCTAGAGTAAATAATAATCGATTTATAACTAAAATAAAATAAATATTTTGTATACCTTTTCTGACCTTGGCTTTTTGTATTACTTAATTTCCAACGAAAGATATATTCATAAGTCCGCCAATACCCGCCATGCTCAGCAGTGGGATGTTAAAAAAGCGCTGATGATGATGATGATGATGAATTTTCAATTCCAAAATAAAGGAACTCTGCAACGATTAATTTATATATTTTCAGGGTTTATCGAGGTTTTATTTTCATTTTTTCAATACGAATCTAATTTAGTTAAAAAATTGTTTTAAAATGTACACTTTCTTTGTGATAAAGATACTTGTTTATAATTAATTGCATTACCTAAAAAGCCTTTTTCAGAAATATATATTTGAGGCAGAACATTTTCCGTAGATACATCTGTTTGTGAGAGGGAAACAAATCATATTTCGTTCTTTATGGGATGTTTTGACCTACGCTGTATAAGCGAAGGCTTTTAGGAAGGGTCGTCGTTTATAACTGCGAATGCTCGAAGCTCGAACTTTTGGGGTATGAATTGGTATAGAACATAGAATTTTATCTTATAAAACCATTAAAGGTATCATGGGGTTTATAGTGTGGATTATAGGTACCATAGATCTAGATGGGACAATCCTTTGTTAGTTATTAATACAATATACAAACTTTCCTAATAAAATTCGAACTTATTCGAATCTGTATAATAAACATTTTTTAGAAAACAATATTGGAATAATCATTATGGCCGAAAAAATTTTGTCAGTCTGTGACTACATCTCAAAAAAAAGTGCGTGTGTACAAAGTACACATGTCAGAAGTAAAACTTGAATTTAAGTTAAGGCTAACTCTTCCCCGTCTCTGAGCGCCTGGTACTATGGACTTATTTTTTTGTTTCATCGAGTTTGAAATCACAACGATTCTAAAGAAGTTTCACTTCAAAAACCATTCATTTTGATGGAATTTGAAACGTATAGGATACTTTTGACTAAAAATCTACAATAAAATTTAAAACGTGTCTAGGGACGAACCCCAGCGCAGTCGTTAGTACTAATTAGAATTAAAAAAAACCAAACAATACGAAAGCAAATTCCTCTAAAACTCCCCAAACAACAGAACAATGCTGACAAATTGAAAATCTTAAACCTACTTTAACCATTAAAACTGTGAGATGAAACCCTTTCCATCTACAATTTGCTATTTTCTCAACCTAAAGAGTTGCCTTTAGTAGATAGCTGTTTTTAAAATAAGGTTACTTGAAGGTGTTTTTCAACCAATTATTCTTGTTTTTTTTATGTACAATAAGATTGTGTTTAGATATAAGAGATATATGAATAATGATAATAATGTTCTCCTACCGATTCCGGCCACGGCGGCCATTCTCATTGAGACTGGCCAACTGAGCAGGAGATATTATAGTGCAGACACAAGTACACTCTCTGTTCCTATCACACTCTTACTCCGGTGGGACGACTGTTTGACACGACTAGTGAGAACTAAGGCGCAGGACCGACGACTTTACGTGCTCTGAGTTACTGAGTTACTGACGTTTACTAAACAAGAAAGACTCAATAACTAAACTTGGCCCGACCCGAGACTAGAACCCAGGACCTCTCGATGTATGACTGTACATGCTAGCCAATACACTACCGAGGCAGTCTATCAATATTATTAATACAAATAGGTACTCGTACTCATAGTTAAACATATTTTATGGTATTCCCTCTCTCAAAAGATGCTCTCCGGTCCTGACAAACGCATAAATTATCATATCGCATACTGTAAAGAAGATCTTGAAATTTGAGCGCTGGCATTTTATTTAGTTTCTTATAGCTTTAAATGTAAACTCGAGCTAGATTTGACGCTGAATACATTTTTATTCATACACCATATTTTATACAATCGTGCCCTTATTAATAATGACTGAAATTTGACACGAAACTACATTACGACTTTTTATGAATATTTAATGACGTGATTTTTTATAAATAAATTTATTTTATTATATTTATAAATTACTGGAGTACAAACTTTCGTGCGAGACTCGAACCCGCGACCACATGCGAAGAAAGTAGGGTCACTATTTATTGAGTCAAACAAGTCGTCAATTTTACAGTTATGTAAATATGTAATAGCAGCGCCATGTAAAATAGCTTAGAAACAATCTGTATAATGATTGTAACTTTTTGTGTATTGAATATAGACTTCAAAACAATAGTAACTTTTGCTAAAACTTAATCAAATCAAATTAAATCAAATCAAATCAAAATATTCTTTATTCAAATAGACTTTCACAAGCTCTTTTGAATCGTCATTTTTACATTATCAAAATAGTAAACTACCACCGGCTCGGAAAGCTGTTCTGCTGAGAAGAACCGGTGAGAAACTCAACAGTTGCTATTTTCAAAAAAAATATTTGGTAACAATATTGTATTAAAATTTATTTATTTATCCTACTTAATAGATACATAAAAGCTACGTATTTTTAAAGTTTGTAGTTAATGGTATACAGATTTATATATGTTTTCTATTTCTATTTTACGAAATAGTATATTTAACAAGTCAGACAATACCACGTCATAATATTAGTATTAATAAATGTAAATGTTACACTTCATGCATACGAGTAGAAATTGGCCTAACTAGGAAGAGGTTCGTTTTCAGAAGTCTCCGCGAACTCGCGAAACTTTGCAACAACAAACTATTTGAGTATCTACTTTGCACAAGTTTTACAATGTTCTTGTTTATTTATTAATGACGTACCAAATACTAGCTACTTCATGTTGCATCAATTGTATTTGCTTTTCTACGGGGCTTACACTCTGTTCAGGGGGCGTTTCTATAGTCTGTATATGAGTCATTATTTTGGTTCAAATGTGTCCAGACAAATCTATACTAATATTATAAAGCAGAAGAGTTTGTTTGTTTGTTTGGTTTAACGCGCTAATCTCAGGAACTACTGGTTCGAATTGAAACATTCTTTTTGTGTTGGATAGTCCGTTTATCGAGGAAGACTATAGACCATATTACATCACACTACGACCAATAGGAGCGGAGCATCAATGAAAAATGTTGCAAAAACGGGAGTTATTTTGTTTTCAGCCTCAGAACGCGCGAAGCCGCGGGAAAGGCTAGTCAGTCATAACTTTGATCCAGACAATTTCAGTATGAAAGGATAATTCACAAGCAATTGCACACGCATACAAAAACAGGTGCACATAAATACGCGCGCACGCATGCACGCATGTACGCACGCTCGCACACAATTAACACTATCAATTTTTTAAACATTACACATTAGTTCTTATAACAGCACTAAAAAAAATAATACTTAGTCCGATAATTTATAAATATTAAATACATCAAGGTATTTACGTGCCCATGTCAAGGAATTTGTAACATAACTCTTCCGAACAAGATAGTTCCTTTAGATTTTCTGCTCGTTACAGTAAGTCTTTACCTCTCGTACTAATGACGCTACTCTGCACGAAATGTGGACTTGAAATTCAAGTGAGATTAATGTTTCAATCGCTCTTACGTATGATTACATATTTATATTTCTATTCTAGTTTACATATTTATATATTCACTTTTTTAATTGTTATGAGATAGACATATAAAAAGTAGGTACTCTAAAGCTTGATTATAAACTATAAATAAGGTCAATACGATATTCTGTTATTACCTACCCCAAAAATTTTGCTGTGATATTGAAGTTCTGTCTTTGTGTTCTTTTTGATAAAACTACTAGGCTTTTAGACTAGACTAGACTATAAGTTATGCCCTTATAAAGTAATGCCCTTAGCAAAATACTTTGCTAAATATGGCGCTACAATTTACATGTGCACCTGGCTTAGTGAAGGTGACCCCCTAGTTAATAATATTTTAAGAAAGACATGTTATAAATTAAGTAATTTTAATATAGCCATAATCTTCATTAATCTTCAAAATATTACTACATAGTATAAAACAAAGTCGCCTTTTCTGTCCCTATATCCCTATGTGCGCTTAAATCTTTAAAACTACGCAACGGATTTTGATGCGGTTTTTTTTAATAGATAGAGTGATTCAAGAGGAAGGTTTATATGCATAACTAGCAGATCCCGCGGCTTTACCTGTGCTAAATCTAGGGAAGAGCCCGAGCGAAGCGAGGGCGAGTCGCTAGTATTTTATAATATGAAAAATCAACACCATACCTCTGTTACAGACTGCAGCTACAACGATATATCAGACGCTCGCGTTGAAATGTTTTACAATTTTGCGGTACATTTTAAATGAAAACTACATATCGCTGTATAACCATAAAGTGAAAAGATTGAGATGAGTGCGTGTTCTAATTAGCCTCTTTGAAACTAGGAAACTACGTTGTGTGGTATTATTGCTTTATCCATCATTTTATGACATTGTTTCAGGTAAAAATGAACGTTTTCTGTTACAAATTTGTCTCATCATCATCCTAATCATTTATGGAAAATGCATTTACGCATGATACACAATGACTTAAAAAAACCGGTACTACCCGCTAAAAACTAATAGACCTTCTCCATCCTAATACGGCGTAGCAAGATCGCTTACGTCCGTAAATAACAACGCGCGGACGAAGTTCTGCCGAAATAGACTACACAGTCAAGGGATTAGTCTACAGTTGACTCTGCTATCAGAGATGTACCTGGAACTACCTGGAAGTGGGTCACTTTCTTGTACTTTTCTTGGCTTCGTGTCCGGATAGATTTCCGGACGAGAGCCCTCCACCGCGTCAAGGTTAACGCACAACTGCGGTTACTAATATTATAAAGCTGAAGAGTTTGTTTGTTTGTTTGGTTAAACGCGCTAATCTCAGAAACTGCTGGTCTGAATTTAAAAAATCTTTTTGTATTGGATAGTCCGTCTATCGAGGAAGGCTATTGGCTATATTACATCACATCACGACTATTAGAAGCGGAGCATCAATGAAAAATATTGCAAAAACGGGAAATGCGGGCCTTAGGTTTGCGAAGTATCATACCGCGGAACTCAAAAAAAATGCCGGTCTTTAGAACGCGTGCGAAGCCGCGAGAAATGCTAGTAACTTATAAGAGCGATCATAATATCTTTGAATGGGAGGAAACATCTGTACTTGTATAATATTGTGTAATCTGTTCCAGAATCAAAAAATTCAAACCACAAAACCTTCATGGAGACATTTAAAATATTTAAAAATAAAATGTACGTCTATTCATGAAACAATAATAATGGCCGTACAGAGCCAGTCTTTCGCTTATTCAGTTTTAAATAGCAGCCAGTTTTTGTTTCCAATTTGACATCACGCGCCGATGAATCTGTACCACAATAACATTATATTTACTACAGTACTTCTATGAAATGCATTACAATTAATTTAGATAAAAGCTATGGGGCAAGGTGTACGTATGTATAATAAAATTCCACAGTCCATATTGAGCTTGCCTTTGAAGCAATTCAAGTCTAAAGTTAATAATACATTATTGAATAAGGCTTATAACACCATCACGGAATACTTAGAAGATGTAAATGTGTGGGATTAATGTCTTGTTGTGTCTCACGTATGTAATGCAATGAATATTGTAATCAATTTTTTTTTTGAAAAGAGTAACTGTTCAGTTTCTCGCCGGTTCTTCTCAGCAGAACAGGATTCCTAGTCAGTGGTAGCTTACTCACAGACTCACTGACTAACATTTTTAATTTAAAGTTTAATATGTAAAAGTGACGATTCAAAAGTACTTGTAAAAATCTATTTGAATAAAGAATATTTTTATTTGATTTGTTTTGAAAAGATTAAATTATAACGTTAGAAAGGTTATGTTCTAGTTTTTGACAACTTTATTAAAAGATCTCATTCACTTAACTTTACCTTATGGGTCGAAAATTATTTAAATAAGACTTTGGAGTAAATGTATGCACATATATTTTCCCATTTTTAGTAAAAGTTAAGAATATATATATAGTTAATTTTTAGTAAGCAAATGAGGCTATACTCAAATACGCATAGCGTTTGCAAAAAATTATAGTTATAAAATTATAAACTACGTGAAAGTAAGGTAAGTTACGCGTAAAGCCTTCAGGTAAAAGCGAACTCATTTATCGAACTCAGAAATTATAAAGCTTCAAGGGCTGACGAAAGCTCAACTTTTCAAAGCTTCCGATCAATCCAGTCATTCTGTTATGTGCCTATTATTTGAAACTTACTTTGACATTGTAGAGAAGCCGCCCTAGTCATTATTAACGGTTTCAACTTTACTGTATTTTGGTGTGTACTTTCTAGAAAATCTGTAAAACAAGTGGCAATCATTTTTAAATGATTCGCGAAATAAAAATATCAAAGTTGCAAGAACTGGGATTTGAACCTGCTTCAGAGTTTGTCACACTCAAGTTTTCCCAACCAAACGGATTACCATTTGGCTATCTATTATTTATTTATTTATTACATAGGTTGCTAACAGAGCATGCATTCATACAAAAGTAGGTGATATACAACAAAAAAGATAGAAAATACTAGACTAAACGATGCCCTAATTAAAAGCAACACTGCATTCCTATGACATGACAACATAAATAAAAAAAGAAACTAAAAAAAGAAACTTATAGAATAAAATCTAGATATGACATAACGTCTTTCCGTTTTCATATGATGAGGTTAGAGGTAACTAAAGTTTATGCACGTACCTATCTTTAATCCATTAATTTTTATAATATTAAATCTTTTCACCAAGCATTTTCCTTTATGGGGAAAGGAAAAGAAATTCTGTGTGCCTTTTGTACCTTCTTTGGTAAGTCACTATCTTAATGAATAGTAAATGAAATTGCCACATGAAATAAATTCATATATAGTTTTCATTGTTAATATTAAATATGTAATTTCTTAAAAGATAGGTTTTCATGGTATACCTATTAGAAACGTAATCTTGATTTTTATAATTATGTAAACCCTAGCTACTCACCCTCGCTTCGCTATGGTTCCCACCTTAAGGATAAAATTTTAACAAACTTTGAATGTGTTGTTTATCTATATCAAAATCAAAAGCCTACAAAATAATTTTCAAGCTTCTAGCATAGTATAAAGAGTGCTTCTAGCTTTAAAAATGACGTTATTTCCATACATACCGTTTTTTCGCCTATGTCTTATTTCAGGCTCTAAACTGTAAACCAAATTTCATTTAAATCGGTTCAGTAGTTTTGGCGTGAAATCGCGACAGACAGACAGACAGGCAGATAGACAGAAAGAAATACTTTCCCATTTATAATATTTGTAAGGACCATGATTTACACAAACAAAGAATCAAACAAACAAACAAAAAAACAAACATCCTCTCCCCCCAAACGCATATCTTTGTTCCCTCGTGGGTAATAAGGATAGCAAGGATAGTAAAGATCTCTAAATGTAGGGTACATTTTTAACACTTGATCAAAATATATGTTTGATTTTCTACATAGTTCTAAAGATTTTTATATTCATCATCATCATCATCAGCCCTTTTTATCGTCCCACTGCTGGGCACGGGCCTCCCTCAGTACGAGGGGGATCAGGCCATAGTCCACCGCGCTGGCCTAGTGCGAGTTGGCGGACTTCACATGCCTTTCGAAAACTTGTTAGGTTTTCTCAGACATGCAAATTTCCTCACATGTTTTCCTTCACCGTAAGACAAGTGGTAATCATGATAGAAATGATTCGCACATGAAAATATCAGCGGTGCGAGACCCGGATTTGGACCCGCATCACGCGGTTATCCAAGCGACGCGTTACCGCTGGGCTACCACTGTCATTTTATATTGTTTAACAATTATTGTTAACTAAATTGTTATATCCCCACCTACTATAGTTAATCGAATGCTTTTCAGAATATTTTATTTTCAAATGATTTCTATTCGCTTCAAGAGGACGGCAGCTGCACAGGATTAGTATATAAAAAATACTTATATAAATTTTTGAACCCGAATCACTTGGTCTTCAAAGAAGGAACGAAGATACAAGGGAATAAAATATTTTTGTGTAAAGAAAGCTTTGTTGCATAAACTCCATTGTAAATCCGACGATATCTCTATTTTTATAAATCTTTTCTATCATGTTAAATATGTGTATGTGAGGATGTATTTATGTATGTATGTTTTTACCTTTACATGCATAAAATACTGAATTTTGATGAAACCTTAAAGTAATATAGCTTATATGTTAAATTAGTTCATAGATTATCTATTTATTATAAGAATTAATATAAATGCCTCCAGCAAGACTCGAACCCCGACCGCTGGCGCAGAAAGCAAGGACACTACAAAGGTGTCGTGAATGATAAATAAATATGTTGGGACATTATTACACAGCGCCATCTAGTTCCATGGTAAGCTACGAAAGAAGCTTGTGTTACGGATACCAGATAGTTGATATATAAGTTTAAATAAAAATACATACATATAATAAATATAAACCCATGACTGGAGTACAGACATTCAAGTTTAACAAATGAATGCATCCAGTAGGACTAAAACCCGCGACCGGGCGTAAGAAAAAGACGAAGGGTCACTACAAACTGCGCCAAACGTTTCGTAAACGTACCGCACTTGATTTTTTTATTTCGTGCCAAAGCATTGATAATTATGAAATCTTGCACAAAAGGGACATCCCCGAGCGAAGTGGGGGCGAGTCGTTAGTTAATAATAAATCTTTGTTTGAGATTATAAGTCAGTGCCACAGCCGCTCTATTTATTGTCTACTGCGAATCTCGAGGGCTTAACCCCGACTTATCTAACCGTGACATAGACGAAAACAAACTATAATACTAGGTTCATGGGATCTTGTGACCGTAATATTACGGGAGAGTTGATCAGACCTTTTTTCTTTCCTTCCTTTCCTTTCATTTATAATTTTTCCTTATTTTTGATAAAATTACTTTCGACATAAGGAAAATATGAAAGGAGAAAATATTAACTTTCGTTTCAAATATCCTAAATATGGTTCATAAGTACTATGTTGATATAAAGACGTGACGTAAATAAAGAAATATGAATATATTGGCACATTAACACACGGCACCATCTAGTTCCATAGTAATAATAGTATAGTAATAGTAGTAAGCTACGACGCTTAAGTTATGGATACGACATAAATAATAATAAATATATGTTGGAACATTATTCCACACAGCACCATCTAGTTCCGTGGTAAGCTACGAGGCTTGTGTTACGGATACCAGATAGTTGATATACTACATATCGTCGGCGTAGGTGGAAAACTAAATAACTGCGAATTTGGCCAAATTGACATTTAATTATTTTCATAACACCCAAAAAATACCGCATATTTTACTCTAACAAACATTTTCATATCTTGTCCCGTTTCAGAAATATAGCCATTTTTGTATTCCAAATGCTGAACTAAATATGCTGAAACTAGCACTAAACAGTAGAAGGAAAAAGAATCAACTGAATAAATAAATTGATAACTATGATTTATGATCAGTTGAATGTTTAATGACTTAAATAAAATAAGTTGTTTAATTTATCTTGGAAAAAAAAATTGGAAAAAGAATCACTAAATCGCGATTTTCTCCAAACTAGAAAATTTGAGTTATTTAGTTCTCCACCTACGCCAACGATATATAAGTTTCAATACATACATATTATAAATATAAACACCCATGACTGAAGTAAAAACATCTAAGTTAAACAAATGAATGCCCCAGCGGGACTCGAACCCGCGACCGCTGGCGCAAGAAAGTAAATAAAGCTGCGCAAAACGTGTCGTGGCTGATACAGTATGTACATGTATGTACATACATAATATATAAATACCTAATTATTGAGTACTAAGCATTCGTTTTTATCACACAAATGAAAGTCCCCAACAGGACTCGAACCCGCGACTACGAAAATAATAGGTTTGGTTTCTGATTCAAACTTGGTTAAAAACAACAATATTCAAAGCTGGACGTAAAGCGAGGCAGCCATAATGAAGTCATCCGAAATTATTAAGATGATAGCTTTTGAGGCTATTTAATTTATAAGATTACTAGCAAAGTCAAATAAATTAAACTGTTTTTATAATTTTCTATTCAAATAAATGAAGGCTATGTTTCTAATTATAACATTAGCTATATAGAAGTAAAAGTCCCGTCAAAATCGCTCCAGCCGTTTCAGAGATTACCTGGAACAAACAGACAGACATACAGGCAAAAATTTAAAAAAATGTTTATTTGATGTAAGTACCGTGTATTATAATTTCATATTATGCATTTAGTGAAAAGCTCTTATTCTTAATTTTCAAATTAAAAACAGACACTTCTTCACTCACTTCACTTCACTCTTTTATTTACAAGTACGTACTGATTACGAGAATACATTTACATTATAGTTAGTAAAGTTTTCATAATATTGTAAAAGAGTATTTAATGCTGTAAAAGGTTAGTACTCGTATTTTTTTATGAATTTTCTGGAGCTAATTATGTTAAGCAAAAGAAGATTTACAGCCGAATTAACATTCTTAATTTTGTTAATTCGTTTTTAATTAAAAGTAGACTAATTTTACTTAAGTATTTTTGGAAAAAAAAATACTATTATAGAATGTACAATAACGTATTATACAACAAAGTCGCACGCAGTCTGTCTGTCTGTTGGCAATTAGAACATAAATTAGTAAACGGACCTCTGAGGTATTAGTATTCACTAATAAATAGGAGGATTGAGGAAGTTCGGGTGTAATACATTTAATCTCATTAATTCTTCTTATTCGACGACACGTTTGGCTCTGTTGATAGTGACCCTACTTTCTGCCCCAGCGGTCGCGGGTTCGAGTCCCGCTGGGGCCATTTATTTGTTTAGCACGAATTTTTGTACTCCAGTGTTTTTTAAATACATACTAATTATATAATTTTAAATACATACATTATAAATAAAAACACCCATGGTGTTTATATTTATAATGTATGTATTTAAAATTTATATATGTGTGTAATATCAACAATCTGGTATCCGTAACGCAAGCTTCGTAGCTTACCACGGAACTAGATGGCGTTGTTGTAATATTGTCCTAATACATTTATTTATTTCTTAAAGATATCGAAAACAATCGTGACTAGCATGTATTTAAATTATTGCAACAAATCACTAGTCGTGTCGTGAGCTATAAAGAAAGATTCCTCGAATATTGAGCGCGGGACAGATTTGATATTTTGTATTACAACTTTTTTTACAACTTATTAAAAATTAACTCAGACGACAGCTGTTAAATTAAAATTGAAGTGTCTGCTTTTAACATCAACATTACAGTTGTTTAAGATAAGAAAAAATCACTTTTTAACATTTTTGTCAGTCCGACTGTTTGTTCGCACTAATCTCTAGAGTTATGTTAATAAGTTAACCTCAACTCAACCTTATTTTATTTAGAAAGAAGAATTAGGGTTCCGCTGCAAAAATTTAAATTGTACCTAGGGGACGAACCCGAGTAAATTTATAATTTATATCTACGTGAAACATTTTCTTTTGTAAATCCTTTGAATTGGTTGGTTTGTTCAGAAACAATATGCATATTTATAAGAAGGAACACTCCCAAAGGGAAGACGAAAGAAAGAAATATTGCCTGTACTTATGAAGATAAAGTCTTGAACAATACGCATAGTATATAAATAAACTTCCATATAAAACTTACATAATAAGGATATATATATGGAACTTTTTACATAAAATCATAGTATTTGATATTTTAATATTATGTTTGTACTGTCGCACACCGGGAGTGTCTGGTTCTAGTCCCGGGTCGGGCCAAGTTTAGTTTTTTTTTATTTATTTATTTATTATTATAAAACTTTACATATTTTTTTAATTAAATGTTACATAGTAAATCACTTAGATTTATATAATGTTACATAATTCATTATATATTACATTATTATTATTATTATATACAATATTGTTATAATTTAGAACTAAATATTTTATTTAATATTAAATAATTTAATCTAATTAATTATAGATAAGAAATAATGTTTTAGGTTTGCCTTAATATGTTTATTGTTAATTTCATTAATTAAGTTTGGGGGCAAACTTAATTAATTAAATTGAGTCGTTATTGAGTCTTTCTGTTTCGTAAGCTTCAGTAACAGCCCGGAGTTGTGTCACCCCTGTGCCTCGGAGAGCACATAGAGCCGTCGTTTCTGCGCCTTAACTCTCACTGATCATGTCAAGTAGTCGTCCTACCGGAGTATAAGTCACAGGAATAGAGAGTGCACTTTTGTTTCCGAATGTACACTCATGCACAATAATAAAAAAAAATAAGTTTGTAAAAAACTTATACTAAAGGGGGGTAAGGCTACTAATTAAATAGTAAGTAAGGTAAAGTAGTAATAGAGGAAAATTTTTGAATGAAAGTATTTGTATATACATATTATTATGTTCAAGAATTTTATTCGTTAGCTAAGAAGAGCAAAATGAATGTTTTATTACTTTCACGACACAAGTTAGATATCAAAGGTGAAAAGGTAAAGGTCAATTAAAGGTACAGCGTGAAAGAAAGATAAGCTCGATGTCTTAGCCATTATATAAAATGCCAAATCAAGTTACAATTTGGTATTCCAAAGTTAAGTGACTTAACTGAGCTAATATAGTTAGTCCAAGATCATGTAATTACAAACATAAAAACACCATTTCTATTACGCTTAGTTCATTCTTATGAACAGTAAATCTATATGTACAATTATTAAGTTCTACATATAGTATTTTCAATTCTGAATCGAATCTGTATAATCACAATACATTTATAATAATCATAATACATTTTTGCAATATCTTATTGAATTAGTCATTGTTATCGAATGTATAGTTCTTTGAATTTCTGTCTGTCTGTGATGGCAAAACAAAAAAACAACTAGACAGATTTTGATGACATTTGGTACGATGATAGCCGGTTATACGGATCCATATTTAGGAAAAAATCTTATCTAGAGGGTGGATCTATACTGTAATATTTAAATTCGCTTCGCTTCTTCAGGAGCTACGTCTCAAACTCACATATAGACACACTGAAAACTTATAAAACTTTTTTGCGTCAGTGGTTAAAATTTCTTAATGATAATTTGGTAGAAGATGTGTAAACGACATCTTTAAAGTTTAAGCAGCGTGAAACAGTACGATAGTTTCTAAATTGCACTGCAAAACTTTGACTATTACACGTCGCTCGCTTCCTTCAATGACATAGTTTGTCTCAACTCGCCCAAACATTGTCACCGCCAATGTATTGTTACTTTACATTTTACTTGTACTTGTTTTGTGTATGATAGGTATGCAGTGGTAACCCAGCGGTAACGCGCTCGCTTGAATAACCGAGTGATGCGGGTTCAAATCCGAGTCTCGCACCTCTGATATTTTCATGTGCGAATCATTTTCTAATTTCTATGCATCACCACGCATGTCTGAGAAAACCTAGCAAGTTTTCGAAAGATATGTGCGTCTGAGAGAGTATTTAAAAAGTCAAGGTAAATCTACTCAGCCTAATAATCATTTCCATGTAAAAATGTCCGTTTTTTTACCAGTGCACAAAAAGAAAATAATTTTGTATTGGCGTTTGGCGGTTAGTGTGCAAATGAACATTTGCATTTTAATTCATATAAATTGACAGTTGACAGTTATAATTGCAAATATATCGATTGAAACTGGCAATACCTACCTGCCTATAATTAACGTACGTTCAGGCAGGTTCGTATTTTTCCGAACAAATTTTTACTGTACTGTCTACTGTATGTTCTAACAGTTACAAATGTTTGAGACAAAAAAGCATTAATTTTATACCCATAAGTATCAATTGTTAAAAATTTATTTAGCTCAAATGATCATGGAATCTATAAAATATTCTTATTATGTAATTACGGCGCAATTTGTTGCGCTTCGTATGTTTTTACAACTTAAATACTTCTAAAGAAGATCAAATCACCTTTGTTAATTGACCGAAGTTAATAACGTCATTACTTTTTATTCTAGTTATAAATCCGAATAAGTACTATTTTTTAAAAGGTAAGTAGGTATTGTAGGAAACGATCGACCTAGACATTTGCTTTTTTATGACTTTAGTTTACTTTGTGCTTAATAACTTGCCATACTCGTAGCTTTGCTAGTGGTGTAGTGGCTAGCATGTATGGTCATACATCGAAAGGTCCTGGGTTCGTATCCCGGGTCATATACTTAAACCAACACTTACACATCCCCAACAAAAGAAAAAAAGATATATACAAATTGGTCCAGACATTTCGGAGTTTTAGCAAGACTACACCGTAAGACAAGTGGTAATCATGATGAAAATGATTCGTACATGAAAATATCAGAAGTGCGAGACCCGGATTTGAACCCGCATCACTCGGTTATAGTACAAGTACTACGGGAGGTAGCGCTGTATTTTTTCTAGGAATTTCATCCCGAATGAATTTTATTTCAAACAGTTGTTTAGAGGTCAGAGATCAGTAAAGTGAGCGTCAGTCGCCGCACCAGCGGTGGAACTAAGAGGGACAGCATGAAGAAGTCATTGGAAAAAAAAGTGCTCCGATGAATTTTATACCGAGCCAAAATGAATTATATGATAGTTTCCATCACATTTTTAAAGAAAATCATCGTCAGCTGTATTGACGGTGGGGGGTTATATGTCAGTCGCGTGCATGAACCTCATAGAAATTTTCACAAAAAAAGTAATTTTATACCTTATGAAATTTATACATCTTAATTTTTATACTTTTAAAATAACAAAGACAATCGTCAGCTGCATTTTTGATGGGGGAAAGACCGTCAGTCAGCGTGATAAATATTTCGCGAGGTCGATGCATTTGAGCGTTGCATAGTCTCTTTAGAAAATAAACTCACGATCTTTACATCCACAAACAATCAACTGGCGACGACTCATGTTTCTTTAACATTCTAGTTATCTTAGGCTTGGAATTACGCACAAACGCTGTAGTTACATGCACACTCGATTGACTCAGCGACTGCTTGCGCGTTGCCATTTTTAGATTGATAGTTTTTAAGATTACAAGAATTATATAATAATAACTTTATTTATAATTTCTTGTGCATAATACTCTCTCTTACTCTAGCTTCGCTCGGGTCCGTCTCTATGTACTACGTATTGTTCTGATAACTATATAGGTATAGGAATTTTAACTATTCTGCAGATGATCTGACATTGAAAATTCCGTAAAAATTGGTCCAGCTGTTTTGGGGATTAGCCGAAAAAACAGAGTAGCAGACTGAAATAAAATTGTACACATTAATTTCATCTATACTAATATTATAAAGAAGTAAAGTTTGTGTGTTTGTATATTTGTTAAATTGTAAGGGGTAATCTCGGGATCTACTGAACCGATTTTAAAAATTCTTTCACCAATAGAAAGCCACATTATTGCTAAGTGTCATAGGTTATATAAAAAACCGAATAATAAAAAGGCTTTAACGTGGTGTCCGTTTTGCAAAGTGAATCGGAGAAAAAACGGTCGAATGAAAGCGTTTCTTACGAACGCTGCTTTAACTATGAAAGATATATTTTTGAGTTCTAGAGAAAAGATGTGGAGCTTGAAAATGCCTACAAAAAAGTCAACGACAACATATGTCTAACTTTTATAGTTAAGTTACAAAAAGTAGTTTTTTAATATTAGTATAGGTAATTTAATTTTTAATATTAATAAAATAATTTAAATTACTTAAACACTCTGTACTAAAAAGGATTATTAACATTTTGCCCAACGAAGTGGGCACGGGACAGCTAGTTAAATATAAAATCTTATAAAATTTCATTTGAATTTAGTAAATAGTTTTTATTTTGGTATTACAAATAGACTTAATAAACAATTTTATTTATTTGTATAGGTAAGTTTTACAACTTCAAAACAACAACAGAGGCGTGGGCCTCACCCCTAACAATGACCTATCTGACTCTGTCAATATCGGAAATGTGCGAGAGATATACTCAATACTCGTTTGTTAAAAAACATCTAAATTCTAATATATAAAAATTTCATGCCACAGTGTTTGTTATCGACCTCCGCCGAAACGGCTTAACCGATTTTTACGAATTTTTTGTGTTTATTTGGTAGATCTGAGATTAGATAGGCTATTTTTTATTTTTAGACCAAATATGTTATACCCATAAATAATCATAACCCTAAATTTTCATCCAACAATCCCTATTTTTAATAGTAATTAGAACGCGGGCGGAGTGTGGATTCCAACAGGAATTGCTAGTATTATATTATAGTTTTAAACCGACACAAAATAAATAATTATAATGCGGTGTTATTTATAATAAACTAGCAGTACCCGCGACTTCCACGTTCATTTTCTTATTCGCTACTAATCTTCATTCGAACACTCGCTGGGTTGATCTGTAGATTGACTGAAAGTTTCTTCAAAATTACTCCAGCTATTTCAGAACCCATAATTAATATGTAACTCCTGCGCCGCGCGGCTTTCTATTTCATATAAGTAATATGTGGACGTCTCCCTTCCTCTCCTCATTGCTCGCTAGTCGCTGTGCTATACTTTCTTAATATATTTACTGTGAGATGGAAGAGTGTCTGATTTGTATAATTTTAAAAGCTATCTGCTGACTATAAACTAACTCCCTGCCAAAATTTAAATTTGTAACACAAAAAATGAAAGAATTTCGTAAAAACTTGCGAGAGCCCTTAGACCTCCTTAAGCCGGCCCTGTCACAAAATTAGTTCTTAGTGGATTTTTACTAACAATTAACTACCTCCCTGCGAAATTTAAAGTCTTTAGCCCCAAAAATGAAAAACTGTCATACAAACTTGCGAGAGCCATTAGATTATAGATTAATATGTGCTATACTTATTGATTTCTAAGCGTAAGATAACTAGATTGTTCAAGAAACATAAGTCTTCGTCAGCTAATTGTTTGTGGATGTAAAGATCGTCAGTTTATTTTTCAAAGAGACTATGCAACTCTCAAATGCATTGACCTCGCGAAATGTTTATCACGCTGACTGACGGTCTTACCCCCATCAAAAATGCAGCTGACGATTGTCTTTGTTATTTTAAAAGTATAAAAATTAAGATGTATAAATTTCATAAGGTATAAAATGACTTTTTTTGTGAAAATTTCTATGAGGTTCATGTACGCGACTGACATATAACCCCCCACCGTCAATACAGCTGACGATGATTTTCTTCAAAAATGTGATGGAAACAATCATATAATTCATTTTTACGCGGTATAAAATTCATCGGAGCAGATTTTTTTCCAATGACTTTCTCATGCTGCCTCTCTTACCTCCACCGCTACCTGAGCAGCTGACGTTCGGAGTTGTTATGGGTAAGGGGAAAACTATTAGTGTTGTGATTTTCAGCCGGTATGAAATGACTTGTTCAACTATAGCGCTACCTCCCGTAGTAAAGCGAGCGCGTAACCGCTGGGCTACCACTGTCGTTCAAACATTATTTTAGAATATATTATATTACTTTTTTACTTAAGTAATCTACCTTTTCTAAGTAGGCTAACTTTAAATGAAATAATTAAGTATAAATTGAAATAATTGAAGCGATAAAAGCTCAACATTGCAAAGCCTCGTTAAGAGTCCGTCGCAGATGTTTGTTTAAATTGGTCGAGATGTAAATGAAAAAGTAGCAATTGTGAAAGACTAGAATAAATCTACGATTTTGTTTGCATCGAGTGAAGAAAAATTTTGATTTGCCTTATATTTAGCTGAAAAGTTGATCTTCGTTCGAGTGCTTTATAAGAATTAAAAGTAACGTATTATCATATTGTATTATGTAAGTATCATCATTTAGAGTAACCAATAATAAAGACACTGTCACAGAACTAAATATCAAGCTAAATAATAATGTTTTAAAATAATACACGTATACAAATTATAATAATAGAATATTTAAAAAAAAACAATGAATTTCGCTTGCAGAGTGTGAATTTATGTACCTATGCCTAATTTGTTGAACTTAAAAGTCTTAACATGATGTTATAAACCCCATCTTCCTTTCATTTCTCTTAAGGAATTAAAAGTTGGTCTATGTAATCAAAAAAAATGTTAAAAATCCGAATAATAAGTCCACAGATTAGCACGTTTAAACAAAATACAGGTCAAACTCGAATTTATTATATAAAATAGAATCTCTGGAATGGATATGGTGTAATTTAGTATCCCTTAATTGAAAAATATTTTATTCTTACATACAAACTTTCATAAGAATGATTTCTGGGATAAAAAGTATCGTAAGATCTCCCCAGAGCGGCGTCTCGAACTATCTTCATGCCGAATTTCATTAAAAATGGTTCAGTGGATCTTAATTTATCAATTTTTTTTCTCTTTATTAAAATAAAAGATAAAAGCTAAATATGGCAAGATGAGAATGGGCGTGAATACCATTTGAATGAGGAATTTAGAGGTATTACTCAATTATCTTCAAGTAATCTCTTCACCGCTTCAGTCGGACGACGGTCGGTATAGCGAAGTTTCCAAGTCATGTTTCGGAGAGAGGCGTGCTTGCCAAATTACACCACTGAAACCCTCTTGAGAAGAATAATAATGAATCTGGTTATTGAATTATAATTTACTAGCGAGTCAGTCGTTTCGCTCGGGTTCGTCCCTAGATCTAGCGCAAGCGAAGCCGCAGGTTCCGATAGTAAAAATTTTTGTCTAGATATGTTACTCACTGATAATGTAGGTTTATATTTTATAATGGCAAATTCTTCAAAAGTTTTAAGTTTTTTAATTACATACAAAAATACAAATCTTTCCTCTTTATAATATTAGTTTAGATGATGTCGTCACAAAAGTTTTTATGTTTAAATCAATTTTATTATACGATGTGGGTTCAAATCCGGGTCTCGCACCTCTGATATTTTCATGTGCGAATCATTTCTATCATGATTATCACTTGTCTTACGGTGAAGGAAAACATCGTGAGGAAACCTGCATGTCTGAGAAAAACTAGCAAGTTTTCGAAAGACATGTTAAGTCCACCAACACGCACTAGGCCAGCGCGGTGGACTATGGCCTGATCCCCTTCGTAGTGATGGAGGCCCGTGCCCAGCAGTGGGACGCTAAAAAGGGCTGATGATGATGATACGACGAGTATGTATGAGCTAAAACAATACTTTGTTTTCATTTAATGGATATTTACTTAATTTAGCTAAAAAATTTACATTTGAATCAGTTTCTACTATCTACTTAAGAAGTTGTAACAACCAGCTTCTATGCAAGCACTGGACGTACTCGTAAATAGAAAAGTTTATTAGCCAAGTTTAGCGAAGACCAAGCTGATATCTACCAAATTACACGACAGAAACTTTGTGTTCTAATAATGCCAGTATTACTTTCTTAATGCCTTTTGGACGATATTGGGTATTTTTCCTTCTACGAAAACAGTATAATGATGTATTAAATTATATAAGAAATAGAGCATGTTTTGGTGTCCTCTGTTTATGAAACAATAGGGCATTGACATACAGCACCATCTAGTTCCATGGTAAGCTACGAGGCTTGTGTTTTGGATACAAGATAGTTACACACATATAACTTTAAATACATACAATGTACATATTATAAATTATAAATTCCATGGCTGTAGTACAAACATTAGCATTCATCGCACAGATGAATGCTCCCAGCGGGACTCGAACCCGCGATCGGTGGACTTGCCTATAAAGTAGGATCACTTCTAACTGACCCATAGCTTACACAGTACACTGTAAGAAAATAACACATAAAATGTGCAATGGTAAAAATTTTCATAAGCCTTAAACATCAGAAACTGAAAACGCATTTGTCAGAAAGTGTTGATATTCTTGAATGTCAGAATGAGTGCGCGAAGTAGTTTACACAGTAGAACGTTTTGCTGAAGGGTTTGACTGAAGAATGAAATTCAACTTTACTCCAGTAAAATATAAAGGAATTTTCAAAGAAGATTATTTGAGGAAGCTACTACAATTTACGTTAAAATAAGATTTTGATATCAAGACCAATTTTGCTAACAGAAACTCCAAAAGTGCCTAAAATGGTTAGAATATAGAAAGTAAATAAAAGAGAAACAGGAAAATTGTTGTGTTATGGAAACTATTTTATTTATTTTTATGTATTTTTAATATATCAATATGAACTTTATTTAAATTAGTTATTTGTTGACGACGCGATCGGCGCAGTTCGTAGTGGCCACGACTTTGATTCCGCTGGGGGCATTCATTTGTCTGATAAGCACGTATAGTTTCTACTCTAGTCTTAACTTGAATTTAAACAGGACTTATACGCTTAGTTTTAGTGGATAGTACTGGCTTGTCTGGCCAGTAAATCCCGCATAACCACTTGTGGTGGGGCTTAAATTAAAAATATATATAACGTGTATATGCAAGTACCTACCTACCTGCCTATCAGATTTTTGACATTATTTATTATGAATTAGTGTATGAAATTACCTTCTTATATTAATTAGATGAACGCAGGTCTGTATAACTATTATTGTATAAATCCCTACCTAAACTTTAATTTAATGGATTCACACTTATAACATCAAGTCCCAAGTCAGAAAAATTATGTGTGTCGAACCTCAAACTATTAATATAATAAAGTTGCACAACAAATATTTAGCTATATTTTATTGTCAGGATTATTTATTTTAAAAGTATTGTAACACGAGAATTTCATATGGGTGTTAGCCTTTAAAGGTTGAACCCGCTTTATGAAGTTTAGCAAAGTTTAAAAGTAATAATACCCTAGCTCTAAAACAAAGAAAACTACACAACTTCGATGTTCGTACAAAACTTTCAACATAAGTTATTAAAACCTACTGTCAATTTATATTTAAAAATATAGAAAATGTGGTGCTAGTTTTAGAAGAGGCACGAGCGATTTACATACATATACTGTTATATTTTTGTAATTTTAATTACAAAAATATAACAGTATATGTAAATCGCACATAATAGGTACTACATACACTACATAATAGGTACCTATTGTATATTTAAATATTAAATAAAAGTCGAATATTGTCCAAACCGTAAAATTTCTGCTAAAAGCTATTTGTGTGCGTGATTTGAATTTAAAACATGAAGTCTGTTTATTTTTTTCTTCAAACAGCGCCATCTCTTGACTGAATAATATTTAAGAATAATGCTTTATTAAACATAAATAATGTACTGTAATCTTTTGTTTTTATCCTTCATTTTATATTTTAATTAATAATAATGCAATGTTTTTTGTTTATCTTTATGACACATGTCATAGACAATAGTTATGATTAATTTGGAACTCCCACCCGTCAGTGCGCATCTCTACGCCCCACCATAGACAACGTGTTTTGACAAAGTAAAGTTTTGACCGTGATAAAAATGACGAGCCCCACATTTATTTAGAAAATTAATTAAAGTTTTATCAAATATGACTGTGTGGCATAAACTCGAAAATGAGGACTGCTACGCTGTTGGTGAGTAAATATAATATAATTTATGTTTAAGTATAGAAAATAATTAAATTGTTAAAGTTGTGTTCATAGGATCCCTCCCGCGGAGACCAAAAATATAAACAGTCTCGTCTAACTTATTTGCTTGTTATAAAAAATATTTAGTGTACTTTTTATCGTTTTATTAATTTAATTTCTATATTATGTTCATAATAATTATCTCATATTATGAAAATGATTTTGTTAATTTGTACTCACCTTTATTTGATGACGTCTTGATGAGATTTTTTTATCAAATTATATCAGTAATCAATGTCAAGTTTGAATGTTTATGTTAAAAGTAAAGGCTGTATTTTATAAATAAGATATATAATTTCAATGTTGAATTTATAAAACAATACTCTTATACAAATATCCATAATAATATATGGAGTATTTGAGGAAAATGTTTGTTTATATTTCATTTATTATTAACAATCAGTATATTTCCTTAATAAATTATAATAATACTGTAAATGACTCTTACTTTCACTGATAAGAACTTATATATCCGGCTAACATGGTAGTTGTGATAAAATATGTAACAGCGGTCATGGTTTAGAGTCACCCTAATATATTTTTAAGTTTTTTCTCATTGTTTTCTTTGTGGCTTTTTGTAATATATATAGTTGTAAATTATTTTTTTATTTTATTTTTATTTACTTTTCGAGAATCAGACAGTGTTACAAAACCGACATTAATATAATAATATAGCAATATTAATAATATAGGAATTATTATTAATATAGAAATATTTGACGACACATTTGGCTCAGTGGGTAGTGAACCTGCTTTCTGCGCCGGCAGTCGCGGGTTTGAGTCCCGCTGGGGCCATACATTTGTTGAGCACGAATGTTTGTACTCCAGTCATGGATATTTATATTTATAATATGTATGTATTTAAACTTATATATGTGTAGTATATCAACCATCTAGTATCCATAACACAAGGCTCATACCTTATCGTGGAACTAGATAGTGCTGTGTGTAAATGTCCCAACATATTTATTTATTTAATGTGAGATATCTATATATAAACCTTGTGTGGTGAATAATGACATGCTGTAACTCTAGAATATTAAAAGTTTTCATAGGACATTTGAGAGAAATAACATATTTGTAATAACATATTTAATTTTATTATAATATAATATTATATAAGTATTATATTATTTAAGTTGTCTGTCCGTTAGGTACCCTACCTTAGGAGGTAGATACCTGTTATCAGTCTTTACTGTAGGCCTTTTTAAGACCTGCAATATTCTAGTACATTGTATGTGTCTTAAGGCTTATATGTATGTTCAGGAAAATTCAAACTCAATAATATAAATAACTGGTATTTTGGTTCCCTTTTCTTATTTATTTTGGATGTTTCGAACTTCTTTACAGCAATACTTTTTGTGTGACCCACACATATTTCCCAAAGTTACTTTTGTATTGTACCTATGTACAGATTAACTCAAACTTCTTTTTCTTCCTTATAGGCTAGAAAAATAAAATATAAAATGTTATACAATATATACCTAACTTAAATTTAATTACCTAAATAAATTAATTTTAACGTAAATATGCATATTTAAAAAGGCTTATTTTGATATTCAATCTGGGTAAAACAAGTGAAAGTAGTAATACTTTAGTGAGTCATTCAATAATGTAAGCATTTTTATTTCATTTGTATTAAATTGAATAATATTTCAATACTTCTTGATTTTAATGAGTCGCTGGCAAAATTGATGTGTGTTTCAAATAGTCCTATTTAGTAAGTTCTTCCTCCCGGTTATAATGGTATTGAAGGGAACCTAAAATATTTACTGGTTATGGTCTTTAGTTTATTATTTAAGTTATGTTGGTAATTCCTAATGTACATAATTTGTATTTTATGACCAAATTGTTGATTTTTTAAAAATACCAGTTTAAAATTTAATTATATTATGAAATATTTATTATGCAATGTAAATTGTAAAATTAAAACTTTTGTCATAGTAACAATAAAATAATTTTAAGATCGTAACTTTTTTCCCAAGGTATCTTATTCAAAATTATGACATAATTATTTAGGAAAAAAACAGGTTGAGAAACTAGTACGTAAAAAATTGGTAAAGTTACTTAGTGAAATTACAAAAACAATAATTTTAGGTGAATAAAAATGCACCTAAAAATATTTTCAACTTTATAAGGCCAGTTAATACATAGATAGAACAGACAAACGGTAATTTTGAATTCAAATTAAAATTAAATTTTGAATTCAAAAAAAAATTAAAAATATTTAAAGGAACATTTAGAAAGTGTATATATAGCATAATATGTGTTAAGACCTGCATAATTTATCGAAGTTTATTCGACCGGTGCTTTGATTTATTAAGCAAATAATGGTTACATGCAAAACTATTCATTAGAAATGTTACAGTTCATTTCATATTGCTGATTACTGAATTATCTAATTCATATTATTGGTAGGAAGATTATTTATACTATTATTATACAAGTGACTGTCTGTTTGTACATAAAAAAGTTTGTTTATATACATATAATATTTTTATTATATTGAAAGTATAATTCTCCTGGATGTCTGTATGTCATTAAATTCCTAAACGGCTGGACCGATTTTAATAAAAGAAATGTGTATATTTCAGTGGGTCTCTGGATGCTTTAGTGAATCCTTAGTTGACGCAGTCGCAGTTCTAGGATTTGTAGAAAGTAGAAGCTCAATTAGAAAGCCTTAAACCTCTATAACTATGATACAACATGGTGCCTTCACACCCTTATATCCCGCCCTAATAAGAGTTAAATGCCAGATCAGTTTGTTCTTAAGAGTGATTTAAAACTATTTCTTTCCTTATTCTTTGGAATGTCTAAAATATAGATTATTTCAGATACAGTAGATTATGTTGATAAAACATAAAACAATAAATGAATTAACTGATTAGGTTAGTTTAAACTAGCGATTGACCCCCACTTCGCTCGGGTCCTTTCCGAGGTACGTTTTAACGATTATCGATTCCAATACAAAATAAACAGTTCTGAACTTATCGATTTTCCAGCTGTTTTGTTGGTTTTCCCTATTTTTTAACCTATTTTATTAACTTCAGTGGTTAATGAAGTCGGCTAAAAAACTTCTAAAAAAAGGGGGTTATTAATACTTAAACATCCCCAGTAGGTACTGTCAATAAAAAGAAGTATTTATATAAACCGGTACAGCCGTTTAGTTTTAGCTACACTGTCGATCAGTAATTGATTTTTATATACATAAAATATAGATAATATAATCTGATTAGTTATTGTTATCTTATCGCAGTTAAATAATTGTTAGTTTTTATTTTAAAAGTTAGTAATTAGTAAATGAATGTTTATTGACAAACTGCATTTTCTACAACGATTTTATTATTAATATATTAATTAGGTGCTCCTTGGTTTGGTTGATACTACCTGCCAAAAAGGATAGCTAAAAAATGAAAGAATTTCATACAAACTTGCGGGAGCCTTTAGACGTCTTTAGTCCGGCCCTGTCGTAAAATCCGTTCTTAGCTCTACTAACTATAACTATCTACTAATAATAACTATAAACTAAATTTGTCGAAATAAGATCGATGAGTTCGAAGATCAACCTAGACCAGACCTATTTCTACTTGGTATAATATTATTAGGACTACTATTCCAATAAGATTTTTCGAAAAAATATTCAAAGTAGGCTTTCGAATAGATAATAATTTTATTATATGTATGGATTATGGGATAAAAATAAAACGATATTTGTCGATTGTGTCGTTGAACGAAACTGATCATCATTTTTATTGAAGACAGAACTAGTAAATTTAAGTATGTATTTTAAATTTTGAGGTCGATTGCAACTATTGTACTTCATACAAGTAAAGAAGCTGTTTTGTTTACACTGTCTTTGAATAAGACGAGACGCGCGTTCACAGTAGCCCGCATTTGGTATTACATTACAAAACGAGTGTCTAGGTTATTCATTATATTAGTAGTAGCTGTACCCGCGGCTTTACCCGCGTTCTAATCGGTCGCTCCCTAACTTTCATGAGCTATTAGCTGGGCTAATCTTGAGAAAGCCTGGAAATTTTGAAATTTCATCAAAATCCTTTCAACCGTTTTAAAATTTATAGAAATAGATAGACACTTTAATTTTTATACTTATACAAGTCTTACTTTTTTGTTTCATTTGACAGATATAATTGCTTTACTTTTTAACTTCGGAAGTTTATGCCTTAAATGACTATAATTGGATTTTCTTCCGATATAAGTCATTAAACTTACATGGTTACGAACAATATTATTGAATATTTCCCATCCCCCGATGAAAAATAGTAGACTTAGGAGCAGGGATTAGTGAAGAAACCGAGAAAAGCCGTGGAAAAATGCTAGTTAATTTAACGAGTATCTAAAATTTCAGACCTGGATTCCACATTTCATGTAATCTAGACAATAAACCACAACAAGTGGTGATGTTGCCTGTAGTATGTTCAATATTGGCATTATCTAATATATCCTCTTTTTTTAAATATGTGTAAGAAATTCTAATTCGAAAATATGAATTAAATGCTATTTGAATTGAGTGTTCCTTTAAAATATTCTGTTTAGAAGAAACTTAAGATAAACTAACTTTAACAAACCTTTAGTTTTGATACATTTTTTATATAATAATAAATAAGTAATTATTCTGACTGCATATGAACGTTTTCACCGAGTTAGATATAATTTGTAGCATCTATTTCATAACTCAATTCTAGACAATTTATAAAACACCAATGTTTTGCACATTACCGGTAACAGTGATAATAAATAAATGTCGCAAACGCTTTGTTTTAGCCTGTCGGTGTGCGCTTATCCAGTACATACTGTTTCCTGTTACGTTTCCTTATTGCAACAAAACATTATATGTAATGAGATTCTATTCTATTCTACGAATATTATTTTCTAGCTATATATATACATATATCTAATAAAAATCTAACTTAGTACGATCTGTTCATTAAATAAAAAAATCTGGTTTAAATAGTCATTATTATCAATACTCAGGCCGAATCTATAGTTTTTAACCGACTTCAAAAAAGGAGGAGGTTACATGTTTCGTTGTATATTTTTTTTATGAATGTTCACCGATTTCTCCGCCGTCTGTGGGCCGATTTCAAATTTTTTTTCTTTTCTTCGGTAGGGTATAGCTCCGGGGACTGACTTGGTGACAATGGGACCCCCATTGTCACCAAGTCAGGATCTGATGATGGGATCCCAGAGAAATCGATAACTAAGTATGTAATTAAAATTATTTTTTTTCTTTTTAGTTTCGATTTGTAACGTTTTTTAGATTTATTTTCTCTGTCTGTTTGTCTCTAACTGCATCACTGGGAAATTTTAATGAAATTTGTTACGGTGATAGATGGTTATCTGGGTAACATCCGATATGTTTACTTTTGACTGCGAAAAAATTTGAGAAATACATTGACGGTTAGTTAAAATGTAGGCTAGAACCTGAACGGTGCATTGCTATGTCGTAAGTAAATAAATAATTTCGTTGGCGAAAATAAAATTAGTTTCATAGAAAGATGAACTTTAGCTAACAGCTATTTTTATTTTGTTAAATGTTAGGCCTCGGGGTTTAAAATTAAAGAGCAAGTGAATGACGGTTGACATTCAAATCCCACTGGGGTGACGCGGGCACGCCACGTTTAAATTATATTACTGAAAATTTGTTAATATTTTCGTTGCGGTAATTGGTGTTAGGACGAAATAAATATAAACCCACAGTACCTACCATCTAGTTCCATCGTAAACTTCTAGGATTCTGTTATAAATAAATAAATATGTTCGGACATTTTTTACAACAGCGCCATCTAGTTCCGTGGTAAGCTACGAGGCTTGTGTTACGGATACCAGATAGTTGATGTACTACACATATAAATTTTTAATATAAATATTAACACCCATGACTGGAGAACAAACATTCGTGCACAACAAATGAATGCCCCCAGCGGGACTCGAACCCGCGACCGCTGGCGCAGAAGGTAGGGTCACTACCGACTGAGCCAAACGTGTTTATAGAAACCAGGATATGTGATATAATATAACTTTTGTACATTGAATATTTTTTGAATAATATTATTCTAATACTAGTCATTATTATCGACACAGAGGTCAAATCAGTAGATTTTTCAATTTTTGAGTCTGTCTGTGACAAAAGAAGACACCATTTATTTTGATAAACTTGGCATGATGATCTGGATCTATTTCGTGTTTAGCATTTTTTATTGGGGCCTTGGGACTCCCATATAAAGAGAATCAGGGCATAGTTCATCACGCTGGCGTAGTACCTGCAAGGTTGCAGAATATTATTTTGATTAATATAGCTATTCAATAGGTGTGATAATCGAACCCGTGAATACTGTCTTTAGTTAACATGCATTGTCATTTACTAAAAACTTACAAACATTAACAATATATATTTTAAAATACTCTCTTTCCCTCCGGCTTAAATTGAAAAGGACTTCAAATTGACGTTTAAGAATTTTTTTCTAATGATTTAAAAGTATGGGAATATTGGTTACATCAGCAATGTTTATTATTGTACGATATCCGGTAGTCTTTCCGACGTACACAAATTTTAAAATCAAACAGCGATAAGGAGATAAAGGGTGTGACTGAGATAAGGATTAAATTTCGTCTATCAGTGTTCGTCGGTATAGGACTAAAGTACAGTATCATAATTTGAGATAGTAATTTTGTTTGTTTCAAACACTTTTAAAATACTAGTCAATTGCCTTATTGATATGTAAGGATATTTTTTTAAAAACTCGAATAGTGATAAGCAGGGTTCATATATTTTTTAAACATAGATAATATATGACTACCGTGAAGGTAATACTTTCTTAGGTTTACGCGAATGTTTGACATTATAAATGAAACTGTCTTTTCGGATTTATTATGATTTTTGGTTCCCGACGTTTCGAATGCTTTACAGCAATCATGGTCACGGGAGAGACTAAGGTATTAGACGTCTCAGGGGGTTATAAATTGTGGGTAGGCACTGTCTGTAACAAGTATGTAACCCCCTGAGACGTCTAATACCTTAGTCTCTCCCGTGACCATGATTGCTGTAAAGCATTCGAAACGTCGGGAACCAAAAATCATAATAAATCCGCGACAAAATCCGAAAAGATAGTTTCATTTATAATACCGTGAAGGTATTATCTAATCATTAGAAATATTAGACAGAGGTAACCCAGTGGCAACTCGCTCTTAGGAAGCTGAGTGAAGCAGGTTTAATTCCTAGTCACGCACCTCTGATATTTTTTGTGCGAATCATTGCCAACATGGTTACCATTTGTCTTACGGTGAAGGAAAACATCGTAAGGAAACTTTTACTTACGTCTTATAGAACCTAGCAAGTTTCAGATAGACGTGTTGTCTATCAGTTTCCACTTAACCATGGTGGTGAACTATGGATCACATTGAATCCCTTAAAATAAAGTGGCTATGGAAAGATGTTCGTTACATCTCTACATAGATACATTGAGTAACAAATCAAAATATATTTTATTCAGATAGTCTTACAAGATCTTCTAAATTGTCATTTTTACTACATCATTAATTATAATATAATATACAATTTAAATGTCTGTATGTACTAAGTCTGTGATAAAGCTACAATATAGCATATTATCCTTTTATTTTGAAATCGGTCACTCTAACTAAATTTTGAACTTCACTCGATTGCCAGTGTACAGTGTCAGACAAGTAAATCAAGCGTCACGGCGGCCTTTTAACTTTGATACTGATTTGAAAGGTCGTAAAATTACCCACCACATTCATTACAATGCAATGATTTGTCATTGCGTCCCATGCGTCCCCCCACCTGAGGAAGTCCAATTACGATGTCAAACGTGTTCCGTTAACGTTAGCTGATCGGTTATTTTAATGTAAAGGTATATGTTGGTATATATAAATAATAATATGTACTACTAGCATTTTCCACGGCTTTGCACGCATTCTAAGGACCGGAAGCCAAGATTAGCGCGTTCAACCAAACAAACAAACTCTTCAGCTTTATAATATTAGTATAGATGTAAAAGCACATTAACACGTAACACCATCTAGTTCCATGGTAAGCTACTAGGCTTCTGTTGCAGTTTCACATATAGTTTCACTAGAGTACAAACATTTGTGGTCATTTAAGAAATTAATGCCGGGATTCGAACCCGCCAACACTAGCACAAGTAGTAGGGACACTGATGCAAACATATTGTCAAATATTATCATTTGTGGAGTAATAAGCTTGGATTGTGAATAAAATAGAAGACAGATTTCATCCAAATCTTCCCAGCAGTTTCAACGTAAATAAGAACAAATAAACACACGTACAAAACGTTCGTATTTTTATAGCTGTCCAATTCAATATGGAATTGTAATAAAATCATCAATTATGAACTACACGCAGATGAGCCAAATGACGCATAGTTTAGTTGATTTAATCACGCTCAGTAGCTTATCAGGCAATTTGTTCATAACGTAGTAGGTACAGTCTCGTACAGTGCGACAGGTGCGGGCGGTTCGGTTCGATCAGCACCGAATTCTCAGACACCTGCTCTATATTGCCACTCTGTTTCGCATGATTTATGGGCACCACTTTCTGTAAATTGCAAAGATTTGTAACAAGAAAACTTAGCTATAGCAATAATTGTAATATTAAATGTATACATATTAATGAAAGACTTAAATTATATATTATTATAATACATAGGGACATAATATAGCTATTACCGTTTTTTGGACCTTTATGTCATTGTAAAAACTAATCGTGTGCCTAATCTTATTAAGTAATTTACTAAAACCACTATAAAATAAACATTGCTATAGTGATTAAGAAATCTCCTAAAATACTAATCATATTATATTATATATGTAGGTTAGTTTATAAATAAGATTTTGATGAATTGCCTTAAGTAGTAGGTTACGTTAGTGTAAATTTCTCATAGAGAAACGCGATATTTTCCGCGGTAATTAGCATGTTGACTAAATTTTATCAAAATCTGTAAATGGTTTTCTCATGATGTGGTCGCAGAAGGCAGCAGATAGACTGACATTTTAAAAACTGTAAAAAGCACTGTCTATCGATAATAACGAACATTTCAATAAGAAAAAAAATGTACAGACAGTCAATGCGTTTTACATAATTTGTATCATGAACGATTTTATTCACTAAAATTATACATTTTTACGAACGAATTCGGGAGGTAACGCTAGTCTAATTAAATAACCATTGATCAATATTCGCAATGAGGACTCAACTGCCGTAACCTTTTTAGTGCGTTCGTCGCGTTGATTCATCTATTGTACTGGATTACTTACGAGCGTTTAAAGTGCGACTGACGTTATTAATAACTTGGTAACCAAGCTAAGTAATAATTACTTAAGAGCCATATTACATCTCGATTGTGATTTTTGCGTAAGATGGCAAATTTTGGCGGTCTTGATCTCAGAAACAAAAATACATTAACAGTTTTGACTTATTGAATATTGCAAAATAGCTCTTGGCATAGTTCGTAGCGGCCTCGCTTTTTGTAAATTTTGGATCACTTTTTAATTAAACCCAAAATTGCAGAGACAGATTTTCATAAAATGCGCGAAGGCACTTTTTTGAGCATCTGGATTGAACTACTGTTCTAAACAAATGAATTAAAAAAAATAGAATAATATCTCTTATATAGTCGTATAGTTCGTAGCGGCCTCTGAATTTTGAAAAATCATTGATTTAATATGGAAAAAAAATCTTATTCTAAACCAAAAAACTTCGAAAATCGCTCTAAGTTAACTTTGAATTTCTCCTGTCTACGATAATTTTATTAAGCAAAATTTGTACCAGAATAATAGTTACATCATGAGGAATAAAGATTTTATATTTTTTAAGCATGAATTTATTATAATATTTCAATAAAAACGATAATTATAACTGCAAAATTACTACAAAATGCGACACACCGGCCGTCTGCACTCAGTACTGCGCGAGCGCTCCTCGGCGTCGGACCTGTGTTGAATTTTTTCGTGTCAAAATCGATCGAGCGTCAGAAGTATAGTGCGTCTACCAAATTTTGATCACATAAGTATAATTCTTTTTAGTATTTGTTATATATGGAATCTTCATAGCTTATTATGTGATTGAATTATTTTTAATATTTATTTTGTTATTTTCAGCATGAGTCGAAAAACCCCTAAGAAATGCAAATAAAGCAAGGTACATTTTTATCTATACACATATTTAAATATAATTCTCATTTATTACTTATTCAATACTAATAATATTAATGGGACTGTTTCAGAATGAATAACTACTCTGCCAAGAAAACATTATTATTACCAATGGATAAAGAAAATATCCCGACATCATCGACTGAGGATGCGTTACCATTTTTTTTTATTAAATACTTATATTAATAGATATACTAACTGTCCAAATCATAAGGGGCCATTCATTTATTACGTAAGACAATTTAGGGGGGAGGGGAGTCACCCATGCCTTATGTTTTCTTACAAGTGGGTGGGAGGGAGTCTCGATAGTTCTTTCGTAAAATCAACAAAATGCGCAAAGTTAAAATTATACTTTGAAAAAGCGCGGGCAACCGAGCGAAAGGTACTGTACCTTTAAAATTACAAATAAACATTTCAAAAAATTGTTACTTTGAAAAATAAGCTTTAAAATAAACCAAACGTGTATTCATTTTTTCTTTTAGACTCTTACTTAATATTAAACAGGGGAGGGGGGAGGGGTTCGGTTTTTTTTCAACAATGACATGGGTGTCATTTTCGAGGTTTCTCGGGGTGCTAATTGCGAAAATGAGGTCCATTTTCAAATCCAAGATGGCGGACTTTCGGTTTTTTTTCAACAATGACATGGGTGTCATTTTCGAGGTTTCTCCGGGTGCTAATTGCGAAAATGAGGTCCATTTTCAAATCCAAGATGGCGGACTTTCGTTTTTTTTTCAACAATGACATGGGTGTCATTTACGAGGTTTCTCGGGGTGCTAATTACTAAAATGAGGTCCATTTTCAAATCCAAGATGGCGAACATCCGGTTTTTTTTCAACAATGACTTAATAATTGATTTTCATTTCTTTTTTAAACAGTTGTTTGATAACAGAGGACTAAAAAAATGTGTGTGTGTACTTATGTACACGCGTTAGAAGTTATACTTCTTTGACATCATTAAATAATACATACTCATTTACGCAATCAGCACCCCAAGAAACCTCGAAAATGAAACCCATGTAATTGTTTAAAAAAACGGATGTCCGCCATGTTGGATTTGAAAATGGACCTCATTTTCGCAATTAGCACCACGAGAAACCTCGAAAATGACACCAATGTAATTGTTGAAAAAAAAAACAGGATGTCCGCCATCTTGGATTTGAAAATGGACCTCATTTTCGTAATTAGCACCCCGAGAAAACTCGAAAATGACACCCATGTTATTGTTGAAAAAAAAAAAACCAGATGTCCGCCATCTTGGATTTGAAAATGGACCTCATTTTCGTAATCAGCACCCCGAGAAACCTCGAAAATAACACCAATGTCATAGTTGAAAAAAAAAACGAAAGTCCGCCATCTTGGATTTGAAAATGGACCTCATTTTCGCAATTAGCACCCGGAGAAACCTCGAAAATGACACCCATATCATTGTTGAAAAAAAACCGAAAGTCCGCCATCTTGGATTTGAAAATGGACCTCATTTTCGCAATTAGCACCCCGAGAAACCTCGAAAATGATACCCATGTCATTGTTGAAAATAAATATCGTGAATATAGTTGCAAGTCCTCTAAACTGTTGACTGTTAGCTAACTTCTCCCGTGAGAATTTTGTGTCTCGCTGTGCGCGTGCATCGTAAAATTTCACTCTCATCAATTTTTTATAACGCGCCTAAAGAAGTATAACTTCAATAATAAAATAAATTTTATGTTAAAAAAATATTATCTGTCTTATTTATCATCAAGGTTTCATCTTCATAATATAATCTGTTTCTTCGCATACTACATCCATGGCACTGTATGTAAAATTTGCGGGTTAGTAGATAACGAATTACTCTATAGAAATACTAAAAAATATACAAAAGTTAGGGAATATCAAAATCGCTTGGTCGCAGTTTCTTGTGCAGGTGTCCGGACGCGACGCTTCAAAATACCTAAACTCGCAGAGTGCAGATTTGTAATAGGGCTCTATATAAATTGTGGGTAGGCACTGTCTGTAACAAGTATGTAACCCCCTGAGACGTCTAATACCTTAGTCTCTCCCGTGACCATGATTGCTGTAAAGCATTCGAAACGTCGGGAACCAAAAATCATAATAAATCCGCGACAAAATCCGAAAAGATAGTTTCATTTATAATACCGTGAAGGTATTATCTAATCATTAGAAATATTAGACAGAGGTAACCCAGTGGCAACTCGCTCTTAGGAAGCTGAGTGAAGCAGGTTTAATTCCTAGTCACGCACCTCTGATATTTTTTGTGCGAATCATTGCCAACATGGTTACCATTTGTCTTACGGTGAAGGAAAACATCGTAAGGAAACTTTTACTTACGTCTTATAGAACCTAGCAAGTTTCAGATAGACGTGTTGTCTATCAGTTTCCACTTAACCATGGTGGTGAACTATGGATCACATTGAATCCCTTAAAATAAAGTGGCTATGGAAAGATGTTCGTTACATCTCTACATAGATACATTGAGTAACAAATCAAAATATATTTTATTCAGATAGTCTTACAAGATCTTCTAAATTGTCATTTTTACTACATCATTAATTATAATATAATATACAATTTAAATGTCTGTATGTACTAAGTCTGTGATAAAGCTACAATATAGCATATTATCCTTTTATTTTGAAATCGGTCACTCTAACTAAATTTTGAACTTCACTCGATTGCCAGTGTACAGTGTCAGACAAGTAAATCAAGCGTCACGGCGGCCTTTTAACTTTGATACTGATTTGAAAGGTCGTAAAATTACCCACCACATTCATTACAATGCAATGATTTGTCATTGCGTCCCATGCGTCCCCCCACCTGAGGAAGTCCAATTACGATGTCAAACGTGTTCCGTTAACGTTAGCTGATCGGTTATTTTAATGTAAAGGTATATGTTGGTATATATAAATAATAATATGTACTACTAGCATTTTCCACGGCTTTGCACGCATTCTAAGGACCGGAAGCCAAGATTAGCGCGTTCAACCAAACAAACAAACTCTTCAGCTTTATAATATTAGTATAGATGTAAAAGCACATTAACACGTAACACCATCTAGTTCCATGGTAAGCTACTAGGCTTCTGTTGCAGTTTCACATATAGTTTCACTAGAGTACAAACATTTGTGGTCATTTAAGAAATTAATGCCGGGATTCGAACCCGCCAACACTAGCACAAGTAGTAGGGACACTGATGCAAACATATTGTCAAATATTATCATTTGTGGAGTAATAAGCTTGGATTGTGAATAAAATAGAAGACAGATTTCATCCAAATCTTCCCAGCAGTTTCAACGTAAATAAGAACAAATAAACACACGTACAAAACGTTCGTATTTTTATAGCTGTCCAATTCAATATGGAATTGTAATAAAATCATCAATTATGAACTACACGCAGATGAGCCAAATGACGCATAGTTTAGTTGATTTAATCACGCTCAGTAGCTTATCAGGCAATTTGTTCATAACGTAGTAGGTACAGTCTCGTACAGTGCGACAGGTGCGGGCGGTTCGGTTCGATCAGCACCGAATTCTCAGACACCTGCTCTATATTGCCACTCTGTTTCGCATGATTTATGGGCACCACTTTCTGTAAATTGCAAAGATTTGTAACAAGAAAACTTAGCTATAGCAATAATTGTAATATTAAATGTATACATATTAATGAAAGACTTAAATTATATATTATTATAATACATAGGGACATAATATAGCTATTACCGTTTTTTGGACCTTTATGTCATTGTAAAAACTAATCGTGTGCCTAATCTTATTAAGTAATTTACTAAAACCACTATAAAATAAACATTGCTATAGTGATTAAGAAATCTCCTAAAATACTAATCATATTATATTATATATGTAGGTTAGTTTATAAATAAGATTTTGATGAATTGCCTTAAGTAGTAGGTTACGTTAGTGTAAATTTCTCATAGAGAAACGCGATATTTTCCGCGGTAATTAGCATGTTGACTAAATTTTATCAAAATCTGTAAATGGTTTTCTCATGATGTGGTCGCAGAAGGCAGCAGATAGACTGACATTTTAAAAACTGTAAAAAGCACTGTCTATCGATAATAACGAACATTTCAATAAGAAAAAAAATGTACAGACAGTCAATGCGTTTTACATAATTTGTATCATGAACGATTTTATTCACTAAAATTATACATTTTTACGAACGAATTCGGGAGGTAACGCTAGTCTAATTAAATAACCATTGATCAATATTCGCAATGAGGACTCAACTGCCGTAACCTTTTTAGTGCGTTCGTCGCGTTGATTCATCTATTGTACTGGATTACTTACGAGCGTTTAAAGTGCGACTGACGTTATTAATAACTTGGTAACCAAGCTAAGTAATAATTACTTAAGAGCCATATTACATCTCGATTGTGATTTTTGCGTAAGATGGCAAATTTTGGCGGTCTTGATCTCAGAAACAAAAATACATTAACAGTTTTGACTTATTGAATATTGCAAAATAGCTCTTGGCATAGTTCGTAGCGGCCTCGCTTTTTGTAAATTTTGGATCACTTTTTAATTAAACCCAAAATTGCAGAGACAGATTTTCATAAAATGCGCGAAGGCACTTTTTTGAGCATCTGGATTGAACTACTGTTCTAAACAAATGAATTAAAAAAAATAGAATAATATCTCTTATATAGTCGTATAGTTCGTAGCGGCCTCTGAATTTTGAAAAATCATTGATTTAATATGGAAAAAAAATCTTATTCTAAACCAAAAAACTTCGAAAATCGCTCTAAGTTAACTTTGAATTTCTCCTGTCTACGATAATTTTATTAAGCAAAATTTGTACCAGAATAATAGTTACATCATGAGGAATAAAGATTTTATATTTTTTAAGCATGAATTTATTATAATATTTCAATAAAAACGATAATTATAACTGCAAAATTACTACAAAATGCGACACACCGGCCGTCTGCACTCAGTACTGCGCGAGCGCTCCTCGGCGTCGGACCTGTGTTGAATTTTTTCGTGTCAAAATCGATCGAGCGTCAGAAGTATAGTGCGTCTACCAAATTTTGATCACATAAGTATAATTCTTTTTAGTATTTGTTATATATGGAATCTTCATAGCTTATTATGTGATTGAATTATTTTTAATATTTATTTTGTTATTTTCAGCATGAGTCGAAAAACCCCTAAGAAATGCAAATAAAGCAAGGTACATTTTTATCTATACACATATTTAAATATAATTCTCATTTATTACTTATTCAATACTAATAATATTAATGGGACTGTTTCAGAATGAATAACTACTCTGCCAAGAAAACATTATTATTACCAATGGATAAAGAAAATATCCCGACATCATCGACTGAGGATGCGTTACCATTTTTTTTTATTAAATACTTATATTAATAGATATACTAACTGTCCAAATCATAAGGGGCCATTCATTTATTACGTAAGACAATTTAGGGGGGAGGGGAGTCACCCATGCCTTATGTTTTCTTACAAGTGGGTGGGAGGGAGTCTCGATAGTTCTTTCGTAAAATCAACAAAATGCGCAAAGTTAAAATTATACTTTGAAAAAGCGCGGGCAACCGAGCGAAAGGTACTGTACCTTTAAAATTACAAATAAACATTTCAAAAAATTGTTACTTTGAAAAATAAGCTTTAAAATAAACCAAACGTGTATTCATTTTTTCTTTTAGACTCTTACTTAATATTAAACAGGGGAGGGGGGAGGGGTTCGGTTTTTTTTCAACAATGACATGGGTGTCATTTTCGAGGTTTCTCGGGGTGCTAATTGCGAAAATGAGGTCCATTTTCAAATCCAAGATGGCGGACTTTCGGTTTTTTTTCAACAATGACATGGGTGTCATTTTCGAGGTTTCTCCGGGTGCTAATTGCGAAAATGAGGTCCATTTTCAAATCCAAGATGGCGGACTTTCGTTTTTTTTTCAACAATGACATGGGTGTCATTTTCGAGGTTTCTCGGGGTGCTAATTACTAAAATGAGGTCCATTTTCAAATCCAAGATGGCGAACATCCGGTTTTTTTTCAACAATGACATGGGTGTCATTTTCGAGGTTTCTCGGGGTGCTAATTGCGATAATGAGGTTCATTTTCAAATCCAAGATGGCGGACATCCGGTTTTTTTTTCAACAATTTCATGGGTGTCATTTTCGAGGTTTCTCGGGGTGCTAATTGCGCAAATGAGGTCCATATTCAAATTGAAGATGGCGGACATCCGGTTTTTTTTCAACAATGACATGGGTGTCATTTTCGAGGTTTCTCGGGGTGCTAATTGCGAAAATGAGTATGTATTATTTAATGATGCCAAAGAAGTATAACTTCTAACGCCGTGTACATAAGTACACACACACATTTTTTTTCTTATAATAGGAGGGGAGGGGGTCAAAAACTAGCGAAAATAGTCTCACGTAATAAATGAATGGCCCCTAAGTCATTGGTAAATTGTTATGTGGTTAGGTTTAATTTAACTTATTTTTATTTTAGATACCTACCGGTCACGACGTTCTTTTTGATTCGTTATCTGCAAAAAATTCAATTAATATTGACGAACAGCCAATACTAGCACTTGAGGAGATAGAAACTGAATCGGAGAATGTAAGTATGATATGAAGCCAATAATTTAGAAGCATTCTTTTCTTATTTTATTAATAATAATTATAATAATTGTTTCAGATAACAGATTACATAGTTCAGGGATGGAGAACAATTGATTTTCATTTCTTTTTTAAACAGTTGTTTGATAACAGAGGACTAAAAAAATGTGTGTGTGTACTTATGTACACGCGTTAGAAGTTATACTTCTTTGACATCATTAAATAATACATACTCATTTACGCAATCAGCACCCCAAGAAACCTCGAAAATGAAACCCATGTAATTGTTTAAAAAAACGGATGTCCGCCATGTTGGATTTGAAAATGGACCTCATTTTCGCAATTAGCACCACGAGAAACCTCGAAAATGACACCAATGTAATTGTTGAAAAAAAAAACAGGATGTCCGCCATCTTGGATTTGAAAATGGACCTCATTTTCGTAATTAGCACCCCGAGAAAACTCGAAAATGACACCCATGTTATTGTTGAAAAAAAAAAAACCAGATGTCCGCCATCTTGGATTTGAAAATGGACCTCATTTTCGTAATCAGCACCCCGAGAAACCTCGAAAATAACACCAATGTCATAGTTGAAAAAAAAAACGAAAGTCCGCCATCTTGGATTTGAAAATGGACCTCATTTTCGCAATTAGCACCCGGAGAAACCTCGAAAATGACACCCATATCATTGTTGAAAAAAAACCGAAAGTCCGCCATCTTGGATTTGAAAATGGACCTCATTTTCGCAATTAGCACCCCGAGAAACCTCGAAAATGATACCCATGTCATTGTTGAAAATAAATATCGTGAATATAGTTGCAAGTCCTCTAAACTGTTGACTGTTAGCTAACTTCTCCCGTGAGAATTTTGTGTCTCGCTGTGCGCGTGCATCGTAAAATTTCACTCTCATCAATTTTTTATAACGCGCCTAAAGAAGTATAACTTCAATAATAAAATAAATTTTATGTTAAAAAAATATTATCTGTCTTATTTATCATCAAGGTTTCATCTTCATAATATAATCTGTTTCTTCGCATACTACATCCATGGCACTGTATGTAAAATTTGCGGGTTAGTAGATAACGAATTACTCTATAGAAATACTAAAAAATATACAAAAGTTAGGGAATATCAAAATCGCTTGGTCGCAGTTTCTTGTGCAGGTGTCCGGACGCGACGCTTCAAAATACCTAAACTCGCAGAGTGCAGATTTGTAATAGGGCTCTTAAGCATCTGCGCGCCTTTGCTTTTTATTTGCTCTTACAAAAATTCCTCACATGTTATGGTATTCTTATGGGAAATTTGATTAAATGCTGTTTTTAACTTTTGATTCTCAACGGTTATTTTTAAAGTTAATATTTTTATGGGTATCTTCTTGGTCTAATTTACAGAGTTTAGGAGAAATAGTTATCTTTTTTAAATTTTGTATGATACTTTTCACAGTTGGTCACATTTGCGACTCTATTTGTGTGACGTATAAAGATGGAGTTTAGCAGAGAGGTAGTTTATAGTTAGTAGACATTCCATAAAAATGGATTTTACGACTGAGCCGGATTAAGGGGGTGTAAGGGCTCTTGCATGTTTGTATGGAAGCCTTTAATTTTTTAAACTACAAACTTAAAGTTTGGCAAGGAGCATTGGCTTTTTTACATATTATACTAAAACTTTCACCGAAACATGTTGCGTCCTATGAAATAAGTTTCATGTCTATCCGTTTCATAGTTTTTGCAGATAAAGCGAATAAGAAAAAGTTTCGCCATTTATTAATATAGTAGATATAAATATATTAATGAAGTAAAATTGTAAACTCAATATCTACTGACCCACAATATTAATTTTACAACGAGAGAGACAACTATTAACATCGTATTATGTCATCTCTTTCACTTCTTACCGAACTTATGTGATATATTTGGATCTAAATTAGGACATTTTCTGTTACACTGATTAAGTTTGACCTTAATTGATAAATAACAGATTATGTAATAAAGATCTTTAAAGGTTATCACATAATTTAATTGGTTTTGTTTTAGGGACACTTTCTAGTACTTATAGTAAACACTATTCTATAGACTACTAGGTTCTAGTACTTACCTATAATGAAGTATTTAAGTATTTATAAAGTTCCAATAATAAATTTATGATTGCTTCTTTCAATATTAATTTATTATAAAAAAATTATAACAATATTATTACATGACTAATTTAATTTGATAGGTTATTATAAGATTTTATATTTCGTTAATAGATTAATTATTACTAAACAATAAGTTATCCTTAGGTCATACTACACTTAGGTCGTTAGTAACGTGTTAGATTCCTATGCTAGGTAAATATTGTAACTGCTTTAGCAGCGTATTGGCTATGTTCTGCTGCATATCAGGAAGTCCTGAGTTCGAGTGCTTGGTCGGGTCAAAGTTTAGTTATTGAGTCTTTCTGCTTAGTATGCCTCAGCAACAGCCTTACTAGCTCTACATCTCACTAGTCGTGTCAAGAGTTTTTCTAACAGAATATGACAGTGACAGGAATAGAGAATTGTGTCCGCTCTAGTCTTAATGAGATAAGTCGGGAAGACCTTTTTATTAAATCTTGTTATACTTACTACTAAGATAATATAATCATTATATCCGTATATATATGTAGTATATTATTATTATACTATAGTAGTCGCATAGTTTCACATCTATTTTTATTATGCGCTAGTTTAATATATAACTTCTTGCTTGTATTGTATGCATCCCTCATCCCTATAGGCGATAATAAAAATTCGGACAAGTGCGAGTCAGACTCGCGCACCGAGGGTTCCGTACAAACCTGTACGGAACGGTGTATGAGTAAAGGGGTAATAAGTTTAAAATTATTAAAAATATTTTTATTATATGATGTAACTAAAAATTTATGCTTTTCGCAATTTTTCCTTTATCTGTGTTATAAGACGTTGCTTCGTACCAAATTTCAAGATTCTGAGTTCACGGGAAGTACCCTGTAGGTTTTGATTCCCTTGCGAGTGTCGAAAATTTGCGGCATAAACGGGAGTATCTTTTGATCGCGTTGACTTAGAAGTTTGATTTTTTCACAGCTCCAAGAGACCATAGACTTGAGTATTTGATATGAATTTCAGCTTGATACCTTTACGCGTTCCTGAGAAAAAAGGTCTTGACAGACAGACAGACAGACAGACAGACAGACAGACAGACAGACGGACAACAAAGTGATCCTATAAGGGTTCCGTTTTTACCTTTTGAGGTACGGAACCCTAAAAATGGATAAAAGCAAATATGTTTTTTTTTATACTTATTCATAAAAACAAAACGGGATAAGCCACAGTAAATTCACAGTACACTTGCTCATTTTAATAATAATTATTCATTGGTATACTTCTGGACTTTCCTAAAAGTTATAATTTAGTTAAGTAACGTAACTAAGTTATACGTTTATTATATTAAAAGCTAATGTTTTTGTTTATTTGGCGGACAATACCGTGTTTATTTCACTGGCAACATAATTAAATTTTCTCTCCATTTTTGTTATTCGATTATAACACCGAACAAAACCCTAGGGTCTTATTCTGGCGAGTGAAGTTTATTGTTATGCCAAATTAGAGGCCGTAGCTCCTTTATTAGATGTACCCTAGCAACAAAAGTTTTGTAACCAACAATCACTCGATTTTAGATTGTATTTTTATACAGTAAAGTTTATAATTAAATGTAAATATGTTTGATGTAGAGGCTGTGTTGCCCGGTGATTCTCTCTGTTACATGTTACAACGTTGGTATAAAGTTGAACTCTTTGCCTCCAAGGTATGTGTTCGAATTTTTGTTACTTTTATCTATACACTAGCGACTCGCCCTCGCTTCGCTCGGGCTCTTCCCTAGATTTAGCACAGGTAAAGCCGCGGGATCTGCTAGTTATGCATATAAACCTTCCTCTTGAATCACTCTATCTATTAAAAAAAACCGCATCAAAATCCGTTGCGTAGTTTTAAAGATTTAAGCGCACATAGGGATATAGGGACAGAAAAGGCGACTTTGTTTTATACTATGTAGGATATAATAAAATTATTATATCTTAGGTGAATCTGTACATTAATTTCTTTTTTTTGGAAGATCTTATTGAAATAGTCATTATCATCGAATCAATAGGTTTAATTTTTTTTTGTCTGAAAAACTACTGAATGGATTTTATTGAAACTTTACAATAATATAGCTTATACATCAGAATAACACATACGTTACAATTTATAAAGAAATTATGTGAATTGTCCAAAATATGACGATAAGTGTCAAGTAAGTAGTAAAAAATCTACCATCTGCGAGCTATTCTGGCGTGCGCTGCCAAAATCCATGTTACACATGTAATGTTGATGGAAATGTTTATCTTAAACAAGCGACTCATCCTCACTTCGCGCGAGCAAAGCCCCGGGTTCCACTAGTATAGAATACTTTTTACTGCGGGAAAATATTACAACTTTGAAAAATCTATACCTAGTAACAGTTTTAACGTAGAGATAAACACAAGCGTAACGAAGGTGAGACGATAGTGCATAATAGTGAGTAATAACATGTAGGAAGTAAAGTAATTTATGTAACAAGCATTCGGTTTAACGGTTATATCTAGTTATTACGTCGGAAATGGTCGCCATAAGTTTTAAGTTTTTGGCGAATGCCTTGTCTAGAACTGCTGCTAATATGTTCCGTTAAGTAGGTACATTCCGTATTATAAAAAAATCTTTTAGATTTTTAAATTTGAATTAACTTCACGCAAATTATAGCAAACTTCAAACTTTTGGTAAACTAAGTTGTATTGAGATAAGTGTAAAAAGCTTATATTATGAAAGTCCTAGGATGTTGTGCTGCTAGAGACATCTTCCTGTTCTTCACGCTATAGAGCCATTTACCATGGGTAAATACCACATATTATGTATATTGTATTATATATGCCAAACAGATTGATTGTTTGATATAAGGTTCTTATATCACACAATATAAACGTGAAAGATATTTTTTTTTTGAAAAAAAACCGTGTAATAAAATTTGAGCTGCCTTTATCTTGGTTTTTGAAAAGATACCGGATAAATCCTCTTATGATTTAAAATTTTTGTTTTTTATACAAATACACTTAGGTGATTGACTTAAGACTTGCACCATGGCCGTATCAGTCATCAAGCGAATATTAATGAAAATTTGAGGCTAACGTTACACCAAGGTTTTACTGACTATAGCAACCAACCTTGTATTTAAGTAAATGAATATGAATAAAATATGCTTTTAAAGTGTGAACATGACTTAGGTATGAGTGATGTACGTACGTACTGTGTGTCAGAAATATGGATATTCAAAAAAATGTAGGATGTCAGTGGGAAATCATCAATATTATTGTTGTATATAAATTATTGGCACGAGTTCCCAAGAGATAGTACTATACTATTAGTACTGTACTAGTATACAAATAAAAAAAATATGCATAATGGTTGGTACATATTTGTAATGTTGTTTAAGCTTTGAATAATTAATTACTTACTATACATTACGTAGTAGGTATTATACATTCATTTTTAAATTAAAATACAAACATTATATGATATTATCATAATTTTGTTAAAAATAAATATAAAATAATAAAAATACTTAGACTAAAAACTTAATAGGTAATTAGATAATAATATTTTTTTTATATTTTGTTACAGCTCTATATAACTATAACTCGTCATCCCCCTTCCATTTACCCCTGGAGGTGGGGGAGCTAGTGCACCTGGAACGCGAGACTGCAGACTGGTACTGGGGTTCAAGTCTTCGAAGGGACAAGAGTGGGGCTTTCCCTAAAAACTATGTGGTCATACGAGAGTGTAATGTTGATAGGTAACTATGTTATATATAACCTTTTTTAATTATGTAAATGTATTTAATTATATTTAATATTAACTAGCCCAGCGGTAATGCGTCGCTTGGATAACCGAGTAATGCGGGTTCAAATCCGGGTCTCCCACCTCTGATATTTTCATGTGCGAATCATATAATGATTACCACTTGTCTTACGGTGAAGGAAAACATCGTGAGGAAACCTGCATGTTTGAGAAAACCTAACAAGTTTTCGAAAGGCAATAGGCCAGCGCGGTGGGCCTGATCACCCTTGTACTGATGGAGGCCCGTGCCCAGCAGTGGGACATTAAAAAGGGCTGATGATGATGGTGATTTAATTATTTTAGTCATTAGAATTGTACTAGCGATCCAAGTCTTCGTCTCCACGTTTTAGCGGTAAGTACCTTTCTATAGCCTCTATATTTTGTTGTCATTTATGATTACCGCTTCGCTTTCTTGGGTTATAATATAAATTATTTTTTCATCATACTCCAACAAAGTTATCGATATTTTAGAATTTTTGTCTATTTATTTGTTTGTGATGGCTTCACAAGAAAACCACTATACAGATTTTGAAGACATTTGGTATGACGATAGCTGGTTTTACGGGGTATATAGGTTACTTTTAGATGATAGATTTCTCAGAGATGAGATATTTTCCCTAAGTAATAGTATCATATAGTTGAGTCATAATTTAATAATATATGTATAAAAAATTGCATATATACAAGTAAAGGGCGCATGCGTAGATGATGATTAATTACAAACGCTATTCACATTTGCATTCATGTTTTGAATTCTTTTGTATTACGTACACTGTCACCATATTATTCATATTCGTTCGAACATAAGTTGACGTTTACGCGCTTCGAATATATCACTGCGAAAAGTTATTTTAGTAATAAAATAATGTATTTCTTGTGGTAATCGAGAACTACCGGAAACAAAACTTGTATTCTATATATACAATAAAATTCTAACTGAGTTGATTCTGTGCAATGAATATTTTGTGGAAAATCTTATTGAAATAAACATTATTATTGATACAGAGGCCAAATCTGCAGTTTTTTTTATTTTTGTCGGTCTGTCTTGTGGCGATAAAATCACTGAATAGATTTTGAAGGGTATTTTTAGGAAGTTGTAGTTTTAAGGAAAAGTGCACGTAACGGAACGAATTAAGTTTAAAAGAAAGTTAAATTTAAATACAATAATAAAAATGCATTCTTTTTTTGGTCAATTTTTCATATGACATTGATCACCAGTCTCGTGAAGAGCAAATCAAGTTAGCTCTGACTTTACCTAGTTACCTTTTAAGACTATACGGATGATTGTGCATTGAATCTATCGTTATAGCGCGATGACATTAAATAAACGTATTGCCATCCGAATATCACGTTATTACAAAGTTTCACATATCAACAGTAGATAGTTGAAAGTAGGTTGTAATCAACTTCCATAATTGATATACTATGTAATTACTGTAGTATTGAAAGCTTTTTAAAGCCAAGATATTTGGAATTTAGTACGTATAATGTATATTATGTATATAATGTACTAAGCTGCCTCAGTGGTGTAGTGGCTAGCATGTACGGTCGCACACCGGAACGTCCTAAATTCGAGTCCTGGGTCTGGCCAAGTTTATTTGAACGTCTTATACAAAATCCTAGGGCACGAGCCTCCCTTCAATACGAGGGAGATCATGTTATAGCCCACGCTTGTCAAGTGTGGGTTGGTGGACTGAGCATGTCTTTGAAAACTTTCAGGTTCTCACAGATATGATTTCCTCATTTTGTATTGTAATTTCTGCCAATGACTTTGTCCCAACGTCATTTCTATTTACATAAAGTGATAAAATTTAACTTCGTGAAATATTAAGTGTAATACTTTCTTAGGTTTACACGAATATTTGACATTATAAATGAAACTTCATTTATAATATTAAGCGTAGTTTACAACATAACATTTAGGGGCAGACAAAGCAAGGGTGAGCCACGAGTATTGTATAAATTCATTTGCATCTCGTATTAAACGATAAACTCGAGCTTTCAAAATAAACGCCCACTCGAAATAAAAATATGACAGTAAATTATGCACTTTCGTAAATCCAACCTTTTCCAAGTAGTGGACGGAGAAATTGCGATGACCCACTTTATAAGTGAACCCAAGCAATTTGAATGAATTAAAAGGTTTTATCTTGCCCATATTTATTATTAATATAAACATTTAAATGTTTTAATTAGCCTGAAATTTTTCGGGTAAATAATTTAATTGCAAGCCGAATTTATGTTTAAGTTACTAATGCTTATAAGTTAATACCGACTCGCTGCGCTAAAGTGTTCCTCTAAGACACCCCCTCACCCCCCACGATCGTTTACATTGCAGTGGTGGGGGGCGATAGTCCTAAGCCAGGAGTGACTCCAAGGGCAAGAATCTCACTGGGATGTGGCTTCGGCCCACTTCGATGGACGGTATGCCATGCGAGTTGCTCCTGGTTCTTCTTTTTACGGTAGAGAGACCGTTGGAGCAGCCTCATGTTTGTCGTTTGTCTGCTTCGGCAGACCTGCTGTTGGGACGTTGAAGTTGAGTGCCTAGGCAATCCTGCGATGCCCCATTAAGATGGGGTAGGTTTTGTTTGGTTGGCGATCTGTCAAATTCTCGCCCCCTATTCGATGTACCCGAGTCGTAGGTGCGCGCGAGTGTTGGCGCGCACCTCTGAGACGATGCGCGGGGTAGTTCAACACTCACTACCCCGTGCAGGAGATGAGGCCCGGTCAGATCCGGCCAGCACTAGTGTGGGGCTGCGGAAGAATATGGATTCCCGCGGCCTCACGCGCACGTGCGAGAAGACACCGGGGGGGTTTTAGCCGGTAAGAGTCCGGCACTCCCCTCCGCCTTTCCCCAGGCGGAGGTAGTCCATGAGGATTTCCCCCCGTTAAAAAAAATAGTTTTGTTTGATTTTAGTGGGTAGTACAGGCTTTTATAACCGGCGACTTCCTCCCAACCATTTGCATGTCTTCAGGTGGTATGCGTAAATTCATATCCCGATATTAAAATCGGGTACATACAGATCTTAAGAGGCTCCTAGCCTAAACTTAATATTTGATACTTAAACCTAAATTCATGCTGTTTTAGCTTGAATGAATAATACAAGCTAAAGCTTTAGGTAACTTTTTGCAAACAATATACAAGTTATGTCACTCTTTGACCCATTAACTATAACTTTAAATAAGAACGTCGGTCTTTTTCTCTAAAAAGGTCCAAAATAATAAAACAAATACACAGTAAACACATTGTAACGCTTATATTAATACTTATAGTTAATATACAACCGTACTTTTATTAAGGCGTAGGTCATAAGTTCGAATCCTGCATAATGTTTTCGTCTGATCTAAAGTAAAAAACGTTTTTACGTTCGTACATTATTTTATGGACGCATTATAATCTATAAATAATTCTAAAAACGTATATTAACTCTTATACCAAAGGAGGTGGAGGAAACACTTATAAGGACTGTATTTTTGACTTAATAAATAAATATGTATTTTCATTTTAAACATTAAACTTCGCCTAAACCTAGAATAGAAAATAAAACTATTGACAAAGTAATTGTAAAATTCTTGTGGCTTACAATTACTTAATTACCAAAAATCTTCAGCGCGGAAGAAGTGAATCCTTAATTTTGACGCGAATCAAGATTGATCCAGCATTGTTCATAAAATGTCAGAGCAACAGCGGGTCACCGACCTATTGATAATCGCGGTCAAATGAATCATGACGCCCCGTCTCCCATTAATTGAAATATTATCACTTTTAACTGCTTTTTATGCTACTTGGTTTTTTTATTACGAACTCCCCTTGTAGTGTAAACAGTTAAATATTGTTCAAACAGACGGCTTGTTACGATATTTGGTGTTGTATTACGGTTTAGTTGTTTGTAGTGACTTGGGTCACTTGCTGTGCCAACGGTCGCGAGTTCGAGTCCTGATGTGGGCATTTATCTATGTGATGTCATCAAATCAATCAAATTGACGACTCGTTTGGCTCAGTTGGTAGTGACCCTACTTTCTGCGTCAGAGGTCGCGGGTTCGAATCCCGCTGGGAGCATTTATTATGCACGAATTTTTGTACTCTAGTCATGGTGTTTGTATTTTAAATATAGTATAATGGTTATATAGTGTGTCTAGCATATTGTATCCATAACACAAGCCTCGTCCCATGTTATGGAACTAGATGGCGACTGACGAGTTTTCAGTTTCAGCGTTGAAAAATAACAAACAAAAATACATACACACAAATTTTCATCATTATTAATTAATAACTTAATCTTTTATATTGTGTGGTATACTCCTTAGCTTTTGAGGTAACAATCAAGCTCATATTACGACCTCCCCTTCTAATGTAAACAGTTAAATTTAGTTCATATCGGAGTTTTTATTACAAGCTACTTAGTTTTATTATTGTAGGCTATCAACAAGATGATCAATTTGAAAAACAAACACTTGTTAGGTTTTAAACTAGAGGAAATTATTTGCTGTTATTTTATATTGAAAACTACTAATTAGTTATTTTTTTACTTTACCCTTAGCACCTAGCGGAATAAAAAATAGCCTACAATCTATTCTTAGACCTATCAAATATACACAAAAAACAACAATCGGTCATGCCGTTTTGGGGGAGACAAACACCGTGACACGAGATTTTTATATACATATATTAGAGAAATGAGAGATATCGCTTCCCTTTTGCTTAAGGAAACGAAGCAATGACGTCAAAGGAAAGTCATAACTATTCAATGTCACTAAGCATCGTGTTAAACAATTGTGCGACAGACGGGATATGATAAAAGTTCAATATTGTCCCATCTATTTTTAAATACATCTAAAAATAAAATTTCTTTTGTAGCGTTCAAAGTTTAAATGTTACAATAATATATTATACATATGTGTTATTTATTTAATTTTGAAGACAGTGGTAGATAATATTCTTCAGAGATTAGATCAGTGGTAAGACGCTCGTTTGGATAACTGAGTGATGCGGGTTCAAATTGCACCTCTGATATTTTCATGTGCGACGTTTCCCACTTGTCTAACGGTGAGGGAAAATATCGTGAGGAAACCTGCATGTCTGATAGAAACTAGCAAGTTTTCGAAAGACATGTGAAGTCCGCCAACCCGCACCACCGCCAGCCTGGTGGACTATGGCCTGGATCTCCTTATTGAAGGGAGGTCCGAGCCCAGCCGTGGGAATATAAAAATGGCTGAATAGTACAATACAATACATATTGAATTACGATGTTTAATTATACAAATTATACTAGGAGAATTTTATTTTAAATATATGTATTCTAGAAATGTTTCAAAAATACTTTTTGTGTAAACTTGTGACTTACCCTTGCTTCGCTTGGAAGTGTATATCATAGATGCTTAAATTTGTTTATAGTAGGTACAGCATAGTTACTAGTTCTATTTCTAGTCTGTGCATTTCATCACAATCAGACCAGTCTTTTCAGCGCGAAGGAGTAAAAGACATAACAATGCAATTCGATGTTAAATTATATATTTTTTCTTCTTTTAAGATGTGGGGAGACCGTGGTCGCGTCTGCCGGCGGCAGCGGTGTGGTCCACGATATTGCCATCACGTTACGTGAATGGCTTCAGCACTGGAAAACTTTGTACAGAGTGAGTAATAAACAATTTTTTATTTGTAGAAGTATAATGAATAGATATTATGAAAAGCGATTTTGTTACAAAAATAAATAATATTTAAAAATTTAATGTTCTCATGACTGATTGTGCAATGCTTGAGAATTTTTCACTAGTGATCGGTAATCCAGCCAGTCGTGAAGCCAAGGAATACGGCATACTAATAGATGTCCTCTGTAACTTGTTTCCCCTGGTACTTCTCTGATAACAGAGTAGGCCATAATAACAACTTCTAAATTGTTGTGGTCTACTTCGACATACCTGCCATGAGAATGTCACGGATGACTGTGTAAAGCGATGCTGTGACGTCACAATAAGAGGGGGGAGGTTCCATTGAGTTTTGTTAGTGGGCAATGTTGGTTTTTCTAACTGATGAGTCGCGACTCGTGGACATATTCAACCTCCGTATTTTCTACAAAGACGCTGTGTTTTACACTATTGGTCATCAATTTTGTTTTGGACATGTTCATACAAAGTCCGACCTCAAGAATCGCTCTATTAAGGTCCTCAAGCATGCTACTCAATTCAACTGCGGAATTTGAAAATATTACAACGTCGTCAGCAAACCGAAGTTTTGTAAGCCTTCGCCGATAACAATGCCCTTATTTTCCCAGCTAGATCTTAATTTTCTAAAAACTTCTTCCAATGTGACTGTAAACAGCTTTGGAGATAATAGTTCTAACTGTTCAACGCCTTGTTTTATGGGGAATGACGGGTCTGGGTGGCGTAGTTTAATAGAGGCTGTACTATTTTTGTAGACAGCTTTGAGTAGACTTATGTTATTTATTTACAATCTTTTTCTCCAGACGACTCCAGTCATGGGTTTTATATTTATACATATTATCTATTTATTTAAACTTATATATGTAGTATATCAACTATCTGGTATCCGTAACACAAGCTTCTTTGTAGCTTACCACGGAACTAGATAGCGCTGTGTGTAATAATGTCACAACATTTATTTATTTTTTCCAGACGAACGATGAAAGGTTCAAATTCATGGAGGTGAGTATGCGCGCGTTGTTGGAGTTGCGCGGGCAGGCGGCGACGGGGGCCTTGCCACAGGACCAGTTGCGAAGAGTGGCGAGAACTGCTGTTTTTACCATCGATAAAGGGAACAGGTGTGTATTGGGCTTACTAGGTTTGGTTTAGAGGATCATTTATGTTGGAATAAATAAATTAAATAATACTCGATATATCGTAGACCTTATCTATGCCTTCAAGCTAAGATAAAGGTCAAGAGTAAGCCCATGTATAATTAAAAAAAGGAATGCCATTGTCTATGTACATTGTTATGACGACCCGTTTGGCGCAGTTTGTAGTGACCCTACTTTCTTGCGCCAGCGGTCGCGGGTTCGAGTCCCGCTGGGGGCATTCATTTGATAAACTCGGATGTTTTTAATCCAATCATGGGTGTTTATATTTATAATATGTATGTATTTAAACTTATATATGTAGTATAACAACTATCTGGTATCCGTAACACAAGCTTCCTTCTTAGCTCACCAAGGAACTAGATGGCGTTGTGTGTAATAATGTCGCAACATTGTACACACAATGTGCGTGCGTGTGTGTTTTGGGGGATCGGTCGATATCATTTACTTCCGTTGTAATCTATACTAATATTATAAAGCTGAAGAGTTTGTTTGTTTGTTTGTTTGGTTGAACGCGCTAATCTAAGAAAGTACTGGTCCGAATTGAAAAATTCTTTTTGTGTTGGATAGTCCGTTTATAGAGAAAGGCTATAGGATATATATCATCAAGCTACGACTAATAGGAGCGGGGCATCAATGAAAAATATTGCAAAAACGGTAAGAGCCGGCGTTAGTTCTGCGAGGTACCATATCGCGCGACTCACAAAGAATATGGTTACCGGTCTTTACAACGCGTGCGAAGCCGCGGGAAAGGCTAGTAAATAAATAAATACACATTTTATGAAGTTGGATAAATTTTTGTCTTCTTCAATTAACAGAACGCTAGGTATGGAGTTAGCAGTAAGGACAATCAGCGGGCAACTAGTCGACCCTCTCACAACGTCCACATTTAAACTGAATGCTTTACATGATGAAGCTAATTCTAGGATTGATAAGAATATGGTAAGTTATTTATTTATTATTTATTGAACTTTGATTATTGTTTAAAATTATAATTAATTTTATACAAATTCTTTTGACTTTAACTAACTTTTAATAAGTGAAATATGATAGTTTGATACCAATAAATAAATCTGGCTCTTTGCTATTGGCCCTTGGCTTTAGCTGCTGTTTTTTTAGGGTTCCGTACCTCAAAAGGTAAAAACGGAACCCTTATAGGATCACTTTGTTGTCCGTCTGTCTGTCTGTCTGTCTGTCTGTCTGTCTGTCTGTCTGTCTGTCTGTCAAGACCTTTTTTCTCAGGAACGCGTGGAGGTATCAAGCTGAAATTCATATCAAATACTCAAGTCTATGGTCTCTTGGAGCTGTGAAAAAATCAAACTTCTAAGTCAACGCGATCAAAAGATACTCCCGTTTATGCCGCAAATTTTCGACACTCGCAAGGGAATCAAAACCTACAGGGTACTTCCCGTGAACTCAGAATCTTGAAATTCGGTACGAAGCAACGTCTTATAACACAGATAAAGGAAAAATTGCGAAAAGCATAAATTTTTAGTTACATCATATAATAAAAATATTTTTAATAATTTTAAACTTATTACCCCTTTACTCATACACCGTTCCGTACAGGTTTGTACGGAACCCTCGGTGCGCGAGTCTGACTCGCACTTGGCCGAATTTTTTTATTTCTACGAGGCTTGTGTTACGGATATCAGATGATTGGACACTTATACCCAGCGGAACTCGAACCCGCAACCGCTCGAACAACAAGTAGAGTTACTACTAATTAAACCAAACGTGTCGTCCAATTTATTCGATATAATTGGTTGAAGGAGCGATATTTTAATTTTTAATATTAAAGCCATATATAATTACTTTTACCTTTTGAAGTGAAACTTCTTTAGAATCGTTGTGATTTCAAACTCGATAAAACGAAAAAAATAAGTCCATAGTATCAGGCACTTAGAGACGGGGAAGAGTTAGCCTTAGTTAGATCTCGCCCACCGCGAGTCAGTGACATTTCTAACTCTGTCTAACTCATGGGTGTGACCTTCGCGCCATCTCCCTCTCTCAACCAGCTTAGACGGGGTGATTTAGTATAAATATAAACGAGATTTTAAAATTAGCTTGCCAAATGCCAAAGAAGTACCTACTTCTGACATGTGTTCTTTGTACACACGCACTTTTTTTTAAAACTATGAATTCCTATTTGTAGGAAACAACCCCAAGCAGTCGACCCACAAGTCAAACCCCCACCGCCCGCACCTACACCATAGTGGTCCACATAAAAAACTTTGTCTGCCGCATGAGTGATACTGCGGAACTCTCGTTAGCCTTACACGACTCATCCGGGAACAAAATTACTGAAAATGTTCTGTTAAAATGGCCGCCGGGACATTTGGGTGCGGCTGAGTTGTTTACAGCGCCATCTGTTGTTTTTACGGTGAGTTGAGATATTAAATATTTTTTTTTTGTATTTTTGACTTATAGTGTTGAGTAAAACGAGAGACTGTTAGAAATTGTTAGATGCATAGTCTTTATCTCTACTCAGGTTTAAATGACTTGACTTTGCAAATGGATTATCTCTATATCACATAGTACATAAAAAAATATTGATGCTTTCAATCTCAATTCTGTGTTATATATATAAATATTTTGATAATTTGTTAAATCTTATATATTTTTCTGTTATTTATTATCTGCTTAGTTTCTAGAAAAGTAATAAAAATCGGTAAAATTTAAATTATATTAAATTAGCGTTTTCTCATAGGTTATTATGAGATAAAACTTTCATATTGGATTTGTTTCGGTCATCGTTTCTTGGAGTTTCGATTGATCCACAACAATCAGTAGTTAGACAGACAGTAGTATCATCTGGAAATAATTTGAGTTAATTTATATTCCTTACTTTAAAAAAAATATATAATTGCCTTTATCTTACCAATAGTAATCTGAAAAAAAATGAGTTAATCTAACTTCAACGAAATAAATAACAACTGTTAACATTCTTCAATATTTATTATTTAACATAACCTCTTCTTCTACAGGATCTAGGGAGTGAAATCGAAACTCTTACCAATAGTAATCTGAAAAAAATTGAGTTGATCGATATCGATATGAACTTCAACGAAATACATACAACTTTTAATATTATTTTTCCCTTCCACTCCATGATCTAGGGAGTGACAAAATTGAGTTAATCGATATTGATATATATAGGTAATTGTTATTTAACATAACCACCTTCTCCCCCAGGATCTAGGGAGTGACATCAAAAAGGAGAAGCTCCACCTGGTGTGTCACGTGGTACGTCTGGGTTCCATGGAGCCGCAGACCGCAGACCACCGCCGCAGCACCATCAGCGCGCCCCCTCCCCCCTCCGCCGCCCCCGCCTCCCCCTCCCCCTCCCCCGCCCGCACCCTCCGCCGCCCCTGCGGCGTGGCGAGCGCGGACATCACGCAGCACCTCGCTTCTGACAACTCGGATAAGGAGATACAGCTGCCGTTCTATGCGTGAGTTGCTGATAATAGTCCTTTATATATATATCATCATATTATGCGTGTAAAACTTATGTTATGGATACAAGATAGTTGATACACTAAACTTATAAAAATATACCCACGATTAAAGTTTAAGCATACATAATCAACAAACGAATACCTTCAGCGGGACTCGAACCCGGTTTGTTTTAACGTTGAAAGATGCATTGACACATACGTACCTCCTATATCTACGTACCGTTCTGTGGACTCTTAACTCACGGTTTTAAATATTCTTATTTTTATGTTGTAGATGTGAAAAAGAAAACATGGACACATTATTGAAGAAGGTGATAGCGAACAGGGAGCTCAAAGACAAACACGCTCAAGGGCTGTGGGTGTTCTTGCAAATGGTGGAGGGGGACTTGAAACAGGTATAGTTTAATAATACTTTCTTAGGTTTACGCGAATATTTGACATTATAGATGAAACTATCTTTTCGGATTTTATTTGGATTTTTGGTTCCCGACGATTCGAATGCTTTACACCAATCATTGTCACTGGACAGTCTGAGAGACTGAGGTAGTTTCATTTATAAGGTATATTTTAATGTTTCATAGCATTTCAATGTTTCTGAGGATTTTAATAGCAAATAGTTTTTATACTTCGAGAGAATTGATTGATACTTTATGTAAACTTTCATCTTCTTTTTACCCCTTAAGAAGTGATAGACAGGCTCGGTCCGACCAGAACTTGATATGAATTATGGACAATACCAGATCCCTCTCATATTAAAGAGATTCTTGTGCCCAGCAATGTGACGTTAAAAAAGGGTTGATTATACATAGTTAATATTTTTGTATCCTCCAGATCCGACAAGAGAGCCCGCACATGGTAGTAGGCAACACAGTGTTCGCGCGCAAGATGGGATTCCCCGAAGTGATACTACCGGGGGACGCTCGCAACGACCTCTACGTGACGCTGTGCGGCGGCTCGTTCTCGCGCGGCGCGGGGAAGTCCTCGGAGCGCAATATTGAGCTGGCCGCCCGCGTCGTGGATAGACATGGGGTGCTCATACCTGTGAGTGTATAGGGTATAGACTCACTCTCACTCTATCTCACTCTGATTGTCTCTTCTTCATTCTCCCTCACTTCACTCAACCGCAATCTCACTCATTTACCATCACTCATTGGCTCTTCCTCACTCTCCCTCATTTCACTCCACCCCAATCTCACTCATTTACCATCACTCATTGACTCTTCCTCACTCGCTCACTTCAACTCCACCCCAATCTCATTCATTTACCCTCACTCTCATTGACTCTACCTTACCCTCATTGGCTCTACCTCACTCTCATTGACACTCTACTCTTCTTTTCATCTCGCCTTCTTTCACCCGTTCCATATCATTGTACCTTACTCTATTTATTCCTTCTTCACTTTATTTTACTCCACCTTACTTTATTACGCTCAATTTTATCTTGTTCATCTTTTTTACCATAGTGTAAGAAACCGTAAAAGGCCAACGGCCTTAATTTTAATGGAAATGCTTTCAAATGCAAGGGTTGTAAAAATATAATAAAGTAAAAAAAAATATTGATTTAAGTTACCCTGCAAAATAATAAATATTTTTTAATATATTAAGCTTGGTTTTATATTTAGTTCCATAACACTCTCTTTATTAATCCTCATCATCACGCACTGCTGTGCACGGTCCTCCCTCAGTATGAAGGTGATCAGGCCATGCTCCACCGCGCTGGCCTAGGGCGTGTTGGAGGACTTCACATGTCTTTCGAAAACTTGCTAGGTTTCCTCGCGATGTTTTTCTTTACCGTAAGACAAGTGGTAATCTTGATAGAAATGATTCACACATGAAAATATCAGAGGTGCGAGGCCCGGATTTGAACCCGCATCACTTATCCGAGCGAGCGCGTTATCGCCGGGCTATCACTGTCTAATCCTCAATCTAAGAAAATATAAATATTAATTATTAAATTTTCCTCAATCTAAGAAAATACATAATATTAATTATTATATTTATAATTATAACATAACTATCTACAGGGTGTGATATCTGTGGGCGCGGGCATGCCGCTGGTGGAGGAGTTCACGTCCGTCGTGTACTACCATGAGGACAAGCCGAGGTGGCAAGAAGTATTTAAGGTAACACAGGGAAGACTTATTTCATATTTCAATTTCAAAATATATAATTTTGTGTTGAATAACTACTGTTTTTCTCAGAAAAAAATCATACTTTAGAAAAATCTTAGTGGAAGTTTTTTCAGTTCAAATTTTAAATGAAAATAATTCTAAAATTAAAGTAGGTGGCTGGATGCAATTACATTTTTTCAAAGCGAGCCATCTTTAATAAAATCATTAATCTTTCAAAAACACAAAGTAAAACCAAAAGTATAAAGGTGTTATAATTAACGATATCTATCTATTAATAATACTTATTTTCAGGTGTGCCTAAACATAGAAGAGTTTAAAGAAGCGCACATAGTGTTCCTCTGCAGACATCGAAGCTCCAACGAAGCGAAGGACCGCGCGGAGAAACCATTCGCCCTCTCGTACTTACGCCTCATGCAGAAAGAGGGCACCACTACACCTGATATTGTGCATAATTTGGCTGTTTATAAGGTAAATTTATTTAATAATACTCTTATATGTTACTAACTCACTTTCAAAAATTCGCTGATTATACAACAGATGGTTCATCATCATCATCATCAACAGCCTTTTGCAGTCCACTGCTGGACATAGGCCTCCCCCAAGGCGCGCCACTTCTTCCTGTCAGCTGCCGTTCGCATCCATTCGATGCCGGCATGGCTGCGCAGGTCGTCTTCCCATCTCGCGGGTTGGCGTCCCACGCTACGTTTGCCAGTACGCGGTCTCCACTCAAGGACTTTCTGGCTCCAACGTCCATCAGTCCTTCTGCAGATGTGGCCTGCCCATGTCCACTTCAACGTGCTAATCCGACGCATAATGTCGGTCACTTTGGTTCTCTGACGGATATGCTCATTTCTGAGGTGGTCCATCAGAGAGACTCCGAGCATCCTCCGTTCCATAGCACGCTGAGCGACCTTGAACTTGTGGGCAAGTCCTGCCGTGAGTGTCCACGTTTCAGCACCGTAGGTCATAGCGGGGAGCACGCACTGATTAAAGACCTTGGTCTTTAATGATTGCGGGATACGCGACGTGAGGACCTGCCTCAGCTTTCCGAATGCTGCCCATCCTAGCTGAATTCTTCTATTGGACTCCTTTTCGAAATTGTTTCTGCCAAGTTGAATTATTTGGCCCAGGTAAGTGTACTCAGAAACAACCTCTAATGGGGAGCCTTCGAGCATCACCGGTCTCGGAAGGGCATGTTCATTGAACAGATGGTTGTAGTTAATTTATCTAAAATGAGGATCACATGTGGTATATAATTCATACTAATTGAAAAAACCGTTGTTTAAACCTTTAAGAAGGGGTTATTATATTTCTTATCATATTTATTGTGTAATTTACGATGTCTGTACTATTTAAAACTTGCCTTATTTTGTAATAAGTTCTACCATATACAAGTAGATACAATAAAACAATTTGTATATTATTATTTTTTCTATTTAATACAATAATACCCCAGATCGAGTACAAACGCAGCACGAACGCAGCCAACGCAGAAACAGAAGCAGCCAGCGCGTGTCTACAACTACCCTCGCGACGTGACGAGCTGCCAGCTGGCTGCGACCGCGGTCTGTCTCGCGCGCCGCTAGCGTTACAGCCGCGAGACTGTCTGTCTGTTGCTACACGACTGTGTTCCACCAAACTGACTCAACGAGGTATGTTATGGACTATTAATTGGATGGTCCTTCGAGCCGGATATAGTTTTTAATGGTCCTTCGAGCCGGATATGACGAGTAATGGGTTGGAGTCACGTGATAGTCTTTTTGTGTATATGTGACTGCTTTACTAAGCTCTTGCAATAACGTGATGGGATGTTAGGCCCGATATTAACCATTTTATAGTCCCGTATAGTTTGATCACAATATGAATATTTTGTGAAGTGCTTTACTTTATGATATAATAATAATCACTTAACCACTAATATTGTAATGATAAGTATGGATACACCACATGAATCGCATATATTTCCGGAATAAAAGAAAACTTATGTGCTATTTTAGAGCTATACCATAAGTACCATCCAAATTTTGGCATATATAGTATTTACGACAGACAGACAGTGGTAGCCCAGCGGTAACGCGGTTGCTTGAATAACCGAGTGATGCGGGTTCGAGTCTGGGTCTCGCACTTCTGATATTTTCATGTGCGAATCAATTCCATCATGATTACCACTTCTCTTACGGTGAAGGAAAACATCGCGAGGAAACCTGCATGTCTAAGAAATCCTAACAAGTTTTCGAAAGACATGTGAAGTCCGCCAACACGCATTAGGCCAGCGCGGTGGACTATGGTCTGATCCCCTCGTACTGAGGGAGGCCCGTGCCCAGCAGTGGGACGTTAAAAAGGGCTGATGATGATGATGATGATAGTATTAACGGTATTTCCCAGAGGAAATCCTCGGCGTGTTAAAGTGGAGCGCGACGGCTGCAGGCGACGGTGCACTACGCGGTGCTCTAGCGAGGCTACTGCGAGTGCCCAACGACGAGCTCGTCAAGTTCCTGCAGGATATACTCGACGCGCTCTTCTGTATACTCACACAGGTTAATTTTACTTTTGAACAAGGAACTATCTTTACCTCTGAATTTTTGGAGAAAGGAATTATATTTATATGCTCTTTACTAGTGACTCACCCTCGCTTCGCACGAGTTCGTCCCTAAGTGCTCCCTGCCAAATTTGAAGGTCGTAGCACAAAAATGAAAGAATTTCATACAAACTGAACTGAACTGAAGTGGTAGTGCCATGCTTGCTACCTTCGGGTAGCAGCCGAATGGGCCGGCACGCCCCGTATAGTACCACAGCTACCACTCTCTCACAGAAGACCGGCGTGAAGTGGCAGCTATGCTGTCGCGTTTCGTCCGGTTAGTGAAAGTCCGGGAGGCTCACTCTCCTTCCCTCCTCCCTTCCTCCTAACTCCCTCTTCCCTCCCTCCCTTTGAAAAGCTGGCAACGCATCTGCAAGCCAGGCTTGAAGGTGTCCATGGGCGGAGGTGATCACTTCCCATCAGGTGAGCATCCTGCCCGTTTGCCCCCTTTTTACCATAAAAAAAATTATATGCTATATACTGGTGACTCACCCTCGTTTCGCACAAGTTCGTCGCAAAATACTCCCTGCCAAATTTAAAGGTCGCAGCACAAAAAATGAAAGAACTTCATACAAACTTGCCAATGCCCTTAGACCTTAGAGGGAGGTAGTATATAGTTAGAAGACGTCCACTAAGAACGGATTTTGCGACAGGGCCGGATTAAAGAAATGTAAAAGGTCTCACAAGTTTGAATCAAAACCCTTCATTTATGTGCTAAACAATCTTTCTATTTAGCAGGGGCATTAGTTACTTATACTCCTACTTCTTACTAATACTTTTATTAAATTTTCTTTGCCAGGTGGAAGAAGACACGCCAGAGTACACCGAGCAGAGCTACGCCGCGCTAGTACTGGACTGCCTGCTGCAAGTGCTGGCGCTGGTCGCCGATCACAAGTATCAACACTTTCAGCCGGTTCTTCACGTCTACATTGAGAAGAGCTTCTGTGATGCCTTAGCTTATGAGTGAGTTGAAGGGATTTAGGGACTGGTTTGAACCCCTGACCCTTTTTGTTGTTAGATAAAAGTCAAAGTTAGTTCTAATATTAGTTGTCTGTCATAGAGAAGAGTACTGCGATGCGTTGGCTTATGAGTAAGTGGAAGGGACTGGTTTGAACCCCTGACCCTTTTTGTTGATAGAATATCAGTTATCTGCCAGTGAAAGTTCTGTCAAAATCAGTTCACCCGTTTCGGATATTTACACAGACATTTAGAGACATTTGGAACATTCAGACTGACATTCATTGAGTGGAAAAAAGTGGCAAAAAGGAGAAGTCTGATTTGATTTGTGCTGTTAAATCGAATTATACTTGGTGTTCTTAAATTTCCTCGCAACAAAATTATATTTTGCTTTGATTTGAAATATTAATTCAGGAAGCTGATATCGATAATGGTGTGGGCGATCCGGTCGGCGGAGCAGGGCGAGGCGGCTTCCAAGCGACTGCTTCAATGCATGAAGTGTCTAGAGAGTCTCTCGCGCGTGCTGTTGCGCTCATGGCAGCTGCGATCCGCGCTCAGTGCTGACCGGATGCACTGCCATGATCTGCAGGTAATCATCATCATCAGCCCTTTTCAACGTCCCACTGCTGGGCACGGGCCTCCCTCAGTACGAGGGAGATCAGGCCATATTCCACCGCGCTGGCCTAGTGCGTGTTGGTGGATTTCACGTCTTTCGAATATTTGCTAGGTTTTCTCAGACATGCCGGTTTCTTCACGATGTTCTCCTTCACCGTAAAACAAGTGGTGATCATGGTAGAAATGAATCGCACATGAAAATATCAGAGGTGGAAACCCAGATTTAAACCCGCATCACTCGGTTATCCAAGCGAGCGCGTTACCGCTGGGCTACCACCGTCTGCAGGTATTTTTTTATTATAACATTGCGTTTTTATATAGCTATTACTTTTATTATAAGAATTAATATTAAGAAGTAAATTACTACAATGACCGCGACTTCTATAAAGTGTTCTTTGAATGTTGGTAATAAGAAAATCTATATAAAACGGCAAACAAATCTAAAGATTTATTTTTATTTATTACAACGTAAAGACAGTAAATTAGAAATAACCGACTGTTCACTACTAACTGCCGACTAACTAACTAAACTACAGTTCGCGTCACGTTAAAAGAACGCTGGGAGAAAGTGGTGGGGGGTGTGTTTGCGCATGGGTACATTCGCATACGAAATTTCTATTTCAGTAATAAAGTAAAAATTATTTTGAACTTATTTCAGTAATAAAGGCTATTTTATTTATTTATTTATTCAAATTTAATACATCGTAAATAAAGTAAACTATAAATAACCGACTAAACCAATATAAATATAATTTCGCGAGCAGAGTCTGCTGGAGGCGCTAGTGTGGCTGATGCGGTGCGGCGACCACGCGCTCACCTGCCAGGGCTCCGCGCTCAAGTACCTGCCGCACGCCGTGCCCCATCTCATACACATGTATCCCGACACGCAGCTCAGGTACGTGTACACACACACACGCATGCTCACACACACACATGCTCACACACACATGCTAACACACACATACACACAACAACGCACGCTCAAACACACACATGCTCACACGCATGCTCACACACACACGTGCACATGTACACACACACACATACATGCTCACACATACATGCTCACACATACATGCTCACACGCACACACTGGTGCGCGCACGTAAACACACACATAAATTTTTCTAAAAATATGAACACCCATGATTGGAGTACAAATATTCGTGCTTAACAAATGAATGCCCCGAGCGAGACTCGAACCCGCGACGGCTGGCGCAGAAAGTAGAGTCAATAACAACCGTGTCAAACGAGTCGTCAAAGATTTATCTTTAGTAGATAACACACAAATTCCTAAAATGTAGTTTTATTTAAAATACATTATTATCATCACTATTTCTAATTAATAAAAACATTAAATAATAACAACAATTTCAGCGAATACATAGTGTGGGCGCTCGAGGCCCTACCTCTTGGTCGGCTCTCTAACCAGCGGTTACACGCGCTACTGGAACTAGTGCGAGGCCCCCTGGGCGCCTCCGCGGGGCCCCGCGCCAAGCTACTCCCCCACATGGCCTCCACTCTACGAGCCCTGTTACGGGCCCCTGCTGAGGTGAGGCCCTTTTCCCAGTCTTATTTGTCAAAGTGAAAACACCCATTATACATACATATTTGTGTAGGAAGTTAGGCACTCGTTAATTTGTAGCAGACTGTATTACACAGTACACTATACAGCGGACTCAAGCAAATAAAAAAAATAAACACATACCTAAAATTCAGACATATTAAGATTCAATTGAAACACTTTATTTATTAATTTAAAAACATACTGTATATATGAGGTTTTTTATGCATATGGGGTTTATATACAGCGTGATTCAACTCAATTCGTACACATACACGAGTGCGAATGTAGTGGGAATTGAACACTAAACATATGACATGTAGCTGGGTATATACGAGGGTTCTTCATATTATGTACAGCGTAGTGTAATAATAATGTAATGCCATAGAGTAAATAATAATTAAATTGTTTTTTTTCTTCCATTATATAATGATAGTTTTACATACATACAAAGAAATGTATGTTTGACACACTATAACACTATTTATAAAATATTTTAAGTCTACACTATTTTGGGGTACATAAATAAAATATCACTTATTTAAATATACAATTTAAATAAAACTGTCTGTCTTTTTTAGATTCTTGTATTTCACTTGAAAAGTAAAATTGAAATTCGAAAAATTTGGTACAGTTTTATTTAAAATGTAATACATGCCATAGTTAGTTAAATAGTCAATTAGTATAATATACATACACATTTACAACAAGTTACTACTTATTAACCGACTTCAAAGGAGGAGTATACAAATCAGATATTTAAATAACGGGATTCATCAACATAACATAAGGGGTTTAACGGGATAAGGAAAATAACAAACCCATATTAAATACATTAAAATGAACATTGAACACACCAAAAATCATATTATTAAAAAATCATAATATTTGTAATACATGAAAAATAAATTATATTATGTCTTCGAATATAATAAACTAGCATAAACTTTGACATATTATAGTGATTGAATTATATACAGAGTAGGTACTAGCAATATTACTTTTTTTTATTTTGGGCCTAATAAACTCAGATATAAACTCAATATTGGTGGACCACAGGACTAAGCATGAAGCCAAACAATTAAAAAATGTTCTAAAATAATGGACAAATGATAATATTTTGTATAGTGATGGTGATAAGTAAAAGTTAATAAAAAATAGTAAAACGATTTTATTATAATAAAGCATAAAATACAATTTTTTGACATTGACATTAAATTTGGTGTACTTTGTATAATTAATTAGTCAGTACATAAATGTATATATTTAAAAAAATATTAGTATCTACAATTTCTTAAATATGAATGTTAGCTAAAAAGACAAGTTTATGCTAGTTTTATCAAATATTATTAGATATGAGGAGAATGTACCGTGTAATAACAGTGTCCGTCCGTGTTCACCTGTGATGGTATGTATGCACATGGCACTATAGCTACTAAACGTTGAGATTAGTTCGAGATAACGGTTGTATATTACACTAGCGTTTCCCGCGGCTGCGCACGCGTTCTAAAGACCGGAAATCAAATTCTTTATGAGTCGCGCGGTATAGTACCTCGCAGAAGTAACGCCCGCCCTTTCCGTTTTTGCAGCATTTTTCATTGATGCTCCGCTCCTATTGGTAGTAGAGTGATGTAATATAACCTATAGACTTCCTCGATAAACGGACTATCCAACACAAAAATTTTTTTTTTAATTCCGAACAGTAGTTCCTGAGATTAGCGCGTACAACTAAACATACAAACAAACTCATCTGCTTTATAATATTAGTATAGATTATACATCACATTAAATATATGACGTAATAGTACTAGATTAATGGCTGTTATCCGTTATAATTTTGTTTTAACCGAAAATTGGTATGATAATATATACAAACAAATCTCGACCTAATCTCAATGTCGATAAGAACGAAAGTCGGCTGTCCACGTTCACGTATACCAAGGTAAGACACGCTTTGCATGCGCCTGTATCACTATTCGTCTTGCACATTTTAAGTCCATTTTGATTTAAAAAATGAAGTTATTATTGCAAATTATATGGGATTTCTTTTTTCGAAGTGAAACTTCTTTAGAATCGTTGTGATTTCAAACTCGATGAAACGAAAAAATAAGTCCATAGTACCAGGCGCTCAGAGACGGGGAAGAGTTAGCCTTAATTTAAAATCAAGTTTTACTTCTGACATGTGTACTTTGTACACACGCACTTTTTTTCTCTGTATAATTTGCATACGTATCTATGGTTTAAAACATTAGAATATATTTTATCTGTATGCAGATTGTAGTAGTATGCTTAGTGTGGAATAAAATGATGGCGATCCATTTTACACAAGATGTATTTTCAAAAGTCTTCGATCACGGTAATGTATGTTTTAAAACGAATTAATATATAATAAACACCTGTCGCTTTGCTTGAACTAACCACTCGCTTTTTGTTTATTTGGTATGGCAATATCGATTCATAGTTGTGCTCAAATCATTCATAATTAATACTAACATTAAAAAAATCTATTAAAATAAATAATTTTTCATTTTCTTCGTAACTTTATGTAATTTTTGCACAACATTCATAGATATTGTTTTTTTTAAAATAATAATGAAATTAAGCACAGGCATCGTGAAGTATGCACACAACGTGAGCTAACAGCCTCGACACACGATATTTTAATATATGTAATTAATATTTTATTTTTCTTATATTTTTACGCACTTTTATTGACTTATCATGTAACATTAAATAACATATAAATGTCATAATTAAAAATTTAATAATTTCTTTTCTACTGCATTTACTAAAATTAAAGACCATGATTTTTAAGAAATAATATAGATAATAAATATGTATAAGCAAAACTATAATATAACTATTCATCTGTTAGGTTGAATTCTTTTGAAAAAGAAATCAAATTGCTTAGTATAATTCTAACTAATTTGGAATCTGTATTTTTTTTTAATATCATATTAAAATAATTATTAGTATCGTTAGAGAAGCTGAATTTATAGGTTTAGAGCTTTTTCTGTCTTTCTGTCTGCCTGCCTGTAATCGCGGCACAAGCAAACCACTGGATTTGGTGATTTTTTAATGATGATAGTTAGTTATCCGGGGAAACATAGTTATATGATACTTTTAACTACCGTTAAAAGTACGTTTAAATGTATATGAATTTATTTTGTTCTATTTGTTTTGCTTCTTAGTATTTTTAACCGACTTCCGCAGGAGGAGGAGGTTATAAAGCATTAATGTTACATGAGAAGGTTATATTTTACATATTACACTGTTTTTGTGTGTGTGCATGAATTTTCACGTGTGAGCCAATAAAGTAATAACGTAAATAGCTTAGCTTATTTGTTCTTTGCGAAATGAAGCGAATCTTAAGAATAAGGTTAAGGTTCGAAACAAGATATGGAAATTGTGTTCACCATAAAAAAATAAAGAGAACGAAAATACTAATTAAATTTCATCGTAATGGAAAATAAATGGCGTAATTTTATTAAAAAAAATATTCATATTTTATAATTATAAAATCAAGTTCAGTACGTCAGTCTCGCTAAGAAAGACTCTTAAGATGGCTGGATCGATTCGAATAATTCTTTTTTTGTTTTGTTGAGAATGTGTTAGGGGTTGGTTTAAGTATAAAAATAGCGAAAAAAGAATTTAGAGAAAGGAAATAATTATTTTATATGGGAATAACACTAACCGTTAAAATCGTTAGTTTCTTTTTTATATAGCAGACTCGTTTTAGAAAAAAAAATGGTGTCAGTAATCAATTCGTTCAAGATTAATTCAATATCGTGGTGAAGGAAAAAAATTTTAACTAGCAATTTTTTGTATTGGTTTCTTAGTAAAAAAATATTTTTGGGGTAATTTTTTAGTAGGTTCAATGTTTTTGTGATGTCCATTTTAACATGTTTTTTTTTGTGTGAGTGTGCGTGTGTTTGTGTTGTCACTTTTACTAATCTATTTCTTTATAAAGGTTTTATTTATTTTAATTTATTTATCATTTTTACAGCAACATCCAAATTATATGACACATTACACATACATATATGTATATGACACTCAAAATACTACATAATATTCTATATGAAAAATTTAAAGGATTTTAGAACACCAGCTTTAATACATTCCTTTAAGTTTTTTTAATAGAATTCTACAGACAAAAATCCTTATTTTTGTATATTTATACATAAACACAAACATTTATAATAATTAGATTTAAGATTTATAACGATATTTTGCGCGTGAATTTTTAAAAAAATAATCTTATTTGGAATAACAGTGAACGGTTTTAATGGTTTTTTTTAATTTTATTTTTAATTTTAAAAATAACTAGCTTTTGATGTTGTTCAATTGTGTGCAAACTCGAGATGTATAGCATGAATCATTTTTGGGATTTCTAATCCTGACAATGCATTTAATATGGACTAACATGTTTTTTTTAATTTTAAAGAATGTTTTGAATACTAAAAAAAAAATTTAAAAAAACAGAAACACGTGTTAGTCTGTATTTTTTAATCTTTTGGTGTACGCTTGTAACCAGATATTGATATACAAGAGGTTATGCATTATGTCTTAAATAATGCGTAATTCTCTTCATAAAGCTAACATTCGCTTGCAAACGCTATCCTCAGTATACTGGTTGGTTTTTAAGATAAATATTTTTTGGAGATATTAAGTAAAAATAATAAGTACGTGTGATCGGCCTAAATATATAATGTATATGATTAATGATTATGTCAATGAATTAAATAAAAACAGGAAAGCTAGGAATTGTTACAACCGATACAGATACTTACAAGTGGCGCCCTCTCTCATTAAATGACATCAATTTTTGACACGGTATATCTCAAATCGGCATCTCAAGTCCACTAGTTCACTTGTATGTGGTGTGGGCCTTAAAAACTAAAGCTTAAACTTTTTCTTATAAGTCGACGGTAGCCAACCTCTACCTCGAGATACGTTACATGTCAAAAAAATAAATAACAAGAGTGATTGTACGTAGAACGTAGTTTTAGTTTTTTATACATAGACTGTTAATAAGTATAAATAATAATAAGTATAAAAAAATGTGTGTGTGTATTTATGTACGCACATAAGAAGTTATACTTCTTTGGTATGACTAGATAAAAATCTTTCTAAAAATTTTTCCTTCGCGTCATCCTACATTTGGAAAAAAAACGATACTTATAATAGAAAAAAGAGTATTTATACATTGAAAGTTTTATTATAAAGCATTATCTAGTTAAATAAAGTTTATTTAAATATCATAAAATAATATCGTGAATATAGTTGTAAGTCCTCTAAACTGTTGACTGGCTAACTTCATACTGTCAGTTTTTCATGTCGGTGTGCGCGCGCATCGTTAAAATTTACTCATCATTTTTCCCTAACGCGCCAAAAGAAGTATAACTTCAATAATAATAAAAAACACCTATCAAAAGTAATCTTAAATTTTTTATCGCGGTTTCGCTGCGTAACAAAATATCTCGGAAATGTAAAAGTAAAACAAACATCAGGGTCGATCACACGCGCTATCAGAGCAAAGCAACCAACAACCAGTAGACTGGTAGCGATGAGAGCGCCTCGCCATCGTCAGTGTATCGCAGTTGGAGGCGCGCTCGCGCTCGGCGGGCAAGGCGGCGCGGCTGCTGGGCGCGGCCGCCTGTCTGCCGGACCACGCGCACCTCGCGCACACTGTACGTATCGCACATGCCACTACTGCCACGACACTATTGCAGAGATCTGACTTGATTTGTTATGACAGGACATCTGACTTGACTTGTTGTGACAGGATATCTGACTTGACTTGTTGTGACAGGATATCTAGCTTGACTTTTTGTGACAGGATATCTGACTTGACTTGTTGTGACAGGATATCTGACTTGAATAGTTGTGACAGGATATCTAGCGTGCGGAGATCTGACTTGACTAGTTGATGTGAAACTTCTTTAGAATCGTTGTGATTTCAAACTCGATGAAACGAAAAAATAACTCCATAGTACCAGGCACTCAGAGACGTGGAAGAATTAGCCTTAGTTAGATCTCGCCCACCACGAGTCAGTGACATTTCTAACTCTGTCTAACTCGTGGGTGTGACCTTCGCGCCATCCCCCTCTCTCGACGAGCTTAGACGGGGTGATTTACTATAAATATAAACAAAATTTAAAAATTATTTTGCCAAAGAAGTTTTACCTCTGATGTGTACTTTGTACACACGCATTTTTTTTATTGCTTACCATTCCCGATCCTTGACCTATCATATTAAATGTTATAAAAATAAAACACATTTAAACTCATTAAAGTATCAGACCACCCAATAAACCTAAGATTCTTTGGACTTGTAATTTATTGTGACAGGATATCTGCCGTGCGGAGATCTGACTTGACTAGTTGTGACCAGATATTACACTTCAATAAAACTTATACACTATATATAAAACAAGTGATAATAATGTTGAAAAAAAATCTATTTGCTTTTCTCAGTAAAATTAGTCTTGTCTTGTAAATTAATAAAAGTTCACATGACGTACTAACATATTTGACTATCACAGTGATCTCTCTCTCAGACATCGAGTCAAGTAAGTAAAGATGGTCTTAATTTTATCAACCAGGAAAATACACTATTATTTAAAATATACCTTTTTATTACTTTAAGAAAACATATTTAATAAAATAGTTATAAGTAAAAGATGTTATTTTTAAGTGATAGATTTAATGCTACAGTAAATAAATGAATAATGTGTAAAATGTGGTCCAACGCAGCCATATCGAAGTGGACGCGAAGGTTAGTCCTCTAAATATATTGATTTCTATAAAAAAATAAGCACCTATTTTTTTCTTGCACTGTCCTATTTTTTCTTCTTGTTCTATTATTTTCTTCAAAAAAGTTCTTAAAGTTCTTCTTACTATTTTGTCTATTTTAATAGAATACCTTTGTTTTTATACCCAAGTTTATCAACAAAATTATTCATGGTAGACCATTCCATGCCACAATAAAGGATTCTATCCAGGTGGAGCTATGCGTAGAAGCGCTGGGAGAAGTGGTGTCTCTTCTCGCGCGGGATGACGTCGGGCCGGTCGAGGCGGACAGGGGGGAGTTTGCGAGGGCCCTCCTGCCCACTGTCCTGAGGATAGCCGCGACTATGATGAGGGATAGGAATAAAGAAGAGGGGATACCCAATGAAGACCCCTTGTTGGTTAGTGTTTATATAAATTCATCATTTTACACGACACGCGTTTTCATTATAAAATTAAATTATAATATAAGATCAATCAAATTATAATATCGCGCGTGCTCACTATTACCTATCAAGTGGTAATTTTAGCATTTATCAGTTATGAATCTAATAGTGTATTTGGTTAATAAGAGCCGGTAAATTGTTAAATGGTCCTGCGAGCCGGATATGAACCAGCGACCTATGGATTGCATGATTTATTATAGTTTTTGTAATGAATGGCAATGTTTGTGGGATATTGATTTTTGGTCAATAAGTTTCTTGTTCGAATTTTATGAAGATTTTCTTTCTATATGTAATTTAATCGCAGTTTAATGTAACAAAAAAAGAAACGGATCGGATATTGGTCATTGGTTTTGCAACGAATGTAACCAGTCTTCTTATACCTCATCTTACTAATTATTTGAAAATATTATATTGGAATCTACATACTCCAACAATATCAATATTCATCAAAATTGGTTCATTGGTTTTCAGCGTGATAATGTAACAAACAGTCTGATTGTTATTTTCGCATTTAATTTCGTTTGTATGGATGAATGTTTATTACTCAATTATGCCAAAATAAGTGAGCGTGTCTGGATATAATTTTGCGCCTTTATAGTCTGGGATTGCATATAGGTTAGTTCTCATAGAATAATCACGACGGAAGATGATAGTCGCTAGTCAAATATAAGTAAAAACGATCGTCATCCCAATCTAATCCCCAGCGCAAGCTAATCTGCGTCCTGCTAGACATGGTGCGGCAGATGTCAGAGGAGCAGTACACGGTGGTGATGCGCTCACTAGACGCGGAGGGCGCGGGGCGAGGACACACCCTCGTGGTAGACGCCCTCGCGCTCATGATGGCTCTGCTGCAACGACCAGTCTTCAGACCCCATTGGGCAGACATGCTACATCTGCAGCATTATGTCATGTTGCATGCTTTGAGGTTAGTAATGTTAGTTTTATAGGGTCTTAAGAACAGGATTCTAGGTTTCGCCCCTCAAATGTTACACAGCTAAAGTAATAATTGTCTTTCTGAAAAAACTTAATAACTCTTTAAAGCAGACAAGTGAAATTCCTCACCCTGCACTTGACAAGCTGAAAGGCTTGTGTGCCCAGCAGTGGGACGTTAAAAAGGGGCTGAATACAATAACTAATTTCGTCGCTGTAGAATGAAAACCTCGTATGTCCAGAGATCCAAACTTTACAGGAAACGAAAAGAAATGGTTCATTTTGTCAACGTTTTTCAAACAAGAGGTTTTCGTTTTACTCCAAACGTGGCACTAGTAGTCATGTATTGGGTTTACGGTTTCGTTGTAATATAAATTACGTAATTTTCATTTGATTTTTACAAAAAAAAATATATACGTGCATTTTTGACATACAAAGTATTCATTCTACAGCGAGGTTTTTTGATCATCTAAACAGGTTACTAGCAACCACTCTGCGCGAGAACCTCACAGCGACTGAAGATGCAGAACCGGAAGCGGTGAACGCAGTGCACGCCACCATGATAGAGTGGTTCAGCGTGGCGGGCGCCGTGGCCGCGTCGCCACCGTTACAGCTGGAAACGTTGCCAGCCGCCCGCCGCCAGCGCGCCACCATGCTCTATGGTGACATCCGGCGGAAGACGGCGACGCTGATGGCTGATATGTGGTTTAGTTTGGGTGAGTGGGTTTGGAGAGTTGGGAAATGGTGGGATAGGTTTCTAGTTTATATGTTTTGAAGTGCCAACGTGTTACAATATGAAAGCGTGTTTGGTTTTTTGTTTGTTTGTTCTTCTTTCACGTTGAAATAGAGAGACTAATCATACTAACGTATACCTTTATATCCATACACTAACGGCTTCCCAGTGATACTATATTTTTTACAGTAAAAAGTATTCTATATGATGTCATCACTCGGATAAGCAGCTATTATTATAGCAACTTTCATCGAAATCTCTGCAGCGGTTTTCTTGGAATACGATATTTTCTAAAAAATATTCAATGTACATATTAGATACAGTTAAATAATAATTAATAAGAATATAAAATATTTTTGTTCACAGAGGACCATAAACGTTTCTTCATAACTCAACTCGTAGGGACGTTCTTAGAAGTGAGCTTCCTCCGTGATGAAGAAGTCCGCAACACCACAATACCACTGTTCTTCGATATGATGCAGACAGAATACAAATATACTTCTGAGAATGGTTCGTATAAGAAATAGAAATAGTTTTAATATGAGAAATATTTGAAAATATTCTTTATAACATTCCTCAATATGGGATTTGTTATGTTTGCTTGTAAAGGATAAAGCAAATTGATTTAACAATAGATATGGTATGGAGATTGTTTCAAATCCTGAAATGACATATATTTCGAAATTTAGTTCTTAAGGGATGTGAAATTGTGTATGGGAGATAAATCATTTTTGAAGTAAAGGGACTTGTGAAGCCGTCTTCTATGTAAATTTGAATACAGTTTAATTTTTTTTGGGAAAATATGATTTAAAAATAAACCGTAAAGTTTTTGAAATATTTTGAAGTATAAGTTTGAAAAATAGAACAATGTAAAATTCTGTACATTGCATAACTTTGAAAAAAAAAAGAAAAGAAAATTCATAATCACTACATAGTATAAAACAAAGTCGCTTTCTCTGTCCCTATATGCCTATATTATATGCTTAAATCTTTAAAATTACGTAACGGATTTTGATGCGGTTTTTTTAATAGATAGAGTGATTCAAGTGGAAGATTTATATGCATCACTAGAGGATCCCGCGGCTTTGCCTGTGCTAAATTTAGGGAAGAGCCCGAGCGAAGCGAGGGCGAGTCGCTAGTAATAAATAAAATATACCAACTGTCGGTAGTTTTGACATGGAATTACCAATACTTATCCTATATATCCGAGCCGGTGGTAGTTTACTCACAGACTTACAGACTGACTTTTAATTTTGATAATGTAAAAATGACGATTCAAAAGAGCTTGTAAAAGTCTATTTGAATAAAGAATATTTTGATTTGATTGATTTGATTTGATATTAATGACAACATAATGTGTGTGTGTGTGTGTAGGGGAGGGCAACCTGCTACGCTTCGAAAACGAGCTAATCGACAAGCTAGACGTGCTAGCTGAAGCCGGTCGCGGCGACGCGGCGTGGCGCGCGCGATTCGTGTCGCTCTGCGGCGCGCTGGCCGCCGCGTCGCCGCTCCGCGCGACCGCCGCCGCGCTGGTGGCGGCCGCCGCGCGACAGTTGGACGCGTTGCTGCGCTACCGCGCGGCAGCGCCGCCGCGTCGCGTGCATCTCATACCGGGTGTGCTCAGCTTCTATGAGGAGATTGAGCGACCGCATATGTATATACGGTGAGTTTGTTTGTTAATATTTTTTTTATTTATTCAGGCAAAAATAATCTTAAAACCATAAGAATAGAATTAGACCTATTTTACCCAACATATTACAAATAAACTGATATATCATCATAAGTGACAGATGCTAAATAAGTATGTTTTACAAAAATAATAATTGAAACTAAATTGAATAAAATATTGAATGAACTAAAATTGAAGCTACTAATAAAGAAAACATTATGTCTACACTATTAGTATTGCTCGAAATTGACTGAATTTTTTTTGAAGTGTAACTTCTTTAGAATCGTTGTGATTTCAAACTGGATGAAACGAAAAAATAAGTCCATAGTGCCAGGCGCTCAGAGACGGGGAAAAGTTAGCCTTAGTTAGATCTCGCCCACCGCGAGTCAGTGACATTTCTAACTCTGTCTAACTCGTGGGTGTGACCTTCGCGCCGTCTCTCTCTCTCTCTATGAGCTTAGACGGGGTTATTTAGTATAAATATAAACGAGATTTAAAAATTGTTTGCTAAAGAAGTTTTACTTTTGACATGTGTACTTTGCACACACGCACTTTTTTTTTAATATTTTAGGACATTATTACTGGTAGTAGATAGTCACGGGAGAAACTAAGGTATTAGACGTTTCAGGGGGTTATATACTTGTTACAGACAGTGCCTACCCACAATTTTGATAATTTTGATACCATTATTGCTGTAAAGCATTCGAAACGTCTAGAACTAAAAATAATAATAAATCCACTACAAAATCCGAAAAGATAGTTTCATTTATAATAAAATAACTCAATGGAATCCACAGCTACGTACATCGTCTGGCGGACATGCACCGCGCGGGCGCGCGATGGGCGGAAGCGGCGCTTACGCTACAACTGCACGCCAAGCTGCTAGCGTGGAGCGACGAGCCGCTACCCCCCCGCCTGCGCCACCCCGACCGCGGGGACCAGGACCGCACGCACCTAGACCTCAAGGTAAGCCCGGGAAAGATATCTTTCCCGCTGGAAAAGTTGTTTTTCACACGGGAAAAGTAGTTTTTCTGGGATGAAAAGTCACTTTGTGCTTTTCTATGATTATGATCTTTTTTTGTGTTAAATTTTACCCATTAATAACGAGTGTGAGTGGTAGCGAAATTATTAAATGGTAAAATAACTAACTGAGGTCCTGATTCTAGGTGTTGGGTGCGAAAAGTTTAATTATTGAGTGTTCGCAATTCTTAGAAATAGTCCAGAATTGATAATTTTAATTTTTTTTCTTTGTTCTTCGGGGAACATTAAACTACCGGATACTATTAAAGTAAAAAGAATGCGTTTGTATTTACTTAAAACTTTATATTCCCTGTATATCTGGCTAGTTTTATAAGATTGCAGGCAGCCTTGACTGAAATTTCTGTAAAGCATTCAACATGTGGGGAACCAAAACTCAAACTAAACCTGAGACAAATCTAACCTTAGAAACCTAAGATAATATTAATTTATTAAATTGATTTCTATTAAAAAAAAAACAAATGGTAATGAAACTCCCCAGATCAACCTATACAAGGAGATCTGTTGAATACATATAAAACCTCATTCATTTGGACATTCATTGAGGCAGTTTAAATTAAAAATTAAAATTACGTTGTTGAATAAGGCTTATTACATTATAACGGAATACTTAGTAGATGTAAATGTTGGGATTAGTGACTGGTTGTGTCTCACGTAGGCAACTGACACATAGATAAATTGTAATACAATATTGTTGCCAAATATTTTTTTGAAAAGAGCAACTGTTGAGTTTCTCGCCGGTTCTTCTCAGCAGAACAGCTTTCCGAGCCGGTGGTAGCTTGCTCACAGACTTACAAACCGACTTTTAATTTTGATAATGTAAAAATGACGATTCAAAAGAGCTTGTAAAAGTCTATTTGAATAAAGAATATTTTGATTTGATTTGATTCCCAGATCTACCTATACGAAGAGATCTCGCAGCTACTAGACCGCGGGCAGCAGTGGGAGCTAGCGGCGCGCATCACTCGCGAGCTGGTCGGCGAGTACGAGAGACGCGCGCGCGGGTATGAAGCTCTAGCGGCGTTACATGAGGCTCTAGCGAGGCTCTACCGTGCGCCGCTGCGACACGCGCGCCTTCGTGCCGTGTACTTCCGCGTGCGGTATCTGGGGAGGGGGTTTCCGGAACATATGAGGAATCCTAAGGTGAGGGGGAGTTTAAAAAAAATTCAAAAAAAAAATTAAAAAAAATCAAAAAAAAATTCAAAAAGTTTTTTATTAATTTCGGTACATATGAAACAAAAACATATACTATCCATCATACCAAAAAATGAGAACACTGAAGAGAAAAAAAATAAAAAAAAATAAAACTTTTGATCTGTATACTCACGTCTATGTAATGTGGGTGGAGATTATTTGCGGAACTCGAAGGTGAGGGGTTGCTTTGTACTGGATAGGTTGTGGAGTTCACGTCTATCTAATCCACAAACGCTCCTTCACATTTTTTTAAAATTTGGCAATAGAAGCTTTTTGAACGTTTTCTGGGATCCTGTTGTATAAACGTATACATTGTACATAAAAAGAGTTACTGACTCGGCGTAAGCGAGTCACAGGCATTACAAGTTTAGCACTGTATAGGTTGTGGGGTTCACGTCTATGTAATGTGGGTGGAGATTATTTGTGGAACCCGAAGGTGAGGGGTTATTTGGTACTATATGGGTTATAAGGGTTTTTGGTATTATATGGAATAGACTTTAGGGGCTATTTAGGACTATATAGCCTATATATAGGGTTTACTTCTGCGTAAGATGTCTTTTTTATTTTCCTTTCTTTATATTTTCCTTTATATTTTCCTTTCGCAATGTTGGCTGGGGCTTCCCTCGCCGTATGCACAACTTTAAATACTGATTAGGCATATGTAATAACGTTTATTATTGATTAGCAATCCAATCAAACTATTAATTATATTTCTTTGATAAATATCATAAAAAAACGGGTATAATAAAACATGCAAAGGGCTGCATAAGCTATGTCCCTTCGTGAACTTGTTCGGTTTTTACTTTTTTAGTTAATTCTTCAATTCAATTCTCTTGTTAATGGCTTCAAAGCGTGTCAGTTTAGCACAGATTATTTCGCCAATGTCACGTAGAATGGAGAAGACACAAAGGAGATTATTCTTATAGTTAATAATCAAATTTAAATGCATTTTTTTTCTTTAATCCCAGGGTTTCGTGTTCCGCGGCAACGAAGGCGACATGTTGCACAACTTCAAAGAGCGCATGTTAGAGGAGTGGCCGGAAGCTGAAGTGCTGCTCAAGTTGGACGAACCCGGAAATGACATTACCATGTCGGATGGACAATGTATCCTTTATTTATTTATTTATTTAGATTACCAACAGAAATTACAATAATTTTCATGACAATAATTTACATAATAAATTATAAAATTTACGGTTAAAATAGTTTGATTGAAGTCGGTACATTAAATATTTTTTGGAAAATCTTATTTCACTAGTCTAATTCAGCCACTGACCAATCAGAGGTCAACCGAATCCATAGATTTTAGAATTTTTGTCTGTCTGTTTGTTCCTCTGTGACTTGATCACGAGAATAGAGAATAGAGAAATGATTGAACAAATTTTGATGAAATTTGGTATGATAATAAGTGATCATATTTTTTACTGTAGTAAAATATTACATTTTCGAGAAATTTCTTTACATTTATTTTATTTATAGATAGAATAGAGAGACTTGAAAACTTACGTATTGTTTTAATTAGGAGAATATTATTTCGTTTAACTTAACGCACCAGATTTACAAATAAACGCTGTGACACCCATCATGGATGAGAAATGGAAAGCTTCGTTAGGCAAATCCTTAGACGATCATCTAGTGCGGAGCTACTATGAACACAATAATGTGAAAAAGTTTCATTTTTCAAGACCTTTTCATAGGACTGGTAAGATATCAGACATTTCGTATGTTTTAATGTTGTTATACTGGTGATATAAATATTGGTGGGCTAAATCAATAATAATGACACTACAAAAATAGGCCAAACAAAAATATATTTTTAAGTAGATTTTTCAGTTTAAACCAAACATAAGGATTTATTTTGATTTCGTTTTGAAATTTTTACAGTAATCAAGGGAGACAATAAAGTTTTAGATGTCATTATAGTTGTTACATATAGTACCTTCCCGCAAAAATTACGAAAAAATGAAAATATATATCCACGATAATTATATTTATTTTGTTATATGATGTGTTATGTATTTTTTTTTACTAAGTTATCGTTTGATTTGAAACGCATATTTTGGGTAAATTTACAATTTTATTTTCATATAAGTATTCCGTGAAAGTATATTTTATTTTAATAAAACATTGAAATTTCGTTAGTTTCTAACAAATTTACTTAATAAAAGTTTAATGAATGTTTTAGACGACGCCATAACAGAGCTAACGGAAGGCAAGAAGGAAGACTTGATGAGAGCGAACGAGTTCGCGACCAGGTGGCTTGAGAGGACCGAGTTAGAGATCAGTGATACATTGCCTGGTAAGAAATAAGCATATTGTATTTTATTTTATTTTATACTAGCATTTCCCGCGGCTTCGCAAGCGTTCTAAAGACCGGAAACCAAATTCTTTTTGAGTCGCGCGGTATGATATCTCGCAGAACTAACGCCCGCCCTTCCCGTTTTTACAACAATTTTTATTGATGCTCCGCTCCTATTGGTCGTAGCATGATGTAATTATAGCTTATAGCCTTCCTCGATAAACGTACTATCCAATACAAAAATAATTTTCAAATCGAATTAGTTCCTGAGATTAGCGCGTTCAACCAAACAAACAAACTCTTCAGCTTTATAATATTAGTATACATAAATATTTAGCCCCTTTTCAACGTCTCACTGCTTGGAGTAAGCCTCCCTCTAATACGAGGGAGTTCAGATCATAGACCATTGTATCCAAGTGCGGGTTGGTGGATTGCACATTCGTTTCGAAAGACTCCCCATGTTTTCGTCACTTGTTAAGTTCCTTTCTGTTTCTGTATTAGGACAGAGGGTTTCCTTGCGATGTTTTCCTTCACAAAAAAATTGTGTGCATCACATTCTGAAGTTCCTTCTAAAATTAATTTATAACGAATATGTGACATAGTTATTATAGTAATCCTTTCCAAATCTAATAGTTGACTGAAAAACGCTAATAGTGATAAAGCCGCCTTTTGTGGATTGTCTGGTCTTGGAACAACTTGTAATTTATGATGAAAAATAATGCTACATGTTTAATAAATACACCGTAACAGGTATCCTGCAATGGTTTCCCGTGGTAGCGACGCGTACATACTGGGTGTGTCCGCTCGAGGTGGCGGTGGAAGCCATGCTGCAGACCAACGACCAGCTGCAGACCAGCATCCTGGAGGCAGCTGATGATAACGCGCCTCTACATCCTCTGTCTATGAGGTTGCAGGGTATGTGTTCCCTGTTCCGACCCACTGCTGGGTACGGGGTACGAGGGGCCATTGTCCACCGCGCTGGTCTAGTCCGTGTTGGTGGACTTCACATGTCTTTCGAAAACTTGCTAGGTTTTGCTTAAACGCAGGTTTCCTCATGATGTTTTCTTTCACCGAAAAACTAGTGGTAATCATGATAGAAATGATTCGCACATGATACGAGAGGTGCGAGACCCGGATTTGAACCCGCATCACTCGGTTATTCAAGCGAGCGCGTTGGGCTACCACTGCCTATATGAAGTGAAGGTTATGTTGCAATAATTAACCTGTGTAGAAAGCTTCTCAAGATATTTTTGATGTAGTTTATCAACTATCTGGTATTCATAATACAAGCCTCGTAGCTTACCGTGGAACTAGAAGGCGCTGTGTATTAGTGTCCCAACATATTTATATTTATAACATAAATACAAAGACAGTGGTAGCCCAGCGGTAACGCGCTCGCTTGAATAACCGTGTTACCAAATCCGGGTCTCGCACCTCTCTCTCTGATATTTTCATGTGCGATTTGACATCATTTCTATCACGATTACCACTTGTCTTACGGTAAAGAACAAACATCGTGAGGAAACCTGCATGTCTGAGAAAACCTAACAAGTTTTCGAAAGGCATGTGAAGTCCACCAACACGCACTAGGCCAGCGCGGTGGACTATGGCCTGATCCCCCTCGTACTGAGGGAGGCCCGTGCCCAGCAGTGGGACGTTAAAAAGGGCTGATGATGATAATGATGATGATTTATAACATGCGTGTAACCCCAGGTATCCTAGACTCGGCAGTGCAAGGCGGCCTCATCCACTACAAGCTGGCGTTCCTCACGCCGGAGTACGAAGCCCGCCGGCCCGAGCATGCCGCGCTACTCCAGAAGTTACGAGACCTCATCGCTGATCAAGTTCCATTGCTTAAATATGGTAGGTTTGAGCATTTTTGGACTAAGTAGTAAGACTGTTTTGATTTTTAAGAACTTGCTAGATTGAATACTTTATAGTTTATCCATTTTATTAATAGTTTTTTGACAGCTCATGCCCATGAAGTTTCGTATTTAATGGTTAACCGGTAAGTTAAAATGTCATACAAATAATATTGTACTTCATGGATTACTACGATTGTGCCACAGAATACAAATAATTGATAGAAATAAATGCTAGTATGTAAATAAGGTGTAATATGTTATTTAATCAGGACAACGAATATTTAAGGTTGAAACATTAACTTAACTAACTTAACTTACTTAACTTGAACTTTTACTTTATTCTTAATATAAGGCATACAAATAAAACAACTAAAATAGTTTAATTCCTTTTATCTGAGATGTAACGAGCGTGTACTAGAGAAGAATACTGTGAATATTCTAGAACGCATTCAAGACTTACATCTCAGTCAAAGCACGTGACTTTGTGTTCAGACTTGATCCTTCACTTACTTTTGTCACGTGTCACGTTGTTTAAAGTTATGCGTTATTTTACGTGCATTACGTACGTATAAATAATATTTGAATGTTTTGGAAAATAAACTCTTCAAGTATACTAAAACTATATTTGACTGACTTCAAAAAATGAGGGCATTTAATTTGATCATACCAATTTGTTGTGTGTATTACGTGATATCTTCGATTTATATGTTTTTTTATAAAGTAAAGGTTAATTTTGACCCTAAACAGTACAAAGATTATAGATAATTATCAAACATTTTTCCGCACAGGTCTAGAAGTCCACGCGCGTAGAAATCCTCAGCGAGATTTGCATGAGCACCTCGTCAAGTGTTTCCGGGATCGGGTAAGTGTATTGTATTAAATATGAGTATATTTAACTAGTCTTATTTGTTTAGATATGCTATTTTTATGTAAGATTTTCTTCATTATTAATTATTAAAAATGTGAACAACAACAACAAGTGAAATTTTATAAAAATAAATGAAAAAGTTAGAAAAAGTTAAAGTGTCTAAATATAAATTAATATCTTAATAATTTATATTAATATATTTCAATTTTTTTTCACTGATTAATTACGTTTGATCTTTCTTATAATTCCATTATGTTAATATAACAATACTAGTCACTAACCCTTGCTTCGCTCGGGTTCGTCTCTAGGGGTACCGCCTTTTGTATAAGTTTTTACAAACTTTGATTTTTTTTTATTATTAAAACATTCCGTGGGTCTCAAGGAACATACAAAAAATATTAGCCGAATTGGTCGAGCCATTATCGAGTTATGCGCTTACTAACATTGATGACACGTTTGGCTTAGTTGGTAGTACCCTACGTTCTGCGTCATGGGTCGCGGGTTCGAGTCCCGCTGGGGGCATTCATTTGTTGTGAACGAATGTTTGTACTTCAGTCATGGGTGTTTATATTTATAATATGTATGTATTTAAAACTTATATATATGTTGTATATCAACTATCTGGTATCCGTAACATAAGCATGTAGCTTACCACGGAACTGGATGGCGCTGTTGTAAGAATGTCTCAACATATTTATATATTTTTATTTATATAGATAGTAGGGGTGTGAGAATATCGTTCGAATCGAATCGAATTGAATAATAATATTCGATTCGAAATTCGAATTTTCGAATTATTAGAAATTCTACCAATGAATTTTCGAATTATTCCATTCGAGTCAAATATTAATATTCGATTCGGATCGAATAATTCGCAAGTTCGAATTATTCGCACACCCCTAATAGAGAGATAACATTATCAACATAATCCTCCAGATGAGCGAGTTCGAGAGCGGGTCGGCGGCGTCGCCGGAAGTGGTGCTGCGCGCGCGCGACGACGCCGAGCCACGGCCCGCGCGCGTGTCCGACGTGTCCACCGGAAACGGGTATCTTATGAGAATATTTGTTATCTATATAGACTATATTACATCATGCTACGACCAATAGGAGCGGAGTATCAACGGAAAATGTTGCAAAAACGGGAGAGTTTTTATTTTTATTTTCAGACTTATAGCCGCAGCGCGGCTTCGCTCGCGTTCTAAAGGCTGAAATTAAAAAATAATTCTCCCGTTTTTGCAACGTTTTTCGTTGATACTCCGCTCCTATTGGTCGTAGCGTATAGACTTCCTCGATAAAGACTATCTAACACAAAAAGAATTTTTCAATTAGGACCAGCAGTTCCTGAGATTACCGCGTTGAACCAAACAAACAAACTCTTCAGCTTTATAATATTAGTATGGATGATAAAGTTCTAGCTGAGTCGAATCTGTATATTACAATGTTATTGGAAAACCTTATTTATCTATCTGTCACTGACAGTATCACGAGAAAGCTATTGGATAGATTTCAATGAAATAAGATACCTTTTACTATAGAAAAATATTTTATAAGTCAGAAATGTATACTAATGTACGCAAGGATGAAAATATAAAACCTTTCTAAAACTTGCAGTGCTTGCATTGCTGTCCGGATCAGATTTTGTTGCTAAATTTTATTACAGTAAAAGTGAACTTACCAGTTTAGTTTGGATGACAACACTTAATTACTTTAGTGACGTCATGCTAAATTCAATATGAAGGACTTTAATTAAATGACGCACTATGTTTTGAGAGCTTTACAACAATCATGGTCATGGTAGGATCTGCAAAATATGATACAAAATAGTTTTATTTAAAATGTCAAATATTCGCGTAAATCTAAGAAACTTCACGCCAGGTTACTGAATATAGAAATATGCAATGATTTTTTTGTATTTTCAGAACAACACCGAAATCAAAATCGAAACTCAATTCCGCCTTAAATTGGACGAGGTATGCTATATTTATACTTACACTTTTTTACTTTTTAGAATTAGAATAATATTTAGGATGAGATTTGAAATGAAATGAACCAACAGAAAACTAAATGTTTCAACATATCTCAACAAAGCCAGTACCCACTAAAAACCAATGGAACCTCTCCCGTCTTAGTCGCAGGATAACTTTTTTTAATACTTATTGATCTTCATTTTCTCTTTCAGGAGAGACAGCAATAGCGGAACTCTAACACCTCGGCACAAAAAGAGGAATAGAAAGGTAACATACTATATTTAATATTAATAAATATATTTATAGTAATAATAATAGCCTAATATATGAATAATCGAAATTAATCAAAATCGATAAAGTCTTCAATTTTTTCCAAAACATAGATAAGAAAATTTAATAAAATACTGTTTGTAGCCCTTTTAGTTATTTACTTCAATCTATAATCATAAATAAACATATGTGTGCCATCTTTGTTCCTAAATCATTGAGACGATTCTAACGAAAATCTGTATACAACTGCAAAGGCTAATCTCTGAAACGGCTGGAACGATTTTGACCGACGCTAGCTAACTAAAGAGCTAGAAGCTAGCTAATCTTATAATGAGTAACTAAGGTTACTTATATTTTCTTAAATAAATACAAAAACCATTTAATCTATTTTAACTAACGCCGAGCGCATCGTGCCGTGCTTGCTAGTAATTAATTATTTCTATACTTTGTCCATTTTGTTAATGGTTTTTTGACAGCTCACGCCCACGAAGTTTCGTATTTAATGGTTAGCCATTAAAGTTAAAATGACATACACATTAATATTGTACTTCATGGACGGGCACCTCCCCCTTATTGCTGTGCCACACATAACGATTACTACGATTATGCCACAGATTACAAATAATCGATAGAAATCAATGCTAATATGTAAATAAGGTGTAATATGTTATTTAATAAGGAAGACAAAAAAAAATTAAGATTAAACCAATAAATTAAAATATTAAAGTTAATAGTAAAGTTTTACTTTCTTCTTAGTAAAATAATCTTCTTAGTATATTAATAAATATAAAAATAAATATTATTTTATACTTAAAAAAATAAGAAAAATCGATTATTACGTCCTTTTATCATCACTATAGCTTGTCAGTCGGCAAGCTGTCAAAAAACCATTAACAAAATGGACAAACTATAAACCATTCATTCGGAAGACGCATACTAATTCACTAAATATAATTAAATATACTACGCCAATGTTTTTTTTTTACTTAATTAAATCTATTTAGCTTTATATCATTATTAAATTGAAACACTACCTTTTAAAATTTTATGAGAACAAAACATAAAATATTTAAATTATATAACTTTTAGTAGCCCAGTGTTATCGCGTCGCTTGGATATCCGAGTGATGCGGGTTCAAATCCGTGTCTCGCACCTCTGATATTTTCATGTGCGAATCATTTATCCATGATTACCACTTGTCTTATGGTGAAGGAAAACATCGTGCGGAAATTTGTATGTCTTAGAAAACCTAGCAAGTTTTCGAAAGACATGTGAAGTCCACCAACTCGCACTAGGCCAGCGCGGTGGACTATGGCCTGATCCCCCTCGTACTGAGGGAGGCCCGTGCCCAGCAGTGGGATGTTAAAATGGGCTGATGATGATGATAACTTTTTCATATATTTATAGAACTTTTCTATCCAGAGCGAGACCTGTCTGCAGTCGAGTGGCAGTCAATGGTACACCTCAAACAGCCCAAACGCCAACTCCCACTCCCACAACAGTGCGGGCGCCATAAATAACGCCATAATAAATGCAATAAATACTGCGTTAAATAATAATTCATTAGAAGCACCTTTCTTGCCGCTGCGGGAGTTGAGGCAGGAGGTGAGTGATGTAAGCGTGTTTGTTTTGTACAATATAGGCTAAGATCCGAACTGAAATGGCTTTTAGTCATCTGCTTGCTTGCTTAATGCTCTTTGTGCTTTTATGTTGTTTTCTAACTAGTGACTTTCCCTTGCTTTGCTTGGGTGCGTCACAACATATGTTTAATTTTATTACAGAGGATAGTATTTTTTTTAATTATAATTTAAGTTTCTTGTGGATTAAGATTTTTGTCATTGAAAGTCCCGTCTAAATCTGTCCCGTCGATTTGCAGGACAGCATGAACAAGCAGACATAGAAACAAAAATAATTTATTGTTTTATATATTAACAAAAATCGTAACAAAACTGGTATTTGTACAATTTTTTTGTGAATATGTGATGATTTTTTACACCTATTAGTTCTCTAAGATAGGAGGCCAACTAAGTTTGTATAATAGCGATTGTAGACACAAAGCAATGTACTCTCTATTCCTGTCACTCTCATACTCGGGTGGGATGACAGTCGACCAGTGAGAGTTAAGCTTTTTTAACTTTTCGAGGTACGAGGGCGAAATACCGCCAAGTTATCTCCAGACTGCTACTGTTGCTTACTAAACAGAAAGGCAATAACTAATCTCAGTCGGACCCGGGACTAGAACCCAGTACATGCTAGCCACTAGATTAATATTATATGTACAACTAGCAATACGCGCGGCATCGCCCGCGTTCATTTTTTTTAATCGCTACTAAACTTCATTCGATCACTCGCTGGGTTGAAAATTCTCCAAAATGACTTCAGCTTTAATATACTCCTGAGCCGCGCGGCCTATTTCAAATATTATGTGCGGCGTGCACTCCTCCTCTCCTGTTATTGTAGTTTTGGTAGAGATCCTTATTTTTTTCTTGCAATTAAAATAGCCTATATTAATCAATGATAATGTAGCATACAAATGGTGAAAGAATTTTTTAAATCGGTCCAGTACTTTGAGCCAATTTGTTACATACATACTTACATACAAACCTTTCCTCTATATAATATTAGTATAGATAATTATAATAATTATTATTATCGCCCAATAGCTAGTAACAGAACGTCCGCCTCGAACGGAAGCGGGGCGTCTCTCGCAGCGTACCAGCTTCATAACGAATTCAGAACCGCCCTCCAATAGAGACTCTTTGGGTGAGATCTGCTTTATTTTATTTTTTCTTTCTTAAGAATTTAAGTTTTAAGTGGTATTCTATAATATTTGTTTTTTTTTTACTATATTATATATAAAAATAATTTATAATATATATTAAACTAGTCACTTACTATCGCTTTGCTCGACTTTTGCAATTATAATATTATATATAAACCGCATAACTTTTTGGCAAATTTAATTACTAACAGTAACATAACGTGCTTCTCTTAATCATAATCTATTTGTTAAACATTCATTCAGCAATTTATCAGAAATGTTTTTATTTGTATAGTATTACTTTATCAAATAATAATCAAATGCTATTTTAAATAAAACTATCTCTTAACGGGAGAGACTGACCCGTGACTATTATTGCTGTAAAGCGTTCAAAACGTCGGGAATCGAAATTCAGAATAATCCACGAAAAATCATCCGAATAGATAATGTAGTGTTTGTATAAATAATATAATAATTATAGTAATAGTTACACTGTCTCGTTCGGACAGTCCGGCGTGAGCCATTAAAGAGAGCGGACGTGTCGCTTACGCATACCTTGTCTTATCCAGCCAATGAGAGTTACAGTATACAGTTTCATTTAAAACGTCAACTAAGTAAATCTAAGGAAGTATAATCAAATGTCAATACCAACTCCAGGCACCACAGATTCCAACCAAGACGAAGAAGAGCCTCCGCCGCTGCCTCAAAAACAACACAAAGCTCTAGACTCTGACGCCGACAACAACAACACGCCCAGATACAACTACGACCTCGTGCTGGCTCCAAGAAACTCTTACCTCTATCAGTCCCGTCGGAGGGAGAATCAACTCCCACTCCTGCCTCTCCTTCCAGATGAGAAAGCCCCCACTCCACCCCCCAAGAAGAGATACCAAAATAATGTATAATGTCATGTACAACAGATTAAAAATTTGATGTGTAAATATTTTCATAAAAGGAACTAATCAAAGACATTCGTTATTAAAATATAATCAGTATCAAAGTTAGTAATGTGTGAATATTAGATTTGGTGCAGAGGATGTCAAAAATATGAATTTTCTTAAAGGTGGGTGCAACCAATGTCCTTCTTGTCTTCTCCATTCTACGTTATAAAAAGTAATCTCTGTTTTGAAACCATGATTAAATAATTGAATTGAATCATTATTATCGTGACTTACAAAGAATATAAATTGGGCCAACCCTAAAACGGTTTCCCGACTCACATATAGAAGTATGTATAATAGTCGGGCAACGCAAAAGTCCACAGTTAGAAGCCTATGTACGACGACTTTTACTAGTACACTGCACTCAAAGGAATATTATAGCAAATTATATGAAAATGTCACAACACATTCTAACTATTCTAATGATTTTGAATTGAAAAAGCCTATATTTCTATTAGGTTTGTCAAATTTTTTATATTAAAATATTGAATTTATGTGGTTCTTAAATAAGCTTTAAGTTTTAGATAATTTAAAAAAAAGCTTTACGGAAAGTAATATTTATTACAATTTTCAGAAAAAAACTGATGTAACAAAAGATGTTGCCATATTTATGTTTTAAAAAATTCTTAAAAATAAAGAATATGAAGTATGACGACACGTTTGGCGCAGTTTTTAGTGACCTTACTGTCTTGCGCCAGCGGTCGCGGGTTCGAGTCCCGCAAGGGGCATTCATTTGTTAAAGTCTGATATTTGTACTCCAGTCATGGGTGTTTATATTTATAAAATGTATGTATTTAAACTTATATATGTAGTATATCAACTATTTGGTATCCGTAACACAGGTTTCGTAGCTTTCCACGGAACTAGATGGCGCTGTGTGTAATAATGTCCCAACATAAAAAAGCTCATATTATTGACCACCGATATAAACATGTTATATTGTTACTCTGACTAAAAAATTATAAAGATGGAATTTGCTAAGATAAATATCGAAGTCAAGAAAATGCTAGTATTGTATATTTTGCTATAGAGTGTTCACTTTCTTTAAAAGATCTAAGCGTACAAACGCGGGAAGTTTTATACTATGTAATATTGATGGCGTCACTTTTATATTAATAATAATCTATGGAATCTGACAGTCTAACAGATAAATAAAAATCATGTAAATATCTAAAAAGACCAAAGAAATTCAACTAATTTTAACTAATAACAGATCAACTAAAGCTCATTTATCAAATGATTTTTGTATGGAAAGCCTATCCATTTGTATAGAAATATTAAATATTTTTGTGTACAAAACAAGATTTAAATATGTACATTACTTTATCACAAAAAAATATTATATTCAAATGGTTTTGAAAACGTAACTTAGGCTATTTACACACTAGCCTTGATATAGTTGATTTTATAGCTATTTATATCTATTTATATATTATAATTAGATATTCAGTCCATACACGGAGTCTTTTTGTGGTGAAACTGCAACATTAATATTATAATCCAATTTGTATTGAGAAACTTCCTTATACTGAAACAAGACCTGAAATGAAAGGACTTAAGTTTGTGTTGTTTGCGTCTTTATTTAAAAAAAAACAATACGATTTTTTAATACTTATATTTTTTTATTAAAAATTGCTATAATCAAAAGCACACACAGATTTTGTATTATATTAAAATATTTAGGGTTCCGTCTTTTTATTTTTATAAATTTTGATTTGACATTTAAAATGTTTCTTTTTTTAATAATTATTATGTTAAATAACAGTATTAAGTAATAGTGCCATAAAACAGTTACCAAGTTTTATATTTTTATTGCTTTTGATTTATTTTGTGTAAGATTTGTAATGTATTACTTTTATGTATCTTTTCATAATGAAAATATTGAATATAAAAAAACAAACGTATATGTGTAATGGGCAGTGGTAGTCCAGTGGTAACGCTTTTGCTTGGGAAATCGAGTGAAGCGGCTTCAAATCCGAGTTTCACACCTCTGATATTCTATTCAATATCTAACTTGTCTAACGGTAAATGAAAACCACAAAGTTTTGAAAGATAAGCTTTTGTAAGTTCGCCTGTCAGTCAATGTGGAGGGCAATGACCTAATCCCACTCTCATGTCCGGGGTACATGCCCAGCATTGGGACTAAAAAAGTAAAATTAATAATTTTTTGTACTTTTTATATTTCTCTATCACCAATGTCTTCCAATCTTACGGAACCCTAGAAGTCTATAAAATATAAACACATATGTTATAAGTATATATTTTTATATTGTGTCATATTATAGTTAGTGGGATGTGTTTTTATTGATAAGTTTAATAACCAGTTAATAATTGAATTAAATCGATTATTTGATAATTTCTCGAACTACCCGCACATTCCTAATAGTTAATTTATTTCGACCTTATTATTAATGGAATAAGGTTCATAATGGCGTGTAGTCGTTTCGTTACCTAAGAATTGTATACTTTTTTGTACCATACGTAGTGCCTTACTTTAACCGACTTTGAACAATTATTAGTACATTGTAAGTTATAAATATGTAAATTGTTTTTTTTTTATTTTAATTTACTCTATAGTTGAAAGAATAAAGAATCATATTTTTATCTGTGACATACTTTTTAGGTTATTTTAGACTTGTGGATTGTATTCTAATTTATAATAATCACAATGATTTATAATTAATACTCGTCATTACGTAATTTTGTACTTTTTTCCGTACGCTGTAATCAATTATAATCGATATTATTGTGCTAAATTATAAAATGAATCAAAATCGATTATTTTAATCATAATTATGTATCGATTATTGATATATAAAAACATGTACAAACCAAATATCTCTTCAAAAAGTGGCATCGACATGTGACGTTAAGTCAAAGTAAAGAAAGTCTAAACGAAAATTCGACCTTACGCGCTGCACATAAAGTGTTTTTTTGAACGAAACTTTTAATTTTGGCGCCTTGAAGTCGATGAAAAAATTAAAAAATACTTTTAAAATGCTTAATGTGTATCTTGATTTATGTTATTAAATTACTTAATATTATTATCATGTATTACTAAAAAAATGATTTTATTTTTCTTATTTATTATGAGAAGAAATTCGAACAATATTCACTATTGCTACTAGTATTTTTCATTAATGAATACTTTTCTTTACGAAAAAATATAACTCACTGTCATTTTTAGATGTTGACATCAGTTTTATAATATAAAAAATAAGATTAAAAAAAAATGACTTCAGAATATATTTATTTTAGTAACAAAGTGACCGCATTTGTAAAAATTAAAATATTTTAATGTATATTGTATATGACACTATATCTCATAATTAGAATCAAATATTAAATTATATACACATGATATATATAAATATCATTTGTATGTAAATCTTTTAAAGTTTTATAATCTGTCACTATAATGTAATAGTAATTTTATGTACTCTAGAGGTAATGAGTACCATCTGTGTATGAAAAAAGTCGGCCATAAGAGGGTAGTTTAAAGATAACGCCAAAAATTTCTAGAATGGAGTAGTAAATTAAACAAGTAATTTTTCATCTCGACAACTTTACTCTGTTTATAACTGCTATATTTATATCATACTTCCTTGCTACCCTAGCGCCATTCTAGTGGGTTTTAAATTTATTTGCCCCCTTACAGAAGGACACTTTTTCAACTTGTCTCCCATATAAGGTAGTACTCCTTACCTCTATACTCTTTATAGTAATTTTATGAGAGACGTGGTGTACACCATAAAAACAGACAATGTATATAATTTATTATAGTTGTTATTTTAATAAACAAGTTATTCAATGATTTGTTTTGTTTTATTTTTTATATTCTATATATTTCACTATTAAGGTTCAAATTTAAATAACTATCAGTATTATTTTAAAAGTTGTTTTTGATTAAAATATTAATTTGTAATGATAAATAAAATCTATCTGTAATCTCGAAATAACAACTTTTTCTTTAATGTGCATGTTGTGTGGAATTATATACCATATATATGTATTAAATAAATAAACCTATGTGGTATTTTAAATTTTTATGACTGTTTTTTTCGGCTAATCTTCGAAATTGTTGTACCAACGGAATAGACATAAAATTTTATCTGTGGTTGTACCAATTTATAAGGGCTTTCACGCCCTCATACCTGGTAAATAAGGAGTAACACAGCATAATTTTATTTTAGACTGATAAAACCCGACGAACCCAGAACGCAAGCAAGCGAGTCGCTGGTATTTATATAAAAAAATAGTATTTTTAATTTGTGCATAATTTCGCAGATTTTATTAAGATCATAAAAACAGTGTATAATTAATAATAAAAATAAGTAGGTTACCCACATTACCTAAGATAAATAATTTTTTAGTCTTACTTCTGAATCTAGATATTTGGAATGACCAAACAAAATGTAAAACTTCATTAAATATACGAAAATAAAATCTATATTAATTTGGGTTATTTTGCACTTAATAATATTTGTTTTTTTAAAAAGATATGTTTAATGAGTTTTAAAGCTTAGCGTCAATTAAGAGTTAGGCCTTCACCCACATTGATAACCGCGTTTGCCAAACGTCAAAAATGATGTATGTTCAGAGTGACGTATATCTGTAACTAGGAATTTACCCTGGATTTGCTTGCGTTTGGTGTATTTTGATTGCATACATGTGAGATTTGTAAAAGGAGTATGCATGTAAGAATAAAAGGCAATGATTGGATGAATTTCAAGAATAGAATGCGTGAGACGTATAAAAGGAAGAAAGGAGGATGTCTTCTCATTTTGGCGACACGACATAACGCAAAAATGTTGTATCTTATATTTTAAAATATAAATAGTCTGAGTTCTAACAAAGTGCTTTTATTTATCGTCTTTACGATCCTATCCTACATACATATTATAAACTAGCGACTCGCCCTCGCTTCGCCCGGGCTCTTCCCTAGATTTAGCACAGGCAAAGCCGCGGGTCCGCTAGTTATGCATATAAACCTTCCTCTTGAATCACTCTATCTATTAAAAAAACCGCATCAAAATCCGTTGCGTAGTTTTAAAGATTTAAGCATACATAGGGATATAGGGACAGAGAAAGCGACTTTGTTTTATACTATGTAGTGATATTAAGAACCAGTATTTTGGATTGGAGTACAAACATTCGTGCTCCAGAAATGCCCCCAGCGGGACTTCAACCCGCGACCGCTGACGCAACAAATAGGGTCACTACAAACTCACGTAAAGGTAACACTAATATATAATGTAAAGTATAACTTATAAGTATTATATAGGTACCCTATACGGCTATACATTCTTATAAACACCGCTCTTATATTACATGATTACACCATATTAAGTTTGAAGTTACTTTATTGAATAATATCCATAACATTTTGGGCAAAAACAGTAGTAGCTCAGTGGTAACAAGCTTGCCAAACCAAGTGAAGTTCAATTCCCAGGTCGTGAAGTTTTAATAATAATAATAATAATAATAATAATAATAATTTAATTCAGACACCAGTCCATATCTTGTTAGTTACATTATAGTTAAAACTATGTTAGTTTTAATAATAATAATAATAATAGTAATAATAATTGTGTTCACTCAAAAACATACACTTAACATCATAATATTCATATCATCATAAAATCAATTAATATTTCAATAATTAAAAATTAAAATTAAAAATCAATAGCAAAATCAACATTACAATAATAAAATTTAAAATCAATAAAATTACAATTAAAATCAAATCAATCGACATTAAAATTAAATAATCCAAATCAAAATTAAAATTAAATGTCATTTACAATAAATTGTTTTAAATATATAATATAGAAGCAAATAATAATATCTAATAGCAAATAAATTCAATAAAAAATAAAATAAATCAAAACAACTCAAAAAGTAATGGCTTTCTGGACACCACACTTCGTCAGCCAGAATGCAGCCTTATCCAGTGGCGCAGTATTTCCGAGTCCCAGCGGTCCGCCAGTGCACTCAGAATTCCGTTCGAGCTGGTTCGTAGCCTCCGGAGCATGGATGCACACCTCTTACGAATAATGGCACTCAAGCTATCAACGCGCCTCGTAGTAAACATTTCGGAGGCACTGCAGTAACGCGGCAACCCGAACAGCACTCTGAATGCATTGTTGTACTGGACTCTCAGGGCGCTGAACGCACGCTGTGTATACCTGACCCAAAGGCTGCAGGTGTAGAAGGATTGGCAATATGCCTTAAACAGAGTTATCTTTACACTATCAGTACACCGTGCAAACCTTCGGGCCAGCATGTTACAGCGCACGGCCAGCGCCCTGCGCTCTCGCTCCAAATCCCCGTCATCGCTGAGGTTATCCGAAACCCAGTGACCCAGATATTTAAAACGTTCTACTCTATTTAAAGCATCACCTCCAAGATATAAAGGTGGCACATTCTCGTAGACTTTCTTGCCGGCTTTAAACACTAAGAATTCGCTCTTTTTCGAGTTGTATCTGAGTCCCTGAGCTTCAGCGTACCTTTCACAAATACGCATTAATTTGCGCAGTGCACCTATTGATGGGCTTAACAGTACCATATCATCAGCGTAACTGATGTTATTTACGCAGACACCCCCGATATGACAGCCAATGTTGCTATTACTAAGCTCACCAAGCAGCCCGTTCATGTACAGGTTAAATAGACGAGGCGAGGTCAAGCCCCCTTGTCTCACCCCACACTCCAACCCATACATTTCCGAGTGCGCGTCCGCCCATTTTACAACATTCCATTGGTTGTGGTACCAGTATTCTAGGACTGATGCGACCTCGCAGGGTACATCAGTCTCCTCCCTTAATTTTCTCCAGAGCACATCATACTGTATTGTATCAAACGCCTTTGATAAGTCCAGAAAACATGCATAAACGGGAGTTTTTCTTGCTGTATAGTACTGTACAGTCTGCTTGAGGCATAGGATGGCACTCTCTGTAGAAAGACCTGGTCTAAAACCAAATTGAGAGTCGTGAAGCTTAATATGCCCCTCCAACTGCTTATCAAGCAGACTGTCCAGTACCTTAGCTATGACCGTAGCTAGTGAGATTGGTCTATAATTGGAAACATCGGATACATCCCCTGTTTTATTTTTCAATATAGGTACTACCATAGTGTACATGAGATCCTCCGGCAGGTAACTGTGACTTATACACAAGTTAAAAAACATAGCGAGAACTCTCGACAAGTCAGGCCCCGCATACTTCAGATGCTCAATACTGAGCCCATCGTGACCGGGTGACTTACCTCGTACCATCTGACTTACGACCCTCTTTACATCGTTAGCGGAAAATCTAACGCTTATTGCCTTCGGTTGCTCAGTATTGAGCATCCGAGTACCGGAGCCGCTAGGTAGATCAACCTTGAAATGTTGTCTAAAAGAGTTTGCTATATCGCGGGGTTCGTGAAGGCCGGCAACGCTCGCAGGACGGCTATTTGACTTTGGATTCAATTTATTTGTTTTCCTCCAAAATTTACTAAAATTTTTACTCGCGTGATGTTGCGCTATTATATCTAGCTTTATTTTATTTTCATTTTCCTGACACAATTTTAATTTTGACTTAAAAATCCGTCTGCTTTCCTTCATTTCGTCATAAACGGATCCCCCCCTCGGCTTACCCATAAGAAGCCAATTTTGATAGAATAATCGTGCCGTCTTGTGAGCGTCACTGACATGCATATTCCATCCCGGTACAGATCTATGTTTTCGAAAGGTAGGACCAACATAGGAGCTCACAGCCGCCTCTCGAAGTATTCGCACTATGTTATCATACATTAGTTTTAAATCGTGTCTATGTTTAATGTCACTACAGAAACTATCGGCGCATTCGTAAAAATGCGCCGGAAGCACTATCTTACTAAGTTCATTTTGACACAATTTCGAGTATTTACTGGTCTGTTCTGCGCTTCTTTCCCCCCAAATGACTTTATTTAGCATGGAGTTAGGGGATGTCAACTTAGGCGTTATAAGTTGAAGATTACATTCAACAATTAAAGGTAAGTGATCAGACCAGTAAACATCATACAGTATAGCAACATTACTAATCGTGCGCCTGGCCGCGTCGGTCGTCACGCAGTGATCGAGCCAGCGCCGACAGCCGTGCGCATCACTCACGAATGTATAACTGTCCATAGGAAGTATTTCCATGTCCACACACGACCACCTTTGTTCTACACAAAAGTTCAATAGTTCGTTAGAAAATAACTCACCCGGATGTGCATTAAAATCCCCAAGCACATATACAGACTCCACGTCGTTGCTTTCTATTAACGCGTTTATTTCACTAAGACACTCCGTATATTCGATTAAGTTTTCCGGTTTCGCGGTAGGCATGTACACCGACACAACTAAACTCGATCGATCACCGTGCACTATTTTAACAGCCGCCACTCGAACACTAGCACTAGTTAACGCAGTGACACACGGGAACGTTGACTTTCTCCATAGCAGAGCCACTCCACCGTACGGCCTGCCTCTCAATACTCCAACAGACGTATCTACAGCAGAGGTCCCGGTATACGCAAACCCGTCGTCGATGGTACCCAGGTAGGACAAATCATGTGGCAGCAACCAGGTCTCCTGCAGTGCAACAATATCTGCCTTGAGGCAGAGCTTTCTAATACATTCCGTCGATCGCACAACGCTCTTACAATTAAAACTTATTAATTTTATGGGCGTACTGTTATCCATTACGATGCTTTATTAATACATGTTTCTCGCTTGGCCCCTGACACTCTTTCGTTCCGATGAAAACTAATAAAACGACGGAACGATATTCCTTCTGGCCAAAAGTCTTCACACAAAAAAGTTTCAAGTTTGTACTGCGGTACAAAAATTTTAAAAGCACAATACGCCTTATCCTGCCTCATATTCCACTTAGTTAATTTCACATCTAGACTTGCTTTATTTTTAATGTAATTGAAAATATCTTCTTCCGTCGTCTGTTTTGATACATTGTATATATATATAGGAACACTAATATCCGCGGCTCTAAAGTTATTTTCTGGATGAACAACAGCTTTTCCTTTATTTCCCGTAAAGCGATTTCTATATTTTTTCCTTTGTACTTGCTGCCACTCACCCGTTTTCTGTTCATGTTTCCATTTCCCATTTTCCTTGGTTACGCTAGCAAACGATTTCACAGACGTTACAATTTTTGTTTCCGTATTTGATTCGCCCGCAAGTTGTAATGCATCGTTGTTTACATTACGCGTCGCCGCCGGCAGCGTTGACTCAATGGGCGGGCTAGGCGCGGGGTGCGGAGCGCGAGGCGATCGCAGCTGATTCATCGCCGATTCATCGTTTAGCACGCCGTCAGCTGTTTCTTTGTTTCGTTGCGGTGTACAAGTTGTGTCCCTACCCTCTTTCATGTAAGCAATATCATTTGCATTTATTATAGGAAATATTCCTGTTGGCCCACTATTCAATTCAAAACTATTAATTAGACATGCACCACGCTTAGTATTTATAATGTTGTTGGTGTTACAGTTGTAATCGCCCGGATTATTTATACTCATATATTTTTGTTTTAATTCTAGCACTTCTTCTTTTGTTGCAAAAATGTCTGTAATCCGGTCTATATCCTGTCTTAACTTAACAAGGTCCTTAAGGATTCGAGTAGCGTCCAGGTGATCGAACAACACTGGGGGTAGTTTGTGCAATTCCCGTGCCACAAATACGGGAACTATCTCTGGATCGCTTTCTTTAAGACAACAAATGATGTCCTCTATGTCCCTCACCACTTTTCCTTTCCGTTTTCTTACCTTCTTCTTGCTGTTCGCGATAGAATCAAAAAGTAAATTCTTTGCGACTGTTATTTCGTTCTCCGAAAACGCTGTTTCGCAGATTCGACATATACTGTCCTCGTCCATCACGTCTATTTTATTGCAGACAAATGCAAGGACTTCGTTAATAACTATATTGCACGAATTGCATTTAACTATTGTAGTTATTTGTTCACCACTATCTTTCGTCTTATGACTCATCTTCGCAACCGTCCGCTCGTAAGCGCAAGCGACACACGACTGACCTGAATCTATACAATTAATACGTTTTAGTATAAAAGAATGAAGCAAATTTTCGAAAGCTAGCCAGGGCTGTAGACTATTGGTCTGATCCCCCTCGCAATGGAAAGGAGTACTCATTTGTGGGATGTTAAAAGGGCTAAGTACAGCCACACATTATTATAGACATAGGTAGGTATGTGCCTACTTCCGTATAAGTACTAGTCTTGTGTCTTACTTTTACGTTAAATATGGGTCTACATCTTCATACAATACACTATTGTAGTAGGTATATTGTATTAAAAGTAATGATTAGGTATCTTGGCGTAATACCAAATGCCTTAACTATAACGATGATTCATTTATCTTGTTGTAACGATAGTGTTCATACTCGTATGATATGTCAAAACAGTTTAATTATGTATCAGCAGCACTGTAAAAAATTATTGTTAAATATAACCTGAACACATTTTGATTAAGATCTATCAAAATATAGTTTTGCAATTAGAGAAAGGAGTTAAGGCTTAGTAAGCTTTTTTTCGCTCTATTTTTATTCTCGTTACTTTAGCTTTTAAGCTCACATAAGAAAAGTTCATAATATTATTATGGGCTATTCAAGACTATCTCGTCCCTCTGTCAATTATATCAAAAGTTTTACATTTAAGTAAAAATAAACCTTATTGGTGATAATATGATGATAATATTATACATTTTGTTGTGATTTTTTTTATGAAAAGTTTACCAAACTTATATTTTAAGTAATGAGATGACAAAAACTATATACAGTTCGCGTCACGTAAAAAGAACGCTGGAAGAAAGTGGTGGGGGGTGTGTTTGCGCATCGGTACATTCGCATACGAAATTCCTAAGCCTATTATTTTATTGTTGAACTAGCTTTTCGCTCACGATGTATATTGATTATTGGTAGGTACATTGAAAAATACATTAGATAGTATGTCATTAAATAGAATTCTATTAATTAATAAAATATGTTTGATTCAGTGTAGAATGTTTAATTTACTAACAAAAAATGTAATTAATTCGTTTAATATATATTTTTTAATTATTAACTGCAATATTATCAGATTCTCTCTTTATAAAATAATATAGGTCAAAATTATTTTTGCACAATTTTTTATATAAAATCATTTCGTAATTAATAACTTTTGTGTGCGCGATGGTATTTTGAACTGACAAATCAATAGCGAGCCGGAAAGCATGCGGCGCGTGCCTCGCCCCCCGCGCCCCGCGTCTTACCACCAAATTGGCCGATAAATCGCCTCTGCGCAACTTGACAGCCAGCGTTCTTTTTACATGACGCGAATTATACGTTATTAAAAATATTTTGAATTTGAATCTATTATGCTATAAAGGTGTCCAGAAAAATTCATGTATTAGTATAGAAAAAAGATTCATATTATCAGCTGTAAGCGTGATCTCAATAGAAATCATGTGATACATCAATGATAGAATTATAAGACAATAATTGAGAGTATAAAAATTGTAAGTTGTAACAATCTTATGAAGAATATTGTCGATTTTCGCTTTAAGCTAAAAAAAAATTACGCGAATATTAGATATTTAAAAAAACTATATTTTTGCATTTTTTGGGGATTAATTTTGATTTTTGGCTTTCGAAGTTTGGGATGCCTTACAGCAGTCATAGTAGCAATCATTTTTATTTGAAGTAGATTAAAATAATAATTAATTATTCTCTCATATTACTGCGCTGGCTGGCTTGGAAAAAAATATTAATAATATTACACAATAAAATAATTCAATTGCGCTGAATGAATCATGGCCTAATTTTAATTTTATCTTTTTAGGGATTAAAAAGTTCTACTGTGACTCATCGCTTTGCTCAGGTCGTATCTATGTATTTTTAACCGTAACCGATTACGACACAAGATAAACAGTTATGAAATCCAGCTGTTTTTTGAGCAACAAAACAAAAAAATCTTTTCGGATTTCGTCTCGATTTTATTATGATTTTTGGTTCCCGACGTTTCGAATATGACCCCCTGTATCTCCCGTGGCCATGATTGCTGTAAGGCATTCGAAACGTCAGGAACCAAAAATCATAATAAATCCGCGACAAAATCCGAAAAGATAGATTCATTTATAATGTCAAATATTCGCGTAAACCTAAAAAATGTATTATATAAAAAGTACCTATTATTCAAATCTGTTCAGACGTTTATTAGTTTTATCGCGACTGACGGACGGCAATAATTTATATATTGGTAGTAAATAAATTAAAGGTCCTGCGCCTTAACTCTCACCGGTAGTATGGTACAGTCGTCCCACAGCCCACTGGAGTATGAGAGTGATAGTAATAGACATTGCACTTGTGTCTGCGCGTACACTTGTGCACTACAACATATCCTGTGAAATTGACCAGTCTCAATGAGATTGGCCGCCGTGGCCGGAATCGGTCGGAGAACATTATTATTATTGGTAGGTGTATAATTATATATGTAAATAAAAATAGGTAAAAAAACTTTTTAAGTTAAACGGTTTTATGTTAAACATACATTGCAATGTTAAAGATAAATGTACTAAAAACCAAAAAATAATAAAATAGATACAATCGTGGGAATTATAAACATATGCATAGACTAGACTAAAATAAAACCGTGGGGCACGTCAATCGATTCTTCTATCGCACATTAAGTCGATAATTTGTAGACAATTATATTTATAACGTAATTATAACGTAATTTAAGAAGATCAATAATTGGGTTTAGATTCTAGAACGTACAAAAGATAAAATCGCACATCGTTAGCTATTAATAGAAAAGATACTTCTTCGTTTTGATAACAAAAGAATTTAGTGAAGTACGGTCAGTAACTAAAAACATAAGAAATTGTAAAATTTATTTTTAAATATGAAATATCACTAATTAGACTTCCAGAAACTTTGTTATAAAAATATTTGTACAAATATCGAGTAATGGCAAATGAGGAACTTCTGTCGTATTTGTCATTTACATTCTTAGGCCCTTTACTTTAGCCTAGCCCTTCTTCTAAAACGGTCCACTCCTATTACAACCCTATTATATAGGGTGCTTTTTATCACAAATCAAATATTTCTATTATTATTGCGTATCAGAAAGTCTTGGTGCGAGAAATCAAATTGCACTTATATTCAGCCCTTTAAAATGTCCCACTGCTGGGCACGGGTGGACACATACATATCTATTGTTGGGCCATTATTACACACAGCGCCATCTAGTTCCGCGGTAAGCTACGAAGCTTATGTCACGGATACCAGATAGCTGATATACTACATATATAAGCTTAAATACATACATATAAATATAAGCACCCATGACTGGAGTACAAACATCCGAGTAAAACAAATGAATGCCCCCAGCGGGACTCGAACCAGCGACCGCTGGCGCAAGAAAGTAGGGTCACTACAAACTGCGCTAAACGAGTCGTCTCTAATATTTTCATGTAAAAACTAGCTACGTTCTCTCAGTCATGCAGGTTTCCTCTCGATATTTTCATTTACGCACATGAAAATATATGAGACCCGGAATTGAACTTGCTTCACTCGGTTAGCGAGCACGCTATCACTGGGCTACCACTGCCTTTTACTCGCCCTTGACTGAGTTTTAAATCGTTTTTGTACATTACTGCATTAAGTAAATTATGTAATATATAGTTATATAATAATTATTTTAAAACTTGAATGAGCCTACTTATTGCCGTAAATGAGAAAGCGTTGAAAGAGTGTTACAATTTAAGCTTAAAAGCACAATAAAGCTTTTAATTTGTGAGCTATCATAACGATACGTTTGGCTCAGTGACCTTTTTTGCTGTGCCAGCAGTCGTAAGTTCGAATCCCGTTGGGGGCATTCATTTGTTGAACGCGAATGTTTGTACTCCAGTCATGGGTGTTTGTATTTCTAATATGTATGTATTTAAAGCTATATGTGTCTGGTATCCGTAACAAAAGACTCGTAGCTTACCACGAAACTAGATGGCGCTGTGTGTAATAATGCCTAAAATATTTATATATATGTACACTGTACATACATAATTTATTTATAATATTTATATATAAAATTCCGCTTGGCGTATGTTTATAATTCTGGTCTGGTATAAAGGGCTTGAGTTATTCTGATACTTATTTTGTGCCCACGGATTATTCTTAGTGAGTTATTATAATATGAGATTTCAAACTTTACAATTTAAGAAATTTAAACGTATTACCAAATATCAAAGAGCATGAAGTAAATTGACTTACTAAATATTTTGTACATGACCTGATAGGATAATGTAACAAGAAACTCGATTTTTTATAAATTAATTATCACAAAATATTTTTTTTCTCTATAGGTATACCTACTTATACTTGTAAAAAAAATGTTATCCGGATTAAATTTATTATTAATTTTCAACAAGGGATGGCATTTTAATCTTTACAGGAATATTCTTTTCACAGATTTTGCCTATGGTAGCTAAAGCTCATTGGGGCTAACTTATATTATGTGTGTCACAGAAACGTGTCGCCTACTGACCATATCAAAATCTTTAATTTTGCAATAAAAAAAGGAAATTTATTAAGAAAAAATATTTTTCCCAGACATTATGCATAGTCATTGAAGCGCAGAACTGAGGTGACATGTGCTCTCCATAGATGTGAAACACTGCCAACTTCCCTTCCTATAACCTTCATAATATTACCGAGAATTTCTTCAGAAATCAGATTATCTGACGGGACATGAACCCAGATTTTTGGAATTTTGGGATCTGTGGTCGCACCGCTAACCTAACTAACTGACAGTTCATGAGGAACTAAGAATTGATTAATAATAATTTAAGACTTTTTGGCTTAATTTTTTTGCTAATCGTATCCAATACTAATGTATTCGCAGTACTCCACTTTAATAAACCGCAAACAAACATGTCTAAGTCAACATGTAATTAGAGAACCGATGATTTTCTATGCTTAAGGAAAATCTGGTCTAAAGGTATAATTTTCATATTTAAATATTATAAAATTAAATATTATACTAGCGACTCACCCTGGCTTCGCTCAGTTTCTTCCCTAGATATGTTGTGCCAGTTGGTACAGATTTGGTAAGAAAATATATGATGTTGATCCGGATAATTTTTTTTTTTATGGTAAAAAGGGAACAAACGGGCAGGAGGCTCACCTGATGGGAAGTGATCACCTCCGCCCATGGACATCTGCAAGCCAGGTTTGCAGATGCGTTGCCGGCCTTTCAGGAAAGGGAGGGATGGAGGAGGGAGGGAAGTGGGAGGGAGGGGGGAACGAAGGCGGAGGATGAAGGGAAGAGGGAGGGGGGAAGGAGAGTGGGCCTCCCGGACTCTTAATCACCGGACGAAACGCGACAGCATACCTGCCACTTTACGCCGGTCTTCTGTGAGAGAGTGGTACTAATGAACTATACGGGGCGTGCCGGCCCATTCGGTTGCTACCCGAAGGTAACAAGCATGGCACTAACTTTCAAATGAAACTATTATTAATAAATCATAATAAATCCGCGACAAAATCCGAAAAGATAGTTTCATTTATAATGTCAAATATTCGCGTAAACCTAGGAAAGTAGTATGTGATCCGGATTACTCCATTCTTTTGTTTTGATTGATATCGAATATTTGACAGCTAGAGGGATAGTGTTTAAAATTTTTTACTTTGCGTTTTTATGGGAAAAGACGTTGTCGTTTTTACTTTCCTCACAATTTTCCTGAATTTCTCTCTAAAAGAACCTTCCTCGTGTCTTAATGAAAACATAAAAATAGTCTTATTGGTCGAGCCGTTCTCTTGTCGGGTCTTCCGCTTAAACCTAACAAGTTTTCGAAAGGCATGTGAAGTCCGCCAACTCGCACTAGGCCAGCGCGGTGGACTATGGCCTGATCCCCCTCGTACTGAGGGAGGCCCGTGCCCAACAGTGGGACATTAAAAAGGGCTGATGATGATATAGATTGGTACGTCTTTAAACATGTTTCTTTTATATATGACTGTTTTCTACTTTTCGTTTTCTTCGATCATAAACAATTTTTGTAAAGTTTAGTAATATACAATTTAGACTGTAATATGTGGCTCTGAATTACAAGGATTTTACAATTTATCTAATAATTCAGTAAAAGCTCAGTTTGAGAAAACTAGAAGAAAGTTGGCTTTCCTGATAGTAAGTTCGAACAGATCTAACAGATAGGCAAAAAAAAAACTAAAAATCATAGATTCTGGTTCTGTATCGAAGACTATTTCAATATAATATTAAACGTACAGATTCGATGAAGTAAAAATTTTATTATACTTATGTATTGTTTTTATGTATAGATTTATACATAACATATATTATATTATTTATAATTAACAAACTATAAGAGTAATCAAAATCGTAAACAAACAAAAATACTAACTAAAGGGAATTCCTAACGGTTTTGTTTAAAAGCTCTGAAAGCAGCAAATATTTCGCAAAATTATGGGATTCCCCTAACCCTTATTACGTAAAAGTCAGAAATCAAATATATTATAACAGTAATCTCGTCAAGCCCACATCGTGCTCGACGCCGCGGATACACCTACCAGTGTTTTCCTCAATTTACTCATTTAATCCCTAGAATTACATGATCTCTGGGACGTAATCGGATAACTACCTGTTTTATACTTGCTTGGCACGATTTTATGAAAACGCAATTTTTTTATAGTTACACGAGTTATTAATTATAGTTTGAAGGAACTAAAGCACGTTTTACGGTTTAATCTATACTAATATTATAAAGCAGAAGAGTTTGTTTGCTTGTTTGAACGCGCTAATCTCAGGAACTACTGGTCCGAATTTAAAAAAATATTTTTGTGTTGGATATTCCGTTTATCGAGGAAGGCTATACGCTATATTTCATCACGCTACGACCAATAGGAGCGGAGCATAAATGAAAAATGTTGCAATAACGGGAAATGCGGGCGTTAGTTCTGCGAGGTATCATACCGCGCGACTCAGAAAGTATTTAGTTTCCAGTCTTTAGAACGCGTGCGAAGCCGCGGGAAATGCTAGTGTATATTTTAATTGATTATCGGGGAGGGGTTACCCAGTGGTAAGTGGCTCCTTGGAAAACCGAGAGAAGTGAGTTTTAATCCCGGCACTTGCACCTCTGACACTTTAACCGGGCGAATCATGTGTAATATTTACAAACTCGCAAGACTTTTATTAAAGCCATACATTAAAACAACGAATTCAAGAAAGAAAAACGTAAAGATATATTATATTTTTTTACTTTTACTGAAATATATATTTTTATTTTTAACTTTGTGTTGACCTCTAATTATATATGTATTCTTTCCTGAAAGGCCGGCAACGCATCTGCAAGCCTGGCTTGCAGATGTCCATGGGCGGAGGTGATCACTTCCTATCAGGTGAGCCTCCTGCCCGTTTGCCCCCTTGTTACCATAAAAAAAATAAAAAATAAGATCAGTCAAATCAACAATGTATAAAATATATGTAAGTCTTTCTCATTTCACTAAGCCCATGCATGCGTTGAAAGCATGACCGAGTGGCGAGAGTTGAATGATTTAGTTTAGTTTTAATGACGTAAATAGATCTTTTGTTTACATTATTTTGCCGCGCTATGCGATTATTTGATAACAAATAAAAATGTTAAAAACAAATGTTAACATGTCAATTTTGATACGGGAAGTCTTTGTCATTTACTTTATATTTAGCCACAAAGCTGCCTCGGTGGTGTAGTAGCTAGCATGTACGGTCGCACACCGAGAGGTCCTGGGTTCGAGTCCCAGGTCGGGCCAAATTTAGTAATTGAGTCTTTTTGTTTTGTAAGCCTCTGTAACAGCCCGGAGGTGGGAAGTTGGCGGTAAGCCACCATCGTGCTTCGGAGAGCACGTAAAGCCGTCGGTGCTGTGCCTTAACTCTCACTGGTCGTGTCTAGTAATCGTCCCAACGGAATATGAGAGTGATAAGAAATAGAGAGTGCACTTGTGTCTGCGCGTACACTTTTACACTATAATATCTCCCGCGCAGATGGCTAGTCTCAATGAGATTGGCCGCCGTGGCCGTAATCGTTTGGGAGGACATCATCATCATTTAGCCACATTATCTATCTATATGTATACATATAAGTAATATAACAGTAACTAAAAAATCTGTACATTAAATATTTTTTAAAAACAATTACAGTAACGTATTTTTTACTGAATATGGACCTCAAAACAATAGTTCTTAAAAGTTTATAGTGTGTTTGTTAGTTTGTATGTCTGTTTCTCCATTTCTATGTTATTATTTAACTAATTTTCCTTGGTCATAACATCACGTATGTACGGCTGAATATCGCTAATTATATAATACTTTCTTAGGTTTACGTGAATATTTGACATTATAAATGAAACTATCTTTTCGGATTTTGTCGCGGATTTATTATGATTTTTGGTTCCCTGTAAAGCATTTGAAACGTCGGGTTTTTTTAAGTCTATTATTGTCAGTACTAAATCATCTGTGACTCTACCAGTATTAGTGAAGTTTTTAACTAGAATATTATGATTCTTCTCAAGGTGGTATTTGATATGATGACGAGATTACGTTATTAAGATGACTCCTTTGAATCATTCATATATAAAATTTTGACGTAACGTTTTACTCAGTTTGTAGCGACCTTACTGTGTCAGCGGTCGTAAGTTCGAGTCCCGCTGGGGGCATGAGGCTATTCTTATATTGCACTTCTTTCACTATGACTTCACACAAATCTTCTTCAATTTCAATATTATTTTACGAGCGAATTGAATTGATTTAAAAGTATAGAGATTGTTAGTGCGCAATTAAAAAATATATCGCAAAATAGTGGTTTTTTTAATATTTGAATATTGACATACGCTAATTTTTTATATTTCGTATAATTATAATGATTGAAACTTAAACTTATTAAGATTATTAAGATAAGATTAAAGCTAGTTCCGTGTGATTAGGTATAATAGACCTTATTAATCAATCCGGGATTCGAACCTGTGACCCACCCCAATTCACCACTGAGTTAAATGAGTGTAAATATATATAAATAAATATGTTGGGACATTTTACACACAGCACTATCTAGTTCCACCGTAAGGTACAGGCCTTGTGTTATGGATACTAGATGGTTGATATACTACACATATATAAGTTTAAATACATACATATTATAAATATAAACATCCATGACTGGAGTACAAACATTCGTGGTCAACAAATGTATGCCACCAGCGGGACTCGAACCCGCGACCGCTGGCGCAGCAAGTAGGGTCACAACAAACTGTAGGATTTAAATAGTATCGGATTTCTTCCAAAATATTCCACTTATTCCACATAAGCTTAGGCTTAGTTATTTTTTACATAAGTAATACGAAAACATGCTTTACGCATGTCTTTGTAGTGTCAGTGACTAATTATCACGAGCATCTTCATTATCATTCATTGTGAGTCTGCTCACTGTCTTCTTCTGATAACGTTATTTGCATTATTAGTCAGCTGTTATTAACTACAAAGTTGATTTATGTACCTTTGACGACACTTTTGGTTCAGTTGGTAGTGACGAAGAGAACGAAAAGTATTTTTTTTAATTATTATTAGTAAAAGTATTCGAAGAATAAACGCAATAAAACATATACGAAATAGTTAGCGTTTTATTTATATGTTAGGACAGCGCCATCCAGTTCCGTGGTAAGCTACGATGCTTGTGTTATGGATACCAGATAGTTGATATACTACGTATATAACTTTTTAAGACATACATATTATAAATATAAATACTTATAAACACCCATGACTGGAGAACAAACATTAGTGCTCGACAAATGAATGCCCCCAGCGGAACTCGAACCTGCGACCGCAGGCGCAAAAAGCTATGTCAGTAGATTTTTTTATAGATATAAAATCGATACTTCGTATTATAAATGCAATAGTAACTCAGTCTGTCTGTTGATATTTCACGCTAAAACTACTGAACCGATTTAAATTAAATTCTTTTCAAGGCAAAAAGGGTTGTAAGGGGTTGAAATAAGGGATTCTGCGAAGCCAAGAAACTTACAGAATGGCCCACTTCGGTGGGCAGTGCAGTGAGGGCCTACTTCGGCGGGCGGTGTGTTTGGCGGGTTGCTTCTGGTACCTACTTCTCTGAATAGCAGGGTGGACTGTGGAGCAACCCTTTTGGCTGTGCGGTCTGCTTCGGTCGTTGGCCGTCGTAAAAATGTTTGAAAATTACGTCATTTTTAAAGCTGGAAGCTTGAAACTTTTTTTTTAGGCTTTTGATTAGATATAAATAAATAAGAAATTCAAAGTTTGTAAAAATTTTATTCGAAAGGGGGTATCTAGGGACGAACCTATTGAAGCGAGGGCTAGTCGTGAGTTAATTATATGTATTAGAAATCAGTAATTTTTCCAATCGCAAGTGCAAAAATGATGATGATAATATTATGTAAAGTAAGATATTTTTTTATAACGAAAAACTTTTTTTATTTTATTTTTGGCTATCTGTATGTTTGTTGGCGTGTACTAGTCAAGCGTGCCACAACACTTAAGTGACGACCACGACCACTCTGCCAAGAGTGTAACGACTGAGAAGAAGAGAAGAGTATGTTTGTTAAGGCTTATCTCCGAAACTGAAGTTATAAGGCATAGTTACATTTACTTTTATTTTAATACAAATAGGATGTTAAATGAAAAATATTAACACGACCTAATAACCTAGAAATGCGCTTAGCGAATCGAGGGTAAGTCCCTTAATAGTAGGCGCATCAACTATGCAAATAAAAGCTTTGCTTCATTTAAATCCTAGTTGAAATATTCGTGAATCGAGCCTATTAAGTTGAACGAAAATTTAAGTAGCCTACATCGTCACGTTACATATTTATCGTCTTGAAGCGTTGACAAACACATATATACCTTATTATATATGAAAATCGTCTGTGCGTATGTAATTGAACTTCTTCTAAACGGCTGGACCGATTTTGATAAAAATGTTTTGTATTCAAGTTGTTTGAATTCGAGTGGATTCGAGAATGCTTAGATTTATAATTCGATCCACTACATTTTTTTAATTAATTATTTATCTACACATTTATACAATAAATGGCATAAACAAGTGGTTGCTAGGCAACGTTGTTTCGCGCATGCGTACTGAAATATTTCACTGGGAGCAAAATTTTATAATTACATTGGTGTACAGAAATGATTGTAAGACGTCTGTCAGGTACGCTAGTAATTTATAATAATAATAGTATGCTACTTAAAGGAAATAAAAAAAAGACAACTCTGCCGAAGCAGACCAAAAAGTCAAGGGGTTGCTCCAGAGTCTTCAGTTTCAGTTTCTTGGCTTCGCGACCAGCTGCGTTGCCGATGCTAATGAGTTTGTCCACCAAGACAAGGTGAACGAACTTTGGAGGGGTAGTTTTCTTGTCTTATCTCAATACATTTTATACTGAGACAGTACGAGCGATAGTGGATATTATACTTATTATGACTAATACTTTCTTATGTTTACGCGAATATTTGACATTATAAATAAAACTACCTTTTCGGATGTTGTCGCGGATTTATTTGGATTTTTGGTTCCTGACGTTTCGAATGCTTTACAGCAATCATAGTCACGAGAGAGACTAAGGTATTAGACGTCTCAGGGGGTTATATACTTGTTACAGATAGTGCCTACCCACAATTTACAAAAATCCAAATAAATCCGCAACAAAATCCGAAAAGGTAGTTTCTATTACGACTAATTAGTATCACGATCAGCATTCATGCATAATTAATTCTTGTTTATGCGTCAACTACACTCGTGACTTTGATAGCTTGTACTTAAAAGAAGAAAAAATAAATCATATAAGGACATATTAGATATTATAATAAAAATAAACTTGTTGTCGTCTCAAGGCTCACGTTATTATCGTAATATTTGTTATATTTTTTATTAATAACCAAAAATATATATGAGTAGTTTAAACTAATAATCACTAAAGTATATTTGTAGACAGGTGTATTCTGTAGAAAATGAGAAAAGGCATGGGATAAGTGTGGCGAATAAATAAGAATAATTTAAATAGTGTTCTATAATCGATTTCAGCCATGGTGTCCAATCTCATTGAGACTAGCCAACTACGCAAGAGATATTATAATTTACAGTGCACAAGTGTACTCACAGACACAAGTACACTCTCTATTCCTATCACTCTCATACTCCAGTGGGATGACTAATCGACGCGGCCAGTGAGAGCTAAGGTGCAGGACCGACAGCCTTACGTGGCTGTTACTGAGGCTTACTTTTTGTAACAGAAAGACTCAATTACTAAACTTGTCTTGACTCAGAACTCGCACCCACTCCGAATGTGCAGCTGTACAAACTAGTCACTAAACCACTGAGTCAGTAAAAAAGCTGAGTATGGGGCTCCCCGTATAACGGCATTGACGTTGGCTAAGCAGGTTAACGAATTTCACATGTCTTTAGAAAACTAGTCAGATTAGATTTTCCTTTACTATTAGCAGTAATTATCTCGAAAGGTATTTTTTTAATTTAATACTTTTTAGTAGACAATTCAAGTCAAAATTTTATTTTCCCACAGTTAAAAGTATCCTAAATCTCATCAAAATCTATCCAGTTGTTTGTATTTTAGACAGATAGACAGAAAGACAAAAATTCTAAATACTATATATTATTCATAATTACTCTTTCAGTTCAGAGACCCTTAATACAATTCTCTAAATTGTAATACCAATTTGCATTTTCAATACAATATCCACTTTTAAGAATCGACCAGCAACTTTCAAATTAAGACTTTGGCAATACGTCACATATTTACACTACGCTGTAAATTGCCTTGCATATTATATAAATGACCCTTATAATATCAATTATCCGAAGAGAATTATTCAAAAGTCCGGTATGTTATTATTTTTTTATTTTTATACCATATGCTAAATGAATACAACTTTTTTTAACTTCCCACTACTGGATACAAGCCTCCCTTTAATATGAAGGGAGAGTCCACCACCTACACTAAGTGCGGGTTGGCGGACTTCATATGTATTTAGAAAACTTGCTAGGTTCTCTCAGACATGCTGCCTTACGATGTTTCTACTTTAAGACGAGTGGTAATCATTTTGGAAAGAATAAAGCAGAAGTGCGAAACCCGAAATTTGAACCTGCTACATTAGTCTTCCTAAGCGAATGCATTACCACTGCCTTATATTGGCACAGATATTAACGTTCTAAAAATTAACAAAAACGAAAAAAAATATGGCAAAAATTAAACAAATTCAAAAAAGTAATACAAATCAAAAAAAAAAACTCAATCCAAAAATCCCTTCGCTTATGTTGACCAAGTGATTATGTCACAAAGCGGGTTATGTCACTATTGCATTAAAATTGCGACATATTACAACAAATAACAAATAAAATAAATATTCCTAAAACCTATTATCAATATGGATTAATTCATGAAAATTTTTCCGCCCGCCTAATTTACTTATATATATTATATACATATACATATATGAGATGAGTGTTGTCATTCCGAGTTCGCACGCCATCTCGTGCGGTCGCGAGTTACGTAGTGACTGAGTGGACTCGAGCCAAGCTATTTACGGAATTGAAACGTAAGTTGTTTATGTGACAGTGAATTCTTATTCCTTTCCTGGTTTTAAACGGAATTTAGTTTATTTATATAATTTATTATAGAAAATAGAGTATTATATAGAAAAACAAATGAAGTTTTTTTTTGTATAATGCCATTGTATGAACATTTTCAGCCTAGATTTCATAGTTTTATTAATATTGTGCTATATTTTTATAAATCATCGTTAATGTTATTTTTTTATTAATTTTTTGTAAGCAACGGTTTATTATTTATCCATCTATAAAGCATTAAAAACCGCATTTCCTAAGGAATAATTTAAAAATTTGCATAATTTGTGCATTTATTTGGTTAATAATAAGATCATTAACATTAAGACACTCTACATTTTCTAAGTACATTAAGTCGTTATCAATAATCATCTTCATTTAAAATAAAAATTTATATCGATTTTCTTATTCATCTATTTACTTATAACATTTTTTTTATTATATTTTAATACATTCTTTTCAGCATTTGACCGTCTCCAGCAAAGGGCAGTTACATTATTTAGATATTATTAATCATATATATAAAATCTCGTGTTACAGTGTTTGTTGACTGATTTTTATGTTTTTCTTGTGTACATTTGGTCGGCCGGAAAATAGGTCGTAGGTTATTTTTTATTCCGCCGAAGCCGCGGGAATTGCCAGTATTTCTATATAACTATAAATATGTTATGAAACGAAATTGTTATTATTATTCTTGGTAAACTATTATTTTTAATACACTTTAAAATATTTCAGCTTTTGACCGACTTTAAAAAAGGGACAGTTACATAATTTTTATTACTTTTAAAGTAATTTTATTGCAAGTAGATACTTTCAACTTAAAATAACATAATTTTTACTTATGCACGACATACGTTACGCAACATCTACGACGATTGTAAATGATATTCAATAACTCTTGTTTTATTCAGCGACTCAGCATTTCTGCGACTCTGCCCGCGTCCTAATAAGCGTAAACCAAATTCTTAGATCTAATATACCGTATGGATAGAAAAATCTCAACTAACCGTTACAACAGTTCCTTTTTCTTAAATGTTTTTAGATGTTCGATTTTTTTATATGTTGATCCGGATAAGCAACTCCCCAAAGTCCAGATGGGACAGATTTAAATGAAATTTGGTGTGATGTTAGTTAATGGATCAACTTTTGGACACTTGTACAGTGGGAAAATATTTAATCTCTAAGAAATTAATAGTATTGGACGTGTCTGTCAGTCTATATATAAAATATCATTAAAATCCATTAAGCATGAAGAAATTACAAACATAGACAAAAATATTCTCCCATCGATTCTGGCCATGGCGGCCAATCTCATTGACTTGCCATCTACGCATGAGATGCATGACAGTGCAGCGCGTGTGAGGGAGAGCGTAGACACAAGTGCACTCTCTATTCCTATCACTCTCTTACTCCGGTGTGACGACTAGACAGGACCAGTGAGAACTAAGGCGCAGGACTAACGGCATTACGTGCTCTTTGAAGCACGAGGGTGACACATCACCATAACACCGGCTGTTATTGAGGCTTACTAAACAGAAAGACTCAATAATTAAACTTGGCCCGACCCGGGACTCGAACCCAGGACCTCTCGATGTATGACCGTACATGCTAGCTAGACAATAGATGTACTGTATATGTACATACAAATTTTTGCATATATTTATAAATATTATTATAATGGCTGTTAGAGTTACGATAATAATATTATGTTTACATTTTTTGTATATAAAAAGACGTATAATAAACTTTGTGACCTGATCTTAGAAAAATGTTGAAGTTATTTAATTACTGTTTTCATACAATGCACGTCTAATATGGCCTCATATTCGTTTGCGTTGTACTAAAATTATAGTTTCTCGAATATATTATGGCGTTATTACCTAACTATCAAAAAAATATGGTAAAAAAGTTCCACCGGTTCTTTTTATATTCCAGATATCTCGTATTAAATGCATCTTCTTTTTTGTTTACATACATACAATTCTCTAACAATTTTAATGAAAACTTTTATTAGAAAGACTTATTCCTATAATATTTAATGGCTGACATTACTTTTATTCCTTGTGAAAAATGTAATATGATTACCATTTCATCGTGAGGAAACCTGTATATATGAGAGAACCTAGCAAGTTTTCTAAAGACATTCTGTAGTCCGTTAACACGTTCTTGGCCAGCTTGGGGCCCGTACATCCAGTAGGACTGGGATCTATAGGACCTTAAAAAGGGCTGAATATAACGAAAATATTATAGTTGCTCCCTACTAATTTATAATTTGTAGCCCAAAAATGGAGAATTTGTTTACAAACTTGCGAGTGCTCTTCGGTCACCTTAATCCGGCCCAATGTAAAAAGTTGTACATACCTATACTAATTTAACTAATACTTATGTATAAAATTTTCCTTTAATTTAAAGAAAGTAAACAATATTTACTGCAAATAGAACAATAGCATAAACAACAAAACAAGATATTATGTACTATTCGATGTCTGACGTTTTATTTTGGTGGATTTCGTCTATTTTATTTTTAAGTGTTAGCCTAAGCATTAATTCAAAATAATCTTATAAAAATTTAAAAGTTCACTCAAATTCAACAGAGCCATTGCGTAAAGCGACACACTATAAATAAAATGTTATAGGACTTTGATCCCTTCACTATTTATTACTCAACTATAAGCAGACTCAGTCGAACCGTAATATTTATAAATATTTATTAATAACAAAAACTATTAAAAAACAAATTAATTATGGGTGGCATGTGCCGATCGAGATCACTCTTCCGATTCCGATGCGGGTTCGAATCCCGGGTCTGGCACCTCTGAATAATTATACATTATCACTACATAGTATAAAACAAAGTCGCTTTCTCTGTCCCTATATCCGTATGTATGCTTAAATCTTTAAAACTACGCAACGGATTTTGATGCGGTTTTTTTAATAGATAGAGTGATTCAAGAGGAAGGTTTATATGCATAACTAGCGGATCCCACGGCTTTGCCTGTGCTAAATCTAGGGAAGAGCCCGGGAGAAGCGAGGGCGAGTCGCTAGTACATTATATATCATTATACATCTGTATACTTAATAACAGAACTGCAGTTTTTTAATGTGATTAAAACGTCTTGTATTGTGATGTAGCAAAATATCATGAGAAAACCTAGCAAGATTCGAAAGACATGTAAAATACGTAGTAAGACAGTATTATTAAAATAAAAATACATACAAAAATTATAGCTATATTGAGTATGTTTTTGAAGTTGGTCATCTATACTAATATTATAAAGCTGAAGAGCTTGTTTGTTTGTTTGATTGAAGGCGCTAATCTCAAGAACTACTGATCTGATTTGAAAGATTATTTTTGTGTTGGATAGTCCGTATATCGAGGAAGGCTATAGGCTATATTACATCACGCTTCTACCAAGCAGCATCAATGAAAAATGTTACAAAAACGGGAGAAAATTATTTCTTTTGATTTTCAGCCTTTAGAACGCGAGGAGAGCTGCGGGAAAGGCTAGTAAAAATATATGTAGATATTTTCATTACATAGATGTTTTTCTAGCATTATATTAGAATATTTGGCACGAGTACCTTTTAACTAGGTGTTGTACCTACTCGCGGATGCGGATGTAGAGATTGTGCGAGGTCGTACACAAAAATATTAGACAATGTTTTAATTATACTAAATTACTGAGATACATTTTAATATATTCTTACCATTCTTATTAAGTTTACAAAAAAGAGGAATTTCTAATTGCAGTTCGTATTTTTCCTACAAAATTCATAAATAATTTATTTGACATTTGGCCAGCGTGGGCTATAGGCTTATACCCCTCGTACTGAAGTGCCTGTGCCTAATGAAGCTTTTCTGTCTATTTTTTTTGTTCCCGCCTGGTCTTTGACTTCTTTTATTTTAGACTAGCGACTCGCCCTCGCTTCGCTCGGGCTCTTCCCTAGATTTAACACAGGCAAAGCCGCGGGTTCCGCTAGTTATGCCTATAAACCTTCCTCTTCAATGACTCTATCTATTAAAAAAAACCGCATCAAAATCCGTTGCGTAGTTTTAAAGATTTAAGCATACATAAGGACATAGGGAGAGAGAAAGCGACTTTGTTTTATACTATGTAGTGAAGTAGACTTAAAGTTCTTTTTTGAACTCTAACGGAGTGTGGGTGAGTCAATAGTCTAAATACTAAATATAAGCGAAATCACGAAATATCGAAAACTATTTGGTCGTATAATAATAAAATTTATCCCTGATAGTTTTTAGTTAATAGACGATGTCGCGATAGGGTCGGATTATGAAAATAAGGGCTTTAGCAAGTTTGTATGAAATTCTTTTATTTTTTGTCCTACAAACTTTAAACCCATGCAAAGCGAGGTTCAGTCGATTAAGAAATATATTTTGTAAACTCTAACTCTCAAAAATAAAACAATTTTTTTTTATTGATACTAAGTATAGTTAGAAGAATAATAAAATTATTTTTTATAATATTTATTTTTATACTTTATAATTAACATATAACTACTAATTAGGTTATTAAAAGCGTGTTAAAGAGCCACAATGATGACATTGTTTTATTTCTAAACTCATGTTAATTTTAGATAAGAAAGAGTTTCCATTTTGAAATAAAAAACATAAAAAATGCGAACTTTTGTGAGTCAGCAATCACGTTGCTTTCACACTTTCCCAGCAGTCCAGTGGTTAACATGTCCATCAGTGGATTTGAAGGACCCAGGTTCTAGTCCTGAGTCAGGTAAACAATACAATTGCTATTAATACTCGATTAACAGTAATTGTATTTTTTCTGTTAACAATTTCCGAGTGTTATAAAGGAGTTTGAAAGTTTCTAGAGTTCTAAACGCATGTCTCGAAGGACACCTTAATTAAATTTGATTTATCAAATCCGCCATTATTGTTTTTTTAATTATTTTGTATGTTTTTTAGAATACAAGTTTTCTTCCATTTAACGTTTATACTATATTTATAATTCGTAAAATCATTACGTCTTTAGCAAAACATAGGTAGTATGCATATACTTCTGCATTAATAACATTATCGAGATTCATAAAAACTATTACTAGTATGTACTACGTCGTATATACGTCGTTAGTTGTACGTACATCTTCTAACTACCTTGACCATAGCATTTCAATTAAGACTTTTAATTTGCTGTGTTTTTAACTATAAATGAGTTTTATATGATTACTAGACTAAGTTAAAAAAATTGTGAAGGAACGTTTGTGTACTAAAGGCTATTATTCGATTAACGATTTTTTAGAAGACAGTACGCATTGGGAATGATGTGATCGCCGCCAGGCTATTTCAACATATAGAATTATTGTTAATTTGCAATTTAATTTAAAAAAAGAATGAGATTAAGATAAAAAAAAAATTAGTCCCGCTGAGTTTCTTTCGCCAGTTCTTCTCAGGTCAGAGGTTTCTTCTTTCCGAACTGGTGGTAGACTCATGACGTTAAGTAACAAATTGTAACAATTTTTATACTGAATAAAATATTTTGATTTGATTTGATTTGATATATATTATCCCTTTATTTAGCGCAGGGAAAGCCGCGGGTTCCGCTAGTTATATAAATAAACCTTTCTCTTGAATCACTAACTATTAAGAAAACCGCATCAAAATCCGTTGCGTAGTTTTATAGATCTAAGCATACATAGGGACAGACAAATAGCGGGAAGCGACTTTGTTTTATACTGTGTAGTGATTATGAATAGACAATGTGCTAAAAATATGCGTAGTGATAAGCGTATTATATCTGTGCGAATGTTATATGATGTCAGTTTATATATTTATCTTTCTTTTTACATATTTAAATGTAAGTTCACACTAATCTGTAAATAATTAATATAAATATGTTGGGACATTATTACACATAGCGCCATCTAGTTCCGTGGTATGCTGCGAGTCTTGTGTTACGTATACCAGATAGTTGATATACTTTACATATATTACTTTTAATTATTTTTTTTATGGTAAAAAGGCTCACCTGATGGGAAGTGATCACTTCCGCTCATGGACATCTGCAAGCCAGGCTTGCAGATGCGTTACCGGCCTTTCAGGAAAGGGAGGGAGGGAGGAGAAGTGGGAGGGAGGAGGGAACGAAGGCGGAGGATGAAGGAAAGAGGGACGGGGGAAGGAGAGTGGGCCTCCCGGACTCTCACTCACCGGACGAAACGCGACAGCATAGCTGCCACTTCACGCCGGTCTTCTGTGAGAGAGTGGTACTAATGAACTATACGGGGCGTGCCGGCCCATTCTGTTGCTACCCGAAGGTATGACATGGCACTACCACTTCAAATGGCACTACCACATCAAATTAAATACATATATATTATAAATATAAACACCCATGACTAGAGAACAAACATTCGTGTTCAACAAATGCATGCCCCCAGAGGGACTTGAATCCGCGACTGCTGGCGCAGAAAGTAGGGTTACTACAAACTGAGCCAAACGTGTAGTTAGTTTTTGAACTTAATTTTTTTTTTTTAATTTTTCGTAGATATCAATGTCTTCAGCACTTTTAAACGTATTTGTGTACTTTGACTATAGTAATTATTCCACCACGCTGACTAAGTGCGGGTTGGTGTACTTCACTCGTTTTAAAAACTTTCTAGGTTCACTTAGACATAAAGGTTTCCACACAATGTTTTCCTTCACCATAAGACAAGTGGTAATCTGGTTAGAAATGATTCGCACATGAAAATATCAGAGATGCGCGACCCGGGATTTGAACCCACTACTCTCGGTCCCAAGTAGTCTCGTTACCACTAAGCCACACTGTCCATCATAAGTCATTCAATATGACTACACGCATGATCGATTCCTTCGCTGGATCGACAGACGTTCAACCGGTTAACTTTATTTGCAATAAGAAAAAAACTAGACGTTACGAGAATCTCTTGTGAAGAATGTGAAAAAGCAGTTCATTACTCCTCCTTATATATAAACTTTGTTGTTATTAAACTGTTTGTTTTCTATATATATTTTTGTACTAGATCTATTAGATCGATACGATACCATTTTTTTTCATTTAATTTGGAAAAGGGATAGCCCTTTGCCCAGCAGTGGGACAATAATGGCTGAAAAAAAGGGTAGGCCTAGGCCCTAGGCCTCTTAAGAATATCATAAACCAATAGAAGTATTGAATGAGCGAATGATGAAGTTTTGTATTGTTATATTATGATGATGTCCACGGCGACCAATCTCATTGAGACTAGCCATCTGCGCGGGAGATATTATAGTGCACAAGTGTACGCGCAGACACAAGTGCACTCTCTATTCCTATCACTCTCATACTCCGGTGGGACGACTACTCGACACAACCAGTGAGAGTTAAGGCGCAGGACCGACGGCTTTACGTACTTTCCGAGGCACAGGGGTGACACACCGCCAACTTCCTAACTCCGGGCTCTTACTGAGGCTGACGAAACAGAAAGACTCAATAACTCAACTTGGCCCGACCGGGGACTCGAACCCAGGACCTCACGGTGTGTGACCATACATGCTAGCCACTGCATCACCCAGGCAGGTAATAGCGTGTAATATATCGATGTACTAATACATATTATAAGGTAACAGATTTTATTCATGAATGTACATTGTACGTGTCATATATGCAGTTTTAGCCTTTTTATTTGCCTTCCAAGAATCAACTCTTAGGAGGCAGTCACTTTTTTCAATGAATACTTAATTGACTGGCACAATCCTTACCGAATTTATGAACGAGTTTAGTGGTTGTGTGGGGCAACTGTCTCTTGTGTTACATGTACGAGATTGTGGGTTCGCATCTGGCTGAGTCAACAGAAAAACACTATAACCTGTTCGAGGTGTTCTTAGAAAACATAGCTAATGCTAACCTAACCAGTTTTTTTTTTTGATAAATGCATTTACGCCTACCACAAGTGGTTATGAACTCAGAAACTTCAAATCCCTCAACCATACATTCCTAATAATTAAATTAAATTAAAAAATTGCAATTAACCTTAATTTTTAAACAAATTATTTTTTTAATTTATCCTATAAATAATGATTAAAGAATAAATATTCATAAGGATTTTGAATATGACCTGCTTTAATGATAATTCATTTAAAACTGACGTGACGATATCTTATCGTGCGGTTGCACGCGGGCACATTTAAAGAATTTAAAGGATATTAAAATAAGAATTTTTTAAACGCCATGGTGTCTATAGAATTTCTGACACCATGACAATTACTTTTGTTTTCATTTATTACTTCTATTCAAGAGAATTCCAAAATTGTATATTGACTATGTTATAATTATTACTTAAAGTTTGTAATTGTTTCTCGTTTACGTTAAAAGTATAGACTAGTCTAGAAATTTAGTATACGGATAGACTATGACCAGAAGTGTAATATAATATCAGTAATCAGAGTATTTTATATTTATTTATATTACTTGTCACTATCCCTAGGTCTAGCGTAGCGAACCCGCTGGTTCCGCTAGTGTATTATACATATAAACCTTACTCTTGAATCACTCTATCTATTAAAAGTAGTAGTAGTAGTTTCATAGATCTAAGTATACATAGGGACAGACAGACGGCGAAGTGACTTTATTTTATACTATGTAGTGATATCAAATTAGTGATTAAACCTTGATTCGCTCGGGCTCGTCACTAAGTATGTTTTTAGATGAGAATGACTCTACTTTTCTAAAATAAAAGTAATCTAAGTTATTTCTTATAACATCAGCTATACAGTGTCTATGGTAATGAAAGTTCCGTCAAAATCTGTCTAACCGTTTTAGAGATTAGAGGAAACAAAAAGACAGATAGGAGAAATTATTTCTTTCGGTATTTTCGTTGGGCGTAAGTTTTTTTTTTATGGTAAAAAGGGGGCAAACGGGCAGGAGGCTCACCTGATGGGAAGTGATCACCTCCGCCCATGGACATCTGCAAGCCAGCCTTGCAGATGCGTTGCCGGCCTTTCAGGAAAGGGAGGGATGGAGGAGGGAGGGAAGTGGGAGGGAGGGGGGAACGAAGGCGGAGGATGAAGGGAAGAGGGAGGTGGGAAGGAGAGTGGGCCTCCCGGACTCTCACTCACCGGACGAAACGCGACAGCATAGCTGCCACTTCACGCCGGTCTTCTGTGAGAGAGTGGTACTAATGAACTATACGGGGCGTGCCGGCCCATTCGGTTGCTACCCGAAGGTAACAAGCATGGTACTACCACTTTAAAATAAATGAAACGATTTTTATAATTTTCTAATATAATAAAAAGTTACTCCTTATAACATTAGCTATCTACGTGTGAAAGTCCCGTTAAAATCAGTCGTTTATAACAGACTAACAGACAGAAAGATAAAAATTTAAAAAATATATTTTTTATTGTAATTACTGTATACTTTCATATACATTCAGTAAAAAACTGTTAATTTGAAATAAAAAACAAACACTTCAATTTTATTTATATGTACTGATTGTATTTTTAGTAAATACCTTAGTAATTACATAAGTAGGCATTAAGTAAGAATCGTATTACAAAATATATGCAATGAGATAAAAAAGGCTAAGTTAAGATGTACTAAGGTAAGGCTGTCTTAACTTAAATATATGCAGGCGAAGTTGTACGCATAAAACCGGTTTAAAGTTAACAAAAAGAGCGCATGGAATTACTAAGCTGATAATAAGCAGGTATAAGTTAAATTAAAAAGGATGATCGTAATAAATTCTGTTTAAAAACGTTCATTAACGGAGATAGCTGTATAAAAATATTTTCTTTGATTAAAAACTTCTTTTACAGAATATAATTTAGATCTTAAAAGTAAATTTATCTTATCCAGTTTGAACTAATCGATATTACAGCTGTTTATGGGACACTCCTATTTTTATTAAACTATTCCGAAGACGAACAAACATTAATTTGTTTATAAGCTAAACATTTTTTTCAAACAATTAAAAAAATAATATTCAAGATACGATCATCCAACAAGCACATGTAATGATTATTTTTAATGGTAAATTAATAAATAAATATTGATGGGACATTATTACACACATCGCCATCTAGTTCCGTGGTAAGCTACGAGGCTTGTGTTACGGATACTAGATAGTTGATATACGAGTACCATAGATATTGGAGTTCCAATCGAGCAGTATAGATAGAGGGAGAGAGATGGCGCTGCGCGCAACGTAAACATTAGATCTGAGTAATAAATTATCTTAAAAATAGAAATTTCGGAATTCTAAGTGTGAAAACTATTGCGTAATAATTGTGAACCAGTGAATAGCACGTACAATTGTTATCACAGTGACTGGCTAAGATCATAAAGTGTTGTGAGCGAAAAATTAAAACCAGTGATCTGTGGCGTAAACAGTTTGGAATACCCACTTGTTTAACTAAAAAACAAAGAATTAAAAATAGTGAACCTTAACTTGTGGTAAATGAGAAAAAAACACAACCATTATTTTGATCAAGCTAAATTTTAAGCTAAAAATTTTCCTTTTAAAAAGTTTAGTGCCGTTATTTTGGAAAGTTTGAATATATAATTAAAATTTTCACGTCATAGCGACATCTAGTGACATCTGCCACAATCACCACCTATTGATTTAGTGAAGTTTTTAGCAGCCATACCACCTAGACTTGCTATTCATCAACAGAGGGCGCTACAACATTTGGGCGTGCTACTCATCAATAGAGGACGCTGTTTCAACTTCTTCAACTTTTTTATAAAAAATCAGAAATGTCTTCACTGTGTGCTGGATGCCGTCGGAAGCCACCAAACAGGCAATATCTTACCTGTTCACAATGTAACTGCGTATATGACCTAGAGTGTGCAAATGTCTCTAGTAAACTTTTTAATAATGTAATGTCACCTGATCGGAAGAAAAGTTGGAAATGCCCATCCTGCAAATGTAAAATTCCAAAAACCGGAAATTTGGATACCCCAGCGAGGCCAATAGACCAAAACCCAACGCAAAGGTATGACAATAGTCCGGAAAACAACAATATAACACAAAGAAAACGTACATTCACTGAAAAAAATGATACATCATCTTTTGAAGACACAAGTATATCAGGAGATACCATATGCTCTGAAAAAACAGAAGAAAACATTGTAAATGATGTCCATACTAACTTAACATTGCAAAATATTAGCGAAATCATTATCCAACGGCTACAAGAAAATAACATAAATATAATATCACATCTACAAAATACAATACAGACAGAGGTACAAAAAGCGATTAACTCACTAAAAGAAGAACTGAAACAAGATACAGAAAAATTATACGAACAGAATAGAAACCGGATGAAGGAAATAGAACAACTTTCAAACAAAATTGATGAACTCAAAAATGAAAATGATATTTTAAAAAAGGAAATGCAAAATATTGAGAAAAAAATAATGTTTTCAAGTGATAATAAAAATTTGGAAAACAATCGTAACAAAATCGTACTATATGGACTTTCTGAATACTATAAAGAGCCTGAGTGCGACCTATATGACCGAATACAGAGACTGTTTTGGGGTGCGTTGCGCGTGGATTTAACAGGCTACGTTGAAGATGCCTACAGAGTCGGCCGATACAATAGAGATGGGAACCGACCACTTGTTGTTGAATTAATAAGCAAAAGAATGGTTAAATACTTGCTGGAAAATAGTCAATATCTCCAAGAGTCGGGATTATCTATTTCTGCATTTTTGGATCGCTCTGAACGAATGAAACTAAAATCTATGCGAGAAGAAATGCATCTTGCCCGAAAAAAAGGATTACATGCCGTATTACGCAATAATCAACTCTATGTAGAAGGAAAACTAGTAACCCTCGATGAAAGAACCCACGAACCCCGTATAATAACAAGGCAGAAAAATAAAGGAAAAGAACAAAACATCACTCACCTTTCAAACACAGATAATAGCAATGATTATAATTTTCGAACCTACAGGACAACAATTTAAAATATTATACCAAAATATGCAAAGTATCTATAACAAGCAGCCTCTATTAGAAGCATTTTTGAATGAAAACCCTGATTATCAAGCACTTTGTATTTCTGAAACATGGCTGACAGACGATAAACTAAAATTAATGCAGTTCAGTGGCTACAGGATCGCGGCATCGTTTTGTAGGAAACATCGCACGGGAGGAGGCCTTTGTATCTTATTAAAAGACAATATTCAATTTCTAGAGAGATGTGATATCACAAATATGTCCCTTGAATATGTATTAGAAGTAACTGCAATTGAACTATGTAGTATAAATATCATAATAATTGTTATGTATTGGAATAGGAGAGAGGAAGAAACGTTTTTTAAGCAATTAAGGTTAATATTAAACTACATTAATAATAAATACTATAAACATAATATAATAATTGGAGGAGATTTTAACGTGAATATATTAGAATGTAATAACAAAACATCAGAGTACTTAAATCTAATGTTAGAATATAAATTCTACCAGCATATAAAAACGCCAACTCACGTAACAGAAACATCATCTACGTGTCTTGACCACATTTTCACAAACTTTAAGAATTATAATCTACATAGCTTTGTTGAAGAACTCGGTTTTTCAGATCATGCGGGAACAATAATGATTTTAAACATACCTAAAAAAACAGAACAAGGACAAAAATGGTATATAGAAAAACGCTTATTCAATAATTCCCAAATGTCTCTATTTAAAAAACAATTACAAATAATAGATTGGCATAATGTTATAAATTCATCAAAAAATATAAATGACAACTATAATGCATTTAATGAGTTAATTACTAAATTATTAAACCAGCATATACCTAAACGACGAATTCAGTTAAAATCTAAAAGAAAAAACTATTGGTTAACTACCGGTTTAAAAACATCTTGTAAAAATAAAAGATTGCTAAAGATACTGTCAACCAAATCAAAAAATCCGATCCTAAAAATATATTACAAACGATATGAAAAAATACTAAAAAAAGCAATAATACAATCAAAAAAATTACATTATGAAAATATAATGAAAAATTCAAATAATAAAGTTAAAACTATGTGGAGAATTATAAATCAGAGAACAAATAAAATGAACAATAAAGAAAAGTCAAATATCCAAATAAAAATAAATAATATGCTCGTCACAGATCCAAAATCAGTAGCTAACTCATTTAATAATTTCTTTGCGTCAATCGGTGTGCTTGACGCCGCCGATTGCAGCAGCGGTCGTCCTGTATTGCATACAACTGAAAACTCTATGTACCTTAATCCGGTAGACTGTCAAGAAGTATATACTATCGTTAGAAAGCTAAAAAACAAAAAAAGCCATGGTATTGATGAGCTGCCGCCAAACTTAATAAAATATTGTGCTACAGAACTAACATATCCTTTCACTATTTTAATAAACCAATCATTTGATGAAGCAACTTTTCCATCTCTACTAAAAAAGACAATAGTTAAACCTATCTACAAGAAAAACGAAAAAACAGACCCAAATAATTATCGCCCTATCGCCCTTTTGCCATCAGTTTCCAAAATTTTTGAAAAAGCTATATGCAACCGAATTACTAAATTTTGCGAAAAATACAATATTTTCGATGACTGCCAAAATGGCTTTCGTAAAGATAGATCTACTGTTCTGGCGGTGTATAAGTATATTAGAGAGATTTTAAGAATATTGGACAATAAACAATACGGCATCGGCGTGTTACTAGACATGACCAAGGCATATGACCGCGTCCAGCACAATATACTCTTAAATAAATTGTACGGTATAGGCATCCGCGGTGCTGCTCACGAGTGGCTGGCGTCATATCTAAAGGACAGACAGCAGTTTGTCGACATCGAGTATTTTGATACTGCAACTAAAACAATATCTTGCGTACGGTCAGACTGCAAAATTATAAACGCGTCCATCCCTCAGGGAAGTGTCGTTGGATGTCTATTATTTTTGATATACATTAATGATCTTCCTAAGATCATGGAAGAGCCATGCGTATTGTTCGCTGACGACATATCTTTGTTAACTTCATGTCAAAATAATAATAATGATAATTTACACGAAAAACTTGACTCCTTATTTGAAAAAACTTCGGACTGGTTAAATGAACACCATCTTAAAATAAATTTTGAAAAAACTAAAATAATGACCTTTCATCCTTACCAGAAATGTGCACTAAATTTAAATTACAGATATAATAACATAAAATTAGAATGTGTAAATCAATTCACTTTGCTCGGTATTATTATAGACAGTCATATTAATTGGAAGGCGCACATACAAAAAATAAAAACAAAGTTAGCCAGTTTTTCATACGCACTACGAGAAATAAAAAAGACCACTAGTGTAGACTCAGCTATATCCACATATTATGCATATGCACACTCTTGGCTGAACTATGGCATTATCTTATGGGGAAATAGCACCGATGCTCCCACTTTATTTACCCTTCAAAAGAAACTCATCAGAATTATTGCCAATTTAAAACAAACTGATAGCTGCCGCCCTTATTTCCAAAAATACAGAATACTCACTTTAACTGGCCTATACATTTTAGAAATATGCAAATTTGTTCGTAAATATAAACACTTTTATACAAAGCGTGAAGAAATACAGAATAAATACTTATTACGAAACAAAAATAAATTAATACAACCAATTACCAGGTTGGAAATAAACAATGTAAGTACATTTAACCAATCTATAAAAATTTATAATAAACTACCTAAAGATTGGATAGGAGAAGAGAATAATAACCTATTTATAAATAAATTAAAGAAATTACTAGTTAGTAAAAGTTATTATAACATAAAGGAATACTTTGATGATAAACTATAAGACTTAATATATATGTCGATAAAAATATATAGATACATTACTAAAATAAAAACAACAAAACAGATAGTCTATATAACAATACATATTTTACTAAAAAGCGCTTCCTCTTTTCTACCCAATTATTTCGTGCCCCAGCGGGGTCCATAATAATACTCTGTATCTTTTAATAAATACACTGTAGATTATGGTTGTGAAATAAATAAATAAATAAATAAATAAATAAATAAATAAATAAATATATATCATTTTAAATACATACATATTATAAATATAAACACCCATGACTGGAGTCACAATGCCTTCAGCGGGACTCGAACCCGCGACCGCTGGCGCAAGAAAGTAGGGTCACTACAAACTGCGCCAAATGGGTCGTCATAATGGTAACCATTTAAAATAAAAACACATATTTTTAATGAGCTCAATAATTATAAATAACTTTCCTCCTTTGTCAATTCCTTGCCAATTTTCAGTGTGGATGATAAATTCAACAAACTCTCCAATACGTCTGCCAATTTTCAAACAAAAGCCGAAACAACATTATTGTCTAGAACTTTGACCTCATTTTTACCGATAAAATTAAGAGATTGTGGATAGTTTATATTTAAACGAGGTTAGCATATAATATCTTTTCGTATTAAATAATAAATTTTGTATGTAAATATATTTTGCGAAAGTATATATATCAAAAAAGCTCTTACAATTTTGATGAAATTTCGTTAAGCTTATCTGAAAAAACGCTTTTTTCGTATCTAAGTGTTGACAAGAAAAAACTGGTAAACCAGTTGAATAGGTACGTTACAAATATTGTATTGTAAAAATTCATTGGAATAGTAATTATACATAAGTTATCAATAAAGCCCAGCAGTAACGCACCAGGGTCTCGCACCTCTGATATTTTCATGTGCGAATCATTTCTATCATGATTACCACTTGTCTTACGGTGAAGGAAAACATCGTGAGGAAACCTGCGTGTCTGAGAAAACCTAACAAGTTTTCGAAAGGCATGTGAAGTCCGCCAACACGCACTGGGCCAGCGCGGTGGACTATGGCCTGATCCCCCTCGCACTGAGGGAGGCCCGTGCCCAGCAGGGGGATGATAAAAAGGGCTGATGATGATGATGATATCAATAAAGAGGCGGAATCTAAGTTTTTAGTTTTTTTTGTTTGGCTGTCTTTCTGTATATCTGAGTACGTGGAAATTACTGGACTGACTTTGGTGAAATTTGAAGTGATGATAGCTTAATACTTTCTTAGGTTTACGCGAATTTTTGACATTATAAATGAAACTATCTTTTCGGATTTAGTCGCGGATTTATTTTGATGTTTAGTTCCGGGAATGTCGGGTACCAAAAATCAAAATAAATCCACGACAAAATCCAAAAACATAGTTTCATTTATGATGCTTTTTATTCGGGTCAACGTACTTAAATAATATGTATATTATAATTAAAATAATATTTATATTTAACTGTGGAAAAAGTCTTATCTCTCTCTTTGATCAGTCTATACTCTATACCTACTAGCGTTTAACGAGGGATATTAGTGCATATTATAAATAAAATAGAAGTGTCGGTTTTTAATTTCAAATTAACAGCTTTTTACTAAATGCATATGAAAGTATGTACGGTACTTACATCAAAAAATAAAGTTTTAAAATTTTTGTCTGTCTGTTTGTTCCGTCAAATCTCTGAAAAGGATGGACCGATTTTGATGGGACTTTCACTCGCAAATGACCAATGTTATAAGGAGTAATTAAAGCTATTATTTTTTAATTTAAAAAAATATAAAAACCGTTTTAATTTACGCGCAGCAAAGCAGCTGGGTTTGCTAGTTATCACTACATAGTATAAAGCAAAGTCGCTTCCCGCTGTCTGCCTGTCCCTATGTATGCTTAGCTTTAAAACTAAACAACAGATTTTGATGAGGTTTTTTAAATAGATAGAGTGATTTAAGAGGAAACTTTACATGTATAAATTATAATACACTAGCGGTACCCGCGCATCGCGCTAGTTTATACTAATATTATAAAGCTGAAGAGTTTATTTGTTTGGTTGAACGTGTTAATCTCAGGAACTACTGGTCTGAATTGAAAATTTCTTTTTGTCTTGGATAGTCCGTTTATCGAGGAAGGCTATAGGCTACATTATATCACGCTACGACCAATAGGAGCGGAACATCAATGAAAAATGTTGCAAAAACGGGCGAATTATATTTCTTTTCATTTTCAGCCTTTAGAACGCGATCGGAGCCGCAGGAAATAAAATATAAAATAATATATAAAATGTGTGATCAATATAAGTTTAAAGTTTATTTTTATTTAGGTTTGCAAGAAAATGTATGAGGGAATGAATCACGCGGTTGTAGGGTGATGGAACATTCCCGTTGGTCTCACGCCAGCTCGCTAGAATCTAGGCGCCCTTTTCGCGTTGTTATTTTACAATTTTATATTTAAAATATTTGGGCAATTGTTATGTTCTAAGAAGTGTTCCCGATTTCACTATAATAATGCAAAGATACCTAAAAATATAGCGTTAATGCGAGTATTATCAGGATTAAAAATGGTTTACTTTTGATTTAGTTTAAATTTTTTTTTCTATGTTACGTATCTCCTAAACCAAGATGGATAAAAATATTGATAATGCCACATAATATTATATAATATCTACGATGCAGTAGCACTCGCAGGAGTCGTTGTCGTACGCGCTAACCGGTCGTTCTATCAATCTATCAATCTATCATTCTATCATTAAGTTCAGTTAATTATACTTAGTTTTAGCCTGGACTATCATTTACTTATCTATCAATAATTCCTATCAATATAATATCAACCTAAAACTGTAGGGGTTTTCGTCTCAGCCCGTCTTTACAATAATAAACTACGGTTATTATATATTGACGACACGTTTGGCTCAGTGGGTAGTGACCCTGCTTTCTGCGCCAGCGGTCGCGGGTTCGAGTCCCGCTGGGGGCATACATTTGTTGAGCACGAATGTTTGTACTCCAGTCATGGATGTTTATATTTATAATATGTATGTATTTAACCTTATATGTGTAGTATATCAACCGTCTAGTATCCATAACACAAGGCTCGTACCTTATCGTGGAACTAGATAGTGCTGTGTGTAAATGTCCCAACATATTATATATTTTGAGAAAGTGACAAAATAATATTATGTCCCTATTAAATGTGTGTATTTATTTTGCACTTTTACGTCTTCGGTTCGGGCATCTCTTATTTCTCAATTTTCCTTTTCTGTAAGTATTAATCATGTGAGAAAAGTTGAGGTTGGAGATTATGAGAGAATCCCGGGGGATTTGAACCCGCTTCACTTTAAAATTTTCCTTAATATTATTCATGCGCATATTGAATATATATGTTTAATATAATTTATATATGTTTAATTTAATATAATAATAGATATGTTTATTTAGAAATAGGTAATTTTTATTATTATTGTTTAGTCATCGTTATTTATGTTCATTAATTTAGCGAGACTTCTTCCAAGAATAATTATAAATAATAGCACATTACTTGATAAACATTTATTAAGTTTTAATAAAACGTAAGTCTATTAAATATTTACCACTATCAAATAAGGAATATTTTCAGTATATATCACTACATAGTATAAGACAAACGCTTCCCGCTGCCTGTCTGTCCCTATGTATGCTTAGATTTTTAAAACTACGCAACGGATTTTGATGCGGTTTTTTAAATAGATAGAGTGATTCAAGAGGAAGGTGTATACTCGCGCTAAATCAAGCCCGAGCGAAGTGAGGGGGAATCGCTAGTCTTAAATATAATAATATGTATATTGGGACAATAACAACCATCACTATCTAATTCCACGGTATTCTATGGGGTTTATGGTTATAGTTCTATGGGACTTGTGTTATTGATACCAGGTAGTTGATACATAGCTTTAAATATATACATAATATTTTGAATATATAAGTAATATTATAACGGTTTTTGGTTAGTACCTAGATATTGATTCGTAAACAGAATCCAAAGTCAAAATATACCTGTTTTATCATTAACATTCAATCAGAAAACTGAAATATTTTACTGAAAATCTCATGAAAACCTTGACTGAATAAAATTAATCTTTTTATAAATCTTCATGTGTTTTTAACGTCTCACTGTTGGGTACGAGTCTCCTTCAACACTTTCATTTCTAACATGATTACCACTTGTCTTACGGTAAAGGAAAACATCGTAAGGAAACCTGCATTTCTGAGAGAAACTAACAAGCTTTCGATAGACATGTGAAGTCCGCCAACACGCACTAGACCAGCGCGGTGGACTATGGCCTGATCCCCCTCGTACTGAGGGAGGCCCGTGCCCAGCAGTGGGACGTTTAAAAGGGCTGATACATACGTCATCAAGTATATTATTAACAATAAATTGTAACTTTCATTTCTAGCATTATAATATAGAGATAATAATATGTTATTATGTCAACGTGTTCATAAATAATATTGTATTTTCCTCCTTATAAAAAACAGACGTATAAATAGCGTCCTTTATCGTCCAATAACGTTATAATGGTGCAAAGTTCAATAGGTCATCATCATTTAACAGTAATTACATTTATAGTCACCATTTTATTTATTTGAATAATACATAGCATAAATATTATAAATATGGATACATATATGGCTTTGTTTATAAGCGGTAGTCAATTATTGTCATTGTTTTAAGCCATAGGTCATGGATTCGATCCTGTACCGAGTAAATACTAAGTTGTATAACAGATGACATAACATAGATAATAATCTGTAGGATGTATAAGTAGAGCTATATCTTAGCGAAGTGTCTATTCATCCGATAAGCGGACGAATAAATTAAATATTATTCGTCCGACAATTGGTGTTTGATATATCGCGACTGAGACTTTTTTGCTTCTTAAATGGCTCAAAGAGAAATCAATTTGTTTTTTAAGTTTTAACATACTCGTGAATGCAATTGCGGACGTTTCTGTAGTACTTTTTACAAAATACCATTTTCTTGTACATTGTTTTGATGTAGGTACATACATACTCTCAGGGAGTGTTAGTAACGTAAATTTCATAGGACGACTCTATAGAGCCAGCTCTTTTACATATAAAAACTCTTGGACTTATTAAAAGTGGGTGGGATCTAAATAATAAATTATCAGCTCGGTAGGTTAGGGTTATTTTTTTTTTTTATTTTTGGCATAGGTATATCCTGCACATAAAAATCGCTTTTTTATAAAAGAAGTAATAGATATTCGTACAAACCGACAATAGTCGGACGAATAATATATTTTTTATTAATACGATTATCGGATGGCTAGCAACAGCCTTTAAAATAATTTAGTCATCCAACAATTGTTGGACGACTAAATTATTTTACTCGTCCAACTAGCAGACGACTAGCATCAGCCATATCTTAGTAGTATATTTTATCATAAAGTATATAGAGATAATAAGTTATATTTTATAAGCAACTAGCGACTCGCCCTCGCTTCGCTTGGGCTCTTCCCTAGATTTAGCACAGGCAAAGCCGCGGGTTCCGCTAGTTATGCATATAAACCTTCCTCTTGAATCACTCTATCTGTTTAAAAAAACCGCATCAAAATCCGTTGCGTAGTTTTAAAGATTTATGCATACATAGGGATATAGGGACAGAGAAAGCGACTTTGTTTTATACTATGTAGTGATTAATATAGTAGTAACTGAGATACGTATATATTTGCTTGGGAGCTTCTTATATTTATATAGCGCAGCCTTCTGACAAAATATTAGACGTGTATTACTCCAAGTAGTAGTTTATCAACACAAAATAAAATCAAAATCTGTCCAGCCGTTACAGCATTACAAACAAACATACTTATGAATTTTCGCATTGTTTTTGTAACGTTTTAAGTAATTTACTTACCTATTTGTTCAGCTACAACGGATTAATACTGGTGGAAGTAGCTAGGGCCTAAGCTACCTATCTTTACTAATATTATAAAGAGGAAAGGTTTGTATGTAAGTATGTTTGTAACGAATTAGCTCAAAAAGTACTGGACCGATTTTAAAAATCCTTTCACCATTTGAATGCTACATTATCACTGATTAATATAGGCTTTTTTAATTGCAAGAAAAAATAAGGATCCCTACTAAAACTACAATAATGTTACCCAAGGTGTAAAAAAAAATGCCTATAAAATATCTTTCATCTCATGCGCTGCGAAAACTATTGATGATAGAACAAAAAAATGTTCCACAATATTAAAGAACATATCGTCACTGGAAAGCCAATAATACTGAAGCGCCAAAACATGATTTTTCAGTAGAGCGTTTTAAAGTTTTTTTTTAGTTAAAAAATTGTGTAACTTTTTTGCTTATTTATTAAATGAAGTTCCGTAAAGGCAAAAGTATATCGTGACAGTATTATCTATGTACTGAAAACATGACACACTACATATATCCAGGAATTCAGGAGATAGCTGTCGTTTAAGTAGATTTACTCTGGATAATTCGCAGAGAAGAAGAACTTAAGTTCATAATCATTTTTAAGTTTAGTGATCAAAAAATACTAACAACCTACGTCGTTTTAAATGTAGGAGACAAATATGACTAATATGCCTTATGGGTTGATAAAGTCTCAGGATATGTATACTTATACGTTTTTATATACGTTAAAAACGTAGGGGAAAACGACGTAATACATAATTAGATTGTACTAATATTAGGTCAAAGAGACTTAGCTAAAAATATATCACTTTAAATTAAATCTTTTTTACTGATTGGATAAAATTAACTGTATGGGTGTGCTAATAATTTACTATCTGCGAACAAAGTGATTGTGGAAATAATTAATTCCTATTTTGATTTCAATATTGAGTAATTTTACGCCTGCAGCTTCACCTGCGTGTGTATAAGGATTGCATCTTTTTATTTAATTAGTGTATTGGTTGATAAAGGAATAAATAATAATAATAATAATAGCTTGCTAAGTAGTCAAGTAGGTTTATAAAAACGTTTTAAATATTCAACATTTTCATTATATTTGTTTATATTGTAGTTTATGTATTGTGTCAATAATCAGGCAACAGAATCATTTTAATAATATTTTTATCATTACTTTGCAAGGATGTAAATAATTAATTGGTATAATATTTTATAATTAATTATTGTTTTCGATATCAGTATCTTGAAGGGTATCCTGAATATTGACGACATTAGGAAAATTTTCGTATTCATGGTGATACATTTCAGGAATGATCTTCGATGTACAAAGTTACCACTGAGGAACTCCAGAGTTGGTCTTTAAGAATTGTGATGAACAACCCTCAACCACAACTCTGAGTGATCGGTCGCTCAGGAAGTCTTTAATACAGCCGATCAGGCCAGGAGATATGCCATAGGCTGAAAGCTTGCTTATGAGGATAGCGTGCCAAACCCTGTCAAAGGCCTTTGAGAGATCGAGGGAGGCGGCAATGAGCGAAGTGGGGAGGGGCCACTTCGCTCAAGGGCTTCGCCAATGGTGTGGTTGGCACACACCAGAAGGTTCCCAGTCGACCAATTCCGGTGAAACCCATATTGTCGGTCACTGATGAGATCGTTCTATTCTAGATATGCCGTAAGACGAGTGTCATTGTTACGTAGTACGGGTTCGGGATCGGAAATTAAAAGCGTTCTCGCACTTAAGATGTTTTATTTACACTTTATAAACACGCGCAGTTTGTACACAGCACTAGTTAAATTGAGACTCTGAGCACTATAATTCACCAATTTTTATGATTCACTATAATATTCTTCACTTTTCCACTATTTCATATCTCTTCGTAATCTTCACTCGACTTCGAACATCAACTGAACTCTCGACACACTGTCGGCCTTTTTATATGCGTAGAACATTCTAGTATCGAAAATTCAAAAGGTTTCTAAATCTTTCTGGAAATGCTTCGTCTCTCTCTGACACATTAAAATACTACACATTACACGCTCCATAATCTTGCAGAGTATGGAGGTGATTGAAATCGGACGATAATTGGTAGGGTCGGCACGGCTATCTTTCTTGGGCACAGGTTGCACATTGGCAAGCTTCCAGGATTTAGGCACTATTCCAGTCTTAAGAGAAAGGCGGTACAGACATGTCAGTATCGGAGACAACTCTGGAGCACATGTTTTAAGTATTATCGCTGGTATACCATCAGGACTACAAGCTTTATTTACATCTAGACGACAAAATACTCTCTTTACCTCCTTATTAGTGATGGGAATTTCAGGCATTGAAATCCCGCGGTAAGGTAAATGTGGTGGAGTAGCATTACCAGAGTCTAGACAGAATTTTGGGCACAAAGAGATGCAAGCAAATTCGCCTTCTCCATTGCCGTATGAGCCAGGGATCCGTCAGGTTTTACCAGCGGTGGGAGTGAGGGCCGACAGAAGTTCGTCTCGACCATTTTGCCAAGGGACCAAAAAGCTCTGCTGCCAGATGGTTGAGCAGAGAGCTTTGCGCCAATGTGTGTAATTCCGTCCTTCTTTAACGTCTTTTTGTAGGCCTTGGTGGCTAAGTTAAAGGCTCTCTTCTTGGATCTTACATCCGGACCTTTGCGGTCTCGAGCATCAACGCAAGCCAGGTAAGCCGAATGCTTACGCTTTTCAACAATGTTGCATTCGGCTTTAAACCATGGGCGAGCTACCCAGTGTGGATAAAACCTGGATGTTGTATCTGTCCGGATCAGTTGTCAGCAGAAGGTTCAGATAATTAGCTATGTGGCTGTCCACGTCGGGTACCCTCGTCACTTGGTCAACCAACTGGGAGAGTCCAAGTGACACCGCAAACTTCCACGCTTCTCTCCCAGCATGGTCCGTCTTATGGTATGGGAACAACCAATCTTCATGATGGGCGTTAAGTCCCCCAGAAAGACAAACTGCGCGGTGCGCGCGGAGATCAATTCAATTCGATTCGACAAATTCGATTCAAACAATCGAGTTGTCTCCTGGTCACTTGTGTGCGATTGGTAGACACAGGAATACAGGATCTTTTCGATTCCTGTATCCACGATAACCCAGATAGTAGAGAATGTGGGTTCTTCAAGGTGGCGGAAACGCTGGAAACAGAGGTCATTTCGCACGTACAAACAGACTCCGGCCCGCGAGCTGAAATTATGCTCCAACGTGTAGCCGGGATAGTCCAGGTACGCAGCGCTTAATGGACATTGAATTTGCGTCTTCGTCAAAAAGAGCATGTGTGTCTGCGCAGTCTCGAGGTGGAAGTGGACTGATGAAAGATTTGTGTGCAAATCTCGGATATTTGTGAGGTGCACTTTTAATAAGGGGGAGTGCAGCCGCTTAAAAACATTACTCTTTTTGTGTAAAGCCATGATTGTTTTTTAAGGTAAGAGTGAATAAGATGGAGAATGGCAGTTGAATGAGATGTTGCACGAGCTTGGCGGTGATATTGATGATGATTATGTCTTAAAGGGCTTAGTCTGGAGACTGCTGGGACGCCCGAACAGCCCCAAGAATCGCCATCGGGCCCCGTCCTATGGTCGCCAACGAGCACGATGAAGCCACCCTGGGATCACCTGGCTCACAGATGGCGGGGCAGCCTTTCATGGGTGGCTAGCCCACTATTTGAGCCCCCAACTGTCTGCAGTCGGCCAGCGGCAAGCCGTGCTTCGGATCCCGCTACCCTCCGCGACTAAGCTCTCGACACAACAAACAACGATCCACCACCAACGATCCACCACCAACACGGCTACTGTGCAACATAACTATTCAGACCCACTCCCCATACGGCTTCATCAGCTCCCACATGCCGGAACGCGCTGTTAGGCGCTTGGCGGCACGACTTCTGCTGATGGGTGGTAACTCTGGCGTCGGCTAATGTTGAAGCCTACCACCGTGATTACCATGGTGTTCGGTAGTTTTTCCATTAATCGCCTTTTACGATACCCACGGGAAGATATGGGGTAGCCATATTCTACTTGCCGTAGCCACACATCATCACGAAATCATTATCGCTTTGATCTTCCATATAAGTATTCTCTGAACTACATTTGGTTTAGATGATGATCCTATAGTGTTTTCAAAACCCACTTTTGTAAATTTTCTATAAAACGATGATCTACGGGTACGCATAATGGGGTTGAATAGGTTCTGTAAATTTATATTTATTATAATTTATACGTATGATCGAAAAGATTTTATACTCTTAACAACATATTAATAAATAATCTTTAATCATATAGATAAGTTTAAAAATCGGGAATTATTATTTATTAAAACGTGCTAATTGCTACTATGTAATAATATTTAAGTAATTTGAAGTAATTTTCTAGATAACATAGTTTTTCAAAGCGCTCGATGTAGAAAGAAAAATATATAATCAATATTTAGTTACCTAGTTTCAATTTAAATGTACTATTTACTCTACTGCGGGAACACGTCATTAAACGCGAAGCCAACTGCAAAGTCAACTTAAACGCCGAAATCGTCAATAAATCGGGCGTAAAACATAAGCCGTTTAAACTTAACAAATCATAATCTAAACAAAACTAAATTTCATAAGACTAAACTAAATATTATTGGTAATTTTTTTCCTAATAAAATACTAAGCAAACCGTTATTATTTTATTAATTAAAATAATTATGCTTAATAAAATTAATATATGGTTTCATTGAATGTTAAACATTCTAAACAGACTATGTAAATATTCAGACATGTAAAGCAACATTACTAAAATCTTACCTTTGTAGAAAAGTACGTAAACAAAATATACTAACACGCTATGCTCATTATATTTTACGTAAAGCAAATTTACTAAACTATCTATTAACCTGTATTTACGGTTGGCAAAAAGTACTGAAGAGACATGAATAACTTAAACTAAAGTACTTTATGGTTCTTATCATGGTGAAAATGAGTATTGTCAGTGATGAAAAATACTGAACTGACAACGACTCTCAATTAATCAAAACTTTCATTATGTTAGTAATTGTCAAAAAAACAAAATCATAAAATATATCCTACTTTTGCACGACTTAAGCGCCAAAAAAGTGCTTATATCGTAACAAATCTTAGACTAATCGATGCAGCAAAAAAAATCCTATCCAACGATATATAAAACTCATTTTAGCCAAAATGGCGCTTAAGTATTATTGGCTTTCCAGTGACGATATCAATATCTACGGGAAGGGCGGGCGTTATTTCTGCGAGGTATCATACCGCGCGACTCAGAAAGAATTTGGTTCCCAGTCTTTAGAACGCGTGCGAAGTCGCGGGACATGCTAGTCGGTATTAAAAAGGTTATTACAGAGCTATAATCGAAGATATGTACGAACGTACAATGCTTGTATTTACCGCTAAGTAAAATAGTGTTATGTGCTCCGAAGGGTGAAACAGAATCGCAGTCACAAGGTTTAATTAGAATGTCATCATCACTATTTATATGTCTCTAGGGCTTAAAGTCAATTTTTAATTATTTCATTTGTTTTCTAAGCGATTTGAGAACTTATTGCCAAAGTAAAGTTTTTTTAAGTCCAAATAAGCGGGCGTTTTTGGCGCTTACACATGAATGTACTCTCGGGTAAAATAATTGAACCGTATAGCATCATCTATACATCTATATCTATACATATAAATAAAATTGAAGTGTCTGTTTTAATTTCAAATTACTAGCTTTTCACTATTCAATATTAACATGTAAAAGTATATATACGGTACTATTATAAAAAATCAATATTTAAAATTTTTGTCTGTCAGTCTTTTTGTTTGTTCCGGTTAATCTCTGAAACGGCAAGACCGATTTTGACGAGACTTTCACTCGTAGATAGCTAATATTATAAAGAGTAACTTAGACGACTTTTAATTTAGAAATCTTATTTTGTTGGGAACGAACCCGATCGAAGTGAGGGTGAGTCGCTAGTTTATACTCTTAAAGTAGTAAGTAGTAGAATAGGTGTACTAAAAAGGTCTTCAAAAGACTCAAAATAATTGCACTCTTAATAGTGTTTTTATTATTTAGATGGGAAAAATTTACAAAATACGGGAATTAGAGGGATGGCCTGAAATGAAAAAGTGATCATACGAAACGCTAGTAGATCGCTACTAAAAATAAGTAGTTAGTAGTAAAATGAAGTCTTTTTGAAATTAGTCTCATATTTTCTCGAAGCATTTGGTGTAAATTATCTATGAGAAAACGGTCTTTACATACTCAAAGTGTACCAAGAAAATCAAAATTTAGTTCCACTTAAACTAAACTTCTTCATTAAAAGCGACAAACAAAAAACAGATAATGCATGTAAAAAATAAATAATATGTAACGTACGTAACATGAACAATTGAGCAGACACTTCTGATAGAGTCATTAGAGATTATGTATAGTCCCCTACTATTAACGATTTACGTTAGCGAGTGAGTTTCACATGTTTACTATAATTAAACGACAATCGTCAGTTGTTCTTGCGTTTCAATTCCTTTGTTAAATTATGTGGGAAAAATCAAAAGCAAAATTTAGATATAAACACAATTTTTTTTGTGTCAAATGTAAATATTTCACTACAAGCGACTTACTATCGATTCGCTCGGGGGCCAACTTTAAAGTTTGTAGCCAGAGCTATTAGACCACCTTAATCCGACCCTGTCGCAAAATCCGTTCTTAGCAAATGTCTACTAGCTAAAATCTACCTCCCTGCCAAATTTCATCTTTATACGTGAAGCAGTTTTCAATATTTAGTTATGAGTTACCTTTTTATATACATATTTAAATTTTATACAATTTGAGTGTTTAATAAACTATTTGAATAATTGTTGGATGTAATAAATACATGTGTTACTTACGTCTTAGAAGGAATTAATATGAATATACGCAGAAACACCTATCGTAACAATATTAAAGTAAACATATATATGGTAGTTTAATTTAACAATAGTAGTCAGCAGTAATTTAACGGTCCGCGCCTTCCTTTAAACGACATGTTTATAATGGTTTAGAGCAATTTTGAAACTTTGTCTCCAAAGCATAATTTTTGTTTATATTATTATATAATGATCTAAATATAATGTAAATTGATTTAAGTATACTGTTAATAATGTCCTTCTGACTGATTAAGCCAACTGCCCAGGAGATATTATAGTGCACAAGTGTAAGCGCAGACACAAGTGCACTCTCTATTCCTATCACTCTCATACTCCAGTGGGACGACTGTTCGACACGACCAGTGAGAGCTAAGGCGCAGGACCGGACAGGAGCTTTACGTGCTCTCACAGATAAGAGAGAGAAAAACCGTCAACTTCCCATCTCTGGGCTTTTACTTAGGCATATTAAAGAGACTCAGTAACTAATCTTGAAAGTTAACTAAATCAAATCAAAATATTTTATTCAGCATAAAAATTGTTACAATTTCTTACTGAACGTGCTGTCTTCTAAAAATCGTTAATCGAGTATATAATAGCCTTTAGTACACAAACGTTCCTTCACATTTTTTTTAAATTTGGCAATAGAAGCTTTTTGAACGTTAACTGAATCTAAGCAATCAAACCCAAGATCTCTGGATGTGCATGCGTACATTCTAGCCACTACTCCATGCGGTGTATAATAATTTCCAAGAAATAATGGTGAAAAGAACTAGCGACTTACTTCATGCTTTTAATATTATAAATGTACAAGTTTAGATCTTTGAATGTAAGGATGTTTGTTACTCAAACGCACCAGAACGGCTAAACAGATTTGCATGAAATTTGCCATAGAGACAGATTAAAGTGTACATAGGGTGCCTTATATAACAGAAAAATGTAATAAAATAGCTGTCTACACAGGCAAAGCTGAGGGCATTCACTAGCTTTAAATAATACCTATTAAAGAGATTTTACCGCGTCGACATGAATGACTAATTTTTTTTAATTTTGCTGCAAAAAATTTGAGCACTTAAAATTTCAAAACAATAGTTTGTTTCAAATGTTCACATACAATTATTATGTATGTAATCGATTTTCAACATTATATAACAAAGTCCATAGTTACTTAAATTCTTATTAAGTAGATCATTATAAAAATATCTGGGACTTAGAATGGATAGCTGATTGACGTGGTCAGGTAGAAAATCAAAAATCAAAGCTTATTCAGCATAAAATTATTATAATTTCTTACGTCATGAGTCTACTACCAGTTCGGAAAAAAGAAACCTCTGACCTAAGAAGAATTGGCGAAAGAAACTCAGCGGGGTTAGATTAGATATTTTTTTTGCTTAATGTATGCAAAAATACATACGAATACTACATACAAAAAAAATATTATCTCTCACCGGCTCCCTTCGAGATACCATTCTCAGATTTTCCAAATATTACGGAATAAAATTATAATATAAATATAATTACATTATATACCCCAACTTCACAAATATTTTAAGAAAGTAAATTAATGACGGTTAAACAGTTATACATATACAATGCGTAAATTTATATCTTAAACTTATCCTTTATTAAATTAAAACAAACAGCGTAACATTTCTTGCGCGAAATTTCATGAAAAAAAATGTTTACATACGAAGGTGCACAGTATTATAACGAATTACTTTAAAAGTAGGTAAGCTCATTAGATGTATTTAAATCTAAACTATTGAATACATTACTTATTAAATGAGTAAATCATCATCATCAGCCCTTTGTAACGTCCCATTGCTGGGCACGGGCCTCCCTCAGTACGAGGGAGACACAGACCGTAGTCCACCACGCTGGCCTAGTGCGTGTTGAATTGAACTAAAGAACTCTATTTACGTTGAATTTTATCGAGAATTCCAACAGGTAACTATACTTGTTACGTATTTACAAGTCCCACTGGGTTTTTTCACTTGAAAGTGTTTAATCCATCTCATTGATATTCAATACGCATCTTCACTATTTTATCGAATGAATAAATACGAAAAATAAGCGTAACTTACTCGTAGTGTGGATTTTATAGAAAGGATTTTTATTCTTCGTTTTACCAAAACAGGACAATAATTCGAAGCAATACTCATATTTTTTATATTTAGTAAACTACCTACTTACCCCTGCTCCACTCGGGTTCGTATCTACCCAAGTTTTAGCGGTATAGATTCTCGAAGACATATTTTCTTTCTTTTCTCATGTTTTTTTGCAGTAAAAAGTATGCCATATGTTGTGTTGGATAAGTAGCTATAATTATACGAAATTTAATCAAAATCTGTTAAGTCTTATTCTCGCTATGCCACCACAGACAGAAAGACAGACAAACAAAAATTCAAAAAACCATAGTTATGGTCTCTGTATCAATAATAATGACTATTTCTATAGGATTTTCCAAAAAATATTTAATCTAAACATTCACTCAGACTCAGTTAGGATTTTATTAGGTACATATATTGTATGAAACAGTGTTAGCCCAGCGGTAACGCGTTCGCTTGGATAACCGAGTGATGCGGGTTCAAATCCGGGTCTCGCACATCTGATATTTTCATGTGCGAATCATTTCTATCATGATTACCACTCTTACGGTGAAGTAAAACATCGTGAGGAAACCTGCATGTCTGAGAAAACCTAACAAGTTTCGAAAGACATGTAAGTCCGCCAACACGCACTAGGCCAGCGCTGTGGACTATGGCCTGATCCCCTTCGTACTGAGGGAAGCCCGTGCCCAGCTGTGGGACGTTAAAAAGGGCTGATGATGATTGTATAGATTTTCTAAACTTAGTTTATTTTTTTTCCTTAAGCCTATATGAGACCATACCTCAAGGATAATATTTGATAGTAATATATTTGGTTCAAAATAGTTTTAATTGATATTTTGCTTTTTTCTTGTATTATTCCATATATATTTCCAATGAATACAATACTTTAGAAATGTATAGAGTATAATAACAAAGTGTTCAATAAACGTAGAATATTATTTAAAACAGAACACATGGCTTTGTTATCTCCTCGCTTTTGTTTCCTTAACTTTATTTTGTATTAGTTTTCCACTAGGTACTATTAGATCATAGGCTAGTGGTCTAAGTTGGATGAAACTTAGATTAGGTTTTTTGTCGTGGATGGATCATTACCTTCTGGCAATCCAGCTGGACGCGAAGTCAAGAAACGTTCTGGGTGGTGACCTACCTTGGTGGGCACTGTGTCATGTAGATTGCTTCAGGTATTTCTCTGTTAGCAGAGTGTACTGAGGATCAACTCTACAGGCAATGGTAGACCACACGCAATTGACTAGCTATCCATATAAAAACTTTTTAACGATAATGTAGGAGATAATATAATCCAATGTTTTCTGAGTAAAATGACTGTAACATACGGATAGACAAACTTAATGAAATTATAAGGGCAACGGTTTTGTCTTATGACTACGGAATCCTAAAAGTAAGGTCTTTCTAAAGTAGACTATTTAAAAAAAATATTTTAATTATATTACTAGTATATAAAATACTAGCATTTCCCCGCGGTTTCGCACGCGTTGTAAAGACCGGAAACCAAATTCTTTCTGAGTCGGTATAGTATCTCGCAGAGCTAACGCCCGCCACTCCCGTTTTCGCAACATTTTTTAATGAGGCTCTGCGTAGCATGATATTATATAGCCTATAGCCTTCCTCGATAAACGGAATATCCAACACTAAAAGTATTTTTCAATTCGGGCCAGTAGTTTTTGAGATTAACGCGTTCAACCAACCAACCAAACAAGCAAACTCTTCAGCTTTATAATATTAGTTTTTTCTTCAACCAATTTTTTTTTCTTTTATCTCCAGTCCTACAAATGTTTATAATTTGATATCAATAAATAATATATTCTTATGTTTTTTCATTTGTTTCAGATTAAAATGAATACAGGGTGGTTGGCATGGGAATGTATAGTGTTTGGTTTGTTTGTTTGTGCGACATCATGTGCACCGCTATGGGGGAGGAAACGAGACGCGGCGTCAGGTGGCGATGCTAAGCGAGCGTATATATTTGCTGGGGGTGGAGTGTCTACTTTAGCTATGATCCTCTCAGTGGCGAGAGGAACGTTGGGAGTTAGGTCCTTTTTAGGTAAGTCCCTTCAGTTTTATACTCTTATATAAAAGGGCCTTGAAGTGAATTGTGAATATATTTCTGAAATACATTTATTTATATAAGAGCATACATAAATAATTGTATTTAACAAACTATGGACTCTAAAATTGCTATAGAAATTCTATTGACATTTTGCTGCAATGTGTGTGTTGGATCAGGTATTTTGGTAGTTGTAACGTTTGGTAGCGATCAAAAATTTAAACGCAATACTAAGAGTTATATATCATTCAGTCATAATTTATTTTCGAACAAGTACTACTACTAGGGGTAGCCCAGTGACACAGTTTCGCCTGGAAAACTGTACAATGCGTACTTTCAACTTTATGTATAAGAACATTCAAATAGTTTTCGAAGGAAATGTGGAGTAAATACGTATCCGGCCAACATGATGTACTATGGTCTCATTCGCATTGAAGCCATACTTAGCAATGAAAAGTTAAATTATTCTAGATTTAAGCCTTCGATAATATTTTTTTAAAACTACAAATTCAAAGCCTGTCTAAACTTTTCAAATATGTTATATTACCATTCCGCGCGACTCCGCCCGCGTTCTATAGACAAGAAACCAAGTTTCTTCCTTAGAATAGGTGTAATTATTCTAAGATTTCTTCATATACCAGATTTATTCTAAAAATCTTCACCGAAACACGCTGCATCCCATCAAATAAGTTCCATGCTGAGCCTGAATCCATGCTTTTTCTGAGTTTTTTTCGCCAGTTCTTCTCAGGTCAGAAGCCTTCTTTCCGAACTGGTAGTAGACTCATGACGTTCAGTGTTCAGTAAGAAATTGTAATAATTTTTATGCTTAGTAAAAAAATCAAATCAAATCAAAATATTATTTGATTTCCTTTCATTTAACAAGTCTGTCCGTTTTGCAAAGCGAACATTAAAAACGTCTCCTCATTTATTAGTATACAGAATTTGACTTGAGTGGTAATAAGAAAATAGTAAAATTGTTAAAGGAGATATATGTAAATATGTATAAAATAAAATATTAAATATTTAATAACTCATAAAAATCAATTATATACACCTAATGTCGATTTTTATATAGTTACATTCACGTGTTTTATTTAGCTTTGACTAATTAATGTAATTCCTTTCTTTGATTTCTTTTTCTAAGTCTTGCGATTCGTCATACTCGATTTTATAGCTTCTGTTGATAAGTATGTATTAACCTCGATGGTGTAGTGGTTAGCCTGTATGGCTGCTCATCGGAGGTCCTGAGTTTGAGTCCCGGGTCGGGTCAACTTTATTTATTGAGTTTGTTTAGGAAGCCTGGAGTTGTGAAGTTGGCTTTGTTTCACCCCCGAACCTCGGAGAGGATGATAGGAGAATGGAGAGTGCACTTGTGTCTGCGCGTACACTTGTGCACTCTAATATCTCCTATCCTAGTTGGTTAGTCTCAATGAGATTGGCAGTCGTGCCAAAATTATTAATATTATGTTTTATAATGTTATTGTTACTTTAGAATGGAAGCTTATATACATAGGTTTCATAGATTCGATTTTCAGCTTAGGCCAAAAATAATACATTATTAGCTAATACCTACTATTTTTTATAGTCAAGGTCTTGCTATTGTAATAAGCTTTTGCTAAAATCGTAATAACCATATTCCAACTCGTTTTAATTGAGGATTAAAAACGGGTTTTTCTTGATTATAACCTTGGATAAAACTCATAATGTACAGAAGTCATACACGTTCATCCTGACTTTAAGACCAATGTAATTGTTACAGATAGAAATCGAACCCCCGACCTCCTACAAAGAGTCTTATACTTTAAACATTTAAACTATCAACTTGACGACACGCGTGGCGCAGTTTGTAGTGACCCTACTTGTTGCGCCAGCGGTCGCGGTTTCGAGTCCCGCTGGGGGCATACTTGTTGAGCACGAATGTTTGTACTCCAGTCATGGATGTTTATATTTATAATATGTATGTATTTAAACTTATGTATGTGTAGTATATCAACCATCTAGTATCCATAACACACGGCTCGTACCTTACCGTGGAACTAGATAGTGCTGTGTGTAAATGTCCCAACATATTTATTTATTTATTTATAAAGATAATTATAATGGTGATTGTTATAACAAAATGCCGTAAACCGTGAAAATCATATATAATGGTGCACATACAAACACTTTTATCTCGTCGTGATCTAGCTAATAATATACTTATTCACAGCATCAATGCTCATGGTTTGACGACAAAGCGTGTCTCTATAATAACTATACACAAACTGTAGTATGTAGGAAATATTTCCAATCTATACTAATATTATGAAGCTGAAGAGTTTGTTTATTTGTTTCTTTGGTTGAATGCGCTTATCTCAGGAACTACTGGTCCGAATTGAAAAATTCTTTTTGTGTTTGATAGCTTATCAAGGAAGGCTATAGGCTATATTAGATCACGCTACGACCAATAGGAGCGGAGCATCAATGAAAAATGTTGCAAAAACGGGAAGGGCGGGCGTTAGTTCGGAAGTGCTAGTAACATATACAGCCCACCGAAGTGGACCACCTCCTTGTGCGTTTCTTAGCTTGCCCTTGGGCAAGTATGTTAGCTCTAATCTTGGTCCTCAAATTTGAAGTATAGAATTATTATTAAGGAAAATATATCTTGCGAGAATATAAACAAATTTAAAGTATATAATATATTATAACTATTAATAAATAGAACAGAAAAATACATCTTACGAGAATGTTAATGCGACCTTACTTTGCGAGCAATGTCAATGCGGCACGTTGGCATTACGCCGGTCAAGTTCAAACTCACTAACATAATTCAGTCAGTTAAATATTACTCAACGTAAATATAATATAATTATATTTATGTTATTAACGGTTAGTAATAATTAGAATTTTTAGAACTATAGATAATATGATAATGTGATGTATATATGATAAACTTATGTAGTATATCATCTGTCTGGTATCGGTAACACAAGCCTCGTAGCTTACCACGGAACTAGATGGCGCTGTGAGTAATAATGTCTCAACAACATATCCCAACATAAGGGATTTGATTTCCTTTATAAACTTTTTTTTCAACCCCTAACTAATAATTTCTCAACTATTTTTATTCCAAATTACATTAAAATTAGTTTTTATTTAAATACAAAAATAAATGTGTTTTTATAATAGTAGTAAAGATATACAATAAGCGCTTATGTAAATACAGGTCCGTTGCTTGTCTTAGTTTCACTAAAATCTGTCCAGCTTGTATATAGAGTAACTGCCAGTTTTTATAACTCTATCTACCGATAGACCGTTAGATACTTTCATAAGCTAGCCATACACGCACAGATTTGCCCGCCGGATCTGTCCGACAGGCAGATCCGTGATTCGCCACACACGAGTACGGGCAGCAGTTCAGATCGTAATTCCAGCAAATACGGTCGTCTGTAAAAATGTCTATTTCAAAGCATAAATTAGCAATAATATGTGGCGTTGCATTTTTCGACCAATTTTTCGTATGCTTGTGCCCTTAAATCTTTATTAAGATACAATTGCTTATCTTTGATTTTCCACAAACAAGGCATATAGACTTATAAAGCTCTATAAAACTTGTCCAAAATTCTTTATTTTCACTAAACGCCATTTCTGTGATCAAACTCATGTATATTACTTCGAGTGTTAGTGCGCGACTGACGTCAAATCTGGCGGGTACATCCGTCGCTACGCACACACGCACAGTTGGGAGCTCGGATCTACCCGCCCCGTGCCCGATCCGCTCGATTTGACCACGGGCAGCGGGCAGGCATCCGGCGTGCAAATCCGTGTCCGTTCTCACCATACATGCACGGATCTGTCCGCCAGGCACGTCTGTCGGACAGATCCGTCGGGCAGATCTGTGCGAGTATGGCCAGCTATACGATTTTGACAGGTTGTAACTTTTAATGTGTCAAAATAGTATGAAAGTAACTACCAGTCATCGGTAGATAGAGTTATTGAAACTGTCAGTAAAAGAGTACGTAAGAAGTAAGTAATAAGTAAAAATGTAAGTAAGGAGTAAGAGTCAAACAAAAAACACACAGACTTACTTAAAAAATAATAATTACGTATAATTCAAATTTCATTTTTTATGTAATAAAAATATTGATACATTATCTTGTTTAAAACTACTACTTTGTAGTCTTTTTCTTAACTCTACAATTGACCTCATTAAAAAGATTAAAAATTCTTGCATGGAATTAAAATAACTTAAATTTTGGTACTAATTATTTGATATGGACATAATTACATACCAACAGTGTACTATTAATCAGAAACTAGCCACTCTCCCTGGCTTTACTTGGGTATTTCCTATGTAACGTTTTAAATTATAATATTAATTTATTTGAACGTATCTCTATTTTTTTATAATATAAAAATTACTCACAACAGCACAGCAGCTATCTGCCAATTTAGAGAGCCGTTTTAGAGATTAGTGGGAACAAACCGAGAGACGGACGAAAATGTTTGAACTTAGAAATTGAGTTTTTTTATAAGAAGCGTATATAATTATTAATTACACTAGCATTTCCCGCGGCTTCGCACGCGTTTTAAGGACCGAAAACTAAATTCTTTCTGAGTCGCACGATATGTGTCCCGTTTTTGTAACATATTTCCTTTAATGCTCTACTCCTATTGGTCACATCGTGATTGCTTATAGCCTTCTTCGATAAACGGACTATCAAAGAAACTCTTCAGCTTTATAATATTAGTATAGATAATGCATGTAGTAAAATGTTGTTATTCTGATGCTACAAACAGACACTCCAATTTTATTCCTCTATAGATATCTACATAATGTTATGCACAAGTTAGATCATTACAAAATTCCACGTACATTTTCAACGTAATCCTGCAAATGTAGCGTTGTTATTGTACTATTAATTATTATTTATAATAAGCTACGATATATGAATCCTTAGTATCGAATTACCGCAAGGAACAAGATCTGTCTGTCACATTATATTTAAACACGTCACGTGCTTAAACACGCAGCGTGAAGAGCTCGAACCAAAATTCTCATAGAAACCGTACAAACTAATCCTCTTCAATAATATGCTTAAGTGCAAAATTGAGACACGTATTTGGCATTGAAGACGCGAAATCCTACTTTTGGTTCACTCATACTTCTTCAAACTATACTAGCTTTGAGACGCGGGTTTGTTCGTCTAGACGACCATGACAAGGTGAACGCACTTTAAATATAAATAAATAAATATATTTTTACATTAACACAGTATTAACTAGTTCCATGGTAAGCTATAAGGTTCATCACACAAATGATTGCCCCCAGCGGGAATCGAACCCAACTTGCATAGCAAGTATTATCACGAGAAACTGAACCAAACGTGTTATCTTTGTTATCTCTTTTGAAAAAAAAACTATTTCCAAATTTTTTTCGTCTTGAAACAAAAAAAAATATCAAAATATTAGCCAAATAGAGTAGAATAAGGCACTGATATTATAAGTATTTTTTTGTGCTACAATAACATCTAGTTTAACAATTTATAAAGTATATTAGACACTGTTATATCAGTTTTATGATCAAGCAAAAACAAAAAAATCATGTAATAAATGAATATTCATGTATGCTTTAGTTTTATTAGTTTACTTCGAATTATTTTAGAAACGTCGTCATAAACATGTCTTGTAGACATTTGAGTCGGCTATTTTTCAACCTACATTTTTCAACCATCTGAGGACACGTTTGGCAGTTTGCAATAACCTTTACTGTGCCAGTGGTCGCGGGTTCGAGTTCCACGGGGAGCATTCAAGATAATAAGTCCCAAAATATTTATTTATTATTTATATGATATGTATGCCCCCAAGTCGTTGGGTGTTTATATTTATAATATGTATGTATTTAAAGTTATATATGACGTGTAGTGTATTAACAATCTGGTAATCGTAACACAAGCCTCGTAGCCTACCGTAAACAGTATATAAAAATATATGGTTAGTGTTCTATATATATAATGAACTAGCGACTCGCCCTCGCTTCGCTTGATTTAGCACAGGCAAAGCCGCGGGATCCGCTAGTTATGCATGTAAACCTTCCTCTTGAATCACTTAATCTATTAAAAAAAACCGCATCAAAATCCGTTGCGTAGTTTTAAAGATTTAAGCGTACATAGGGATATAGGGACAGAGAAAGCGACTTCGTTTTATACTATGTAGTGATAACATATTTATCTTTTTAGTAAACAATAATACTCTTTAGATAATTTTAATTAACCTTTTGACATGCTTTCTTAAGCTTTTTTAAGAAAACACAAACAATGAGTCAGAACAATAATTTCTAATACAACCTTTAGTTTGTTATTGTATTTTTATATAGAAATAAATAAATATTTACGCAATGCACAATATGTTCCGTAATGTCCATTCCGTAAATACCATTTTTATTTTTACGATTCATAATAATATACCTCAACGCAAGACGTTATCATATCAATTTACATAGCTCTATGTAGAGTACATTCTAGGGTTTGTTTACACAGACTAGAGTCTAGAAAAAGATAATTTTTATCTAAACGTATATAAAAATACGAACTTTGTCTTTGTCAAATCTGTTTCGGAGGCCAAATCTATAATTTTTATTTTTTTATTTATGTATAAGTTATATTTATAAATACATAGTATAAAACAAAGTCGTTTCTCGCTGTCTGTCTGTCCTCACGTACGCTTAGATCTTTAAAACTACGTAACTGATTTTGATGCGTTTTTTAATAGATAGAGTGATTCAAGAGGAAGGTTTATATGTATAATATACTAGCGGAACCCGTGGCTTCGCTCGCGCTATACCTAGGAACGATTCCGAGCGAAGCGAGAGCAAGTAGTCTCATCTATACTCGTATTTAATATATTTTGGACATATATCTCTATACTTATAAATGGCGAGACGTTTTTATTGTTCGCTCTAACTGCAAAAACTACAAAATGGATAAACATGGGATTTATTTCATAGGATGTAGCGTGTTTTGTAAAGGTTTAGTAAAAAAAAGTTTATGATACATTTAAGAATCTGGTTTCTAGTCTTTAGAACGCGGACAGGGCCGCGTGAATTACTAGTTTATTTTTTTTGTAAGTCTGAGAAAACCTAGCAAGTTTTCGAAAGACATGTGAAGTCCGCCAACACGCACTAGGCCAGCGCGGTGGACTATGGCCTGATCCCCCTCGTACTGAGGGAGGCCCGTGCCCAAAAAGGGCTGATTATGATGATGATGATATATTTTTTTATTTCAGGGTTTCCGTCTGAATTGGTGTATTATGGTTCAGCAATGTGGGAGACGCTCTACGGCATGATGTTAGCCTTCCCTCTAGTCGGCTGGATTTTCATACCGGTCTATTATAGACTCAACACGAACTCTGTTTATGAATATTTACAGGTGATTTTATTTTTAATAGAAAATAAGAACTTAACACACCGAACTATTCTATGCAAAAAAATATTGTTACGACGCGTTTGGCTGAGCTTGTAGTGACCCTACTTGCTGTTCGAGCTTAATATATCAAACTGCTATTGAACTATTATGGTTACGACACGTTTGGCTCAGCTTGTAGTGACCCTACTTGCTGTTGGAGTCCCACTGGGGGGTTTCGTGAATTGAGAACGAAAAGAGAATATGTATTTATTTAAAGTTATATATGTGTAGTGTATCAACTAATAGGTAGGTAGTATAAGACATTAAATGAAAACAAAACAAAGGATCACATCTAACACCATCACCATTACTGTCAAGAAAAATATCGTGAGAATACCTGCATCTTTGACCCTACTCAATAAGTTATCAAAAACATGTAAAGTCTGCTACCGCACTTAGCCAACCTGGTGGTCTGTGCTCTAGTAATCCTTTACAAGTCCATTCCCAGCTGTGGGATGTGGGAAAGGCCTGGTAAAGCAGGCTTCGATCCTTATACATAAAAAATATAATATTTATGGTTATTTACTTCAATTACAGATGCGTTTCGGTTCAATATGGGTACGTCGTATGGCAGCCGCAACGTTCTTACTACGACAAACTTTGAACCTCGCAGTCACTGTATACACTCCTACAGTAGCGTTACATGCAGTACTGGCGCTACCTCATTGGGCATCTGCTGCTGCGTTAACTGCAGTGGCTATAGTATTTAACTTACTTGGGGGATTAGCTGCGGCTATTAGGTAACTTAGTTTTTTGGAATACTTTTCTAAGTACATTATTAAATAATTAATTTTCCTTATAATTTTATTATTATTGTTAATTTGGATTAGTTCTTTAAAATGTATTCAATAACATTAAAAATATGATAGTTTTAAAAAAGGCAAAGTGGCAAAGTCGCATAACAAATAAGTTAGGATTGTTTGACTTTAATATCTCTTACTTTATGAAGTATGATCAAATAATAATTTCACACAACTACATAAAATATTATGGTTATACTCATTATATAATAAAAATCTAAGACAAATTTATATATTACATATTGTTTGGAAATTCTTATTAAATTAATCGTCTGTCTGTGTGTCTCACTGGGAACGCATCACGATAATCAAGATTTAATAAAAATTTGGTGTAATAATAACTATTTATAATAATAATAATAAATTCTTTATTACTATAAAATACAACAACAGTTATATGCTAAAAAACTTAATACATGAATTTGTTGCGTATATCTTATAAATAGCATCTGCAACTATTTATTTGAGTCAACAAATAGAATACATGTACAGTTCGCGTCACGTAAAAAGAACGCTGGAAGAAGGTGGTGGGGGGTGTGTTTGCGCATGGGTACATTCGCCCACGAAATTACTTAACCTATTATTTTTTTTAACTAGTCTTTTGCTCGCGACGTATATTGGTTATTGGCAGGTACATTTAAAAATATATTAAATAGAATGTTATTAAATATAATTCTATTAATTAATAAAATATGTTTAATTCAGTGTAGAATGTTTAATCTACTTACAAAAAAATTAATTAATTCGTTTAATATATTTTTTTAAATTATTAACTGCATTATTATCAGACTCTATCTTTATAAAACAATAAACGTCATAAATATTTTTTCTCTATTTTTTATATAAAACCATTTCGTAATTAATAACTTTTGTGTGCGCGATGGTATTTTGAACTGACGAACCAATAGCGAGCCGGAAAGCATGCGACGCGTGCAATGACGTCCCGCGCCCCGCGTCTTACCACCAAATTGGCCGATAAATCGCCTCTGCGCAATTTGACAGCCAGCGTTCTTTTTACATGACGCGAATTATACCTGTTAAAACAAATAACATATTACACTTCATAATTTTTTTGAATTCGTTATTTACCTATTTTTGTGTGTAATTTATAGGGCTGATGTAATTCAAACACTAACTATGGTGTTAGTGAGTGGAGCTTTCATTATACAGTCCACAGTGAAGGCAGGAGGCCCTGAAAGAGTTTTAAGGGATAATATTGATGGCAACAGATTGGAATTCTTCAAGTAAGTAAATATCCGGTCCAATTTATTTTGTATCTGAAACTAGCGGAAAAGTTTATTAATCTCGTAGATCACTTCTTGTATTTTAATAATATTCAGTTGGCCAATCTCATCGAGACTGGCCAACTACGCAGGAGATATTATAGTGCAACGAATGTACGCGCAGACACAAGTGCACTCTCTATTCCTATCACTCCCATACTCCGATGGGACGACTGTTCGACACGACCAGTGAGAGCAAAGGCGGAGGATCGACGGCTTTATGTGCTCTCCGAGGCACGGGAGGCTGCTGACTAAACTAAGGCTAGGCTTACTAAACAGAAAGACTCAATAATTAAACTTCGCCCGACCCGGGACTCGAACCCCGGACCCTCGATGTGTGACCGTACATGCTAGCCACTACATCACCGAGGCAGTCAGTATCTTGTATACGCAGTGCTTTTTAGGTGTAATTGTTCTAATGTTGTTATAGTTTATTAAATATATACAAGTATCTATCGAAATAATATAGAATTATTTAATAAAGTAATTATATAAATATGTAAGGGATGTAATATCAAGAACTATCTAGTTTCAATATGACACACTCCAACGATGGTTTTTAAACAAGAAAACGAATAAATCCATAGAAAAAAAAACTTTAAATTAAATCAAACCTACACAATTTAAGATAAAGGCTTTGTTTTTTTTATTTTTTTTATTAATTAGACGGCGTATAGACATGTTCGAGTGACGTTTCGACACTCTGACACAACCCGTTAGTGAGGGAGTCGAGAGGACATAAGACATTACGAATGGTCATTCGATTCGTATCGCATAGTTACATTATGTGTTCGGTGGAGTGTCTGTGTGATTTATTAATTGAACTTTAAGAACTGTTAATAATTTTGAAGTGCTAATGAACGAATGTAAAAAGAACTATATTCAGTGATTATATTGTGTATGATTTGTAAAGTGTTTTCTTATTCTCTTCGTCCGCCAATTCACATTATAATAAATAAAATTATTGTAGAATATGGATAGCATAGATAATGATGATAGGAGTGCCTTTATATTTATTTACTTGTAAATATTATTGATTTTAAAATTTCACTTTACAGGTTCACATTTGACCCAGCAGTACGAGTAGATACCCTATCAGCATTAATAGGACAGTTATTTATGTCAGTTTCGATTTACGGATGTCAGCAGACGTTCGTACAACGTTACTGTTCAATGTCCAGTGAGAGTAAAGTTAAACGGACTTTGCTATCCAATGTTCCCGCTGTAGCTGTCCTTTTCAGCTTATCCTGGGTGGTTGGGATGGGATTATATTCGATGTATAGATTCTGCGACCCGCTTAAATCCGGACAGATTGCTGAACCGGATGAAGTTTTGCCATTTTATGTACAAGATCAGTTTTCGTTTCTTCCTGGCATGTTGGGGTTGTTTTTGGGAAGCCTCTTTAATGGAGCTTTGAGGTAAGCAGCTTTTTAATTTTTTCTTATTTTTTGTGTATATTTAGTATGTACACCTACAAAATTGTAGTGTGTGTGATTTTAATTTCAAATTAACAGATTTTAACTAAATGCTTGTGAAAGTATACGGTACTAACACCAAAAATCAATTTTCAAAATTGTTGTATATCTTTCTGTCTGTCTGTTTGTTCCGGCTAATCTCTGAAACGGCTGGACCGATTTTGACGGGACTTTCACTCGCAGATAGCTAATGATATAAGGAGTAAATCAGGCTGATTTTATTTTAGATGTTTTATTTATTTTAACTAGCGGTACCTGCGCCTTCGCTTGCGCTAAATCTAGAGACGGACCCGAGCGAAGCGCGAGTTAGTCGCTAGTAATATTAAACACACCTACATATATTTCGATATTTGTTACAATTAAATAAACAGGTTTTTTAAAATTGTTACAATAAAATACGACAAAAAGTTCTAAAGGTTTAGTTAAAAATATTCTTAAATCAGTTCAATATTTGTGATAAAAATCATATTACTATGCAAAACATAGATTTAACTGTTATCACCTACGTGATATATTACTGTTTCTCTGATTTACGTGACATTGACGAAATCGATTACGGTTAAGTATGGACTTCGTAATCAGCCCTTTTTTTATCGTTCCACTGGGCAATGGGCATGGGCGTCTCTTCAATACAAGGGGGATCAGGCCATAGTCTAGCGCTGGTCTAGTGCGTGTTGGCGGATTTCATATGTCTTTCGAAAACTTGCTAGGTTGTGTCAGACATGCAGGTTTCCTCAAGATGTTTTCTTTCAACGTAAGACAAGTGGTAATCATGTTAAAAAAGTTTCGCACATGAAAATAACAGAGGTGTGAACCCGCATCACTCTGATATCTAAGCGACCGTGTTACCCCGTCTTTTGATTTATACATTTGCGTTTTCAAGAAAAGTTAATTTTTAACCGACTTCAAAAAAGGAGGAGGTTATATGTTCCGTTGTATATATATTTTTTTATGTATGTTCACCGATTTCTCTCTTTTTAGTTTCGATTTGTAACGTTTTGAAGTTGGTTTTCATTTTTGTTAAAAATAATTTATAATAATATGTTTTGTTATCTTTCAGTTTTCTTGTATCGAATGTAAACTCGCTATCGACTGTCACGTGGGAAGACTTTGTATCTGCTGCACCAGCGTTTAAAGGCATAAGTGATAAGCAACAATTAACTATCATTAAGGTTATTGGAATTATATATGGTGAGTGTTATACTGAAACGTGTAGCTTTTTCAGTATTGAACGCTTGTAACCTTCATGGTCATTAGCGTTCTTTATTTAGCACACTTACAACATACATATAAATAAATAAATATGTTGAGGCATTCTTACAACAGCGCCATCCAGTTCCGTGGTAAGCTGCTATGCTTGTGTTACGGATACCAGATAGTTGATATACTACATATATGACTTTTTAATACATACATATTATAAATATGAAGTGACCCATGACTGAAGAACAAACATTCGTGCTTAACAAATGAATGCCCCCAGCGTGACTCGAACCCGCGACCGCTGGCGCAGAAAGCAGGGTCACTGAGCCAAACGAGTCGTCAAATATAATATATACATCATTTTCTAATTATTTATAATAATACTAATAATATATCTTACATGAATGTCAATAACAAGTGTACATAACATATCATATAAAAAAATCATTTCCATAATCATAAAATAATAATTTAAATATATATTTTTTTTACTTGAAATTTAAATATTTTACTTATAATCTTAACTATGTATATTATGTATGTACGTATGTCATGACATGTTTTATTTATTTTTTATAGCAATAACTATTATGAGCCTGTCTCTCTGCGTGGGTCTGGTCGGAGGGGTGATAGAAGGGTCTCTGTTAGTGACGTCAGCAACGTCTGGAGCACTCCTTGGGGTTTTCCTCCTCGCCGCCTTATTCCCTATGGCTAATGGCAAGGGAGCCCTATGGGGTATGGTGATGTCACACATAGTGACGGCATGGCTGGCTGCAGGTCGACTCATGTATGTGAATGATTCGGTTGCTATGCTACCGTTGTCTGTTGAGGTTTGTTTCTGTGGTTTAGTTGCTTTTATATAATTTTTCCTAAAAAAACAATTAACTTTATGTATAAAGGTAAAGGTCTAAATTAATTAATTATATGAAATCGCGAAGTAAATTAACCTTTCAAGATCGATTTGAGTAGAATTCATAATAAAATTTCACTATGTGGTAGATTATTTTTAGATTAAAATTAGAAAAAACTAAGATCGTAGGTTCGATTCTATAAAATATTAAATTAATTTTATATTGTAAGCTTTGTAAGTGAATAATGCTAAATTAACCCCTCGAGCAGCGCAGAGCCGACTTCGGCTCGGTCACGTGACGTCTAAAGAATTCCGCTCACGGTATCAGAGCCCATGTCGGCTCCGCCCGAGCATCCGACTTTGAATCCAATTTTCACTAAGACAGAGTCTACTTTTGTATGGAAAACTTGTGTTCATTAGGTTGACTATTAAATTTTACGTAATGGTAATACTGCTATATACGCGGCAACACAAAAATGACGCAATCCAACCAGTACATTGTGACAGTGCGGTTAGTGCTACAACTCGCTCGTGCGCTCCCGTTATTTCTCAAATATAATAAGGTAAGTGCTTTATTAATTAATAACTATTGTGATAATTGTATTCCTTGATAAATACTAAAGCTATTTATAAATTCAAACTTATCGTTTTAGTTGTATTTTTTACTATTTTCGTATTATATAGACGGTCAAATTTCTCGCCTTGTTCAAGTGATTTCCGTGTGAATGTAACTAAATATACGTATTTACAATTAAAACAAACCCATTTGTTATAAAATAATAAAGAATTCAAAGCTAAAACGAACAAAAATGTTAAATAAAGAAACTTTATATCCACGGTCGCCATCTTGAAGCGGACATTGAAAATTCAATATGCAAAAGTAGTCTTTATGTGTAAGACAGTGCCTAATGCCTAAGGCCTATAATAGCATCGCAGTCCATATTAGTGGTCAAAGTCGTAGGAATGTGGCATCTATTACATCGTTTTTTATGCTCGATACTTTTATAGTGCAATCTATTTTTAGATTTTATGTTTATATAAAATATTGAATATACGAACTTTTTTTTAAATATATTTTTAAATCTTCTTTTTCTTTTTATATTAGTTAGTTATATTTATAATTTGTATAATAATATTTATATATAATAATTTTATGTATGTATGTAAATGAAATATTTTTATTTAGATTTTATTTTTGTATAATAATATTGAATACAAGAAGTAACCATACAATATTTAGCGAAAACAGTCATTTGTTCAATTTTAAATTCCGTTCCACCGTATATTACGTGTTTCGCGCGGCTATGCTTATGGATTAAATTTATATCAATAAATATTATAGTGCAATCTATTTTTAGATTTTATGTTTATATTAGTATTTATAATTTGTATAATAATATTCATGTATAATATTTTTATGTATGTATGTAAATGAAATATTTTTATTTAGATTTTATTTTTGTATAATAATATTGAATACAAGAAGTAACCATACAATATTTAGCGAAAACAGTCCTTTGTTATAACAAACAAAAGCGCGCGCCGTATACTACGTGTTTCGCGCGGCTATGCTTATGAATTAAATTTATATCAATAAATATTATGAACTTATAAATATAAGTAATTATATATTCGTGTGTGTAATTTGTTGTGTTATTTTTTCAGCTTCAAAATGTGGAATCCGGGAGTGGATTCCCCGCCAAGAACTTTCTTGGACATCCTAGAAGAGGAGGATGAGGAGGAGGAAGTTCCATTATTAGACGTCGATGAGGAGATGGAGGAGCTTTTTGAAGAGATCGAGGTATTTACCATATATTTAATTTGATGTACGATAGGTACATTTTGAACTCTCACTTAATGTCTTGCTTTCTTTTTTTAAAGGACCTATCAGTACAGCCCCTCGAAAGAGGTGATGAGGCGGCCCTGGTGAACTGATGAAGAGGTATGGACCATATTTTTGTAATTTGATGTACGATAAGTACATTACAATTTCAACTTTCTAGCTATCACGGTTCATGTGATCCACCCTGGTGACAGACAGACGGACAGCGGAGTCTTAGTAATAGGGTCCCGTTTTACCCTTTGATTGATTCATCTGTATCGTCAATGATAACTATTTCAATTTTCAAAAACATTTCAATATACAGAAATATTCGACTGTTTGAATTTTATTATATGTACAGATTTTACTAATAATAATAATAATATTGTAAATAATTATTTTTTTTCTTTTTATCTTTATTGTTGGATTTAATTGTAAGTAAAATTTTACACATCATCTGTGTAAATTTCAACTTTCTAGCTATCACGGTTCATGTGATCCACCCTGGTGACAGACAGACGGACAGCGGAGTCTTAGTAATAGGGTCCCGTTTTACCCTTTGATTGATTCATCTGTATCGTCAATGATAACTATTTCAATTTTCAAAAACATTTCAATATACAGAAATATTCGACTGTTTGAATTTTATTATATGTACAGATTTTACTAATAATAATAATAATATTGTAAATAATTATTTTTTTTTCTTTTTATCTTTATTGTTAGATCTAATTGTAAATTAAACATTTTATGAACATAAACATTTTTTATTTATAAAACCTCAATACATGTATCATAAGAAATAAATATCGACACTTATCGACTTTGTTCAAATATATGGATATCACGTCACTACGGTCAATCGTCTTTTTTAGGTAAAAACGCTTGTTTTAGAATTAGTTTGTTTTCCTTTTTTTTGTATTGAGCTGGAACAAAACTTTATATTATTATCATAAATAAACCTTTATAATCCTTATCTAGTAAAATTCAATATAAAATAAAGTAGATTTTATGGAAAAAATGTCCCTAAAAAAGTGTCTAACTTTTTTTTGCGCTTTTCGCTTTTATTATTCTTACATTAGATATAGCTTTAAGTATTTTACATCTATAAATAGATAAACTATTAACCTAGAAATATCCGTTTACAGAACTAAGATAGGTAGTCTAGTTCTGTTTATATTAATCTTTTCCCGCCGCGCGGCATAAAGTCGCGTAAAACAGTAGCGCGGCGGGTGAGTTTATGAACTCTAATGTTATTAGTATAATTTTTTTGCGTTTCTTGAGGGGTTAAAAACTATTTCTATTTCAGAAATGTTCGAACACAACTTTAAGCATTCTAAGCACAAAAGCTCTTCCGGTCGAAGTGAATCAGACATTACTACAATTGGCACCAATGCTTCAAATGCATGATCAAAGTCATGTATCGCATGCCCCAGAACCATCTCCTGTGTAAGTATTCTTTAATATAAATATAAAGTATAAAATAAAATATAAAGTATAAAATAAATACCAAGTAGAAAAACATACCAAATGTAACGTTTATTTTGATGGTAGTCGTAATCTATATTATATAAAAATGAATCCCTACTTCCCTTGGTCACGTCATCACGCGTGAACGGCTGGACTTATTTCGCTTATTCTTTTTTTGTTGTGTTTCGTATTGTATTTATGGAAAATTTAAATCGTTTTTCTGAACTTTCGTTAATATATTTCAAATCAAATCAAAATATTTTATTCAGCATAAAAATTTTTACAATTTCTTACTGAACGTCATGAATATACCACCAGTTCGGAAAGAAGAAACCTCTGACCTGAGAAGAACTAGCAAAAGAAACTCAGCGGGACTAATACTATTTTTTTTATCTCTCTTTTTTCAAATTAAATTAAAAATAACATCATTCCCAAGGCGTACTGTCTTCTAAAAATTCGTTAATCGAACGTCTTTAATCGTCAACATCTTTAGTTCACAAACGTGACTTCACATTTTTTAATTTAAATTTGGCATTTGCTCTTTAGTCATCTGAATACTGTATGTTTTATTCATCATAAGAATTGTGAATGAAGAATTTTATTGTGAATTTAATAGAAACATTTTTCTTCTTACAGATTTGCAGCTTTCATGAAAATATATTCCATATCTTACATGTGGTATGCCGTAATCGGAACACTTATTTGCATCACTGTCGGCGTAATAATTGGCTTATTAACTAACAGTGAAAATGATAATTTCGATGAACGGCTATTACATCCGTTAATTCCAAGAATATCCAGGAAAATACCAGGCAAAAAATACACATTTACCAGTCAAAGTGGGAAAGAAGTTAAGTCAGATGAAACGGATGATAGATTCGCAACAAGCAATAGCAGTATAGCAATGGAAAATAATAACTTACCGTATAAAACGCATTTGTAATTTAGTTAAATATTTAGCTGAGATCGAAAAGTTTCGCGATTTCGCCACACTTTTATGGAAATTTTGCAATTGTGTTTACTATGTGTAAAAACTTTTTTTTTAATTCTTTTTTCATCACTATTCCAAGGTGAAATGTTGGAAAACTTAACAATCTTTAAACAAAGTAGAAATATACATGTTTCACGTGTAAATAATTACTTAAGATTAATTGAGTAAAAGTGCCCCAAGACAAGGCTTATAATTATTATTATTTAGAGTTATAATCGGTATAATTGTCCAGTGAAGGTATTATAAAGAATAATATAATAAAGAAAAAGAAATGATTTGAAAAATATATTACTAACAATATAACATAATCTAAGAAAATAAATAATAAATGTCCAAGAATATAAAATTTCGCACTGAATCAAATTATTGAATTTAAACAAAATTTTGTCTTTTGGACCTATTATGTATAATGACCGGTATTTATTAATATTTTCTACTTCATTGTTGACAATAATAAATGTTTTGTTATTTTTAATAAGTTATTAAGTGTATTGTGATTATAAATGTTCGCTGTAAAAATATTGCCATCAAACATTATATTACATGCTTTACTATAGATAATTTTAAAGTCGTCTAAGTACAAATGCATTGCAGAGTTTACTTAGCAATGTATACCTTGCTCGATGAAAAAAGCCAAATAACTATGTTTAACAAAAAATATTAAGTTAGATTAAATGGAAATTTTTTTATGGATGGTTTTTGTACCCTTTTAGTTTTGAATTTAACATTTATTTCTTCAATATTATTATTATTCAAATCTTTTTTTAGATTTTAATGTGATATTTGTAATAAATGTAGGTAGAATAGAAGATAGTTAAACTGATTTGCCAAAAAAATTAAATCACTTTGAACTTTCTAAAATGGCGTAACTTACTAATAATGTACGCAGTATGAAAAAAATCAAAATATTTTTACGGTTTTTTACAAGTTCTACTATATGTAACGTGCTAATGTATTTAATTGAAGATATAATTCAAAATAAAAAAATAATCATTTTTTTGAATTATTCTGATTTAGGCCATTTTAGCATTGACTATCTCGTATTAAATATTTGTAATGATACGATGTGTATATTAGGGTGGAGTGAATTTGACCAAATTTATTTTTTTTCAAAATTTTAATTCTCCTGTATCATCAATCGTTGATGGTATGTAAAAGATTTATTACTACCAAAAATCAAAAGTCTACGACTTTATTTTAAGGTGGCGCACTACGAGGGTAATTTGCAAAAACAATAAAATTTAACTTCTAAGGTGTACCCGTAAGTTAATGTGTTTTTGTAACTATATGTCATAAAACTTATATTCTAATAACTATCGGGTATTATCTTTAGTATATTTGCGCTATATTCTAAAAATCACTCGTCAATAAGAACTAAGGACAAGTGTAAAAAGTGGAGTTGTTGTTAAATTTCGTCTGTAAAATACCAAAAACTCGAAAAGACTTGCGGGTGCTCTTTGTTTGGTAATCCAATAAAACTAATTACTAATGTGTTACCAACGTATTAATTCATTATAAAATATTATTTGTGGTTAAGAAATAAGATGCTAGAACTGAATGATGGTAAAGACCCTGCTGTAAAATACTTGAGTGAAATGTTCGCCACCATCATTGATTAAATTGGAATAAAGCATCTATTCCCACTAAAAGTCATCAACAAATCGTTGCAAGATTGATTTCATAATATAATAAGTACAAGAGTGTAAAGAAAGGCATAATGAAACAAGAAAACATACATGCAGATATAATATCAGCAATTTTTACTGGTACAGTCTTACTAAACGTAGCCAATGAAGATTCTGGACTCTAGACTGGACTCGCACATTCTCGGTGCTTGGCTTGCACTTATAGGATACTTCGTTCACAAATTGGGACAGCTAAACTCACAAAATCTTTAAAAGAACTAGCCATTTTATTCACGAAAGTCTACGCACGATCCTGGTTTGATATTAGGTCAAGACTGTTTTGCAAACATCGAGTTCATATCTTTAACATGATTAAAATAAGTTTGTATTTTCCAGAAGACCTGAAAAGCATTGCTATAACAACTATATAGAGAAATTCCTTGTTTGTACATCCGGAAAACTGACTTTTGGCTATGTTACAAGATCACGAAACACACATAAGAGAACTGGCTCTCCGTAGAGTTTTAAAGTCAAGAAACGAGTGTAAGGGAAAGAAAACCGAGAGTTTCAGTTTGCAAATATTAAATTTTATGCATTGAACAATTATGATTAATTAACTGGTAAAATAAAAAATGACAGAACCTCCAAAAACTATGAAATATAGTGACGCGATAATTCCAGACATGATCTCCTCAGGTGGTAATTTATTTTAAAATTGAAAAGTATCCTTGCCACACTAAGGTGAAACGTTACGTCAAGCTTGTAACTGAGGCTTCGGCATCTGATTATTTATCAGAAGCCAGAGAGGATTTATTCGTTTTAGCTTAAAGTCAAGGCAAGATATACCAATATGCGACACAACGTTTTTTAGGCAAAAATCAGAGTCTGTGCTAAGCTTCTGATTTCGAAAGTTAAAACTCACTTTTGATGCCTATTATTTTTTTATTATTTGGTTAAAAGTCGTGTTATTATTTTAAAGCTATTGCATAAAAGTTTTGGCAAAAAATTTAGCTTAAATAAAATCTTTAGGTAAAGCTGAAATTTGTACTTTTCTTAAAAATTAAAATCTGATGCGCCACCTTAAGATGTTGACATAGAAACTTAAAATTAAGTTTTAAGATCTCTGATAATGTAGAACATCCATTGGTAACACAGGAATAACGAAATTAAAAAAAATTTTTTTTCGCTCCACCCTAGTGTATATTGTGAAAGTTGTGATAATAGAATAAAGTGTAATTAAGCGAAACCGAATTTAAAAGTATGAGTGTTAGGGCTCATTTTTGATTGTCTTTGTTTGAAAGTAAGGGTTTATGAATTGAAATAAGATTTATCAACTCATGGTATTTATGAATGAATTATTTTGAATGAAGCGATTATTCTAATAATTTTAGGTGACATGAATTGACTATTTGAATAACTATGTATTTCTTGTTCGAATAATTGATTATTACTACAGTTGTTTGTGAATAATATATTGTACATATTATTGAATAATATTTTATTTCGAGTGTTTATAGTTTTTATAGTTCATGTAGTTGTTAATTGATATAAAATTTACTTGTTTGGAATAAGCAGATCTTTGAATATTGAACATTGACACCAAAATAATTAAATTAATTATTTTGATTTGACTTTAGTTTTAAGTTGTATTGTAATATTATGTTTATAATTTCTCAAAACATTTGTAGAATATGTTATATATTGTATGCGTTTTTTTTTGATTAATTGTAGTATATTTGCAACAATCCGTCCAATGAACAAACAGGATGATAAGTTGCTTATATATATGTAATTATATGATATGTAAATAAAATATTTATGTACTTATGTGATATTATTCAGTATTAGTACTGTATGAGAGCAATATTAAAGTTACTAAAGTAGAAGTTATTAAATAGTATCTACTTACCTATATTTTGTAAAATACTTGTTAATGTGCATAATAATTGTAATAAATATAAATAAGTTATTAATAAAGAATAATTATTTGGTTATTTTTTTAATCTTTATAATTTATATTTCAACTATTTTATAAGCTATACCTAGTTAGTGTTCACAAGTTGAAAGTGGTGAAAGTACCTAATTTTTTAAAAAATATGTTCAAACACAATAAATATAAATAAAAAGGAAATATAAAAATGCGAATTATTTTAAAAAATAATAAGAAGTAGTTATTTGTTTTTCAGTACATTACTTTTTAGATACATTTTCTTTATTTTCTATAATAATGTTTGTGTAGATTTCATAGAAATAGCTTCAGGTTTAGACCACCAGGAAAGGTAAAAAAAGGTGTAAAAAGGTTAACTTACTTTCCAATAAATAATATTTATTCTACACATGAGGGTCAGATTTTTTAATTTTTATTTTACGCGTAAAAATATAATTATAAAAGAATTAAGAAATTTTCAAAATAACAGTTAAAATAAAAAAAAAATATTAATAAACTCTGGTAACTTTATATTTTTATATATCTGATTCTATAAAAAAAGTTCGTATCAAGTTCCTTTTCTTTTTGAACTCGGTCAAAAATAAACTAAAAATTCATTAGTTACAAAAAATATCTAAGAAAATAATAAGAACATAATAAAGTGTTCGTAAACCATTTTATACTCATTCCCAAAGTTTGGCACTTTAAAAGTTTTCATTATATCACCGTTTTATTACAACGATTCTAACTTTTACAGTCTTAATTAGGGTAATATAACTCTTAAATGGAACTAAAGCTGTGTTTTACTGCATATTAGTGACATATCAGCACTGCCATAAGACTCAAATACCTGTAAGTATCTCCTATATCTTGGCAAATCTACTAATTATGAGGAAATAAATAATATTTAATGAAAATATTTTTATTTTAACTTAATACAATACGTTCTCTTTTATAGCAATTACCACAGAGTATATCTTGTTGTAAATCATAGATTATACTACTATATTATAAAGGTAGACTATAGAAGGTATAAATTTTATTCTAACAATTTCTTGGTTTCACTCCTGGCGTGATTGATGCCTCAAGAGGATATTTATAAGTATTATTTTTGAATAAATAAATATGTTCGGTCAGTAACATAATGAAATCAAACATTATTTATATTTTAAGAGATGTAAGTATAGTAAACAATAAAGGCGCAATAAACAAAAAGAATACAGAACAAAATTCACTAATTGCTTTAATAAAGTACCAGGCGCTTTGTACTGTATTTTAGTTATTTATTTCGATGTGTGTTATTTATTTATTATTTATATATTACATAAATATGGGAATGAAATTTGGAAATTGATCTTTCACAACAAGTAAAACTACTTCTAGAATTATTCGGATATATTTAAGGAAGGCGAAGACTCATGCATGCAGTAGGTAAGTAAACAATACTTCTTATACGTTGAATGTAGGTCATGACAGCCATTAGGCGGCTTTCATTAAACCAAGTCAACTGCCCCTAAGATTTGCATAAGACGTCTTCGCCTTCAAAACTTTAAAGTTTTGTTATACTAGACGCTGCGCTATTCCAAGCTAATTATTATTAGTGGATGTAAAGTCGAACTTCTATTATTAATGCGAATGTTCGTTTGTGTGTTATTGTACTTGTAATCCTTATGACATTTAGATAGTGCTTTTTCATATACCATCTGTACATTAGGTTTTGTAAAGATTGTTTTAGTTAACTAACTAATTTAGTTAGTTAACTAACTACTTTAGTTAGTTAACTAACTAGTTTGCTGGTACTGCCCACTAAAACCAAATGGAAGCTTCTTCCTACCTACTCACTGGACTCAGACAGCTGGTGTAGTAACATGAACTACCTACTATCTTCAAGAATGGAAGCTCTCAAAGTTCATGCTGCTATCAAAAAATAATAGCCTTAGCTACCGTACCATAACAATTCAAAAGCTCTGAAAGACCATAATAAAGCTTTTATATGATGCCTTTAAATAATATAGTATCTATTTCAGTGGAAAACCATTTTAATGTCATTCTAGTTTAAGTTATACGATGGTCTAAACGGGTTTAAGTTTAAATGGGAAGGGTTCAACCGTTAAATATAGGCATACGAATATAATGAAGATATTACGAGTATGTCGATGCCAGTTAATTAAATATAATTGATGAATTTCATAGTGATATCTTCTCTATTTATAAGCTAGAAGATTTTGCTTGATATTTTGAAATAGTAACTAAAAATAAAATCTAGCTAGTATTTAGAAGGCTATTACTTAACTTTTGGCGATGGTGGATTTTAGGGATACATTTTCTATACATCTATATATATATCTTTATTTTCTGTATCTCGTCTGTCCGTCTGTCTGTCTCTCTGTTTGTAGGCTGGACGGATTTTGACGGGACTTTCACTAACATAGCTAATTTCATAAGGAATAACTGAGGCGACTTTTATTTTAGAAATCTTATTAACTTATCTAGTGGACCCGAGCTTCACTCGCGTTAAATCTAGGGACGAACCCGAGCCAAGCGAGGTTGAGTCGCTAGTACTATTAGGAGATAATATTATAGTGCAGGCGTATTGACACAAATACAAGTGAGCTCGCTGTTACTAACATTTTTAAAATATGTATGTAGATTGAAAGTTTTCTTAAACCCAGCCTGGGACTCTTTCGAACCTTGGACCTCAAAACCTATAATGATAGTTACTTATATAGTAACTCAGCAAAACGACCAAGCCAAGCAAGACAAAAAGCCCACAGTCTCACAGTTTATTCCAATAAGAAGAGATAAAACAGCGTTAATTTTAAATTATCATCGCACGACAACATATATGACGCCTGATGAAAATAAAAGGCAATATGTTGCTATGAATGGTAATTATGCTACCTTAAATTAACTTTAACTAGCGACTGGCCCTCGCTTCGCTCGGGCTCTTCCCTAGATTTAGCACAATCAAAGCCGCGGGTTCCGCTAGTTATGCATATAAACCTTCCTCTTGAATCACTCTATCTATTAAAAACTCGCATTAAGCGTACATAGGGATATAGGGAAAGAGAAAGCGACTTTGTTTTATACTATGTAGTGATAAATTAATTTATTAAAATGAAGCTTCAACAGGTAATAGAAAAACAGATTTCACTTACAACATTATTAAGGAAGGATTACTTGTAATCCTATAAAGGACTATATTACCCAAAATTACCAATTAATTGTTTAATTTTTTGCATGAAAAAACATGCACGTACATAGACACTAACATTAATACATTAGGCATTATAATTATAATAATTACTTATATGAATTCAATTTTTTTGTTTAATAGCCATTAACTCAATTTATCATACCTTTCTAATTTGACAGTTAAGCCTCTTTTCCACTGTACGGTTTGTATAAATATTTACATATATTTATGAGTCCCACACCTACACAAGGGTCTCGAAATTGGTTTTCAATAGCGTAGGGAAGTGAATAATTCATTAGGACACTATGAACTAACGCCAAATTAATCGAAATGTAAATAACTGTTTCGTCAGTGGCTACTTGTATGTACAATGTACACTTAAGCGAATTTGCATTCATGAAACTAATGGTTCAGGATCCCCGCATACATTTTTAACATTTACTAGCGAATCCGTGGTTTCTGCCTTATTCCTGGTTTCCTAATAGATTATACATAATATAAATCATTCGGTTAATTCTATGTCAAACGTCATAAGGCTACATTAAAAAAGGTTTTTCTAAGACACGTAGGTTTCCTCACGATGTTTTCCTTCACGGTAAGACAAGTGGTAATCATGATATAAATGATTCGCACATTAAAATATCAGAGGTGCGACCCGGGTTTGAACCCGCATCACTCGGTTATCCAAGCGACGCGCTACCGCTGGGCTACCACTGTCACTGTCCACTTGTACATGGGCGAAAAAAGATCTTGGTCTATCTAAGAACTAAATTTCATCCAAATCGGTTCAGCCACTTCAGAGTAATGGTGTTTTCAATCCCTTTATTGTCCCGTTGCTATACATTTATTTCCCTTATAAAGAAGGGGGAAAGGCAGCGAATAGAATACAATCTGCTTCCCTTGATTTTCCAATCGAGCGCGTAACCACTGGACTATCAATGCTTCGTCTTTAGATTGCAAGTAATTTACAAGTAGTATAAACAAAAAATTACATATTGTATTTTAATACGCAATAACTCAACTGATTCTGAATAAGTAATAAAACCGCATAAAATCCTGAAGCTTTATCACATTTCGACAGAAAAATTATATTAACTGTGTAAATAAAATTGAAATCCTCAACAATACCAGAAAATAAAATTTCATTTCATGAACCAATAAAATGAAAAATGAAATTTTAAAAGTTAAAATATTTGCGTATATAGAGAATGTTAATTTATATAACGGAAATCAGTAGTCATTATATAAGAATACACTTTATTGTAATTCTGAAATAAAAGATAATATGACTTAAAGACTTTTTTCATCAAAACTAGCGACTTCTCCTCGCTTCGGTTGGATTCGTACTGGAACGTGTTAAGGGTTGATAATTACGTGTTATGGGAATGCGATTCACACGGAAAAATAAGTAATACCCCGCGGTAAAAAATATTCTACTCTAGTCACTCTCCAATTCTCCTACTGTCTCCTCACGACAACATATCACATCTTTTGATGACATGTTTGGTTCAGTTAGTAGTGACCCTACTTTCTGCGCCGTTGGTCGCGGGTTCGAGTCCCGCTGGGGGCATTCATTTGTTGAGCACGAATATTTGTTCTCTAGTCATGGGTGTTAATATTTATATTATGTATGTATTTAAAATTTATATGTGTAGTATATCAACTATCTGGTATCCGTAATACAAGCCTCTTAGTTTACCACTGATGGCGCTGTTGTAAAAATGTCCCAGCATTTAAAAAAAATATCACGTCAACGACTAAGAAAGGCTAAGGGTATAGCGCCGTGAGTGTGAAATAGATAAAAACTCTAAAAATAACCGGAATTTATCGAATATTCTTAATTTTTATTACTAGATTTTTATAGTTCAGCGAAAAGTGAAATGGAGTGAAGTCAAAAAAGAAGTACAAGTGTAAATGGTGTAAATTAGTGTTGAGGAACTATCAACATATATTAGGTATCTCCAGTGATCAAATTAACGACAATAGGTATTGTTTTCGTAAATGTTTTGATATTTTGCCCAATTGAGATGTAAACTCATTAAAAAGTAATAAAGCACTTTTTTAATTTACATACTATTATTTATAACATAAAATAGGAGTGGGCTATATTATACTAGAAAATATATAAAATCTTCAACAATTTTTTTGCTTATAGTAATAAACATATAATTTTCTACAAAAATGATGTCATATTTTAGAAATGTAAGATGTTTTAAAAAGCATTCGTTACTCCAGTTTTGTATTTAATGAGTTCGTACAAATAGATGCTCTAGTGAGGGTCACTACTTGGAAGTTACTCTTACTTCTCACCTTGGAAATGTTACAAAGATTACAGAAACTTTTTAAGGGTTAAAAATGTCTTCATTAGTAATGTTAGCAAAATTTACGATTAGAAGCACTCTGGTTGGACAACAAGTTCGATTTCCGCTCTAAATAAATATTTGTATTAATACAAAGTTCGATAGATTTCGGTTAAGGCGACCAATCTCTCTGAAACTTCTATTTTTACAGAAGATATTATACAACACAACTAAGCACACAATTGCGTTTGTTTTCCTTTCACTAATAATCAAATCAAAATATTTTATTCAGCATAAAAATTGTTACAATTACTCAGTGAACGTCATGAGTGTACTAACAGTTCGGAAAGAAGAAGCCTCTGAACTGAGAAAAACTGGCGAAAGAAACTCAGCAGAACTAATATTTTTTTAACTCTCTTTTTCAATTTAAATTGTGAATTAACAATAATTCTATATGTTGAAATAGCCTGGCGGCGATCACATCATTCCCACGTTAATCGAATAATAGCCGTTAGTAAACAAACGTTCCTTCACAATTTTTTTACTAAACTCCACAAGAACGACAATTCGATACTACCGATGAGGGATAAGATACAAAACTATGAGGTACTAGATCCCAGATATTATATAAGATACTACCATCCCAGGCACATATCCGTAATAGCGTCAATTTTTCAACTTTAAAATCGGATACAACTAAAAATGTGAAAGTTTGTATATATATCTCCGTCAATTTATTTGCTGAAAGAACTGGACTGATTTTGAATAAATGTAGTGTACATAAAATAATCTATACTAATATTATAAAGCTGAAGAGTGTATTTGTTGGTTTGTTTGAACACGCTAATCTCAGAAACTACTGGTCCAAATTGAAAAAATCCTTTTGTGTTGGATAGTCCGTTTATCGAGGAAGGCTATAGGCTATATAACATCTCGCTATGACTAATAGGAGCGGAGCATCAATGAAAAAAAGTAGCAAAAACGGGAAGGACGGGCGTTAGTTCTAGTATTAAGTTAGCAAATCCAACTCAAGGGCATTGTTATTTATTTACGTAATTTGTAGCAAAATTGTTGATTAGTCCTGCTCTTATTATTTCTTAATCTTAAAATATTCTAAAATTATTTTTGAACTTTCCAACTTACTTTAGATTATATATGTATGCGTTGACCTTTAAGGTATAATGGTGTATTTCAGCTACAGCATACATATTGTCCTTGGGTCTAATGAGTCCATTCAAAATGATGCTTGAGCTTAGGGTTGCTTTTTAAGATGAAAGGTCTCTGTAGTAAGAATTGAATTTTATATATCATGTTATCTAGATCTCTAGACATAAATAAAATTGAAGTGTCTGATAATAATTTCAAATTAACTACTTCATAAAAATCACTTTTGAAATTTTTTGTCACATGCAGATAGCTAATTCTCAAATAAACACCTATAGCTATAACGACCCACTAATAAAAAAAAGGATTAATGAATCTATTTTCCAACATAATGGTAGTCCAGTTAAAAAGTGATCGCTGGGTTAACCAAGTGAAGCGTGTATAATTCCGTGTCTCACACCTCCGATATTTTAATGTGCGACTCATTTCTATCATGATTACAACTTGTCTTAAGGTGAAGGAAAACATCATGAAAAAACCTGCATGTCTGAAAGAACCTAATAAGTTTTTGTAAGACATGCGAAATCCGGCAACACAGCAGGTAGACTATGGCCTGATCCCCCTTGTTTGAATGGAGGCTCGTGCCTAGTTTTGGGACATTAAGAAGATCTGACTACAACTATATTTTAATATCAAGCCTAATAAAAACATTTTCTATTTCATTCCTAAAAAACTAAATAGGGTTGGATTACATTTGTTAGAATTAGATATCTGTCCAGAACGTATTGTTAGTGTTTTGTATCAAAGCCCTTGTTAAGTCTACATCTCACAAAAAAGGGTACATTGATTGACAAATGAATTAGTTTACATCCTCAAAGGACTGAATGTATGTGGAACGAATACAAAAAATCCTGAAAATACCGTCGGTATTAGCTTTATAAATTATATTGTTACTAGCGATTCGACTCGTCCCTAGACTAAGCGCTAACTAAGCTGATAGTAAATGAATACAAAAACTTGATAAACTATATTTTAAAACTTTCCTCGAGAACCATTCTATCCATTAGTGAAAACAGTATTAAAATCGGTGCAGTAGTATTTGAGTATATCGTAAATAGACAGACAGAGAGACGCGGTGGAGGACTTTTTTTATAATAATATGTACTATTGTAATCTTTCTTCAATAAGAAAATATTTTCATAAATACATCATCATCATCATCATCATCAGCCCTTATTTACGTCCCACTGCTGGGCACGGGCTTCCCTCAGTACGAAGGGGATCAGACCATAGTCCACCACGCTGGCCTAGTGCGTGTTGGCGGACTTCACATGTCTTTCGAAAACTTGCTAGGTTTTCTCAGACATGCAGGTTTTCTTACGATGTTTTCCTACGCCATAAGACAAGTGGTAATCATGATATAAATGATTCGCACATGAAAATATCAGAGGTGCGAGACCCGGATTTGAACCCGCATCACTCGGATATCCAAGCGACCGCGTTACCGCTGAGCTACCACTGTCTCATGAATACATACTCGTACATAATATAATATTAAATAAAGCTGCCCTTCGAAAATACTATGTTTTTATTTTTTTTTAAATGTTATCTACATCTGTTTTGGCGTATTGGCGTAGTTTATATTCTTTTATTTATGCATAGTTTATTCTTATCATAATCTAATGTACCCCAAAATAATAAAAAAACTTTCATCGTAATTATACTCCCTTAGTAATAAGCGTTATTTTGATATTACAGTCACTTTAATTTTATTTATTTATTTATAGATTTTACTATTAGAACAAGTAACAACACGTTTGGCGCAGTTTGTGATCCTACTTTCTTGCCCCAGTGGTCACGGGTTTGAGTCCCGCTGGGGGCATTTATTTCTTAAACTAAGATGTTTGTACTCCAGTCATGGGTGTTTATATTTATAATTTGCATGTATTTAAAAACTTATGTATGTAGGATATCAACTGTCTGGTATCCGTAACACAAGCTTCCTTCGTAGCTTTCCACGTAACTAGCTGGCGCTGTGTAATAATGTCCCATCATATTTATTTATTTATATTAGAACTAGCATTTCCCGCAGCTTCGCACGCGTTCTAAAGCCCGCAACAAAATTCTTACTGAGTCGCGAGGTATGGTATCTCGCAGAACTAACGCCCGCCCTTCCCGTTTTTGTAACATTTTTTTGTTGATGCTCCGCTACTATTAGTCGTAGCGCAATGTAATAAAGCCTATAACCATCCTCGATAAACGGACTATCCAACACAAAAAGAATTTTTCAATTCGGACCAGTAGTTTCTGAGATTAGCGCGTTCAAACAAACAAACAAACTCTTCAGCTTTATAATATTAGTATAGATTACTTCGAGTGTGTTAAAATTGTGACCGTACATCGCATTCCGGCAGTAGCTTACGTAATTTCATCGCTGAAATCACCGTATTTGATAACATTGCGGGTTGACCGTAATAATTTATTTCGTTCATTTCCACCACAATTCTCTTTTATGTTTTTTTAAATTGTAAAAATCTGCGTTTAATGGATTGGTTAAAAACAGAAATTATCATTTGTGAAATATTAATATAACATTTGTAATTATAGCGTTTCTAATATAATTTTATTTCTATTCTTTGACGACACGTGTGGCTTAGTTGGTTACCTACTTTCTGCATCAGCGGTCGCGGGTTCGAGTCCTGCTGGGGGCATTCATTTGTTGAGCATGAATGTTTGTAGTCCAGTCATGGGTATTTATATTTATAATATGTATGTATTTAAAATTTATATATGTTTAGTATATCAACTACCTGGTATTCGTAACACAAGCCTCGCAGCTTACTACGAAACAAGATAGCGTTGTTGTTATAATTGCCCTATATTTCTTGCCCTTTATACTTATATACTAAAGACAGTGGTAGCCCAGTGGTAGCTCGCTCGTTTGGAAAACCGAGTGAAATTGGTTCAAATCCCGACCCTCACACCTCTGATATTTTCGTGTACGACTATTTCCTATATTGAGGGAAAAACTCGTGAGGTAACCTGTTTGTTTTAAAGAAGCGTAGCCATATGTTTAGCTTCTACACATTGAAATTTCTGGACGATTTTTTCATAACGCTTAGATATAGATTAAGTATAGCTTGGATTAACAATAATACGGACACAACCGAGGGTAGAGCGAAGCTAAGATAAACTTGAAACTGTAGTCGAATGTAGTTTAGGTATAGAAAAAGAATTTTTAAATACCTCCTTACAAATCCCATGAGTCATGTATTTCATTACTTATAAAAAGAAACTAAAACAAAATTCATTTTAAAAGAAACAAGAGCAATTAGCGTCTAGTAAAGTTGATTTACAACTTGTAAGTTTGTAAATACAAATAAACTAATTTGCATTACAAGCCCTAATAATTCAAATGCTAAGTAAGGGATTTATTTGAGCCTTAATTAGTTTATACGTATTTTTTTTCCAAAAAATTTAATATTGACCTAAATTGCTCTTTATAATCATCTTTATAATAAAACCGGTATGCCTAAAGTAGTTTCAGCCGTTTCGGAGATCAGCTGGAGCAAACAGATAGACTCTAAAATGTAGGTTTAAATATTTTTATTGTATGAACTCTTATAGTTTTATACTGTCATCTTATAAATTTATTTATAAGTTAACTAGCGACTCGCCCTCGCTTCGCTCGGGTTTTTTCCTAGATTTAGCAAAGGCAAAGCCGTGGGTTCCGCTAGTTATACATTTATAATAAACCTTCCTCTTGAATCACTCTATCTATTAAAAAAACCGCATCAAAATCCGTTGCGTAGTTTTAAAGATTTAAGCGTACATAGGGATATGGGGACAGAGAAAGCGACTTTGTTTTAGTTGTAGTGATATCTTATAGTTTGCCTTTTTGTCTGTGTGCATACTCATATATAAACGATAAGCAATTCATATTTGACTAATTTGTAGTTTTATGCCAGCGATCGTGAGTTCTTGTCCTGCTGGGGTAAAAAAAAGTGCGTGTGTACAAAGTACACATGTCAGAAGTAAAACTTCTTTGGCAAACTAATTTTTAAATCTCGTTTATATTTACACTCAATACCCCGTCTAAGCTCGTTGAGAGAAGGAGATGGCGCGAAGGTCACACCCACGAGTTAGACAGAGTTAGAAACGTCACTGACTCGCGGTGGGCGAGATCTAACTACGGCTAACTCTTCGCCGTCTCTGAGCGCCTGGTACTATGGACTTATTTTTTCGTTTCATCGAGTTTGAAATTACAACGATTCTAAAGAAGTTTCACTTCAATAACATGCTATAAAATATGTCAATAAAACTATGTAACAAAATAAAACACAAATACTTTTCCTTATAAATAATGAGAAACGTTTTTAATATAAAGTTTCAACTTCACTTCATGAAGTTCGGAGGCGGTGAATAGTCACGATTGCAATATGAGATTTATTACAAAGAGTCAAAGTGAAAAATTTGCATTTAGATAAGAATATAGTTAAAATAGATATTTAAATACTAGAGCTTTTATTAAGACAAGTGGATTTGCTGTCGTAAACATCATCATCATCATCAGCCCTTTTTAACGTCCCACTGCTGGGCACGGGCCTCCCTCAGTACGAGGGGGATCAGGCCATAGTCCACCGCGCTGGCCTAGTGCGAGTTGGTGGACTTCACATGCCTTTCGAAAATATTATGTATGTTTAGATCTTTAAAACTACGTGACGGATTTTGATGCGGTTCTTTAATACATAGAGTGATTTAAGAGAAAGGTTTATATGTATAGTATACTAGCGGAGTCCGCGGCTGCGCTCGCTAGTATAATACTACTTAACAGATTTCTAATTCAGATGTTTACTATATTTCGAGTGTCTTAAAAAGGATAGTTAAAGTATTCTTTATTGCTTTTTAAAACAAAAGTAGGTAACTCTTAAAATATTTTACAATAATGCCGTCTGTGAAATGTAGGAGTCTAATCAAAATTAGTTCAACCACTTAGAAGTTATAACATAAGATTAGACTTAAAGACATACAGGTCAAATATTAACCCTCCTTTATGGCATTAACGCAGTCGGATAAAAATGTTTCAGGTCATAATATATTAAAGAAGAATTATCTATAATCAATAATAACTTTCTGAATTATATATCTAAAAATGGCTGAATTGAGTACCTTTTTTGAACTCGGTTAAAGCAATTTAAATATCTAAGAGTGCGTACTCATCCTAAGGGCGTAAGCTAGTCTGAAAACAGCTTTAATGAAAAATAATAATTGTTTAAAACACGACGGTCGTAGAACAAACATCCCGACATTAATACATCATTGGTCAGGATTTGAAAGGATTTAGGAAACAAAACAGAGATGTGGACAATGTTTACTTAGGAAGTTATACAGCTTGTGGAGATCATTAATATTGTCGAAGAATTTCACAAGCTTTTATCTTAAAATGTTTGTACAACGCTTTTTGTTAATATTTTCACGAGAAAATAATGTGTTTAGGCCTTTTTTCAATCTTTTGGGAGTTCGTTTTGTAATTGAATTAGAAAAAAACATAATTTTTATATCAGTTAAGAACGGATTTCGCAACAGGGCCAGATTAAGGAGATCTCAGGGCATGGTTGTATGAAAGTCCCGTTTTTGTGCAAACTTTAACTTTCTTAGGGAGTACCTAGGGATGAACCCGAGCGAAGCGTGATTAAGTGGCTATTATGTTACGTATACTTTATATATTATATTACGCCTAGATACGTTTTAAACTTTTTATCATATTACCTAAATATTGTAGAGCGTTTGCAGATACACAAACAGACAAACGAAATATCTAAAAAGTATAGATTCAGCCTATGTATTCTAACGATTTTCTAAATAAATTGAATGTACCGATTCGACTAAGAATTTTATTATATTTGTAGGATACGTATATCCAGGCCTTTTTTGTGGGGGCATGGTTCCAAAAGAAAATATCGAAAATATAAGAAAAAAGCTATAAAAACTAAAAAATTGAACGAAATTGATAAAAAAATATACTTTGTAAAAATTTTTTTTTCGAAACGCAGTGGCAAAGCGTGGGGAGGGTGTACAATAAATTATGGACTTACTACTTTCAAGAATTAGCGTGCCCCAAAAGAAGAAGAGACAAAAATGTCTGCGTATGTCTATACAATAAATATAAATCTATACTAATATTATAAAGCTGAAGAGTTTGTTTGTTTGGTTGAACGCGCTAATCTCAGGAACTACTGGTTCGAATTGAAAAATTCGTTTTGTGATGATCCGTTTATCGAGAAAGGCTATAGGCTATATTGCATCATGGTATGACCAATGGGAGCGGAGCATGAATGAAAAGTGTTGAAAAAACGGGAAGGGTGGGCGTTAGTTCTGCGAGGTACCATACCGCGCGACTCAGAAAGAATTTGGTTTCTGGTCTTTAGAACGCGTGCGAAGCCGCGGAAAATGCTAGTATAGTTTAAAATACGAACATAGGATTAATATGTATATAGGATAAATGATAACACCCGAATATGGATCAAACTATCCATAAACTATTTCGGTGCGACGTGAATTACAACTACAGGCGTACATCACCGTTATGGTTATCTTGTCACGACCAAGCTGAATGTTTGCTTTGTTTACGCGAAAATTAATATGACATGGCGAAAAGTTTATATAAGGTCTTAAACAAATATATTTTATGGCAAACCCTGCACGCTGTCTGGGCGTAAGTTAAAATAAATTAAACGGTTCTATAATTTACCTACTAATAAAATAAAAGTAGCTTTAGTAACTCCTTATAACGTTAGCTATCTGTGATAGTATAGTGAAAGTCCCGTGAAACTCGGTCCACCCGTTTCAGCGATTTGCCGGAACAAATAGACAGACACAAAGACATTGCATTTAGTGAAACGCTGTTAGTTTGAAATGAATGAACATACACTCAAATTTTATTTAGGTACTAGCAATACGCGCGGCTTCGCCCGTGTTCATTTTTTTAATCGCTACTAAACTTCATTCGATCACTCGCTGGGTTGAAAAATCTATACATATATCTCAGTCAAATCTGTACATAATTTAACGGCACTGTACATTAATAATTACCCTTGAACTTGATCTATCTGTGTTTCAAATCTCATTTAAATTCAGTAAGCCATTTAAGCGTGAGGTAGGTATAGTCGTAGCCCGAAGAATAGCATACGTCTACCTTATTCTAGTAAATAATACATTTTAAGATAAAGTAACGGCACATTTGACTCAATATACGTATATAGTATACTTGCTGAGCCAGCGGTCGTAGGTTCGAGTCCCGCTAGAGACATTCACTTGTGACGTGAGCACGAATGCTTGTACTCCAGTCATATAATATGTATGTATTTAAAGTTAATTATTTGTACTGTATAAACTATCTGGTATACATGAAACTAACCTCATAACTTATTTTAGAACTAGATTAACACATTAATGTGCCAACTCATTTAATATACTTATATAATATTGCTATGACGCTATGCACGTTTGACGCAGTTTGTAGTGACCCTACTTTCTTGCGTCAGCGGTCGCGGGTTCGAGTCCCGCTGGGGGCATTTATTTGTTAAACTCTAATGTTGACTCCAGTCATGGGTGTTTATATTTATAATATGTATGTATTTAAACTTATATATGTAGTAACTGTCTGATATCCGCAAATCACGGAACTAGATGGCGCTGTGTGTAATGATGTCCCAACGTTGCTCTAAAAAGTAATACCATTATGAAACAAAAATGTATACAATCTTAATCCACTTAACGTTTATTTTGAATGGCTTTCACAATCTCATTGTACCTAAACAGGGTCTTAATTATACGCTTTTATGAACCCTCGATAAACAGATTTAATACTCGAATTGACAGCGCCGGACCGTATAAAATTTTATTGAAGACATTTTCATCGAGACAAAAGAAATCGCAAAATAACCTTTAGAGATCAAAGGTCTATGCCTCATTTCAAAACCATATTGATGAGACACATGTTGTATGGCTTTATATTTCTGATTCAAAATAATCTAATAATATAATAAAAAAGTTAATTTGATTGATACAAACTTTTCTTTGAAGTGGAAAATATAGAAAGAAATCAAAGAAAGTACGAGTAAAAAATATTTACGCCTTTATAAAAAACACGGTTTCACGTTGGATTTTAATCTACTCGTACATAGAATTAAAAACGTATATGTCACTATATTTTTTGTTGGGAAATTTACACACAGCTCTATCTAGTTCCATGGTAAGGTACCTTGTGTTATGGATACTAGATGGTTGATATATACCTACTACACAATACACATACCTATATAACTTTTTAAATACATACATATTATAAATATAAAAATCCATGACTGGAGTACAAACATTCGTGCTCAACAAATGAATGCCCCCAGCGGGACACGAACCCGCGACCGCTGGCGCAGCAAGTAGAGTCACTACAAACTGCGCCACACGTGATTTCAAATTGTCAGATTGCAAATACCAATAGATTATATTTTACAATTTACAATCTCGCGAGATCGTAATGTAAATTCACAATTTGACGGTTTCACATTGATAAAAATATATAATCTACCTAAAAATAATGCGTTAAAATATTGTTAGCAGTATATTACGGTTTACTTTATATTGTTATCTTTTAACAGCTCAAAATCTCGCGAGATATATTATAATCTAACGGTATATAGGTACAATTTAATGGTGCTAAAATTATCAAATCAAATCAAAATATTTTATTCAGCATAAAAATTGTTACAATTTCTTACTGAACGTCATGAGTCTACCATTAGAGTAGAAAATCTATTGCCTACATTTTTAATCTGAAAAATTATACCTTATTGTAATATCTATTTCTTTAGTTTAACTAGTTAAGTTATTTGTTTGTATAAGTTTTTTTAAAGCTCTCTTTTTATCGGGCTAAATGATAAACTTAATAGCTTTAATTATAAGTTAAGCTTTGTTGATATTACACAACTTACTTAAACGAAAATACAAAAAGTCTAAAAAGCTAAGAGGTCTTAAAATTTAAGAGCACTTAACTCACTCCCTTTAAACTAACACAAACAAGTTTTATCGTAAAACAAAAATTTCTATTACACTGTGTCCATAAAAACTTCAAAATTATTAAACTGAGAGAGGTATCTTTACTATAACTACTTTTTAAATATATTTCATTTAATACCAGTGTCTTACTTTCGCTTTGCTAGATTTAGCTCGAGCGAAGCCGCGAGTTTCGCTAGTTTAGCCGGAACAAACAGACAGCCACATAGACAGACAAACATTTTTAAAATTATTTTTTTGACAGTAGTACCGTATATCATTTCATATGCATTTAGTGAAAAACTGTTAATTTTTCCGTAATAAATATAAAAATATGTATATATAAAAATCGTGAAACTCAAAATATAAAATGCAACTGAAAATTAATGAATAAATAAACTTTTATACTTGACTAAAATTTTGAAAAAGTCATGACTTTTACTACGAGTAATAAAATAATAATAATTTAGTATAACCTCGAGTATATCCATTCATGCAATGTATATATTTTACATTATATTATGCTATGTCCGTCCCTAAATTTTATCGGAATCGGTTCAGTGATTACTTTTATACTTTTAAAGTACACGAAAATCACTTGATTTTCACTCAACTCGTAACTTCTCTTTTGTAGTATGTCTAAAAATAAGCCCTCTATTCCAATATATTATCAATATATATAATATCTTCACTATAAGCCCTGGTAATAAAAACGCCTCGATCACGCCCCATTTTTACCTTTATTTCAGGCTATCAACGTTAAACCTACCGTTTACTGATATTGCTGTACCAAATAGTCTTAATTATTATTTGGCTTTGTTCCATTTCTTTATATTATGATACTTAGATTTTACAAACATGTTCATAAGTATTATAGGTATATCGTTTTTATAATCAGCTTGAAAGTAATCCTTTTACTTTAAATAATATGATTTTTAACAAAATGCATACGTCGTCAGCCATTTTTAGCATCCCCTTTTTTTCCCTTCAATTCGAGGGGGAAAAGGCCATATTCCATCACGCTGGCTAAATTCTAATTGTGTCTCAAGGAAATTTACAGGTTACGTTAAATTTACCATTTTTACCCGTATTTAAGGTAAATGGTAATAATATTAGACATGACGCGCAAATGTAAAAATTAAACTTGCGCGATTCAGGTTTATATCCGCTTCACTCGGATTACCAAGCAAGCTCGCTACTACTAAGCTACCATTGTCCATTGTTTTATAAATATTGATATGTACTTATTATATAACATTTCTTTAATAATGTCATTACTATTACTGTGTTCTTTATACTATCTAGCAATGTGGTTTTCACTATACGTACAGTACTATAGGTAGATGAAATTCAGGCCAATGAAATGGCTCGGGCCCAATCAATGCAGTACAATGTAGTACGGCGACAAAATTCGACGAAGAATCTATTGGATTTTCGTATAAAGAGTTAGTAATGTGTATGTATAGTTGACTTGGTTCTTGATAGTGTATGTCCGTAAACTTTCCTTAAAAGTTTTTCATAAAAAGAAATTAATATTTCTTTAGACCGATCTTTAGGATCGCTTAATTGAACTAGCTACTCACCTTCGTTTTCGCTCTTATACGTTTTAACGATTAGTAGTAACGTAACGTTTTAAAAAGTAACACCCATTGCGTAGTTTAAAAGATCTTATGTAAAGAAGTAAAACAGGTAGATAAGAATTTTTAGTAGTTGTATTGATTCACTATAGCATATAGTCCTATGCTCACTTATCACTATTGATATAAATATGTTGGGACATTATTTCACACAGCGTTACTAGTTGCCGCCGTCACACAAAACAAGCTTGTGTTACGGATACCGTATAGTTGATACTACATATATAAGTTATAAGTACCAGCGGGACTCGAACCCGCGACCGCTGGCGCAAGTAAGTAGGGCTACAGCTACAAACTACGCCAAACGTGTCGTCAAATCACTATAGTCTCTGAACCACGTCAAAGAAATTGTACGTAGATTAATTTACGAGAGATTGAACAGATTGTTATCAAACATCGTAATTCTAAAGTCAATATTAGATAGATAATACATTGTGTATACTAAGCAATAATCCATACTAATATAGTAAATGTGAAAATTTTGTCCGTCTGTTCTACAGCTATTTAGTTGAACCTATTTTGATGAATAATATTTTTCAAGGTGGCCAAAAAGTAGTCTTTTTAAGATAAAAAGACTACTTTTTGGCCACCTTCTAGGACGTAGAAGGTAGTGAATCCTAGCGAATGATTAATGCTTATTTATTTTATAACATACATTTATCATTGTAGAATAAGTAATAATTATTAATATTAGTCCCGCTGAGTTTCTTTCGCCAGTTCTTTTCAGGTCAGAGGTTTCTTCTTTCCGAACTAGAGGTAGATTGATGACGTTTACTAAAAATTGTAACAATTTTATGCTGAATAAAATATTTTGATTTGATTTGATATTTACAAAAAAACTGCGTTTGAGAGATATTTTACCTAAAAAACCGGTGATGAATTTGAAAGAAGCAAATAAAATCACAAAAATTCCCAGTAGTTTTTCATTTATATATAGATAGTTTAGAAAAAGACTACTGACACAAATTAAAATAATTTATAGCTTTAGAGATTTAATTTAAAAGGTCTGAGTAAACCCGAGTGAATCGTTTTAGTCGACTGTAAGTTGTACGCGTATATAAGCTAATTGGTAAACAAGTTCTCATGTAACTTATATATGTTCGTGTAACTACAAAATCTGTTCATGTACATTTTAACTTAGCTTTATAATTGAGATTTATCTCATTAGAGGTTAGTTTATTGAGTCGTAAATTAGAAGTTAGGTAATAGAACCCATTATCTCTGTAGTTTTAATCAGATATAAATTTCACTGTGCAATGAAATTATTTGTTTGGTCCACGACACGTTTGGCTCAGTTGGTAGTGGTACTTTCTGCGCCAGCGGTCGCGGGTTCGAGTCCCGCTGGGGGCATTCATTCGATGAGCACGAATGGTTGTACTTCAGTTATGGGTGTTTATATTTATAATATGTTATATTTGTATTGTATGAACTATCTGGTATCCGTAACACGAGTCTCGTAGCTTACCACGGAACTAGATGGCGCTATGTGCAATAATGTCCCAACATATTAATATACTTATATAATTCAACCTGGCAATTATAAATTTGTACACGTTTTTTCTGTAATTTTAGAATATAGCAACACTTCTAATATCACTATGTTGTCTTCAACAAGTACTATACAACATTATAATACTTTGAGGCATAACATACCACCCTAGTAAAGACCGTATGAAATATGTCAAAAGCTAATTACCTTCACTCGATCTACGCCAAGAAACGTTCTAGCATTAATCATACTTCTGATTTAGGTTAAGATATATTAGACGTGCGTTTTGCTACTATTGAGAGCGATGGTAACTTTAGTTAATTTTTTTATGTTATATTAAAAGCATTAGTTAGCAATATTTACGTAAATACAGACAGACATAATAAGTAGTTTGGTAGCTTTTTCTCGTCTGTTCGTCAATCAATTTTTTGTAGTGTTATCTATACTAATATTATAAAGCTGAAGAGTTTGTTTGGTTGAATGCGCTAATCTCAGGATCTACTGGTCCAAATTGAAAAATTCTTTTTGTCCTTGATAGTCCGTTTATCGAGAAAGGCTTTAGGCTATATTACATCACGCTACGACCAATAGGTATAATAGCAGAGCATCAATGAAAAATGTTGCGAAAACGGGAAGGACGGGCGTTACTTCTGCGAGGTACTATACTGTATGACTATGACAAAAATTGGTTTCCGGTCTTTATTACGCGTGCGAAGCCGCGGGAAATACTAGTTAATAATAATATTGAAAAACCTGTCTAAATAGTTTATCGCAGGAAAAATGAAAGTGAAGCCGAAAATGATTGTGTTTATTTTCGTAATAGTATTAATTATTAACATGTAATTACTTGAGTAAGTATGAGGAATATATTATGAAAGTTAAACACTTAAAAAGTGTGACGAAATTGTTAAACGAAAGTTATAACACATTTAAGAATTTCAGTGTGCTGTCAGTTCAAAAAATAAAAATATATTTGCTTATACAAATATGGCGTACGTAACGCATTCAACAGCACAGCAGGTGTGCAACAGCCAGGGGGTTGCTCCAAAGTCCACTCTGCTACCAGAGAAGTATCTATAAGCAACCCTTATCGCTCACAAAGGCAAGCCGCCACTCAGTTTATGATCTATCTTTAAATGATAATTATTTGAAAATTTACAATTTACCTATTGTTGTTCCAAAATACTGATTTTCAAGTACATTTCGGTAACATTGCCTATCCACTATCCTCACTATCCACTGAATAACGCGAGATATTTTTTTAGGTTGGTTTTAAGTTATATGAATGGGAAAATATCTTGTACCCACTATTTCTGGACACGGGCTTTCCTTAATACGAAGGGAATTAGACTATAGTCCACCATGCTTCCTAAGCTCATATTAGCCAACTTCCCTTGTCTTTTGAAGACTCGCTAAATTCTCGCAGACATACAATTTTTTCTTACATTTTTATTTACCGAAATAATAATTGACTCGTAAAAATAAAAGTATCAAGTTTAAATATATTTATATTATACATAAAATTCATAACTATTGTAGTTAATGTAACATGCCTCGGAGAGCACGAAAAGCCGTCGGTCCTGCGCCTTAGCTCTCACTGATCGTGTCGAGTAGTCGTCCCACCGGAGTATAAGAGTGATAGGAATAGAGAGTGCACTTGTGTCTGTGCGTACACTTGTGCACTATAATATCTCCTGCGCAGTTGGCCAGTCTCAATGAGATTGACCGCTATGGCCGGAATCGGTCGGAGAACATTATTATTAGTTAATGTAACGTAAAAAGTAACGTTTTTAGAGATTCAGAGGTTCATAAAAATTGGCGCTGAAATTTCATTTTAGTTTGATATTACACATCATCTATTAAGGTATGTGTATATATAAAAAATCTATTATCGTTCGCTAGTTTCACTAAAACTCGAAAACGGCTGGAACGACATATTTTTTTAATTTTGTGAGTGTGTCATTGATTGTTGTTGAAAAATAAAAAAAATAGCTGTAGAATTTATTTATGGCAACATTTAAACATAGCTAGGGATGAACCCGAGCGAAGCGAGGTTGCTCCGCTAGTATTATATATTAAAATAAACATAATATAATTTTGGCAGTTGTAGCCCAGCGGTAACGCACTCGCTTGAATAACCGAGTGATGCGGGTTCAAATCCGGGTCTCGCACCTCTGATATTTTTCTATCGTGATTACCACTTGTCTTACGTTGAAGGAAAATATCGTGAGGAAACCTGCGTGTCTTAGAAAAACGTAGCAAGTTTTTCGAAAGACAAGTCCGCCACTAGACTAGCGCGGTGTACTAAGGCCTAATCGCCCTCGTACTGAGGGAGGCCCGTGCCCAGCAGTGGGACGTTAAAAAGGGCTGATGATGATGATGAATATACTTTATATAATAGTACAAAGAAATGCCAAATGCTCCTTACGTTAGTGGAACGTGGGCTTAATCGAGTTAATTAGAGAGAAATTTCACCCACGTGCCGGTTTTATGTACCAAGTTATGAGCGAACGAACGAGATTATTAGCTAAAGTTAGGATTCTTGCTGTCCATTTGTATAAATTATAATATATCGGTTGATAAGATGAGGGTGAATGCACATACTTATTCTATATTTAATAGTTGCACTATACCTTATAAGTATAAAATTTTGTAATGCAAGCGGTCACGGGTTCGAGTCCCGTTAGTGGTATTGATTTGTTGAAAACAAATGTTTGTACTCTAGTCATGGGTGTTTACATTTATTATATGTATATATTAAAACTTATATATGTAGCATATCAATTATCTGGTTTCCGTAACACAAGCTTCGTAGCTTTCTACGGAACTAGATGTCGCTGTGTGTAATAATGTCCCAACATATTTATTTATTTATTGTGATTTGTGTCAGGGGACTATCAAGTATAAATGTTGTGAAAACCCGAAAAACAGTAACGTAACGACAGTAACGAAAGTAAAGTACGAGTTTAATAGATTTCGTTACTGATTAGCTAAAATATTTCGCCTCGAAATCTAGACATAGTGATATCCGAAAAAAAATACATTCTTAGTCAAGTTAGAATTACGATAAAGAGTCAAGAAGTAAAAATTTCTAGACTCAATTAGCTTAAGGGTTTGTATTCACATATATTATATACCGCTATACAAATATTCTTAGATTTTTTATTTTATTTTCTAAGATTTCTGTATATCAAGTAATAAAAACAAGGTAAAAACATGATGTGAGATAAAAAATGATTAAATTCTGATATAAGTTGTGTAAAAATTCCAAAGTAACGTCTTTTCCTGTGATACGATTACGAAAGTATCTCTATTTATTTTCCTTATTTTGGAAGAAAATTTACAAATTATAATAAGATTTTGTTTTCAACGGTCTTGTAAAAGTATATTCACAAATGAAATCAAAGATACTTGATTAACTAGATGATGCCTGCGGCGTTACATGAATTATATTAAAAATATTCAAGATTTTTATAGTTGAAAGCTGAATGAACATGGTCATTTAAGGTTCCTTGAGGACCTTTAGTAGACAGAATTTCAATGGACCGATATTTCTTTTTTATTATTGACCGACTTCAAAAAAGAGGTATTTATAGGTATGTTATTAATATTGTAAAATAAATTTATTTACTTTATTTTATTAATATTGTGAATATATACTCGCTTAAGTTATAGTGAATGATAACACAATATTTTTCAGATTGTTGAAGTTACGCCAAAAAAAATATTATTTACTAGTGACTCAACCTTGCTTCGCTCGGGTTCGTCTCTTGGTACCCCCGTTATTATAAGTTTTTTACATTTTTTTATTATAAAAATATTCCGTGGGTCTTAAGGAACATACAAAAAAATATTCGAATTGGTCCAGCCATTATCAACTTATGCGCTTACCAACATTCATTTTTATTTATATGTATAGATTAATGAAAATCATAGTTAGGTATCTTAGTGTAATTCTAAAATTAACTTATATAAAAATAATATTTTTGAATTTATTTAAAAGTCAATGTAAAAGGTATATATTATGTATTTAAAAAGTAAATAATGATGACAAATTTCGTGCAATGTTTGTTTGAGGCCCGCTCTTCTGGAGAGTGATTTGACCAGTTCGTAGTTTCCAAACATGTTCGGATTAGTTGTAGAACATCGTTCATGAACCAATCAGTCGGATTAATTCCTACATGCGTACTGGCTTTAGTGAGGTTCTTTTGGATAAATACATAGATTAAGGCAAAATATATCATTTAAAATGACGAAATGTCTAAATTAGACAAAATTAATTATTTTTCATTATTAGCCCAGCGGTAACGCGGTCGCTTGGATAACCGAATGATGTGGGTTTAAGTCCGGGTCTCGCACCTCTGATATTGTCATGTGCGAATCATTTATATCATGATTACCACTTGTCTTACGGTGAAGGTAAAAATCGCGAGGAAACCTGTATGTCTGAGAAAACCTAACAAGTTTTCGAAAGGCGTGTGAAGTCCGCCAACACGCACTAACTAAGCCAGCTCGGTGGACTATGGCCTGATCCCCTCGTACTGAGGTAGGCCCGTGCCCAGCAGTGGGACGTTAAAAAAGGGCTGATGATTATTCATATTCATTAAACAAACATTTAAGATTGCAAGATATCTAAATCAGACAGGCACTAAACTTAACTTTCAAAAAGTTTTTCCGACAATTCGAATTAATATCTCATCTCCTTTCCCGATTTTCTTTGCCCTGCTCTTTGAGATAAAATTAAATAGAGGCTGATTTTAAAAGTTTGATAATTGTTTCAAGCAAGAATTAAATACATTTAGTGAAAATAATAAAACTAACGCCTCACTCTCAGTCTGGTCGCGTTTGTCCCTGGATATGATTTAGCGGTTTGTATAGGGGAAGACGGGGGAATGGCGTTCACTTAAGGAAAACATGCTGTATTTTCTAAATTATTTATTATATATCAAAATTAAGGTAAATAACAAAGTCTTTAACTATCGAGTAATTAAGATTTTAACAACAAAAGCATTTATCTTTGACCTACTAGTAGTAATAAAAAAATATTAAAAAATCATGTTTGAGCGGCATTGCCCCTGACTATGGGTAATGCCGCTCAGTGTATGGGGTAATGACGCTCAAACATGTTTTTTGGAATATAACAAGTAAAATACATTTTAATTAAAGAAATATTAATGAGATGAACCTAATACAATGAAAGTAAAGTCTACAATAACAAATTAGCATCATTATCGCCATTTGTACGTAAGATAAGCGTTTCTCAATTTAACAAATATAGTGAAGTCTTCGATGTCAAATCAACTTCAATTATTATAATATAATATAACATTATTATTATTATAAAACCGTTTAATAAGGAGGTAAGACAACTTAGAAATAGTAATATTTTATGTTTGGTCACATAAATGACAGATGTATTCATCTGGCGAATCCTATCCTGAACATATATCATGAGCCCATAGTCCGCAGATGGTGCACCGATACCATAACTCGTTATGTTTTCCAAAATTCTTTGCAAATAGTACATTTGTTATAACTTTCGTCATCCACATTTATATCGTCATCACTGTCATCGTCGCAAAGATGCTCTTCATCTTCACTATCTGAAGAACTTTCTTTTGTAAGATATTTGTTCTATATGTTTGTTCTTGTTGAACTTTTTTTGGTCTTAATTTATCATCTTTTCCGGTCTTATTAAATTTCACGACTTTTTCCCTTTCTTATCCTCTAAAATAATTTTCATAGGAGTCGCAGTTAATATTAGCTTTCTTTGACGTGGTTTATAAAATAGTTCAATTGTTGGTGCCGTCGCTATAGCAGCAAAGCATACCGGAGTTCTGCGTTATTGTACTAGCTTTTGGTTACAAGCACGTGCCAAAACAGATGCAGAGGATTGATCCTCATTTGATAGATTTGCCAAAGGAGATGTATGTCCTTAAATTATGGCCGTACTATCAGACTACGCATATTCGAAATTATGGATATTTGGGCCTTGGTTTTGAGGAGTTTTAGCAGATTGAAGGTTAGAAGGAAGGAATCTCTTCGGTCCAAGCCGCTTTAGCAGTGGTCCTTTGACGATTTCTTGGTATATCTACAACAAAAAAAAATAAGTCACTAAGGGGTAATTGCGCTCAGATGAGCGGTATTACCCCAAACACTCGTTTTGTAATTGAATTGAAATTAAAAAAAAAATCAAAAACAATTGTTGAAAATTGATTGCATTATTACAAAATAGAATAGTTTTATTGTCAGAAGAAAAAATAATAGTTAAATAAGCATTAAAATTTAGGACTTACCGTCAAGAAACTCCTAACCAAAAATTAGATCAGTTCGGGCGGAAACAAAGAAAAGCACTTCACGGTCACGTGACGCGAGCTGACTGTATGTTTGTATCGCTGTCTGTAAGAGACCCCCTCCCCTTACAATTCACGCGATGTGGTGTGTTGCTACTTATCATGTTGACAGAGTTACAGAGGTGAGCGCCATTACCCAGTGAGCGTCATTCCCCCTTCTTCCCCTATATATATTTTTCATATATTCATGTATAAAATATTGTATATGCAGTAAAAAGTAACCTATTACCTGGATAACCAGCTATCATCATATTAAAATTCATTAAAATCTATCAAAAGGTTTTCTCGCGATACCGTCACAGGAAGACAGACAGTCAAAACTTCTAAATACAATAGATCCGGCTTCTATATATATAATAATTACTGTTTTAATAAGATTTTCCAAAAAATATGAATGTACAGATTCGACTAAGTTAGAATTTTATTACAATACTAGCCTTTCCCGCGGTTCTGCTCTAAAGGCTGAAAATCAAAAGAAATATTTTTCTCCCGTTTTTTCAACATTCTTCACTGATGCTCCGCTCCTATTGATCGTAGCGTGATATAATATAGTCTATAGCCTTCCTCGATAAACGGATTATTAAACACAAAAAGAATATTTCTTTTCGGACCAGTAGTTTCTGAGATTAGCCAGTTCAACCAAACAAAAAAACAAACTCTTCAGCTTTATAACATATAAGTATAGATTATTATATATAGATGTAGATAATTACAAATAGGGTTATAAAATAAACGGATATCTCAAAACAACAAACAAATCGAAGATATAATACGATACAGCCAATTTAGTAAGCGTTTCGATGCAATAAAAATTATTTACGATTGCCTTCGGCTTACGTGCGATGTAAAGCGATATGGGATTTATTCATTTGTTTATGGAGACATTTCATTGTTACTTAATATTAGAGTTTCAAATTTTAACATTTATTTTTGAAGTGAAACTTCTTTAGAATCGTTGTGATTTCAAACTCGATGAAACGAAAAAATAAGTCCATAATACCAGGCACTCAGAGACAGGGAAGAGTTAGCCTTAGTTAGATCTCGCCCGCCGCGAGTCAGTAACATTTCTAACTCTGTCTAACTCGTGGGTGTGACCTTCGCGCCATCTCCTTCTCTCAACGAGCTTAGACGGGGTTATTTAGTATAAATATAAACGAGATTTAAAAATTAGTTTGCCGAAGAAGTTTTACTTCTGACATGTGTACTTTGTATACACTTTTTTTTCTTATCTTTATAATTTAAGAGTTTTTTTCGTTTAACTGATATTCACCCCTAATAATTTTCCCACTGCTGGGCACAGGCCTCCCATCAATATGAGGGGATCAGACTATAGCCCATCACGCTTTTTATATATATCTAAATGTGGGTTGTCGGATTGCACGTAACTTTCGAAAACTTAGAAGGCTATCTTAAACATTAAGATTTACTTGCGATGTTTTCTTTTACCGTATGACAAGTTATAAGCATTTCGGAAAGTATTCGCATACAAAAATATTAGAGGAGTGAGAGAGATAATAAGATTTGAACCTGCTTCACTCGGTTTCCCAAACGAGCGTATTACCACTGAACTACTATTGCCTCAAAGTTGAAAAATTCAGTTGTTTTTCATAGATAGAGCTACTATTGCCTCAAAGTCAATTCAGTTGTTTTGATAAATAACGCGTTGGTGTTGGATATTTTGATACCATTTTAACAGGCATTCTTTCCATAAGCAATTTTAAAAAAATAAGTTATTTTCGTGGATAATCCGCAGTGTAAAGTTTTTACCTTTCAGCCGAGTATGATTGCATTTCCCGACCTATAAAAGAATCTTGATATAAGAAATATCAATTAGTATTTATACTTAGTACTAGCAAATTTTGTGATAAAATAAAAGAAGCCTCAGTAACTCCTTATAACATTAACTATCTGCGAGTGAAAGTCCTGTCAAAATCGGTCCAGTCGTTTCTGATATTAGCCGAAACAAACAGACAGAGAGAAAAAATATAAAAACTTATTTTTTTGATGTTATTACCGTATAATTTTTTAATAATGTAGAAATGACGATTCAAAAGAGCTTGTAAAAATCTATTTGAATAAAGAATATTTTGATTTGATTTAATTGATATATTCTTATTTAGTAAAAAGCTGTTAATTTGAAATTAAAAACAGACACAACTTTTTTATATGATGCTTACTTTTTATAAATGGGGATGGAAAATATACTTACTATTCTATGGCAATCTTAAGGCAATGCCACAACATCTACAGGGCTCAAGATATTTCCAATAATATTTATAATTGCTCTTAGTATCGTAATACGAGTATTATGTACTGAATTAAATAAATAACGAGCAAGCCAAACCATTAGTTGATTGAGTCAATTGAATTGAATCGTATTCAAGAGTTTACAAAAAACCTCTAAGAGAAATTCCCTTTGAACTCAGTCGTTGAGTGAAATATCAACATTTTGTATGACTTTCTATGAAAAAGTTATCGTATTTTAATTTTATAATATTCAATGAATGGAAAAGCTTCCTAATATTAAAAAATAGGTGAAATATCTATTTCTTTAGCACTAACTCACTGAAAAACAACACGCAGCCTAGTTACTTACTGTTAACTAGTGACTCACCCTCGCTTCGCTCGGGTTCGTCTCTGGGCACTCCCTGACAAAATTAAAGTTTGTAGCACAAAAATCCGTCCCTTAATTAGAGAGAGATAAGCCAGAACAAACAGACAGACAGACCGACAAAAATTTAAAAAAAAAGTTTGTTGTTAGTACCGTTTATCCTTTAATATGCATTTAGTGAAAAGCTGTTAATTTAAAATTAAACGCAGACACTTCAATTTTATTTATATGTATAGATGTATAGACTAGTGAAACTGGCCTTATTCACTTCACGGTCCTAGTCTATCTATATAATAAATTTCATCCTAATATGCTTAGCTTTTCAGCTTTATGTAGTAACAAATATACACACATACATAAGTTCGAATGTAAAATAGTAACGTTATTTAAATTTTGAAAACAAACGATCAAAAGCAGTACATTTTACAGAATGAAGCATTTTCTATACCATATATTTACGAGAGAAAGGCTTTACGTTATCTTCATTTAAATTTATCTAAAATTCAATACCTAATACTCCGCTACAAGCTACGGGGCCCAGTATTTTTTTAAGTTTTATTATTTTTGACTAGACTTAGTCTTTATATTTTTATAAAATTCATCAAAGTCTAGAAATCGATTTATATTTAATACTTTCTTAATTAGGTTTACGCGAATACTTGACATTATAAATGAAACTATCTTTTCGGTGTCTGTCGCGGATTTATTTGGATTTTTGTTTTTTTTTTAATATGAAAAAGTAGTAGTAAGATAAGGTATAATAATTATTCTAGTAATAAATGAATAAATTATATCGTCACTGGAAAGCCAATACTAAAATGAGTTTTATATATCGTTGGATAGGATTTTTTTTTGCTGCATCGATTAGTCTAAGATTTGTTACGATATAAGCAATTTTTTGGCGCTTAAGTCGTGCAAAAGTGGGATATATTTTATGATTTTGTTTTTTTGACAATTACTAACATAATGAAAGTTTCGATTAATTGAGAGTTGTTGTCAGTTCAGTATTTTTCATCACTGACAATACCCATTTTCACCATGTTAAGAACCATAAAATACTTTAGTTCAAGTCATTCATGTCTCTTCAGTACTTTTTGCCAACCGTAAATACAGGTTAATAGATACTTTAGTAAATTTGCTTTACGTAAAATATATTGAGCATAGCGTGTTAGTATATTTTGTTTACGTACTTTTCTACAAAGGTAAGATTTTAGTAATGTTGCTTTACATGTCTGAATATTTACATAGTCTGTTTAGAATGTTTAACATTCAATGAAACCATATATTAATGTTATTAAGCATAAACATTTTATTTAATAAAATAATAACGGTTTGCTTAGTATTTTATTAGGAAAAAAATTACCAATAATATTTAGTTTAGTCTTATGAAATTTAGTTTTGTTTAGATTATGATTTGTTATGTTTAAACGGCTTATGTTTTACGCCCGATTTATTGACGATTTCGGCGTTTAAGTTGACTTTGCAGTTGGCTTCGCGTTTAATGTCGTGTTCCCGCAGTAGAGTAAATAGTACACCGAGCGCTTTGAAAAACAATGTTATCTAGAAAATTACTTCAAATTACTTAAATATTATTACATAGTAGCAATTAGCACGTTTTAATAAATATTAATTCCCGATTTTTAAACTTATCTATATGATTAAAGATTATTTATTAATATGTTGTTAGGAGTATAAAATCTTTTCGATCATACGTATAAATTATAATAAATATAAATTTACAGAACCTATTCAACCCCATTATGCATACCCGTAGATCATCGATTTATAGAAAATTTACAAACGTGGGTTTTGAAAACACTATAGGATCATCATCTAAACCAAATGTAGTTCAGAGAATACTTATGGAAGATTAAAGCGATAATGATTTCGTGATGATGTGTGGCTACGGCAAGTAGTATATCACTACCCCATATCTTCCCGTGGGTGTCGTAAAAGGCGATTAACGGAAAAACTACCGAACACCATGGTAATCACGGTGGTAGGCTTCAACATTAGCCAACGCCAGAGTTACCACCCATCAGCAGAAGTCGTGCCGCCAAGCGCCTAACAGCGCGTTCCGGCATGTGGGAGCTGATGAAGCCGTATGGGGAATGGGTTTGAATAGTTATGTTGTACAGTAGCCGTGTTGGTGGTGGATCGTTGTTTGTTGTGTCAAGAGCTTAGTCGCGGAGGGTAGCGGGATCCGAAGCACGGCTTGCCGCTGGCCTACTGCAAACAGTTGGGGGCTCAACTAGTGGGCTAGCCACCCATGAAAGGCTGCCCCGCCATCTGTGAAAAATCCCAGGGTGGCTTCATCGTGCTGGTTGGCGACCAGAGGACGGGGCCCGATGGCGATTCTTGGGGGTGTTCGGGCATCCCCGCAGTCTCCAGACTAAGCCCTTTAAGACATAATCAGCATCAATATCACCGCCACCGCTCGTGCAACATCTCATTCAACTGCCATTCTCCATCTTATTCACTCTTACCTTAAAAAACAATCATGGCTTTACACATAAAGAGTAATGTTTTTAAGCGGCTGCACTCCCCCTTATTAGAAGTGCACCTCACAAATATCCGAGATTTGCACACAAATCTTTCATCAGTCCACTTCCACCTCGAGACTGCGCAGCCACACATGCTCTTTTTGATGAAGACGCAAATTCAATGTCCATTAAGCGCTGCGTACCTGGACTATCCCGGCTACACGTTGGAGCATAATTTCAGCTCGCGGGCCTGAGTCTGTTTGTACGTGCGAAATGACCTCTGTTTCCAGCGTTTCCGCCACCTTGAAGACCCCACATTCTCTACTATCTTGGTTATCGTGGATACCGGAATCGAAAAGATCCTGTATTCCTGTGTCTACCGATCGCACACAAGTGACCAGAAGACAACTCGATTGTTTGAATCGAATTTGTCGAATCGAATTGAATTGATTTCCGCGCGCACCGCGCAGTTTGTCTTTCTGGGGGACTTAACGCTCATCATGAAGATTGGTTGTTCCCATACCATAAGACGGACCATGCTGGGAGAGAAGCGTGGAAGTTTGCGGTGTCACTTGGACTCTCCCAGTTGGTTGACCAAGCGACGAGGGTACCCGACGTGGACAGCCACATAGCAAATTATCTGAACCTTCTGCTGACAACTGATCCGGACAGACACAACATCCACACTGGGTAGCTCGCCCATGGTTTAAAGCCGAATGCACCATTGTTGAAAAGCGTAAGCATTCGGCTTACCTTGCTTGCGTTGATGCTCGAGACCGCAAAGGTCCGTATGTAAGATCCAAGAAGAGAGCCTTTAACTTAGCCACCAAGGCTTACAAAAAGACATTAAAGAAGGCTCGTCTTGACCGAATTACACACATTGGCGCAAAGCTCTCTGCTCAACCATCTGGCAGCAGAGCTTTTTGGTCCCTTGGCAAAATTGTCTAGACGAACTTCTGTCGGCCCTCACTCCCACCGCTGGTAAAACCTGACGGATCCCTGGCTCATACGGCAATGGAGAAGGCGAATTTGCTTGCATCTCTTTGTGCCCAAAATTCTGTCTAGACTCTGGTAATGCTACTCCACCACATTTAACTTACCGCGGGATTTCAATGCCTGAAATTCCCATCACTAATAAGGAGGTAAAGAGAGTATCATGTCGTCTAGATGTAAATAAAGCTTGTAGTCCTGATGGTATACCAGCGATAATGCTTAAAACATGTGCTCCAGAGTTGTCTCCGATACTGACATGTCTGTACCGCCTTTCTCTTAAGACTGGAATAGTGCCTAAATCCTGGAAGCTTGCCAATGTGCAACCTGTGCCCAAGAAAGATAGCCGTGCCGACCCTACCAATTATCGTCCCTTAATTAGCACTATTGTAAACAAGCGTAAAAATGTATTCAGGCTTATTTTATACTTCCCACTACTAGGCACGGCTCTCTTTTTAATACGAGAGGTATCAGGCCATAGTCCACCATGCTGGCCAAATGTGGGTTAGTAGACTTCACATGTCTGTCAAAAACTTGCGAGGTTCTCTCAGATATGAAGGTTTACTCACGATGTTTTCCTTCACCGTAAGACAAGTGGTAATCATGTTAAAAATGATTCGCATATGAAAATATTAAAGAACTCAGGAGGGATATGAACCCGCATAACTTCCAGAGGTTTCCCAATAGAGCACGTTCCCACTGCGCTATCTCTGCCTTATTAATTATATATTTATATTTAGTTTAGATACATAATATATATTTTAAAATACATACAATAATATTATACTTATTTAGAAATAAAGATATTCATTTAACTATAATATTATGTTTATGTGAGACGATATTCAGAAACCACAAAACTATGGTTTGTTCTATTGTTCTAACTAAAGTTTTGTTGTTTGTTTAAACACTAATTTATAGAAGTTCCACATTTGAAATATTATTTTTATAAATTCATAATATTTATAAATCTACTTTCTACTTTCTGCGCCAGTGGTCGCGGGTTCGAATACCTCTGGGGGCCTCTGTTTATACTCCAGTCATGGGTGTTTATATTTATAATTTGTATGTATTTAAAAGTTATATGTGTAGTATATCAACTATCTATATAAGTAACACAAGTATCGTAGCTTACAACTGAACTGGATAGTGCTGTTATAAGAATGTCCCAGCATATTTATTTATTGAAAGAAAAAAAAATAACTTAAGTCTTAACAGTATTCAGTCCATTTTAAAGTCCAATAAGAGGGGATTTATCATGTCATAGTGCATAGTCACCATATTCTACAAGGCTGATCAAGAGCTTGTTGGCGAACTACATTTGTTTTTTTTAATTAAGCGATTTTTTTACTTAGTTTTCTTAGACATGGTAGTTTTCTCTAAAGTTATTTTTTGTTATCATATGCAGGAATATTTAGTTGAATCACAAATTAAAAATGAAAAATTAAAGAATCAATAATAACAGGGCAATCTAACGTGTACCATTAAAATTATAGTTATCTATTTTAAAATTTAGTATCTATACTTATTACCTATGTTATTTTATTTGTCTCTTATAATAACATTCTGAGGGTTTTGAATCTGTAAATTTTTTTAAATCTCATTGAAATCAGAGGTATCTATAGTTTCCTCTGTTTTATCCGTTAAAACATACGTTGTAACCATAGACGTATTAACTAAGGACGAGACACATAAGCTGACGTACCTTTACCGGCCTTGACAGTAATCAGGATATTTTAGGCCTGGCCGTTTGATTTTACGTCAGTCTCAAGCACTTACTTGTCAACAAAACATCTCCCAAAAATGACTAAATGTTCTATTAGATGGTGTAAAAACTATAGCAGCGGAAGCAGCACTATTTCTTTTCACTTGTAAGTAATATATTTTATTACATTTAATGTTATTTATCACAAAATTTGAGTAAATGTAAAATAAAATTTCGTATTATTCAACTATGTTAAATATAGTCGATATATCTATTTATTGTTGACATCTGACAACCATCATAAAATGGCTGGATTATACCGTTCAAAACAAATGACAGAACCGTCGAGTAAGTCCATTTGACATCGACTAGTGCTAGACAATGTCGAAAAATATATCGATATTTGACGAAATAACTAAGCGAATAATGGATGTTATTTGTACAGTACAATAACATAAAATACTTTTATCGCAGTATCCTACAATCTGATGACAATAAATTTATAATAATATTTTTATAATTAAATAAAAACATTACAAATGCAAAAATTAAAATTAGTATGTGTACTTAATTTTTATTTTATTTTAACACATAAATTACACAAAATTTTAGATTTCCTAGGGATCCTTCTCGAAAGAGAAAAGAAATTCTTAACAAAAAATTTGAAGTCTATAATAACTATAATTGAGTAAAAAGTTCATAACAATGTCCTGCTTATTTTAGTATAATTAAAATATAAATACCGGAAGCTTACCCCACCTTTATTCTCCCTTTATTTTCTTTGCCTTACAGCTTATTTATGATACGCCTTTTCTTTCCCATTCGAACGTTCTGGGTTTGATTGTCGGCGAAAAATCAAACAATATTTATTATTAATATTTAAAATGTCATTGATGTATGTATTTTATCGACTACGTTCAAGCACTAGCATTAGAGTGAATTTTGATGTATTGTGTCAATTCTTTGTGTGCGTTATACTTCAAATGGTTGAAAGTGTTTTCATGCATTTGTATTTTTTGACTGGTCCTTAGGTAATACGTCCATGGTTGTAACATACCTAAGCGAAGTTAGGGTGAGTCGCTAGTATTTATATACACATATAAGTGTAAACAAAATTTAATTAAAATAAATTTTCATGGGACGGCCTCTATTATCATATCGATCAAATACCGCCTAGATACTTGGAACAGCTAGTTAAACTCATCAAATGAATAGTTGTAAACTACATTATGCGTAAATTTTGGATATGGCACTTTATTTTTTTCACTCACTTTTTTCACAAAGTACTATATATTATGGTATACAACATTAATATAAGTACTTTTTTATAAAAAGTTAGAGACACGTTAGGTGGTTTTTGAGGTAACATAATCGATATAATATATATTCGAGAAATTATTAATTATACAAGTTTGTAAATAAAATCTAGCTAAGAACACTTAAAGTGGACTGAATTGCCTTACGATCTTTTTGTCCGGACCATTGTGAAGCTGTTAAGTGACTATAAAGTTTCTATTCTATCATGAATAGCCCTTAAAGTCAAGGTATAGTCCAGCTATGTACAAAAATTAATTCATCTGATCTGCAAAGGAGTAAAACATATACACAATATAATATGTATATAGACATACATATTTTTGCATTTATTTGTTTTGATTTATATACCACATCCACTAAAGCACATCAGAGCCCTCACTCAACTCCAGCATAGTTAACTTTGATTAAGGCTTTAAGTTTGTACAAAAAGGGCTTATAACAAAGTTTGTACTGTCTTAATTACCTAGCACTTGCTACTTGTAGTTAGATTTTTTCAGCTGCAGTGGTTGCTCTTTGAAAAGTTTTAATAAATTTTGATTGCATTTTCTTATTCATCTACTTTGAAGCCAACGTTTTCTTTCCTTGATGTCTGTGAATAAAATTCAGATCGCAGACATCGTTAGTAATAACTTTTCTGTACAGTATTTTTAAAGTTTATAAAATTGGATTTTACATCTATAGACGTCTAAAAGATAGTTTTATAATTGGTAATCCGTCTGTATACCATAGTCATTTTACACAGACACTATTTAGATATATTATGTAATATAAATAAATTAATATCATCATCAGCCATTTTTAACGTCCCACTGCTGGGCACGGGCCTCTCTCAGTGCGAAGGGAATCAGGTCATAGTCCACCGTCCACCATAGCCAGCAGTGGGACGTTAAAACAGTCTGAATACTATACCAAAAATTAAAGAATAATTTTGGCGATGAAACAAAACTACAAGGTTGAAAAAAAGGCGTAAAGTATTAGAGAGTTCACGAATAGATTTTTATATTATTATCTTAGTTTCAAAATGACTGTTTTCTTCAACAAATGGTTTCCAAGTCATAAGTCGTAAAATTGTATACAATTTTTATAACACGCCATCCCCCATAAAATGAAAATATTTTATTTACGTTTTAGCATGCTACGGAACCTTTGATTTACGAGTCAGACTCACACTTTATTACGTGATTTTAATAATTTAAATTAAGTTTTTGCTTTAATTTTATAGTCAGAGCAAAAATGTTAAACATTCAGTATGAATTTAAGTTAAACAGAAGGCAGGTCGTTAAAAATACTCTTTGATGTACGCGACTGACTAGCAGTCCACTTCATATTGAAAATTCCTTCTCTGCCTTTGGATAAAACGAAATGAAAAATGAAATCGTCGGTTCTAAATAAATAAAAAATACGGCGGTACATATTATTATGTACCATAGAATACTATTATCACTATAACATATCTGAATAGAAAAAAAACAATATTCGTAAATATTTGAAATTCGGAATATTTAACTAAGCTACGGACAGACAGACTGATATAGTCTCATAATATAAATTCTCCTTTTCTCCTTCTTGTTACTCTTACTTATACTCGTAATACGTTAGTTAAAATCGACAAGTTTTTAAATTACACGACTCATTTATATTTGCTGTGGATATAAATAATTTGTTTTTTTTAATTCAGTATAAGACTTAAAAAAATAAAATAATTTTTAAGAATCTCATTTACATTTAAGAAATATATCTGACTTAAAGTTCAACTGTTACTTTTTACATGATGTTGAAGTCTGTAAACTTTTATTCTTAGCAGCTTCTTAATAAGTATCTAAAACGACATAGACATGTTCTCCGCGCATTTTTTTGACTTATATTTTTTATTAATTTGTTGTGATTAACCTATAATAACTAACTTTAAAAAATATGGCTTCAAAATAAAAATAATACTAAAAAGTAACAAATAACTAAAAGGAAGTTTTCATTTACTTACCATAGATATCTAACCATATATTTTTAGAGACGGTGTCTTTTTACTTTTTAGTGTTTTTTTAATCATGAAGTCAAAAAAAAAAAACATAAAATGAAGTCGGTTAAAAAATCAAAGGCTAAAATTCAATTTTCCACATTTTCTACACTTAAAGTTGGATTTTATTATTTTCAAATACTAATAGATCCACCAAAATGAAAGAAAATATTAAACAAAAAAAGGTTCATAAGTGACGGAGTTCCAAAGTAATAAACAAAAAAATACAATTGAGAACTTCCCGATTTTTAATTCGGTTAAAAAATGCTTTCTGATTTTATGAAACAATCAAAGAAAATTTTAAACGAAACTATTATTGAAAACTAGTGCAATTATTTTGCAACAGTCCTTTATAAATAAAATGTAATTTGTTGTTAAGTCGAAGCAAAACCGCGGGCAGCCTTTTTTAGACTTTGAAGCAATAAAATCGAGCTTGTGTCTGTTCGCACTGTACGAAATCCACTGGGCGAATTTTAATGAAACAGTGTAGTCTTACGTTTCAAACGTTCAGACAGCATTTTATTAACAAAATTATTACTAGTCTAGCATTTCGCACGGCTTTACCCGCGGTCAAAAGACCGGAAACCAAGTTGGTATTTTTACATATACTAAAAACTTCACCCAAACACGCTGCATCCTATGACAAAAGTTCCATGTCTATATATGGACCATACATACTCGTACGTATGTATATAAAAAGAAAAAGATAAAATACTTGAGAATCTTTTGCTTTGATGTTTGTCAACCAATTTTCTTTATTTTTTACTAGCATTTCCCGCGGCGTCGCACGCGTTCTTAAGACCGGAAACCAAATTCTTACTGAGTCGGTATGGTATCTCGCAGAACTAACGCTCGCCCTTCCCATTTTTGTAACATTTTTCATTAATGCTCCGCATCTATTAGTCAACACAACACAAATAGAATTTTTCAATTCGGACCAGTAGATCCTGAGATTAGCGCGTTCAACCAAATAAACAAACAAACAAACTCTTCGGCTTTATAATATTAGTATAGATTAAAATTAATAAAAATCATTTTTCTTTAATTTTCGTTGTTGTTTGTGATTTCGAAAGCATATTCATAGTAAAATCGGATATAAAACACAGATTTTTTGCAGTGCAATAAAATATTGGCATCAAATATTTATGTATAACAAATACACTTACATGTTTTCCAACCGTCCTGTCTGTGTGTAAATTACAAGATCCTACCATTTTATAGCGTCCCGGAAGGGCTATACCTCTGAATCCACTCGGCAGACGTTTTTATGTCTTTCGGAGCTGAGATATTTTGTAGCCTACTACATAGAGCCTCCATAGCCCAAATCGTCGTACAACGTTATAAATGATTTACGAGGTAGTAACTTGATGTATTACTGTGGAAGTGTTGAAAAATTGTTTCAGATTTTTAAGTAATTTCTTCTTTGTTAAAGAATTAAATATCTCTCTGAACTTTTTATAAGAAAATATAATACGAGTATTAACAATTTATACACAACTTCATGATAAGTTACTAGGCTTGTGTTATAGGATATCAGACAGTTGATTTACCTCATATATATAACTTTAAATACATATCGTCACTGGAAAGCCAATAATACTGAAGCGCCAAAACATGATTTTACAGTAGAGCGTTTTAAAGTTTTTTTTTAGTTAAAAAATTGTGTAACTTTTTTGCTTATTTATTAAATGAAGTTCCGTAAAGGCAAAAGTATATCGTGACAGTATTATCTATGTACTGAAAACATGACACACTACATATATCCAGGAATTCAGGAGATAGCTGTCGTTTAAGTAGATTTACTCTGGATAATTCGCAGAGAAGAAGAACTTAAGTTCATAATCATTTTTAAGTTTAGTGATCAAAAAATACTAACAACCTACGTCGTTTTAAATGTAGGAGACAAATATGACTAATATGCCTTATGGGTTGATAAAGTCTCAGGATATGTATACTTATACGTTTTTATATACGTTAAAAACGTAGGGGAAAACGACGTAATACATAATTAGATTGTACTAATATTAGGTCAAAGAGACTTAGCTAAAAATATATCACTTTAAATTAAATCTTTTTTACTGATTGGATAAAGTTAACTGTATGGGTGTGCTAATAATTTACTATCTGCGAACAAAGTGATTGTGGAAATAATTAATTCCTATTTTGATTTCAATATTCAGTAATTTTACGCCCGCAGCTTCACCCGCGTGTGTATAAGGATTGCATCTTTTTATTTAATTAGTGTATTGGTTGATAAAGGAATAAATAATAATAATAATAGCTTGCTAAGTAGTCAAGTAGGTTTATAAAAAACGTTTTAAATATTCAACATTTTCATTATATTTGTTTATATTGTAGTTTATGTATTGTGTCAATAATCAGGCAACAGAATCATTTTAATAATATTTTTATCATTACTTTGCAAGGATGTAAATAATTAATTGGTATAATATTTTATAATTAATTATTGTTTTCGATATCAGTATCTTGAAGGGTATCCTGAGTATTGACGACATTAGGAAAATTTTCGTATTCATGGTGATACATTTCAGGAATGATCTTCGATGTACAAAGTTACCACTGAGGAACTCCAGAGTTGGTCTTTAAGAATTGTGATGAACAACCCTCAACCACAACTCTGAGTGGTCGGTCGCTCAGGAAGTTTTTAATCCAGCCGATCAGGCCAGGAGATATGCCATAGGCTGAAAGCTTGCTTATGAGGATAGCGTGCCAAACCCTGTCAAAGGCCTTTGAGGCATCGAGGGAGACGGCAATGAGCGAAGTGGGGAGGGGCCACTTCGCTCAAGGGCTTCGCCAATGGTTGGCACACACCAGAAGGTTCCCAGTCGACCAATTCCGGTGAAACCCATATTGTCGGTCACTGATGAGATCGTTTTATTCTAGATATGCCGTAAGACGAGTGTCATTGTTACGTACTACGGGTTCGGGATCGGAAATTAAAAGCGTTCTCGCACTTAAGATGTTTTATTTACACTTTATAAACACGCGCAGTTTGTACACAGCACTAGTTAAATTGAGACTCTGAGCACTATAATTCACCAATTTTTATGATTCACTATAATATTCTTCACTTTTCCACTATTTCATATTTCTTCGTAATCTTCACTCGACTTCGAACATCAACTGAACTCTCGACACACTGTCGGCCTTTTTATATGCGTAGAACATTCTAGTATCGAAAATTCAAAAGGTTTCTAGTAACTTCTAAATCTTTCTGGAAATGCTTCGTCTCTCTCTGACACATTAAAATACTACACATTACACGCTCCATAATCTTGCAGAGTATGGAGGTGATTGAAATCGGACGATAATTGGTAGGGTCGGCATGGCTATCTTTCTTGGGCACAGGTTGCACATTGGCAAGCTTCCAGGATTTAGGCACTATTCCAGTCTTAAGAGAAAGGCGGTACAGACATGTCAGTATCGGAGACAACTCTTGAGCACATGTTTTAAGTATTATCGCTGGTATACCATCAGGACTACAAGCTTTATTTACATCTAGACGACAAAATACTCTCTTTACCTCCTTATTAGTGATGGGAATTTCAGGCATTGAAATCCCGCGGTAAGGTAAATGTGGTGGAATAGCATTACCAGAGTCTAGACAGAATTTTGGGCACAAAGAGATGCAAGCAAATTCGCCTTCTCCATTGCCGTATGAGCCAGGGATCCGTCAGGTTTTACCAGCGGTGGGAGTGAGGGCCGACAGAAGTTCGTCTCGACCATTTTGCCAAGGGACCAAAAAGCTCTGCTGCCAGATGGTTGAGCAGAGAGCTTTGCGCCAATGTGTGTAATTCGGTCCTTCTTTAATGTCTTTTTGTAGGCCTTGGTGGCTAAGTTAAAGGCTCTCTTCTTGGATCTTACATCCGGACCTTTGCGGTCTCGAGCATCAACGCAAGCCAGGTAAGCCGAATGCTTACGCTTTTCAACAATGGTGCATTCGGCTTTAAACCATGGGCGAGCTACCCAGTGTGGATAAAACCTGGATGTTGTATCTGTCCGGATCAGTTGTCAGCAGAAGGTTCAGATAATTAGCTATGTGGCTGTCCAAGTCGGGTACCCTCGTCACTTGGTCAACCAACTGGGAGAGTCCAAGTGACACCGCAAACTTCCACGCTTCTCTCCCAGCATGGTCCGTCTTATGGTATGGGAACAACCAATCTTCATGATGGGCGTTAAGTCCCCCAGAAAGACAAACTGTGCGGTGCGCGCGGAGATCAATTCAATTCGATTCGACAAATTCGATTCAAACAATCGAGTTGTCTTCTGGTCACTTGTGTGCGATTGGTAGACACAGGAATACAGGATCTTTTCGATTCCTGTATCCACGATAACCCAGATAGTAGAGAATGTGGGGTCTTCAAGGTGGCGGAAACGCTGGAAACAGAGGTCATTTCGCACGTACAAACAGACTCCGGCCCGCGAGCTGAAATTATGCTCCAACGTGTAGCCGGGATAGTCCAGGTACGCAGCGCTTAATGGACATTTGCGTCTTCGTCAAAAAGAGCATGTGCGTCTGCGCAGTCTCGAGGTGGAAGTGGACTGATGAAAGATTTGTGTGCAAATCTCGGATATTTGTGAGGTGCACTTTTAATAAGGGGGAGTGCAGCCGCTTAAAAACATTACTCTTTTTGTGTAAAGCCATGATTGTTTTTTAAGGTAAGAGTGAATAAGATGGAGAATGGCAGTTGAATGAGATGTTGCACGAGCCTGGCGGTGATATTGATGATGATTATGTCTTAAAGGGCTTAGTCTGGAGACTGCTGGGACGCCCGAACAGCCCCAAGAATCGCCATCGGGCCCCGTCCTATGGTCGCCAACCAGCACGATGAAGCCACCCTGGGATCACCTGGCTCACAGACGGCGGGGCAGCCTTTCATGGGTGGCTAGCCCACTAGTTGAGCCCCCAACTGTCTGCAGTCGGCCAGCGGCAAGCCGTGCTTCGGATCCCGCTACCCTCCGCGACTAAGCTCTCGACACAACAAACAACGATCCACCACCAACACGGCTACTGTGCAACATAACTATTCAGACCCATTCCCCATACGGCTTCATCAGCTCCCACATGCCGGAACGCGCTGTTAGGCGCTTGGCGGCACGACTTCTGCTGATGGGTGGTAACTCTGGCGTCGGCTAATGTTGAAGCCTACCACCGTGATTACCATGGTGTTCGGTAGTTTTTCCATTAATCGCCTTTTACGATACCCACGGGAAAATATGGGGTAGCCATATTCTACTTGCCGTAGCCACACATCATCACGAAATCATTATCGCTTTGATCTTCCATAAGTATTCTCTGAACTACATTTGGTTTAGATGATGATCCTATAGTGTTTTCAAAACCCACTTTTGTAAATTTTCTATAAAACGATGATCTACGGGTACGCATAATGGGGTTGAATAGGTTCTGTAAATTTATATTTATTATAATTTATACGTATGATCGAAAAGATTTTATACTCTTAACAACATATTAATAAATAATCTTTAATCATATAGATAAGTTTAAAAATCGGGAATTATTATTTATTAAAACGTGCTAATTGCTACTATGTAATAATATTTAAGTAATTTGAAGTAATTTTCTAGATAACATTGTTTTTCAAAGCGCTCGATGTAGAAAGAAAAATATATGATCAATATTTAGTTACCTAGTTTCAATTTAAATGTACTATTTACTCTACTGCGGGAACACGTCATTAAATGCGAAACCAACTGCAAAGTCAACTTAAACGCCGAAATCGTCAATAAATCGGGCGTAAAACATAAGCCGTTTAAACTTAACAAATCATAATCTAAACAAAACTAAATTTCATAAGACTAAACTAAATATTATTGGTAATTTTTTTCCTAATAAAATACTAAGCAAACCGTTATTATTTTATTAATTAAAATGTTTATGCTTAATAACATTAATATATGGTTGCATTGAATGTTAAACATTCTAAACAGACTATGTAAATATTCAGACATGTAAAGCAACATTACTAAAATCTTACCCTTGTAGAAAAGTACGTAAACAAAATATACTAACACGCTATGCTCATTATATTTTACGTAAAGTAAATTTACTAAACTATCTATTAACCTGTATTTACGGTTGGCAAAAAGTACTGAAGAGACATGAATGACTTAAACTAAAGTACTTTATGGTTCTTATCATGGTGAAAATGAGTATAGTCAGTGATGAAAAATACTGAACTGACAACGACTCTCAATTAATCAAAACTTTCATTATGTTAGTAATTGTCAAAAAAACCAAATCATAAAATATATCCTACTTTTGCACGACTTAAGCGCCAAAAAAGTGCTTATATCGTAACAAATCTTAGACTAATCGATGCAGCAAAAAAAATCCTATCCAACGATATATAAAACTCATTTTAGCCAAAATGGCGCTTAAGTATTATTGGCTTTCCAGTGACGATATTATATATCATAAATATAAACACCCATGACTGGAGTACAAACATTTGTGCACACACACACATACGCACACGCACGCACGCACGCACACACACACACACACACACACACACACACACACACACACACACACACACACACACACACACACACACACACACACACACATACACACACACACTTTTTTATTTTATTTTTTTGTTTCTTTATTTTCTTTTTTGTTACATTGAAAGCGAATTCTTTGATATGGGAAGGTTCTAGCTACAGGTTTCTGGTTCAGGAGTTAGGGCTGTGTAAGATTGTACCAATGTATTTGTTTTTCAATAAAGACCTTTTTTTATTATACAAAAGAATGCTCCCAGCAGGATTCGAACCCTCGACCGCTCGCACAGAAGAGTAGTGAAAAACTGAGTCAAACGTGTGAAGTCATCATGAAATCACTTTTACAAGGAAATTCACAGGTCGGTGCAAGTAATAAGTCAATAAAGTTTTTTAAGCTCTAACTTTACATTTTGCTCTTTCACAGTATTTGCATTTTTGCATATGCATCTAAAAGTCACAGTCCTTTGGTTGGCTGTCGGAGTACCAATCTAGTACATAGATGGATTGAAAGCTATGTAAAAAGCGTATTTACTTTAAATTGTTATATTTACATACTGGCACATAATTTTACATATGTGATGGTACGGTGTGATCGTCTAAGCTTGTTAATTAGTGATTAAATATATTTGAGGAAATTTTTTGAAAATAATACTTATTTAAGTGTTTATCGAAAGCGAAAAGAAAAAAAATGAATTATAGGCCATAGGCGGACCATCTCACATACATATACATGTTATTTATATAAAAAAGTTTTCATTTGTTTTTTGTTTAGAACAATAATTAACCTTAAATTCTATTAAGATAGACATTATCACTGATAGAAAAGAAATAATATATACATAGACGTACTGTGCATGCTAAATACTTAATTATGTTTCAGTTTTGTAGAATATCATATTCTAAGCTCATAGACCACAAAGCTCCTAATCGTGTTAGACATAGTCTGATGTAAAGATCTAACTTATTAAAAAGCTTAGCGAGGGAATTAAATATAATATGTAGTGCTATCAAAAGTTCCAAGACAGTTTGTTGGCATCGGTTGCTTCAAAGCAATACTTGAGTCCACTTTCAGTCCGACATTGAGCTTACAATGTGAGCCTCGATCTATGTATGGAATATAAAGATTAAAGATATAAGAATATTTTAGATATGACGTATTAATTTTATTATTTTTACTATTTATATATCATAGTGCCTCGAATTTTGAGAGCTTCCTCATAATATACAATTACTTTATTATTAGTTACTGTTTAAGAACCTCCTTTTTACATAACCTTTTTTTTATTATTAGTTCTACATTGATGAAATACAATAAGGCATGCCACCAGGTTGAGTCCCTGTAGGATTCACCGATAAAGCTAGTACTATCAACCAAGGCTTTCTGATGATGGAAGGTTTGTCAAAGCAGACCATATAAATAAAGGGATCAACCGTAACGAAATGTGCCACCTCTTTATGCGTTTCTTGGATTTGCTGCTGGGCTTGGCTGTCGCTATTGAGCCCTACCATCTACGAAGACAAGGCGAATGCATGTTGGTTCGTAATGAAACACTTCTGTCAAATTCGAAAAAACAATGTTCATTGAATTAAATATATAAGGGTTAAATTTATTATTCAATTATTATTAAATTATATGAAAATGAAAATGTCCATCATATTATTTATAACATGGAATATTTAACCGTTTTCTAACTCTACGTTTTCTTCCAAAATACTCCTGAAGGGCTCGTCTAAATAAAGGATAGTTTACCGGGACAGAGATATGCCATGGATAGCTTTGCAGAAGTTTTCCCGTTTAGATCCTCTTCTACATAAGACGTATATTATGCTTTACTTTGCCTAATTGGACGTTTGTGATGAGAAGCACATATATTTGGTCTCCATTATAATTATTTTTTATCCTTTTTTTTACTATGTAAATAGAGGAAATGAAGATATAGGTATTTAGAGTAAGAAAAAGTTAAGTGGTAATTTTTTTTTAGAATGATTACTAGAAAGCTCTCATAAGTAGCTTTATTTCAACAAAATGCACTACGTTTTCGTTATGTAGTATCTATAGTAGTAGCCAACCTCTGCCTCGGTGGTGTAGTGGCTAGCATGTACGGTCATACATCGAGAGGTCCTGGGTTCGAGTCCCGGGCCGGGCCAAGTTTAGTTATTGAAAATTTCTGCTTAGTAAGCTTCAGTAACAGCTCGGAGTTGGAAAGTTGGCGGTGTGTCACACTCGTGCCTCGGATAGCACGTAAAGCCGTCGGTCCTGCGCCTTAGCTCATAGGATAGGCACAGAAAGTGCACTTGTGTCTGAGCGTACACTTGTGCACTATAATATCTTCTCTTCAACTTTCAACTGCGTTGGCCAGTTTCAATGCGATGGGCCGCCGTGGCCGGAATTACTCGGAGAACATTATTATAGTAAAAACCAAGAAAGAGTAAGTACATATTATCTTAATATGTATTTTGTTTATGACTAACTTTTCAATTAGTGTACATTTTATTTTATTTAGAAAGATGCACCATCGACTTATCATAAGTACACTATAATTAATGTTGCAATGTACAGTTCAGTATGATTCGCCTTTAAAGGTGTATACAGCACTTAAGTACATGGGGAATAAAATAAGAATTTTTGGTTTTATTTGCCAAATCAAAGATTGTTTTATTAGGACTATTATTATTATTATAGGATAAATATATAAAGTGGTAAGAGGTAATGTCCGGGTTAACATATGCTTTGTTTGCAGGAAAATATTTCATCTCTATGAAATTTATACTAACCGTTAAAAAGTATGTAGGTATGAACCAGAGCAAAGTGAGGGCGAGTCGCTAGTATTATATGTATGTATATAAGTATTTAGCTCCTTTTAACGTTTCTTTCAATACGAGGGGTATCAGACCATAGTCTATTACGCTGCTTGGCTAAGTGCGTGTTGGCGGATTTCACATGTCTTTCAAAAACTTGCTAGGTTCTCTCAGACATGCAGGTTTCCTCACGATATTTTCCTTCACCGTAAGACAAGTGGTAATCATGATAGAAATGATTCGCACATGAGAATATCAGGAGTGCGAGACCCGAATTTGACCTGACCTGCATCACTCAGTTATCCAAACGATCGCGTTTCCACTGGACTACCTGTCTTCATAGTATTATTAAGATATTATATACTCGTATATAGATAAAATTTGACGACACGTTTGGCGCAGTTTTTAGTGACCCTACTTGCTGCGCCAGCGGTTCGAGTCCCGCTGGGGGCATGCATTTGTTAAACACGGATGTTTGTACTCCAGTCATAGGTGTTTATATTTATAATATATATTTAAACTTGTATATTATGTAGTATATCAACTATCTGGTATCCGTAACACAAGCCTCGTAGCTTTCCACGGAAATAGATGGCGCTGTGTGTAATAATGTCCCATCATATTTATTTATTTTTTTCTATAAAGCTTTATCAAAATATAAGAAACATTGAAACGTATTCTATTTATCTTATAAAGTAATTTACTTACCTCCCTCTGGATTAAACCGTAAAAGCGAAATCGATAGTACTAATAGGTAATTTCTATGCAATACATCGATTCGTGATTTATTGCGGAGACGATCGTTACATTTACATATTATTTGTATACGTAATGCCTTGATTTCTGTTTTTCTTGTATTATTTAGCTGATATCTGCCTTTGATGGAAGGAATAATTCGAAGTGTTATTATTTTTGGAAAATGATGAAACTACCTTTTCGGATTTTGTCGCGGATTTATTATGATTTTTGGTTCCCGACGTTTCGAATGCTTTACAGCAATCATGGTCACGGGAGAGACTAAGGTATTAGACGTCTCAGGGGGTTATATTCTTGTTACAGACAGAGCCTACCTACAATTTACAAAAAATCGCGTTATATATAATATTATCAAATATTCGCGTACACCTAAGAAAATATTAAAAGAATACTGTGTTCAATAGATATAAATAAATAAAAAATATTAATCTATCCACTACTCTAAGAATAATAATTTATTCATTTACTTACAACTTATGCTAACTAAACTATATTATTATGAAAGCGTCAGACTATCTCTTTCTTAATTTATAAAAGCGAAAGGTCTCACTCACTTATCAAGAAATATCTAAAACCGCTTGATGTATAAATTGTTTAGCAGGGAGGTAATTTATAGTTAGTAGACGATATTTTGCGATAGGGCCGGATTAAGGAGGTCGAAGGGCTCTCGCGACTTTGTTTGAAAGTCCTTAATTTTTTATGCTACAAACTTCGTATGGAACACCTGAGTCGCTAGTGCATTATATACTAGAGACTTATCCACGCTTCGCTCGAGTTTATCCCTAGTACATCATATTATCCCGCCTCTATAATCTATACTAATATTATAAAGCGAGGAAGGCTATAGGCTATATTACATTACGCTACGCCCAATGGGAGCGGAGCATGAATGAAAAGTGTTGCAAAAACAGGAAGGGCGGGCGTTAGTTCTGCGAGGTACCATACCGCGCGACTCAGTAAATGCTAGTATTAAGTAAAGTATAGAAATAAGTATGGATTTTACAACATGACTTCACTTTCGATGAACGTAATAGAATTACCTCTTAATAGCATAGATACCTATAAACTTCATTTAAATCAGTAATTAACTAATTACTAATAATTTTAATTTTTTAAATTAACATCAATGTACACTTAAGTTTATAATTTTTAAAGCATTGCCTAACTATAACATTTTTTTTTCAAATAAATTATTCTCCAAATATAGTTCGTCACGATCCTGTGGTTAAATTGAATAATTCCGATATTTCATTGCCTTCGTCGTGATATTCTCACGTAGAGATTTGCTTAAAATGTTGATTTCGCAAAACGCACGATTGTTAAAAGCGTTTATTATAATATATGATGACACATTTGACTCAGTTTGTACTGACTCTATTTGTTGTGTTAGCGGTCGCGGGTTCGTTTCCCGCTGGGGGCATTAATTTTCAAGCCGAGGATTTTGAAATGATGGGTTACTGTTGTATGGACAGTATCAAAACAAATACTTATAGATATTACTAGGAGTATTTGAGTATTTGAACTGTGTTAATATCTGTATCCCTTAAATATTATTTTATGATTTAACTTTGCCTTGAAAAAGGAGACGAGCCACAATGTATGATGTTACATGAGTTGACACATTAGGCCATTCTCAGGCCAAGGAATTGGTTTCAAAAAACCAAACCCAAGTGCGAGCTCGACTCGTGCACGAAGAATTCCGTACTAATATCTATAAAAACGGCAAAAATCAATCTGTTGTATGAGAACCCCTTTAAATATTTATTGTTTTTTGTTTTTTACTATTTTATGTTAAAGTGGCAATAGAAATACATCATTTGTTAAAATTTCAACTGTCTAACTATCACGGTTCATGAGATACAGCCTGGTGACAGACGGACAGACTGATAGACGGATAGCTCATTCAACGGATTCTTAGTGATAGGGACCCTTTGGGTACGGAACGCTAAAAAGGTAGCCAGAAATGACAGAACTACTCAAGTTTCGTAGATACGCATTCCTTAGTTTAACTACATCTTTATACTGTTTGCTATAGACTTGGTTCATGGAGTCAGAGTACTCAATACTACTTAGAAGACATAAAACTATCAGGGAGCTGGCTCGATTTTTCAGCAGAGGAACGCGACTATTATGATTCTTGTTACTACGAGTATTTCACGCAGACATAAAGTCAAGATTTAAGCAAACTTTTCGTTTTATTTTAAATCACAATTTAGGTTTTAATAATTTCAATGTAATATATACTTCATTGTGTAAAAATTGATTTTGAACCTTGATGTTCAATATAATAAAATAGTCCATAGGATTTTTTATAAAAAGACAGAGGACTGTTAACTAAATTGAATTCGTTATAGAGAGAAGTCTTGGAACAAAAAAAGGTTAGTATTCCATCATTGTTGGCTCGAAACCTAAAAAAGGTCATAATCGAAGAAATTATATTACTGTGAATCCGATATAAGCGACTTGAGCAAAATCGTTAAACCCCTACAAGTTATAAGAGGTTTTCATTATAAATAACTGTACTTCATAGAAGTATTAAAGAAGTTTGATCATTAATTTTTAATTTATATCGCCTGATAATAAAATATAGCAAATCGATAGGTATAATTCATTTGCATGAACGAACATTAATACCTACCATTCAGCGTTTCGCTTACTTTAAGAAATAGAAGGTCATGATCTTTTTTTTCAATGTAGCAACGGTTTGAATTTTTGACTAACTAAAAAAAGTAGAGTGCTTAATTCACACAAATATTTTTGACAATTTTAATAACCCTTTGTTGTATAGTAAATACTATATTTCTTATTATATTATATATATAGATCGGTACATACAATACGAGTTTTCGTTGAGTTTAATAAAAACTTTACTCGTAACATTCTCAGACTCTGTAGTTAATATAAAGTAAAAATAGTAGCGTAATTCATAATGTTTAAGTTTCTAATCCTAACTCCACCTTACTTATCTTTAGTTTGCTTTAAGAATATTCCTTTTAATGGTCTATATAATCCGCAAATTCTTATCACTTAGACTATAGGCTAACTTCACGGCGACATCATTATCTGCCCAACACAAGCGTGAGATTAGAGCGGGCTATTTCATTATATTTTTCCGAGGGATTTCGCCGAGGGTGAGCTTTAATGCGTTTGTGACCGCACGGATTCTTTTGTACTCTATAGCTATATTTTTATATATAGCTATTTTGTAGGTATTTTGAGGTCCTGGGTTCAAACCCTTCTTGATGTAAGTGGATATAAAAATTGATCAAATTAGCTTTACTCCCATATCGAGGTATACATTAAAAAATAATCATCACTACATACTATAAAAGTTCTCCGCCGCGTCTCTCTGTTGCGATAAACTCAAAAGATACTACTCTACTGCACCGATTTTACCCTGTTTTCACCAAAATGGATAGAGTGGTTTTTGAAGAAGGTTATAGTACATAATTTGCCAAGCTATTGTATACATTTACTAGCGAAACCATCTAAGGATGAACCCTCCAAATATTTTTAAGTTATAAAGGCAGAAGATACACCCCCACTATATTCATATTTTATTTAGAAGAAAAAATATATGCAATTATCGATTTGAATAAAAAAGTCACTTAGAAACATCTAGATTTTGCATTTTTAATGTAATTTTATGTTAAAAGAAGATTTTTGAAACTTATTAAAAATAATAAAAGTAGCCTAATTAGTGTAAGTCCACTCAAAACTTGTCTAGCGTTTTAGGAGATTATCCGTTACAAACAGATAGAGAGACAAACAAAAAGTCTTAGAAACATCCATCTTTTGGATTTCTTTAAAATAATTATGTTAAGAGAAGATGTTGTAACAGGAAAAGCACTTCTATATTTCATTTGATCTCGTTTCTAATTTCATTACTCTATGTGACAAAGAGCACATAATAACTTGAGGGGTCTTCAAATGTTTTCTGAAGTAAATCATTTAGAATGAGATAAGAGGCTTGTAACAAATGCTTTGATTTGTTTCAAATGACAAAGTGCTTGAAGAAATGACTTAATCAAGGCGAAAAGTGAGCAAGAGTAATAAAAATTTAACAAATAAATGAAAAATGGTTTTAAAAAATTAATATTAAGAACGTACAATAAAATAATGATAACTACATATTGTATACTAGTAGACTTGGCCATGCGTTGCTGTGGAACACTTATAAAAAATTGAGTTTGAGTATAATTTGTAGCTTTGGATAGCTTTTTCCAAGCTTTTCTATCAGAATACCTCTTGAGATATTATAGTCGCTGTAGAATGAATACCTCGTATGTCGAAAATGCATGATTTTTTTTGTAAAATTAAATGAAAATTACGTATTTTATATAACGGCGAAACCGTTAACCTAATAAATAACTACTAGTGCCATATTTGAAGTAAAACAAAAACCGCTTGTTTGAAAATCATTGACAAAATGAACCATTTTTTTCGATTCCGGTTAAGTTTTGGATCTCTGGACATACGAGGTTTTCAATCTACAGTGACGATATGAAAACCATGAAGTATGCAATAAAAAAGGAAATGTTTTGAATAAAAATATCCTTTTAGTAGGAACAAATAATAATTTTAAAAAGGTACGTTAAGTTAAGAATAGTTACAACTTAATGTAACATATTATGTTAAATAGACTTTTCATATATAAAAAAAGCTCCCAAAAACCATATTTCATGTACCGACGAAGGATCGCAATGAACATAGGATAAATAGAGCTTCCTCAGAATATTTACGAAAGAAACCCTTATTAAGAACCCTTACACTTAACGGTCCCGTAAAACTAATAGTCCCAATTATCTATACCTAAAGGTTGCCTGGAAGAAATCACTCTTTAGCAATAAGGCCTCTTGTACATTCTCCTATAATATATTTGAATATTTTCGTTTGTATTCGGGTGTACAATACAGGTTGTCATTATTATATTTTTATTTTTCTAAAACGGAACCGTAATTTATTTCTAAACTAAAAGTAGCTTAAGTTAGTTCTTATAATCCTAGCAATTCGCCAGTAAAAATCCCGTCAGAATCGGTTAATTCGTTTCGTTTGAGTTTTTATTAAAAGTACTGTTTTTAATTTTATATGCATTTAGATAAAAAGCTTTTATTTTGACATAACAAACAGACACTTCAATTTTATTTTTCTTTATGTATATATATATATATATATTTACTATTTTTACTATTTTTTATTAGATTATCTCTATATCTTAACTAGAGATTTAATATCTTTGTAATCAATACCACGGGCTTACACTAGTGTAGAATCATTTTTAGATATTGTTTGATTGTGGATGAATAGATGTATTTTAGGGATCGATTTGCAAAAAAGATTGATTAAGTAGCATCCTTAGAATAGTAGTTTTTTGCATACTTAGCAGTATTTTATTATTATCATCAGCCCTTTTTAACGTCCCACTGCTGGGCACGGGCTTCTCTCAGTACGAGGGGGGGAGGGAGTTCCCTGCCCTTGCTTTGACTATATCTGTAACTTATTATTATAACATAATCGTTCACTTACATGCGTCGAGGGATAGCTGAGTTAACAAGATAAGTTAGCAAGTTAGTATAAATAAGTATTAGTCGTATTCTCTATAATTTGACTATAAAACTGTCGAGTAGTTCAGATTTTTATCTTCACTACATACTTAGTATAAAACAAAGTCGCTTTCTCTGTCCCTATATCCCTATGTATGCTTGAATCTTTAAAACTACGCAACGGATTTTGATGCGGTTTTTTTTCAATAGATAGAGTGATTCAAGAGTAAGGTTTATATGCATAACTAGCGGATCCCACGGCTTTGCCTGTGCTAAATCTAGGGAAGAGCCTGAGCGAAGCGAGGGCGAGTCGCTAGTTAATTATAAAAGCGAAACATTGTATATGCATGTGTACACTTCAACGCTTAAAAGCTTGGACGGGTATGGATGAAATTTTGTATAGACAGGTAGACTATGGAAAAACACATAAGTTAATTTCACTTAATACTGTTATCCTAAAGAACCGGAAATAGCTAGTACCTAATTAAATAATCACTCACAAATGAAACACTTAATCAAAACTACTTTACCTAAGTACCTCTAGTAGGAAGGTAGAAGTCTGCTAAGAACGTAGTAATAGGCTATAGTGTTGGGACATTATTACTCACAGCGCCATCTAGTTCCATGGTTGGCTACGAGGCTTGTGTTACGGATACCAGAGAGTTTATACACTACACATATAATATGGCTTTAAATACATACATAATATAAATGTTTACCCATGACTGGAGTGCAAATATTTGTGCTTAACAAATAAACGTCTCCAGTGGGACACGAACCCGGGACCGCTGGTATAGAAAGAAGGGTCACTACAGACTGAGCCAAAAATCTTGTATTAAGCTATTGTAAAGTGTGTATTTTGAATGTTCTTACTCATTCCTAATGTTAAAAATTTTCCAGACAAATAAATCACAATTTCAACCCCATTAAAAAAAAATTAAATAGGTTTTTTTGTGAATAACCTGGCATAATGAATCGTTAACTTTGTTTCATTTTACCTCAATTTCACCTTCATAATATGATAATTACGAAATGTTCAATAATTGCTTCCTTGAAACGATAAACGAGGTTTTCACCTGAACGACCCTTTTAAGGGGTTTCTGGGAGTCACTAATGTATTGTGAAAATTTTCCGCAAACAATAGTATTTCTAAATTAAATTTGAATTTGTCCTTTTAAATACGTAAAAATTTTCTAAGAAGAGAATATCTATGTAACCTTGTACATAAAATTCCTGTGTTGCAATGTTGGTCCCAATGAACTACAAAACAAAAAAATGTATTTTTAAAGAAAGATATTTATTTATCCTACTTTTTTTAATTTTAATTAAAAAGTTTAAGTTACTCATATCTTAAGAGGTATTTTGAAGAGGGAACCCATAGATTATACACTTATATGAGGGAACCTCAGAAACGGTTACTTTAAAGCAGCAAAATTCAACCCCTATTGTAATTAAAATTAGTGTGCCTTGTTCCCGCCCGTGGATTGCCAGGTGTTATATTATAATTTACAATATTATAATAATGTATTTATAAGTTTTATAATAAAAATTAAAATCGTATAAGCTTTGTTATAAACCTGAACTAGATCTAAAATAATCCATCCGTTTAAAAATACGACTTTCAGAAACAAAATTTTCATCCACTTCACTCTATAACATTAATCAAAGAAACAGTTCTGCCAAACAGCCGTCCTTCCATTCTTTACTGACATGTAAATAATTCTCCATCTCATCTTCCACAGAATCCCTCGCCCAAGTGCCTCTGTACCAAATTATTAAGGGTATAGTATACATATAATTCAATTTTACGCTACACTGAGTTTTTTCACGCGATCCTTCCCACTTGCCACAGTACCGTGAACTAAGCCTCGGAAACAATATATCAAAACGCTTTTTGTTCGCGAATATCTATTATATCTTTAGATATCATTTTTGCGTGTAAAGGTGCTATTTTTATAATAGGCTTTCAAGATTATTGAAAATGTACTGTAAGTTATTTATTTTTTATATTTAGTGTATCAATGGAAGATCGGTTATTGAAAATAATAGTGAGGACGATGTATGAAAATTTAGAATTAGATTACCAGGTAATTTTTGGAGTTGTCAAAAAATGCACATAAAACATCTATCCCAATTTAAAATATATTTTATAATAGTTTTTATTGTTACAATAAAATTACTTATCCCAACCATTTTATTTTTGTATTCTCGATTATTTGACAGAAAACGTGTCTGAGAAAACCTACCTAAGTTTTTAAGAAACACGTAATTTGAACTAGTCCGTCAATCCGCACTTTTCCAGAGTGGTATGATGCCCTTGTATCGAAGGGAGACCCGTGCCCAGCATTCTATATTCTATTATAATACACATAAAAAGAAACACAACGATGTATATTATATTATATTTATTACACTTATAAAAATAAAAAAATAATCTCTCTGAGGTAAAGTACAAAAAGTATTAATTTGAACAAATAAGCACTAAAGCGTCGAAATATTCAATTACTATACAAATTGTATTTTTAAAAACCTCTTAAAAGAAAGAAGCTAAGTAGAAACTCCTCGTTATTTCTGGGCATAAGTTATTTCATATTCAAAGTCGAGTGGGAAAGAATAATCATAATAAGTACTTTTTTATTCGGATTTATATGGATATACATATTTTTTACATACAATTTTGTTATAAACCTAAATCCGCGTCTGGAATACAAATATCTCTGTTGTGACTGTCCTCGAGATTGATTCAACTTAGCTTAGTCGTAGAAGTAATAAATGGATTTTTTTATGTAGAATGCTGTTGATTTACAAAGTCATCAGGTGGGGGGACGGACAGAAGGTCCTACCTAAAAATGGAGCATGAAGCTCGCAAGTTTCATAAGGGCATGTTCTGCGAGGTTCGGACCACGGCATACGAACTATCGAATGGACTTGCCGTATTGGAGACGGCCTAAAAAGGTTAAAGAAATGGATGGATAGTGTTCGTTTAATGGTCGAAATACGATCATATTTTATTGAAATATTTAGAAAAACATGAAATATCAGCAGAATTCAGCATCAAAGTACCTTATTTAACATTTTGAATTTTGTAAATTGTGGCCCTGAGACGTATAGTACCTTAGTCTCTCCCGTGACTATGATTGCTGTAAAGCATTCGAAATGTCGGGAACCATAAATCCGAATAAATTCCAAAATCTGAAAAGGTTTCATTTATAATGTCAAATATTCGCGTAAACCTAAGAAAGTATTACGATTTAGGGATTATAATTATTTTTATGGATAACCCTAAAGCTCGTCAATAACTACTAAGCAAATAGAGGAGAATTAGTTGAAAATCCAACGAGAAAAGGTTTCTGAACTCTTTCGTCTCTGTCTATTTATTTAGATTAATCACCCTCTAGATGTCCTGAAAAGCTTCTTACTAAATTGTAATCGATATTTCATTTGAAATATGACTTCAGACTTTTACAGCTTTGCCAATATTGTAGTATTTTTGAATATGAAAGCTTTATTTACGCAAATATTAATATCATTTTGTGAGACTGACTCCTTTGACTATGATTTCTGTAAATCATACCAAACGTTCTTAGAAAAACCCTTAAAAATTAGTTTTTTTACAAAATATTGTGCTTATTTAAATATGTAATATTTCACTAAGAACTAAAATTATTAATGTATGTATGTATGGTTTTTATTAAACTTTCAACTCATATTCATTTACTCACCTACATAATAACATTATCTTGTTATCATTCAATACGAAATAGTTTTATACTAGCTAGTATAAAATAAATAGAATAGCATTTTAATGAATAAAACTTAAAAGTTCATTTAGTCAAAAGTTGTTATTTTGGCATTACAAACTGACACATCAATAAATACATACACTACATACTCTAAGTATAAACAAAATCGGTATGTTCCTATGTATGCTTTAATCTTTAATACTACGCAACGGATTTTGATGCGGATTTTTTAATAGATAGAGTGATTCAAGAGGAAGTTTAATATTATGTATAATAATATACTAGTGGAATCCGCGGCTTTGCTTGCGCTGAATGTAATAAATATTTAAAAAAAGTAATAGTAGGCTTAGGTAGAGATTGAGATATGTAAATGTAAAAGTACTTAAATTGTTTATTCAGATTAAGTTAAGAAAAACATTCAAGATTCAGTTAAAAAACATACAAACTTTAAATTTATTCTAGATAAGAAGAATTTACGAGGGAAATTCACGGAAAAATAAATAAATCCTATGATAATACATTACAGGGACCTTTATCTTCTTACGTAATCCCCCGAGTTTGTCAGATTGGCAGGTTTACTTCACATACTAATTCTATCCTACAGCTTTCTTTAAAGTTACTATTAAATTCATAATATTTTAATAAAATATAAATAATAAATATATCTATTTATATATGCAGTAACCTAACCTGGATCCTGATATACTGCCTCAGTGGTGTAGTGGCTAGTATGTACGGTCATACATCGAGAGGTCCTGGGTTCGTGTCTCGGGTAGGGCCAAGTTTAGTTATTAAGTCTTTCTTCTTAGTAAGCCTCAGTCACCGCCCGGATTTGGGAAGTTAGCGGTGTGTCACCCCCGTGCCTCGGAGAGCACGTAAAGCCATCGGTCCTGCGCCTTAACTCTCACTGGTCTGGTCGTGTCGAACAGTCGTCCCACCGGAGTATGAGAGTGATAGGAATAGAGAGTGCACTTGTGTCTTCGCGTACACTTATGCACTATAATATCTACTGCGCAGTTGGCCAGTCTCAATCAGATTGGCCGTCATGGCCGGAATCGGTCGGAGAACATTATAACATTATTATCAACTCAACCTGGATCCACTCGGGTTGGTTCCATAGGTACGTTCTAACGATTTATATGGATTTCTCGGGAAAGTGTTATTTTCCTGCAGTAAAAACTATCCTATATGTTAGCCAATAATTATTATCATCATCATGTCATCATTTGTCCAGTGGTTTTCTCATAGGTCTTAAAAATTTTCAATATATATTTTATGAGTAGATTCGACTTATATTTTTATTACAAATACATTGGTTATAGATGATTGCTGTAAATCATACTAAACGTCGCGTAGGAAACCGGAAAAGAAATCCTGGAAAAAATCCAAAAGCGTAGTTATTAAAAATTGATGGTCCGTTCACAGTATATTGGACTTCAAGACTTAAAAAAGTAGTAGTGTAGTTTTGTTTGTTGTGTACACTGTTGTACATTATATTTAATATTGTCAATTGCGCCACTATTTAACCTATACATATAATTAATTAATTGATTCAAATCTATACATTAAATATTTTTCGGAAAATCTTAATAAAACAGTAGTAGATTTTAAATGTTTGTATGTCTGTCTGTGACAACATCACGAGGAAACCGCTGAACAAATTTCGATGAAATTTGAAATGATGATAGCTAAGTAAATTTTCTTATTCTAAGAAATCTATATAAACCGTTAAAACTTATCTAGAAACGAAGGATCTCTGAGCATCTAGGCACTACATAAAATAAAGTCGCTTTCTCTGCCCTATATCCCTATGTATGCTTAAATCTTTAAAACTACGCAACGGATTTTGATGCGGTTTTTTAATAGATAGAGTGAGGAAGGTTTATATGCATAACAAGCGGATCCCGCGGCTTTGCCTGTGCTAAATATAGGGAGAGCTCAAGCGAAGCGAGGGCGAGTCGCTAGTTAACCATAAACGAAACGAATTTAGTCGAATTTCGACTACTAAACGAACATTAGTATTAAAAGAACTACATATTCTTCAAAATATTACTACTACTACTTGGAAACAAACGTAGAACATAATAAACTTTCAATATATTTTAACGTAACTCCCTAAGTATTTTCCTATAAAAGCTTATAGTAAGCGAAGACGTTTCAGAACTTTACATGAGCTTCCCCTAAAGGATAAGTCATGGCTTACTAATTCCATTACCATAAACTGTTTGTGAAGTAACTGAAGGAACGTCTTACACCGAAGTATTCTGCATACCGTTCAATCATAGTATTTTGAAATATTGGTGAAAACTTATCTCTAATGTATTTATCTAGAGGTAAGTAGATATCTAGGACCTAATAATAATGCCTAGGACCTAGGTCATACTCCCAGTCTATATATTTACTAAATTTCACTCAAATTACTAATTTTTTTATTTTAGTTTTAACAAACAAATTCTTTTTCTTTTGTTTGAAAAAAAGTTAGTTCGATTAAAAAAGCAATTGTAAATGTGAAATGTCAATTTATTTCAGTAATTAAGGCTATTTATTTAAGAGTATAACAAACAAATACACAGCAGAACACACTAGCATATAATAATAGTAGTCCGATATAAAATATATTAAAGTCCGAATCAATACAAAGCTTTGCTTAATAACAATCTTTATTTCTTTACATATAATCTATCCGACCTATCTATATAGATATCTTTCCGATATAGATATCTTTCCGACCGGTTCCGGCCACGGCGGCCAATCTCATTGAGACTATACCCGGAATTATAATTCGATTCCACATTTGACATTAGCTAATGTCATTTTGTGAAATAATGATACCACATATAACAGTGTAGTGATGAACACAAAAATCGATAAACAATCGCGATTTATGTTAATGTAATCATAATATTAGTGTGCCAATTAAAGACTAAATTATTGATTTTTATTTAAATAAATACATAATTATTCGTAATAATTATTTGCTTTATTTTATAAAAAGTTAATATTTTTGTTTTTTATATTAAAAACAAAACTTTAACGCTCGTGCAGCTCGTTCATTATCCCAGTCTGACTGCACGAATATTGTTTCATTGCGCGTCGATATTTTGTTATTTTGTTGGGTTTTTGTTAAAGTTTTGTTACGTTGTGTTTGTTGTTACGTTTATAGTTTTTTGTGAACTTTGAGTGAATCTATTCGTTTTGGTCTTCCATCAAAATGGATCCTCAGCCAAGTACATCACAAAAAGACGTGGATGTTTTCTTGTCCCCAAGAAAAAAACGTCCACGAATAGCTTTCACTGTTACGTCTCATAATTAGCCATATAGGTAGTGAAGAAGGCTTCCTGGAAGAGGGGCTCATGATTTTTGAAGCAAAGAAAAATTGTGAAGATTACCATGATGAGATGAATTCAGTTAGTTTTGAGGAGTGGTAGATATGCTGGAGACTTACCAAAATTAAGACTAAACTCAATTGTGGTGATGGATAACGCACCTTACCACTTCCGAAAATTGGAAACGGCACCAATGAGCTGGAAAAAAGCTGCCATTCAAGACTGGCTTTTAAATAAAAATATTCATTACGAACCAGATATGGTTAAAGCTACGATTTTAGAACTGATTCCACATAACGAGTCTTTTAATAAGTACGCTGTAGACAAAACGGCAACACAACATGGGATCACGGTTTTAAAACTGCCCCCTTACCATTGCGAGTTGAACCCTATCGAATTGATATGGGCGCAGGTAAAGGGGCATGTAGATCAAAATAATAAAACCTTCAAATTGACAGACCTGAGAAATTTATTTGAGGAAGGAATTCAAAAAATTACGGCTACCGAATGGTCCAAATGCATATCCCATGTTGTCAAAGAAGAGGAAAAAATGAGTAGGCTAGATATGTTAATTGACAATATCACAGACACATTTATAATAAACGTTACAGAAAGTGTCCGCGATAGCGATAGCGATGACTGCGACGATTTATAAAATAAAATAAAATATTACCATAATACATCAGCTATTTGGTTTAATTCTCATGTTCCTTCATGATCACATTTTTTTATTTATTCCACACACAATTATTAAAGAAAACTCTCAATTTTTTAATAAAATTAATGGTCATTACTAAATTATCCGCTCAGAAATATTTAATTTCCTGATATACTTAGTTTCTATTAAAGTAGTAGTTGTTTAGATATACTACTATAAACGAGAGGAATCGATCCGAAAATATTCCATTTCCGTATCGAATAATTTCGCAACGTCACTATTTAGTACTTGTCATACCGTTGCAACACTGAAACTGTCAAATCTGGAATCGAATTAAAATTCCGAGTATAGCCATCTGCGCGGGAGATATTATAGTGCACAAGTGTATGCGCAGACACAAGTGCAATCTCTATTCCTATCACTCTCATACTCCGGTGGGACGACTACTCGACACAACCAGTGAGAGCTAAGTCGCAGGACCGATGGCTTTACGTGCTCTCTGAGGTACGGGGGTGACACACCGCCAACTTCCCAACTCTGGGCTGTTACTGGGGCTAACGAAACAGAAAGACTCAATAACTAAACTTGGCCCAACCGTACATGCTAGCCACTACACCACCGAGGCTGTTACAACATTTTAAAGTAAACTAACTCTTATGGTACTAATCCTGTAACGAAAAAAAAAATTAATTTTATCCAAACTTTTTCAAGTTTTATTTCATCTGAAGTACCTCTAAATACTAATATTAAAATAATCTCGGATTGTACCTGTAATATCTCTAATTCCATGGCCTACGTCTGTACGTAAAAATAGCTCGGTAATTCATTGAGTTCATAAGCAATCAAAATTTTAATGTATAAATTTTTTGTCATGTTTCATATTCTTCTGAGATTAAAAACAGTAATATATATAAATAATAACTACGAGTATGTTGAGACATTAACACACAGCACCATCTAGTTCCATGGTAAGCTACAAGGCTTGTGTTATGGATATTAGAAATTTGATACCCTATACATATTATGAATAGTATCTTTAAATAAATTTTATATGTATATTGTAAGCCCATGCCTGTAATTTAAACATTCAAACTCACGTTACAAATGAATGCCACTAGCGAGACTCGAACCCGCAGCCGCTGGCAAACTAAACCAAATATAACTTATTTACTTAAGTTAATTATAGATTTATAATGAAAATTGTTAAATATTTTGTGAATAATTTATTAAACTGACAAAAATAATATTTTAAAAACTATTAAGGTTTCAGGCACGCAAATTTTGTCATATGTTTAAAGTATTGGAAAATTATCTTGCATCTTATTACACTTCTATGTAAATACTATCACGGTTGAACAAGTCTTACTTATCGCTTGACGTTAGAATTTATGGCGGAACTTTCTTTATCACAAACGCCCTTTGCACGTTCTAACCTTCAATAAGCAACCCTTTATCTAAATAAAAGAGATCATGCCCTAATAGGGCCTTCATAGAGGCGGTAAGATTTAGTTATTTTTTGTATTTTTTTAATATCTAAATATATGAAAGTGAAAAATCACTCATACGAAATATCGGAAACCGCTTGACGTTTAAAAATGAGCCAGATAGGTACTTTATAGTTATTAGATATCCGCTAAGAACGGATTTTGCGATAGGGCCGGATTAAGGAGGTCTAAGCACTGTAGTAAGTTTGTATTTAATTTTTTTTTTGTATTAATGATCTGAAATTTAGCAAGTCAAAAGGTACCAATCTTAGTAATTAAGAAGGGTAGGTGTCTGTAACAACTGTATAATGCTTTTGAAGTCGTTAACATTATAATATATTTACAAACTTGATCTTATATAATAATATATATGTTAGAATATTATTACACAGAGCGCCATCTAGCTCCGTGGCAAGTTACGGCGTTTCTGTTACGAATTCTAGACAGTTCATACACTACCCATATATAACTTTAAAGACATACATATAAATATAAACACCCATGACTGGAGTATAAACATTCCTTCTTAAAAAATGAAAACTGCAGCGGGACTCAAACTGGCGACCGCTTGTACAGCAAGTAAGCTCACTAAAAACTGAGCTAAGCGCGTCGTCATATTAAGAAAAGTATAATATCATAAAATTTACTAAGATTTAATAAATGAATAGAAAAAAGGAAAAAGCATATAAATAATTTTAATTTTTCATAAGAAAAGCAAGTAAATATGTAAATATTAGTAATAAATAACAACATTTTTTATCTCGTATAGAAATTCGGAGCATTTTTATCGCCAAAATGAACGCCTACTAAATTGTGCTTTCGTTAAAATATTACCTTTTAACGATCATAAATTAAGGAAAAGACAGGAGGTAAAAGCGATTTAATGACTAAAATTATCTTTAATTATTGGCGACTCTTAACGAATAAAATATTAGGTTCTAATGTTGGTTTCACTTCACTTAGTACATATAAAAAACTATGCAAAGAGTATATCCTATATCTGTTTCTGGGATACAACTTATGTCATTAACAAATCTTATCGAAATCAGTCCAGTTAAGTCGGTTTAAGCGGACAGAGTAACTTTGATATGTTAAATAGGTTTTCTTGTTACACAAAACCTAATTTGCCCAATTATTAAATCCAGACAAACTTTATCAGATTGATTTAAAGCAGTTTTCGATATACGATAAGGTATTAATTAGAGGTTCGGGCCTTTTTTAATGTTGGAAAATGTGTGTAAAAACACAAGGGGTAATGTTGAACTCATAGGCTTAAGACGTAAGTTAACTAACGCCCAACAGAATTTCCCGTCTTAATGGGGTGTCGCAGAATCGCTTACACTACAAGCTACGAGTGTCGCGAAACTGCTATCTGTTGATAAAGAGTTATAAAAATACGCTATTTTTAAAATGCCTATTATTTTTAACGCTATAATATATTTATAAGTTATATATTTTCGCATAATTAAGCGCACACGACACGTGACAAAAATATTATACGGCTAGCATGAAGTGTCAAGCGCGGCAGTTGTCGTCCATAGTGATTACATTCTCTTTGTTGTGGTCATATTATATGAAATAAAAATAAATTAAAAAATAGCTATAGCGCTTGCCTCTGGAAATAAATAACAGGCGATTTGGTTATTATAAATAGCATGCTATTTATAAATAGCAGGTTGTTTTTTTAGCTATCTAGAATAACGAGCACCCCTAAAAATAGCCTACAAAAAGCCGTTCCGCCCCACCTCTATACGACGTCCCGACGGCAGGGCTGCTGACCGATTAGTGTGCAATAAACCTGCAATTCTATGGGGTACTGCAGGTTATTATCATAATATCATACAAACGTATAAGAGGAAGTAGGAATTCCCATGTGTTTTAATGGTAATACTGGCTTTTTAGCCGATGATTATCGCATAGTCACGGTTATGTATTATATTTATAATATGTATTTATTTAAAGTTATATATGTAGTATATAATATATCAACTATTCGGTATTCGTAACACAAGCCTCGTAGCTTACCACGGAACTAGATGGCGCTGTTGTAATAATGTCAGGTCAGTAAGTCAGGTGTAGTAAGCGTACATCCATTTTTGAATGTTCTCAAATATGTTAAAAAAATATGTTTACTCGTAATTATATAAAATTCACAGAAATAGATTATACAATTATTTTTCGTAGTAAAAAAGAAAAGATATCTCATTTGAATTAAAAATCTTTTGCCATCGTTTGATTTCTTTCAAAAGTATTTCAATGAGTCAGAAATACGGCTCTTGTCTTTGCAAATTGATTATAGAACAGGACTTCTCCAAACTCAATTGTATAATATCCATTTTAATTTCTTATGATTAATTTCATCTCGAGATGTAAATAATCGTATTACTTATATTACTTGTACTTCGGTTATAACTACATTAGGATTGAAGTTATAAGCGATAATTATTAATATTCAGATATTAATAAACTTTAATTATTTTTTCTTTGACTGTCTGTTTAATTGTTCCAGTTTATCTCCGAATGACATGACAGCTGATGTTAGAAGGACTAACTTAGGTTCATATTAGAAAAAGGATAAGTGTTCCGATCAAAAAGTCTTTCCTAGGGAAACTTGAACGATACGAGGATATGTTGCTGGATATGAATAATTTTCATCAATTAAATATATTAATGTAAATAAAAATATGTTGGGACATTATAAAACAGCGCCGTCTAGTTCCGTGGTAAGCTACACCACATACTATTAAATAAAGGTTTATTAAAAAAATATTTAATAATAGGTAGGTTTAGTTTGTGGTGTAGGATTATTTGCAGAGCCATAGGTCTCGAGTTCGAATCCCGCTCGAATCTCGCGAGGCATTTATTTGTTGCAAAAGATATATACTGTGTGTAGTGTATTAACTATCTGGTATCGTAACACAAGCCTCGTAGCTTACCACGAAACCAGATGGTGCTATGTGTAATAATGTCCCAACATATTCATTTATATTCTTAGTTACTGTAAAAAGCTTTCCCTGCTTATTACTTTTGAACTACAATTGCTATTGTAAGCTTTTCTGTATAAGGCAAGGGTTTTAAAGGAGATAGAAATTCAATAAAACCGATTTTATTATTTATTTAAAGGGACAATTTTTCACTTGATTTCATTAAGTCAAAAGTTCGCAGTCAAAAGGTGAACACAATTACACTCTGTTCCGATTTAAAAGATTCACTCAGTTGATTCTTTTTAAGAGCTTTAAACAGAAATGTACGTAGAATTTTAGTGTTCTTAGCAAAAGTTAAATTAGATTCTTAGAGAGCTTTTGATCAAAATAATATCGTTATGGCAGTTTCAGTTTTGGATAAGGCTGACTACTAAATTTTTAAATATAAAATTTTATTTTATGTATGTTTGTTACGTTACAAGAACGTATATAATTACACTATAGATATTTGCTTATATTATGAGAAAGTTTACTTAACCTTAAAATACTACTCGTAGTACGTCTCGAGCCGTTTCTTTCTGAGTTTCTTCCGCCAGTTCTTCTCAGGTCAGAGGTTTCTTCTTTCCGAACTGGTAGACTCATGACGTTCAGTAAGAAATTGTAACAATTTTTATGCTGAATAAAATATTTTGATTTGATTTGATTTGACGTGTTCTTTTAGGCAGTGGTAGCTCAGTGGTAACGCGCTCGCTTGGGTAACCGAGTGAAGTAGGTTCATAACAATCTCACTGGACCAGCGTGGACTATGGCCTGATTGTTGAATTATTGAAACGAGACCCGTGCCCAGCAGTGGGACGTCAAATAAGTCAAGTACTAAAAAAACTAAAACGTATCTTGGAACGAACCCGAGCGAAGGGAGAATGAAACACTAGTTCAAAATATTATGATAAAATCAAAAAGTATTTTATTAGAGTTATTAGAATACTAGCGACTCGCCCTCACTTCGCTCGGGCTCTTCCGTTGTTTTAGCACAGGCAAAGCCGCGGGATCCGCTAGTTATGCATATAAACCTTCCTCTTGAATCACTCTATCTATTAAAAAAAACCGCATCAAAATCTGTTACGTAGTTTTAAAGATTTAAGCATACATAGGGATATAGGGACAGAGAAACGACTTTGTTTTATACTATGTAGTGATGATTAATTTTTTATTAAAATAAGTTCTCGTCCGCGACTTTGGTTGCTTAGTACATTAATAAGAAAGCAAAGTGTAAAATATTAACTTAAATAGGTTAAATGAATAAATATAAAGATTTTGATGTTTACGATTTTCTTTATATCCTCAATTTCCCTTGAGGGTGAAAACTAGCGAAATAAAGTGATATTGCTTGTTGAAACAAGTTTGGCAGTAAAACTGTTTGTTTTGAAAAGGGGCAGTTCATGATAGTGGAAATATTTTGACGAAAATAGGTTTTATCTTTTAGGTCATGTATAAGAACTAGGTCGCAAATATATAAACAAAATGGATCTATGTGACAAATTATTTGTCTGGGACTTTTAGTTCATACGTGATTCATAAGTCAATGCAAAAAAATGCTTATTATTTACTGACGACAATGGAGACTCTCTGAGTGTTGCAAGTTGTACTTATTCTATATTATTTGTAGATACCATTACAGATATCATTGATTTTATAAATGATCTATCTTTTCGGATTTTTGTCGCGGATTCATTTTGATTTTGGTTCCCGACGTTTCAAATATCAGCAATCATGGTCATCAGTCTGACTCCCGTGACCATGATTGCTGTAAAGCTAATTCAAAATAAATCCGCGACAAAATCCGTAAAGATAGTTTCATATATAATGTTAAATATTCGCATAAACCTGAGAAAGTATTATTATTGACTTTGTTTATCTTGTAATAACACACGTGAAATATAGGGTTTACTATTCAGGAATGAGATATTACTATATTCTTAGCTAGCCCTTCCCGCGGCTTCGCTCGCGTTCTAACGGCTGGAAACTGATAATACCTCATGATCATTATTTTGTTAAGGAGTTTTTTTCTCCCGTTTTTGCAGCATTTTTTATTATTTCTCCGCCATTATTGGTTGTAGCGTGATGTTATATAGCCTAAAGCCTTCCTCAATTAACGGACTATCTAACACAAAAGAATTTTTCAATTCGGAACAGTAGTTCCTGAGATTAGCGCGTTCAACCAAACAAACAAACAAATTCGTCAGCTTTATAATATTAGTATAGATAATAAAAAAATCTAATTAACCCTTTGACTTAACTGAGAGTTATAATCAGCAGCCAACAAGCTGGCCACTGATCCAACGAGACATTATCATTAAACTATTAAATATTCGACGTCTAACTTTTTATGAATCTTTTATTGCCTTATATTTGTTAGACTTTAAGGAGCTTTCAAACTTTGGTTATTAGTGTTATCGTTATACTTTTTTATTGCTTTATTTTGTTGTAATTAAAGGAATTTAGATATTGAGCTAAAGTTTACTAATTACAATTTTTGCCTATTATATAGTATACTAGAAAACCCGGCCCACTTTGCTGGACGTAAGTTAATAAAAATAAACAAATTGTACCTATAATTTTCTTATAAAATAAAAGTAGCCAAAGTTACTCTTTATAACATTAGCTATCTGCGAGTGAAAGACCCGTCAAAATCGGTCCAGCCATTTCAGAGATAAGCTGGAACAAACAGACAGACTAATATATATACTTTCATATGCATTAAGTAAAAATCTGTTAATTTGACATTAAAAACAGACACTTCAATTTTATTTATAAGTATAGAAATTTCTATACCATCATTTTTGTAACATTTAAGTAAAACTTAATAATAATATGTATATTCTAATTAGTTTATGACACTTCTGGGAAATTGATCCATCAATCGATTATGGGTTCTGAAGCTATCAATCATTTGTTTAGTAAAATTTATGACAGCAACTTACATTATAATAACGTTACTGAATATTCATAGATTGGATGCTTTGTGTATAGAATTTCTAGCTAATTAGATGTGTTAAGTTTATAAAATAGAGTTTGTTGATCCATAATTATAATGAAATTATGAGTCGAATAGTACATACATTAAATATATTTTGGAAAATCTTATTGCAATAGTTAATAATTATCAATACAGACTTTTTAGAATTTGTCTGTATGTTTGTTTGCCATTTTTTTGTCTGTTTGGGAGTGTCTCACGATAACTGCTGGACTTATTTTGATAAGATTTGGTTTTATAATATTATATAGGATACTAGCATTTCCCGCGGCTTCGCACGCGTTCTAAAGACTGGCAACCAATCTCTTTCTGAGGCGCGCGGTATGATACCTCGCAGAACTAGCACCCGCCCTTTCCGTTTTTGCAACATTTTTCATGCTCCGCTCCTATTGGTCGTAGCGTAATGTAATATTCCTGTATAGCCTTACTCGATAAACGGACTATGCAACACAAAAACAATTTTTCAAATTAAACCAGTAGTTCCTGAGATAACCGCGTTCCACCAAACAAACAAACAAACTCGTCTTCTTTATAATAGTATAAAGTATACATGATTTTTTTTTATTGAACCAGTAGTTCCAGAGATAACCGCGTTCTACCAAACAAACAAACAAACAAACTCTTCTGCTTTATAATAGTATAAAGTATAGACGAGTTTTATTAATTGAACCAGTAGTTCCAGAGATTACCGCGTTCAACCAAACAAACAAACAATCTGCTTTATAATTCTCTATTAATAAATGGCGAGACGTTTATTTGTTCGCTCTAACTACAATAACACAAAACGGATAGATATGACTTATTTCATAGGATACAGCGTGATTTGGTGAAGGTTTTAGTATATGTAAAATATATATCTTAGTTTCCGGTATTAAGAACGCGGACGGATCCACGCGAAATGCTAGTATTATCATATTCGGTTTGACTGAATATTAATAATGAATAAAGCTTACTTTAATAATTTACAAAGACGTAACAGTTCATTATATTTACTCTTTTCGTTTTTTATTTAGTTTTAGTGTTATTAATGAAGAAATTGGTAAAGTTGAAATTACATTAAGTTGAACACTAATCATTACTTTCAAAATATAAAATAAAATTTACCTTCTTTCTAAAGATAATCCAGCATTGTAATAATTATGAGAAAATTTATAACGTACTAAAATAAAAGAATTATTTCGTCCGTCTGTATGATATTGCACATAGCACAATTGTACTATTGTCTTACAAGTTTGCTAGAAGAGAAATTAATTAATTTATATCTCAGCCATTAATCACTTCAATCTACGACTATGATGTATTGTACATTACATTTCTGTTTAATGAAATATTGAAGTAACTACGCCTACAAATACACCGTGTTTTTAATTTTGACTATGGCACTAACAATCAGTTGTTTTTTGAGGAAACAATTAGAAAACCATAATAATATATGATAATTATGTGATAACTTGTATCACACTGCAAATGTGTGTGCGTGTATATAAATATAATAATGTCGCAACGTATTTTCAAATATGTTGCGACATTATTACACACAGCGCCATCTATTTCCGTCGTAAGCTACAAAGGAAGCTTGTGCTACAGATACCAGATAGTTGACATATATAAGTTTAAATACATACATATTATAAATATAAACGTACGACTGGAGTACAGACGTTTGCGTTTAACAAATGAATGCCCCCAGCGGGACTCGAACCCGCGACCACTGACGCAAGAAAGTAGGGTCACTGCAAACTGCGCCAAACGTGTCGTCAGTTTTAGTGTTTATTCTATAAGTTATCACATATTAGTATCATATATATTGTTTATCTCCCTCTCTTTCTCTCTCTCAATCTTTCTTTCTCTTTCTCTCTCTTTGTGCATGTATGTGTGTATATATTAGTGTAACAATACATAATATATTATACGACGTATATTAAACAAAGCCAAGGAAAATTACTAGTACAAAATAATTATTAATAGAATTAATCAAATAAGCAATAATACACTAAATAACAGTATTTTTGATTGAAATATTTTCGATAGATTGATTCGACCAAAATGAGTAAGAACAATCGCCACGCAATGTCATTGCTGTCACATTACACGAAATTCATTGAAGAAATTTTAGTAGGAATTAAATTCTGAACAAATATATTGGTCTAGTGGCAATCTTAAAAGACATTTGTTCTTGGACAAAGAGGTCGGTAACGCGATCGCTTGGAAAATCAAGTGAAGCGGGTTCAAATCCGGGTACAGCCTGTGAAATATTTGTGTACGAATCGATGTCATTATGATTACTACTTTTTAATAACAGTAAAGTAATTATACTAAAGGAATCTTGAACACATTCAAACAATAGTAGGATAAACAGATAAATATTGTAATGCAATATTGTTACCAAATACTTTTTTAGAAAAAAGCAACTGTTGAGTTTCTCGCCGGTTCTTCTCAGCAAAACAGCTTTCCGAGCCGGTGGTAGCTTACTCACAGACTTACAGACTGACATTTAATTTTAATAATGTAAGAACGACGATTCAAAAGAGCTTGTAAAAGTCTATTTGAATAAAGAATATTTTGATTTTGATTTTTTTTTGACAATACATCAAGCCTAAATGGTTAGACTTTTAGACCTAGTATTTTACGCATCGAGGATAGGCTCTTTCAAGCTGTGTTCTACTTAAAAGGGATAAAATATTTCATATTTCATATTATTTTAAAACTATACAAACTTTTAAATCTATACTAATATTATAAAGCTTAAGAGTTTGTTTATTTATTTGTTTGTTTGATTGAAAGCACTAATCTTAAGAACTACTGGTCAGAATTTAAAAATTATTTTTGTGTTGGATAGTCCGTTCATCGAAGAAGGCTATATGCTATTATTTAGTAAGCTAAGTCAGAGAATATGCATTTTATGATTTTTGTGATACATTTTCTTTTCTTATATTGATGATATCATTAGCATGATCAAATCGTTTTGACTTAAATGCATTTATTAATATTTAATTAACTATGACAGTTCATGAGATACAGCCTGGTGACAGACGGACAGACAGACATACAGACGGACAGCGGATTATTAGTTAATAGTCTTAGAAAAACGGGACCGTTTTACTCTTTGGATAAGGAACCCAAAAAAGTTTTGGAAAAATAAAAAAATAAATAATCTAAGAATATACTGACAAACATATTTTATTTATATATAATTATGTAAAACAATATGAGTGGTTTCTAAGAATAGTTTCTTAGGTTTACGCGAATGTTTGACATTATAAATGAAACTATCTTTTCAGATTTTGTCGCGGATTTATTATGATTTTTGTCTCTCCCGTGACCATGATTGCTGTAAAGCATTCGAAACGTCGGGAACCAAAAATCATAATAAATCCGCGACAAAATCCGAAAAGATAATTTCATTTATAATGGTTTCTAAGAGTAAAGATATTATTATTACAAGTAACATATTTCAGTGAGAAAATTATATTAACATTCAAAACTTTGCGCTTTCCCTTAAAATATGTAAACCGAGGATTTATGGTTGCTCCATAGATAAGATATTGCGATTTCAGACTTCGAAAAGCTGACTAAATTTACTTATAGATTAATTAAACAGTCAATCTAAAAGCAACTCTATCAAAAAGTTTTTAAGTGCATTATACGTTGCATTTTAAAAAATGAATATTTGACGGCAAGGAAAATGTTAATCGAATACCATAGAAACAAATAGGTTCATACTTTATAGGTTTATAGGTCTTTCAAAAGAAACTGATCGCTGAATTAGCACTTTTTGATAGATTTTTCTGCACTTTAAAAGTATTATGGTATAACGTGGCTTTTGCAATAGTTTTTTAAAATTAAAAAGTTGATTCAATACTACTTTTATTATATTCAGCCTTTTTTTTAACGTCCCACTGTTGGGCAGGGACTTCTCTTCAGTACGAAGGGGGTCAGGCCAATGATAGCCCACCGCGCTAGCCAAGTGCAGGTTGGCGGACTTCACATGTCTTTCGAAGCTATATAAGTGTAATACTTTCTTAAGTTTACGCAATTATTTGACATTATAAATGAAACTATCTTTTCGGATATTGTCGCGGATTTATTGTGAGGCTCTCCCGTGAACACGATTGCTGTAAAGCATTCGAAACGTTGGGAACGAAAAATCATAATAAATCCGTGACAAAATCCGAAAAGTACCTAGTTTCATTTATTATATAAGTGTACTGTATCAACTTCTCATATATACAACACAAGGCTGGTAAGCGTACAAAGGAACTAGATGGTACTCTGTGTTGGTGTTTTCTTTATTATAATACTAGCATTTTCAGTGGCTTCGCACGCGTTCTAAAAACCGGAAACTAAATTCTTTCTGAGTCGCACGGTATGATACCTCGCAGAATAAACGCTCTCCCTTCCCGTTTTTCAACATTTTTCATTGATACTTCGATCCCATTAGTCGTAGCTTGATGTAATACAGCCTATAGCCTTCCTCGATAAACGGACTATCCAACACAAAAAGAACTTTTCAAACAGAACCAGTAGTTCCTGAGATAAGCGGTTACAACCAACCAAACAAACAAACTCTTCATCTTTATAATTTGCATAAATTATTGATCTCTAGAATGAGAAGTAGTCTTTTCATACTACAATCTAACAAACGAAACGATTATAAAATATATTCAGCAATTAAATACAATTGAGCTTTTTTAAATCTGTATTATTGCCATTAAATAGCAGTTTAAAAGCAATAAATAAGCTTTTATTGCGACCGGAAGCTGATACGCCTTTACATTCAAAACCTTTACTTAGAGATAAACTTTTGCGTTTTCGTTGAATCTGCGGATCTTGAAGTAACAAAAAGAAAATGGGAAAAGAACTCATGTGAGAGTGAGCGATGAATCGGGGTTTTGTATGGAAGAAATTGAATAAAAGTTTTTGAAACGTAAGTAAGTAAAAGACAGCAACGTCGTGGATTTAAAGATATTTTTTGAATAAATTTTAATAACATTATATTATTTTTATGGTCTTAACATGGTTAATCAGATACTAGTGAGCCACTGTTGCTTCACTCGGCTACATTCCTAGATGCCTTTTGTATTGATATTGTTAATTTAGCGCGAAAATCTGTTCGAAAATTCATTTCAAAGGCAGGATAAAACTGTCTTTCTTGGCAAGCACTGACTCCAACATTAACTAAGTAATTAAAATTATTTTTTTCTTTTTAGTTTCGATTTGTTTCGTTTTGAAGTCGTTTTCATTTTTGTTTAAAAATAATATTAATATGTAGTGTTGTAACGCTATCTTTTATTAAACTTTTTTAATAATTATTAATATAATATAACAATAGATTTGCGAAGAAAGTTAGTTTTCGTGTTTGTAGAACTAAGTGTTCTATATCAAAGTGACGCTGGAGCGAGGCCCGTAGAATTCTTGTCGCCATACCTTTGAAAGTAGTGCATGTAGGGGATGGTGCAAATATAAATAAAAAATAAACTAATATTCATAGGTAAAAATTAAACAATAAATTAATTTTCAAATTAAGTCGAATCAGTATATCTTATATATAAAATTCTCATGTCACGGGGTTCGAACTTGAACTCCTCCGAAACGGCTTGACCGATTCTCATGAAATTTTGTGAGCATATTTAGTAGGTCTGAGAATCGGCCAACATCTATTTTTCATCCCCCTAAATGTTAAGAGTAGTCCACCCCTAAATTTTTATTTTTATTTTTTAGGCAAAATTTTTTGTTTTTATTTTTTTATGACACAGCATACAAAAATACATACAACCCTAAATTTTCACCCCTCTATGATCAACCCTTATATTTTATTTGTTAATTAAAATGTCACGGGGTTCGAACTTGAACTCCTCCGAAACGGCTCGACCGATTTTTGTGATCCTTAGCGTGATTGTCGGCCAGGGTGGAGAATCGGCCAACATCTATTTTTCATCCCCCTAAATGTTAAGGGTAGTCCACCCCTAAATTTTTATTTTTTATTTTTTAGACAATTTTTTTCCTACAGATCAACCCAATGAGGTTGATTAGCAATTAAAAAAATGAACGCGGGCGAAGCCGCGGGTACAGCTAGTTAAATATAGTTTTTGAAGTGAAACTTCTTTAGAATCGTTGTGATTTCGATGAAACGGAAAAATAAGTGCATAGTACCAGGCGCTCAGAGACGGGGAAGAGTTAGCCTTAATTTAAATTCAAGTTTTACTTCTGACATGTGTACTTTGTACACACGCACTATTTTTTTGTCTTTGTGTTGTTGTATAACTAGTAAATCGCCTCGATTCTTTCGGCTGATCAAATCTGAAAGAAAGGTTTATGCGTATATTTGACGTTATAAGTAAAACTATATTTTCAGAATGACGGGAGAGACACTCCCAATATTGCTGTAAAGCATTCAAAACGTCGGGAACCAAGAATCCGAAAATATAGTTACATTTATAAAACCTGAATAAAATTTGGCTCAGAGAAATAGATTATTACCTGGAAAAACATTTTTTTACTTATAAATCTACTGTACACCGTTTACAATTTATTTTTACAACTAAGAGTCTGTATGCGAAGAATTTCCATTTTAAATGTAGGTGCAGCCTTGTACTAACTCGCTTTATACTTCGAAGTAGAACACGGTATTATCTGTTTTGGACTTAAATTTAAATAAATTCAAGCTTTCATAAAAAGTTTTGAATTAAAAAGCTTCAATTATGTAAATTTGTAAGTTGTTTTAAGTATCTCTTAAGGATTGTTTGTTTGTGGAGGTCAAATTTAGGTTGGAACAAGAGTTTTCGTTTTTTAATGATACTTTATGGTTACAAAAAGTTTTATTTGGTTTCAGTATAGATGAAAGAGAACTTTCCGTACCTAAATAGGTTCCTAAATGTGTAGTGTATTACTTAGCATCAATGCCTATGAATAACTTCAAATTCTAACTAAATAACAAACTCGTATAATAATATTTATAATTTATCATTTTCAATATATTGGGCTTAATTTCATTTTTGTACTCAATTAACACTTGTAGTATCAACGTAAAGGACGACCAAGCATACTCAGTAGCAGCAGTATTTTTTTTTTATGGTAAAAAGGGGGCAAACGGGCAGGAGGCTCACCTGATGGAAAGTGATCACCTCCGCCCATGGACATCTGCAAGCCAGGCTTGCAGATGCGTTGCCGGCCTTTCAGGAAAGGGAGGGATGGAGGAGGGAGGGAAGTGGGAGGGAGGGGGGAACGAAGGCGGAGGATGAAGGGAAGAGGGAGGGGGAAGGAGAGTGGGCCACCCGGACTCTCACTCACCGGACGAAACGCGACAGCATAGCTGCCACTTCACGCCGGTCTTCTGTGAGAGAGTGGTACTAATGAACTATACGGGGCGTGCCGGCCCATTCGGTTGCTACCCGAAGGTAACAAGCATGGCACTACCACTTAACAATATAATAGTATACCATACAAGTGGTACCCGCGGCTTCGCTCGCGCTAAATCTAGGGACGAACCCGAGCGAAGTGAGTGTGAGTCGGTTGTTTAAGATAAACAGTTCCATCATACATTACATTATGTGTAACTCTAGCGGTTTTAGCAGCGCACGCCAGAATAGCTCGCAGATGCTAGATTTTTTTTACTTACTTGACACTTATCGTCATATTTCAGAAAATTAACACAATACCTTTTTGATTTATAGCCTATGTATTATTTTAATGTATAAGCTATATTATTGTAATGTTTCATTAAAATCCATTCTGTAGATTTTACGTGCAAGAGTAACAAACATCCATCCATCCATACTTACAAACTCTCGCGTTTATAATATAGGATTCAGTAGCTAATGACGGGCTTCCGTGTTAGCATTAAAACATTTTGTAACAGTTAGTTTCTTTTAAATAGAAAAGTAAACTCTATTCATTTATTAATTTTTCTATAGTATGTCCAGTATGCCCACCATAATTCAACAGATTCTCCCCGTCTTAATGGGACGCCGCAGGATCGCTTACGCACTCAGCCACGAGACCTCGACGACTGCATACCGAAGTAGCCAACCCAGGCCTCAAGCCTCCATACTGATCAGTAGACAAACACTAGTGTATATCACTACATAGTATAAAACAAAGTCGCTTTTTCTGCCCCTATATCCCTATGCATGCTTAAACCTTTAAAACTACGCAACGGATTTTGATGCAGTTTTTTTATTATAGATAGAGTGATTCAAGAGGAAGGTTTATATGCATAACTAGCGGAACCCGCAGCTTTGCCTGTGCTTAATCTAGGGAAGATCCCGAGCGAAGCGAGGGCGAGTCGCTAGTAATAAATATTTTGCAATTCATTTCTTAATTTCGTGGGAAATTACGTCTGTAACAACTAGAATGTCTTTGAGACGTCTGAAACCATAGTCTCTGAAATGACCAAGATTGATGTTCGAGTGCTGATGAATTCGAAACGTCAAAAATCAAACATCAAAATAAATCCGCCAAAAATCTGAATAGTGTTAATTAAAATGTAAAATATTCGTGTAACTTTACGAAAATATTCGTATTTCTTTTTAATATCATTTCTTGTAAACACAGAAAGAATAATGTTTGGAAGTAATTAGATATCTTAAGCAGTTTCGTTTCAAGAATACGATGTCATACTTAAAAAGAAGTTTTTAATAAAAATATATTTGACTGTGCTTTTTATATAAATTTGAATGAAATTCCTTTATTACATCTCTTTTTATAGCGTTTCTTTAGAAAACAGAGCTTAGTTTTTTAATTTAGTATGTAAAATTAAATACGCTTAATTTATTAATAGGCAAAGACAGCTGTTCCGTGCCTTTCTGCACGAAGCGGAGGGTTATGTGTTTTCTCTATATATATGTATTGTATGTATGTATGTCCTATTCGATGTTCCTTCATAATTATGTTAATAAGAGAATTTGCCTGATATCGACTGTGTTGGATCCTAAGCAGCAATTTTTATCCAAATTTTTTTTGTACGAATCAATCAAGTGTGGTATCGAAAACAATCGTTTTCGCCTACAAAAGGTAAATAGATCGTTTATGGGGCAAGGTGTACGCATGTATAATAAAATTCCATAGCCCATATTGAACTTGCCTTTGAGGCAATTTGAATCAAAAATTAAAATTACGTTAATTAATAAAGCTTATTACACTATAGCGGAATACCTGGTGGATGTAAATGTGTGGGATTAGTGACTGGTTGTGTCTCACGTAGGATAAATAGATAAATTGTAATACAATATTGTTACCAAATATTTTTTTGAAAAGAGCAACTGTTGAGTTTCTCGCCGGTTCTTCTCAGCAGAACAGCTTTCCGAGCCGGTGGTAGTTTACTCACAGACTTACAGACTGACTTTTAATTTTGATAATGTAAAAATGACGATTCAAAAGAGCTTGTAAAAGTCTATTTGAATAAAGAATATTTTGATTTGATTTGACTTGAATCAAAATCGAATCTAATCAAATAAAAAAAAACTTAAAACTTAAAATCTCATTGATACATTTCATGGCACTAAAAAAATATAAAAATAATAATGAAAAATGAAAATCTTTTCGAACTCGGTGTAACATCAGTCTCGCGTTGCAAGAAAGTTTTCCTACTACCAAATATACTTTCACACTTGTAACATTAGTAAGAAACGGTATACGACAACATAATTTACTGAAATATAGACGTACATACATTGTTTATACAGCGGTAAAAGCTTCCTTTATCCGCTATCACGTCACTGTGCGACAATTTATTGCTTACGTTGTGGAGGACGTGTAACCTCGTTACATCGTACGTACATACATACATCGTTTATAATTATCTACATATATACTTATATTATAAAGAGGAAAGATTTGTATGTAAGTATGTTTGTAACGAATTGGATCAAAAAGTACTGGACCGGTTTCTTATTATTTAAATTATTTGAATGCTACATTATCACTGATTAATATAGACTATTTTAATTGCAAGAAAAAAATAAGGATCCATACTAAAACTACAATAATGTTACCCAAGGTGTAAATAAAGCCTATAAATTATCTTTCATCGCATGCGCTGTGAAAACTATTGATGATAGAACAAAAAAATGTCACATATCTACGGGAAAGGCGGGCATTATTTCTGTGAGGTATCATACCGCGCGACTCAGAAAGAATTTGGTTCACGGTCTTTAGAACGCGTGCGAAGCCGCGGGAAATGCAAGTACATAATATAAGTAAGCAGACCTTTTTAACGTCCCACTGCTGGGTACGGGTACCATCAAACGAGGGGGACTAGGCCATAGTTTACCATGCTGGCTTGTCTTTTGATGTCTTTTATAATCATGATAGAAATGATTCGCACATTAAAATATCAGAGGAGCGAAACCCAGATTAGAAAGAATCCACTGCACTCTGTTGTCCAAGCTTTACCACTGGGCTACCGCTACCTTAAATACATATTTAAACATATAAATAAAACATTTCTACGGTCTCGCTGAAACAGAATAAAGATTATAAAATTTACGATATTTTGTTTTGTAACCCTTGATTTTTAACCCAAGTAGGGTTGTCTGGATACTGGAATCGAACTCGTGACCTTATACCTCTATATACGTGGCCTTTGAAATAATATTTCTAAATATTTTTTGGCTTAGTACCTAATAAACTCTTAGTACCTAATGTGCCAGAGGTCGCACGTTTGAATCCTGCTAGCTTTCATATGTGTGAAGAGTACGAATGTTTGTACTTCAGTGAAAGGCTTACGTATTTATAACATGTATGTATATAAACTTATATATGTATAAGTATATCAACTATCTGGTATCCGTAACACAAGCTTCCTTCTTAAATCGTAGCTTACCACGGAACTAGATGGCGCTGTGTGTAATATTGTCCCAACATATTTATTTATATATTTATTTATTCATTATTATATATATGTATTGTTCACCTATCTGAAACAAATAACACAAGCCTTGTAACTTACCATGAAACTTGATAGTACTGTTTTAATGTTCGAATATATTTATTAATTTGAAGTTTTACACTCTTAGGAATACATCACAATTTGGGAAAACGAGTTTCACTAACTGACTCAAAAACTCAATTTCGCTCATATATTAGCACACATGCTTCCTCATACATTGTCACGTCACGGAGGAACTATTAGCGATCTCATTATGAAGTCAGCAGTTGGCATAAATTACCCAACTGCAATATTCTATTGCAAATGTTGTTAATGATTTAGAGTAATTATAGTAGTGACATTTGTGTATTACTATGTATGTTAGATGGACATATTATAGGGGTTGAAATTTGACCATTTTAAATTTTTATACCCCTAAAGTTTTTCAAAGCTGCTAAAAAAAGTAACTCCGTGCATAAGAGAAGATAATGATTAAGAAAGGAGGTGTTTATCGTTTCTTTTGTATACAAAATTATATTTCATCATATATTAGAAACTAGCATTTCTCGCGGTTTCGCACGCGTTTAATATGATACCTCGCAGAACTAAAGCCCGCCCTTCCCGTTTCTGTAACATTTTTCATTGATGCTCCGCTCCTATTAGTCGTGGCGTGAAATTATATAGCCTTTCTCGATAAACTGACTATCCAACACAAAAATAATTTTTCAAATCAAACCAGTTGTTCCTGAGATTAGCACGTTCAAACAAACAAACTATTCAGCTTTATAATATTAGTATAGATAAATACATAATATATAACGGTTGCCAAGCAATTTATAAGATTGCGTGAATTTCTTTAAAAATTAAATGAAGTAGAAATATTTTTACTAAGTTTATAAAACAGTGAAAGTATTATCAAAATCAGTTCAATATTTTTGGTAAATATTCATAGAACAAGAAATATGTATACTGTGATTTAACTTGTGTATATTTTGATTTCGCATCTGTTCCAATACTAGGAAGAACTTTTCTTCGTTGGGATTTTACAAGCCCCTATAAATTGTACGAAGGTGACGCGATAGCTGTGAGGAAGCTTTTAACGCTACGTATATTACATAGCGATACCTAGTAGAGGCCTTTATTTCTTAGCAAATGTATGTATGTGTGTATGTATGTATGTATGTGTGTGTATGTATGTATGTATGTATGTATGTATGTATGTATGTATGTATGTATGTATGTATGTATATATAGTGTATGTATGTATAGTGTATCAATTATCTGGTATACGTAACACAAGCTTCGTAGCTTACCTCGGAACTAGATGGCTAAATTGACCAACACAAGCTTTTAAAAGTTTCTTTTTAAAAGAAATATAACATAAGAAGTCACAATTAACATTAATTATAAATAGCACCATAAGGGAAGCTAAGATTACATCAATTCGTATTATACATAATTAATTAATATATCTTTATTACGTTAACAAAATAGAATTTTCCTTATTACGTTCGACTCTTAATAGCTAGTTAACTTAAGGCGGTAATCACTTTAAATGTACACTACATTACCACGGAATTAGATAGCGCTGTGTAATAATGTCCCGACATATTTATTAACTTTTATTTATTTAGCCTTTCCCGCGGCTTCGCTCGCGGACTAAAGGTTGTAAATCAAATCAATCTTTAGTACACAAACGTTCGTTCACAATTTTTTTTAATTTGGCAATAGAAGCTTTTTGAACGTTTTCTAGGATCCTGTTGTATAGGCGTATACATTGTCCATAAAAAGAGTTACTGACTCGGCGTAAGCGAGTCACAGGCATTACAAGTAAGCCAAATCCTTACCGAGTCGCGCCGCTACCGTCCGTCTTGCAGAGTTATGTTAAAACTGTAATATCTCGTAAGATATTTATTGAAAGCGAATTATTCCAAGAGAAATTTTGTTTAAAATAAAGTATTTGTGATGATTAACTTATTTTTTTTGGGTAAGGATTAATACGATGTTTATAAAATACCTTCGCATACAATACATTATCTTAAAAGAAATTTGATTACCATAAAAAAATAATACTTCTTAGGTTTACGCGAATATTTGACATTATAAATGAAACTATCTTTTCGGATTTTGTCGCGGATTTATTATGATATTTGGTTCCCGACGTTTCGAATGCTTTACAGCAATCATGGTCACGGGAGAGACTGAGGTATTAGACGTCTCAGGGGGTTATATACTTGTTATAATACCATAAAAAAAGTTATTGCGAGTCAAGTTTTTGCGTTTTTTTAGATCTTTTAAAGGGGAACAATTCCGTCATACATGAATTTTACATAACTAACCGTTTACGCAGCGCACGCAACGGAAGCTCTCAAAGAGAATATTTGTCTCCAGTTTTTGCAACACTTTTCATTAATACTCCGCTCCTATTGGTTGTGGCGAGATGTATTATAGCATATAGCCTTCCTCAATAAACGGACTACCCAACACAAAAAGAATTCTTCAAATCCAACCAGTAGTTCCTGATATTAGCGCGTTCAACCAACCAAAAAAAGAAACAAACTCTTCAGCTTTATAATATTAGTATAGATTTATTTTTAGATTTTCGAAAATGAAACACATAAATATTATTCATTAGTTAAAGAAGACTTAGAAATTTCAATAGTTTTAAGCCAAAAATGACCAAATTGAGATATAATCTTTTAATTAAAGAATATTCTAATACATAGCTTTGGGATATCCTCAGGGGATGAAAATTTTGTAATTTAAATAAAAAGGCAACGACAAAACAGTTCAGTACTTTCTCCTCTGTATGTGAACTGAATATTTTTTTTATATATTGAGACATTATTACACACAGCGCCATCTAGTTCCGTGGTAAGCTACGAGGCTTGTGTTACGGATACCAGATAGTTGATATACTAAATATAAGTTTAAATACATACATATTATAAATATATCCATGACGAGTACAAACATCCGAGTTTAACAAATGAATGCCCCCAGCGGAACTCGAACCCGCGACCACTGGCGCAGAAAAGTAGAGTCACTATAAACTGCGCCAAACGTATCGTGAAATTCAATTTTCTTTAGTAATAATAATGTTCTCCGATCGATTTCGGCCATGGCGGCCAATCTCTTTGAAACTAACCAACTGTGCAGGAAATATGATAGTGCTTAGGTGTTCGTGCAGACAGAAGTACGTTCTCTATTCCTATCACTCTCATACTCCGGTGGGACGACTACTCGACACAACCAGTGAGAGCTAAGGCACAGGACCGACGGCTTTACGTGCTCTCCGAGGCACGGGGGTGACACACCGCCAACTTCCCAACTCCGGGCTATTACTGAGGCTTACTAAACAGACTCAATAAATAAATTAGACCCGACCCAGTCTCGAACCCACATACTAGGCACTACACTATCGAGGCATTTTTCTTGTAGCTTTTATACGACGAGCTTTAGTAAATAGTTACAACTTTCAATATTGAAGCTATTAAAACCAAACGACGAACATTGAATATACATAAATAATTTAGAGGAGCAAATCTGCTGTTAAACTCTAGTTAAAATGCTAATAAACATGTTTAAATAAGGGAAGATGGTCTTCCCAAACTACGTATACAATATACATTCTACTCAACGACCAATTTATAATATTACACACACTAGAATCATAAGGGTTTATATGAAACATCTAAGTATATTAAAAAATAAGATAAAATCTGATTTCATTTATATTTTTTCCGATATATATATATATGGTATCTCTTAAGTCTGCGGGCTGCCTTTAATATGTAAAGGACAATTCAATGGGCCGGTATAATGAAAGGGCCAGCCCTACTAATCTTTATTAGGCCCCCGACCTAAATGTCTATCTCGCTAACTAAGCGAGATAGCGGATTCTACCACATATTAGATGTTTTATGTGATTTTCTATAACAGAAAAATGATTTTCTAATAATATTAATACTATGGCTTTTGTTCAAGATTTTGGCTTATAAATAATTGTTAGATACTAGAGTTTTCATTTTCATTGTACATATAATTAAGTTTAATTGTAATGTCCTTTGTTGTAAATAATTTATTTAGTATACGGTTACTAATAAATATTTATATAATTAAAAAAACACATTTAAATATATTACTATCTATTTTTTTTATTTTTTTTTTTTAAAGTACAAGTAACAATGGCCGTTGGGCCTCAAGAACTTATCGCTGTTAATGTATCAACAGTATTAATAAGAAAGAACTCATTATTTGAACTTTATGAAAAATAGTTAAATACGAAAAAATATATATATTTATAAGCAAAAAAATATATTAAATGGTAAATCTTCATACCTTTCTTAAGTCGAATTCAATACCTAATTGATGTCAGGTAGTTACATTTTTAGTTTTTGCTTCCAAATTTTCGTACAAATAAAATTTTATGCAGAACAGCTGCTTTTCATAGCCTCGTGACCTGATTAGGAACCTTAAAAATTTAAATTGTAAATTCAAGCATTTTGGACTTCAATAAACATGGAAACGATCTTAAAATGCAATTAAATTAAAGAATGATTTTGAATTATTCGAAGTACCTACTCCATGAAGCAGAGATGGCATGAGAGTTTAAAGGGATAATGTATGTAAATATTATTAGATACATTTATCTAAGTTCACTCAGGTCTCTAGGTGCTTTTGCCTTTGCTACTAATTGTTAAAAACACTCACTTTGTCTTTTTACCTACTTAATTCATTTCACTAAATTTCATCCGAATCGGTTCAGGCTTTCCAGTGTTAAAACATATGGAACTCAAATGGCAAAGGACACAAATGTATTCGAACACACACAATTCCAAATCGACACCTAGCTAACTAGCTATATAATACGACCAATTATTTTTAATTATCATATTTACTAATATTAGGTACCTACATTATGTATAATTATTGTAATTTCATCGGAATATATTTTAAATATTCGAATAAAATTAATATTACATTCAATTTACATGATTTACATTTATGTACGTTTTAAGTGTTAGTATAGATATCCCAGAAATGAGATATTTTCCTGCAGTATAATTTTGTTCTACATATTGTCCCGGCTAACTAGCTATCACCATACCAAAGTGCATCAAAATCCGTCTAGTGGTTTTCTCTTGATGCGGTCACAGACTGACTGACAGACTGACTGAAGACAGACAAAAATTCTAAAAACTACAGATTCGGATCAATAATAAATATTTCAATTAAAATTTCCGAAAATTATTCAATGAACAGATTCAACTTTTTTTTTTTATGGTAAAAAGGGGGCAAACGGGCAGGAGGCTCACCTGATGGAAAGTGATCACCTCCGCCCATGGTCATCTGCAAGCCAGGCTTGCAGATTTGTTGCCGGCCTTTCAGGAAAAGGAGGGATGGAGGAGGGAAGTGGGAGGGGGGGGTAACGAAGGCGGAGGATGAAGGGAAGAGGGAGGGGGGAAGGAGAGTGGGCCTCCCGGACTCTCACTCACCGGACGAAACGCGACAGCATAGCTGCCACTTTACGCCGGTCTTCTGTGAGAGAGTGGTACTAATGAACTATACGGGGCGTGCCGGCCCATTCAGTTGCTACCCGAAGGTAACAAGCATAGCACTACCACTAATATAAACTAAGTTAGAATTTTATTATTTTTTAGATTCAGACTTAAACATACCACTGCTGAGGGGTTTCTATATACGAGAATATTCTCTCATTTATTAAGAAGCTTAAAATAACTTATGTAACTGACAAAAACATCAATGAAGTACAAATTTTTGATTAAAAGTAAGATTATTCAGTGAAATTATGGGTTAAATTTTCCTTTGAAATAATATCAAAATGTTAATTAATACTCAGAATTCATAACAAGTAAGAGATAAATAGCAGGATCAAAGATCGCGATTATTAAACGAGATTTATACCCCTATAGATACGATTTGGAAAATTGATAGTTACTGCATGACCTTTAAGTAGGTTGAGTTTTGTGTTAGGGTAGAGGGTTAATTTTTACATAAGGGTATTAATTCTTTCTACCCTTGTTACCTTTTTATTCATAACTAGCATTTCCCGCGGCTTCGCACGCGTTCTAAAGACCGGAAACCAAATTCTTTCTGAGTCGCGCGGTAATTACCTCGCAGAACTAACACCCGCACTTAACGTTTTTGCAACATTTTTCATTGATGCTCTGCTCCTATTAGTCGTAGCGTGATGAAATATACCCTATAGTCTTTCTCGATAAACGGACTATCCAACACAAAAATAATTTTAATTTGGACCAGTAGTTCCTGGGATTAGCGCGTTCAACCAAACAAACAGAAAAACAAACAAACTCTTCTGCTTTAGAATATTAGTATAGATGAATATTGACATAACCAAAAAATAAGGAATGTGAAGTCTTTGTTCTCATACATAACACTTGTTACGTATATATAGTAATGAAATAATAGCATAATATTATGTAACTAATGACTCATCCCTGCTTCGCTAGGGTTTGTCCCTGGACAAGTTTAAACGGGTAGTAGAGATCTACTAAAATATGTATGCATTATTACTCTTGAATCACTCTATATATTGATGAAAACTGCATCAAAATATCTATACGTACAGACGGCTGTAATTAACTTTGTTTTATGCTACGTGGAGACGTACAAATATAAGTTCCAAGCATTGTTCTAATTTTTTATACAAATAGATTAGAGTAGATCAGTAGAAGTAAATAAAAGATCAATTAAATAGAAATTTAGGTCAATTTGACTTTAATTTAGCTTCAAAAACGTGATAAAGTAACATAATAAAATAAATTACGTCAACTGGGAGAATAATTCATTAATTAAAATAACAATCTATTTGAGGAGCTTCGTAAATTAGTTTATTATTAAATCAACATAAATATGTATAAGCCTTGGTTGTACAAATTGTGCTGTCGCACACGCTGTATCGAAACCGATGAGGGCAGATCATCTTTAGACATTAGGGATCGACTTGAGAGAGGCAGTGATAGCATAATGACGACACGTTTGGCTCAGTTGGCAGTGACTTTCTGCGGCAGCGGTCGCAGGTTCGAGTCCCGCTGGGGGCATTCATTTGTTAATCTCGAATGTTTGTACTCCAATCATCGGTGTTTATATTTATAAAATGTATGTACTTAAACTTATATATGTAGTATATCAACTATCTGGTATCTGTAATACAAGCTTCGTAGATGACCACGGAACCAGATGGCGTTGTGTGTAATAATGTCCCAACATATTTATTTATTTATAATGGTTACAAAAATTATAATGTATACATCTAATTAAAAATTGCAATCCTGAAAGCCCCGATAAGACGGAGGACGGTCAGTTTGATTTTAGTGGGTAGTTGGCTTCTCTAGCTGGTGAGTCCTACATAACTTCCTACCTACATGCATTTTCCAATATAAAAATGTGGTACAAGCTTGATTTCATATTATAATATCAATTAACAAAGCGGGTTAATGTTCGTATTAAAAATGTAATCTCTGATATGTCACTTTCAATATGATTACTATTTTTATGAAGGAGAAGGAAAAAATCGTGAGGAAAACTCCGCGACTGATAGAAAGTTTAGCAAGTTTTCAAAAGGCATATGGAGTCTGCTAACCTGAACATTCCTCTCTCTATTGAAGATAAATTTTCAAAAAAAGAAAGAAGGATCAGTTTTTTGATTGAGGAAGCTCAGGTCATAGAGCAGTGCCCAGGGCCCAGCAGTGGGATGACAAAAGGACTAAGTACACATATTACGTCTTAAAAATACCATGCATAATATATTTAAGACGTCGTTTACGCATTATATAATATATTTTACGCCAAAATGCTAACAAGTTAAGATGATATCACAATACAAGTATTATTCAAAGCAATTGCCGTCTGACGACTCCATTATTTATTTGCCATTAACCCCTTAATTGACAAACGGTTAACATCTATTTACTGTCTAATTAGCTGCTCTAGTTAATCATTTCTTGCTTATAAATTATACATAACTTTGATGGTGTATTATGAAGATGAGGTGTTACATGGAATTCTATCATATTTCAACCCAACGACGATTTCAAGCGTGAAATTATCTATATACATAGTAACTTAATATAAATTGCGACTGAGGCAAGATTACTGGACAACTTACTAAGAAAATTTTTGAGGGAATTTTTACTGAAAATCTTTATTACTAGTAATATATACTACATCTATACATTAAAATAAAATTGAAGTGTTTGTTTTTAATTTAAAATTAACAGCTTTTCACTAAATGCATAATATGAAAGTATAGACGGTACTATCATCAAAAAATCAATTTATAATTTTTCTCTCCGTCTGTTTGTTCCGGCTAATCTTTGAAACGGCTGGACTGATTTTGACGGTACTTTCACTTGCCGATATCTAATATTATAACTCATAACTTAGGCTACTTTTAAACCGACTTCAAAAAAGGAGGAGGTTAAATTTAACAAATTTTATTTATTTTAACTAGCGGAATTCATGGCTTTGCTCACGCCTATCTATTAATAAACGAGTAACAAATACACAAACTTTCATATTTACAATTTGTAATCAAATTAGTAGATTACTGTGTTAGGAATATCTCTGTTAGGTTTGCTTTATGCGTGATTGATTTCCGATAGTGATTAACATTAAAAATAATGGCCTATAAAGATAAATGTTATTGGGGTTCAGGCATTATTCGCAGAGCCGCAGTTATTAATCCAACAGTATGGTCCAGCTCTCTTTATCTAATCTAGATAACCTATATCTTATTATAATTCATATTAAGTATATTAATATTCTTTTGATACCTAATTTTAGATTTTCTGAAATTTTTGTAAATTTACTTATTATTTATAGTTTTATTTATAATTAACTCTGTGGTGTAGTGGCGAATAAGCACGGCTGTAGTCCTGGGTTTGACTCCCGGGATGAACCAACTTTAGTTATTAGGCAGTTAGATAGTTGGTGCGGTTGGCCTCAGAGATCACGTATAAGCGTTTGTCCTGCACTTTAACTCCCACTGTTAGTGTCGAATGCACGTACACTTAATGACTGTCTCCAACGAAAAGGCTAGTTTCTATGAGATTGGCCGCCATAGCCTAAATTGATCGGAAAGATAGTCGAAATTTTTCAAAATTTATTTACCATATTTTCCATAAAAATCATTCCACATAATGAAAGTATTCTATAACAGCTCCCCCAATAACTCTCTATAGAATAAATCACGTTTATTTTATAATATCAATCAAATCAAATCAAATCAATCAAATCAAAATATTCTTTATTCAAATAGACTTTTACAAGCTCTTTTGAATCGTCATTTTTACATTAATAAAATTAAATGTCAGTCTGTAAGTCTGTGAGTAAGCTACCACCGGCTCGGAAAGCTGTTCTGCTGAGAAGAACCGGCGAGAAACTCAACAGTTGCTCTTTTCAAATATTTGGTAACAATATGGTATTACAATTTATCTATTTATCCTACGTGAGACACAACCAGTCACTCCCACACATTTACATCTACTAGGTATTCCGTGATGGTGTAATAAGCCTTATTCAGTAGCGTATTTTTAATTTTAGATTTAAATTGCTTCAAAGGCAAGCTCAGTATTGACTGTGGAATTTTATTATACATGCGTACACCTTGCCCCATAAATGACCTATTTACTTTTTGTAGGCGAAAACTGGGTGTTACAAGTTTATTCTTATTTCTTGTATACCAAAATTGACAGTAATCGCCCAGTAGTAACGTGCTCGCTTGGATAATCGAGCAATACGGGTTCAAATCCAGATCTCGCACCTCTGATATTTTCATGTGCGAATCATTTATATCATGATTACCACATGTCTGACGATGAAGAAAACATCGTTAGGAAACCTGCATGTCTGAGAAAACCTAGCAAGTTTTCGAAAGATATGTGAAGTCCGCCAACTCGCACTAGGCCAGCGCGGTGGACTATGGCCTGATCCCCCTCGTACTGAGGGAGGCCCGAGCCCAGCGGTGGGGTGTTAAGAAGGGCTTATGATGATACCTTAATTACCATTCACATATTTGTAATTAAATGATAATTGCTAATGGCCTACCTCTGATATAAATTAGCTACAACGTGATATACTATTCAATAATATTATATCGTTATTACATTTATACTAATATTATTAACTTATTAAGTTTGATTCACGGTTTAACAACTGTTTAAGTCAATTTAACAGATTTGGATAAAATTTGACACAAACATAGAATAAATCCACAGATACCATTAATCATTCGAGCAAAGCCGCGGGCGATTACTAGCAAGTTTATTGTGAAGCGTAATCTTTACTATATACCTATTATACTGGTGTTCATTTACATTGAATATAACAAGGTAATACGAGAGTGACACACGTTATACATAATGTATATTTGAATATATGTACATAGTTATGTATGTACAATTGTTCAATAATAACCTCTTTGATGTAAGCACTAAGCATGCCCTTGAGAAGTCCAGGGTTCGACTCTGGAGTCAGGGAAGTGAAAATTCCGGGTGTTAATGAGTTACTTTTTATCAGAAAAGCAATAGTGGCCGCAGAAAAAGCGGAAAATTGTCTGTATTATAAGTTTTAGCATATATAATAAATGAAAAAGAAAAAAAAAGAAGAACTAATATAACAATGAATCATTATACTAAGGTTTACAATTTATAAATTTGGTAATACTTCTTTTAAATAGAAAAAAGTTTGTAGAAAATATATCCTCTTCCCTCTTGGATACCGTAGCTATCGGTCGTGTCTACGTAAATTCTGTGTAAAATTATTAAATTTTAAATTTAAAACGCAAAATAAATCACATAAAATACGACAAGTACCAGGAGATCATAACCGCGTAGAAGTAACGTACTGTGTGTGAGTGAGTACATTTAAAGCAAAACAAAGACAACTGGACTAATCTCTGCTCCTGCGCCGCTTCCGACGACCCCACCAAGTGGGTGTAACGCTCAAGCTTCGCCTAATTGCAGCTTATTGGTCGTTGCTAGCCCTGCCCTCCGGCCATTGTTTTACTACTCCTGCGCCGCTGTCGACGGACCAACCAAGTAAGTGAAGCACGTATGCTACACCTATTCGCTGCGTAATTGGCCGCTGCAAAACCTTCCCCGCCGATCCACCGTTTTGACTGTCGTCTTGTAGCTTACATACCATTAAGCTTACACGTATACTTGACCATGTCGCTACAACGTACGCCACCAAGAAATATTCCTAGCAAGTCGGCCTGTGAGCAGGAGGCGCTTGTTAGTTATGCTTCGGAACCTCAGCTAACATCTCAATACACATACGATATGAGTGAACAAAACACGCCTCCTAATTTTGTATACCACCGTAGTAAAAGGCCAAGGGAAACGGAAACATCGCCTTCGGAGTTTTCTCGCTTTAAGGACGAATTTAAGGACTTAATTACGTCACTGATCGGTGCACAAAAGCGTGATATTCTGGAAATCTCAAACAGCTTAAAGGATTTAGCACAGACTAACTCTAACATAGAATCATCCATTTCTTTGCTTACTCATCAAAATGAAGAGTTTCGCAAAAAAATTGAGCACCTTGAGCAACAGTCTAAAAGGGATAGAGAATATATTACTATACTCGAGGACAAAATTGAGGACCTTCAGAGATGCAATCGTAAGTCAAGTATTGAGTTAAAGAATGTGCCGCGGAAACCTCAAGAAAATCGAAATGATTTAATAAACATGGTTACACACCTATCTAAAACCATTGATCTCGATGTATGCCCGAGAGATATTAAGGACGTATTTAGGTTAAAAGGAAGGAAAGAAACGGAGAAAAATCCTCCTATTATAGTTGAATTGTCTAGTACTATAACTAAAACAGATTTATTAAAAAAGATCAAAGAATACAACTATAAAAACAAGTCAAAACTACAAGCTAAGCATTTGGGCCTACATTTAAACGGTGATTCGCCAGTATATATATCCGAACAACTGACTGCCAAGGGTTCCCGTCTATACTTTCTGTCTCGGGATCTGGTCAAAACAAACAAGTACAAATACTGCTGGACATCGTACGGAAAGGTTTTTGTGAGGAAAAATGACACCTCGAAAATAATTCATATTCAGAGCGAAGCCCAAATACATCACCTTATACAGGAGAGTTGACTAATAAGTATTATTTTTATTTACATCATGTCTTTACTAAATGTCTCTATAGAGTTAATCATTTGTAAACCTATTCACAGTATAAGTTTTGCACTTTTATGTTACTATTTTACTAACCATACTATAAGGAAACACAACTTTTTATATACACTTACACACATACATAGTTCTACTCACCAATTACACTCAACAAATATTTTGTTCTTACACACAACCTCTTATAAACACACACATACTCTTATTAATACTATGCATCTATATAATGATTTAAATAATAAACCCACTTTAAGAAGAATTAACTTATGCATAACATGCGTGCAAAATATATGCCAACATACTTACAAACTTGGCCCAACACATTTTTTGTATATAAACTGTACTACTTATTTAATAACATATTGTGAAATTACTCGTATATTATTTATACACAATCACACTTTCATACGCATAATGACGTCCAAATTTCCCTATAACCTCACATATGTAATAATTTTAGACCCATATATATATTTACTATATATATCCCGCTCTGAATTTATATATTCACGTCAACGATCAAAAACTTACATAATATACAATTATATACATAATAATATGCAACACATATACATAACGGCTGCTATTCTATACTTGTCATACCTAACATACACAATTAAAATAAAAATAAAGTATACCTCCTATATATTAATAAAACATTTTAAGCATGGCTGACAATTTAAAAGTTATACATGAATTAGACAATTTGCAGACAGCGTTTTCGGTTAAGTGTAACATTGAATCTATGGGAAATTATGTTGACTGCTCACGTAACAATATTTTATCAATACTTACTCAGAATATTAGAAGTATATACAAAAACCTTGACGATTTACAAATTACGCTATCACAATTAAAATATCAAATTGATATTTTAATACTCACTGAATGTAGATTAAATTTAGTAAAACCAACTCCAATACTCTCTAATTATAGTTCTGCTCACACTACAAAATTGTTGAATCAAAATGACGGAGTTGTTGTCTATATAAAAAATAATCTTCAGGCCAAAGTTAAAGAACTTAACCTAATTGAAGCAACAGGTCTTCAAATCGAAGTTCCTAACTATGTGATTCTGGGTATTTACCGTTCTCCGTCTCACTCTAATTCAGAAAATTTTGTTCTATCATTAAATAATCATCTTGAGTCACTCTCTAATTATAGAAATATTATAATCTTAGGAGACATAAACATAAACTTAATAGTAACACCTTTTGAAAAGCCTCAAGAACGGAAAAATAGATTATATTATTTAAATGTTCTGTCATCACATGGTCTCCTGCCTGGTCACACGCTTCCAACTCGTGATAAAAATTGTCTTGACCATGTTATGCTAAAACTTGATAGTACGCCAGAATCTGCTTTTATATTTGTTCTAAATACTACTGTGACTGATCACGAAATGGTTATTTTAAATATCCCACAAGTATCTATAAATTATTCACCAATAAAACATAAAACAGTTATTAACTACAATAAAGCTTATAAAAGTCTTATGACTTCCGATGTCACAATGCTCAACATTTACAGGGATCCTGATTTATTCTCGATGCGACTCATTGAAATAGTGAGGACTGCTATAGCAGAAAATTCCAAAACCATTACAAATAAATTTAAAAAATTAAAGCCGTGGATTACGCAGGGAGCTATACGTTGCATTACATTGAGAAACAAGTTACAAATTAAATTAAGGCTAAACCCTCATAACATTATTCTGAAAATTACTTACAAACGATATCGCACATTCTGTACTAACCTTATCAAAAAACTTAAACGTAATTATAATAAAAGTCAAATAAATAAAAATATAAAAAACACTAAAAAGCTATGGTCTACTGTAAATGAAATTGTTCATTACAAACCTCACAAAGCTTCAAGTCGAGAATTATTAAATATCACACAATCACCCCAGACTTCGATCAATTACGTTAATAACTACTTTACGAGTATTGGTGCAGATCTGGCTGAAACAATAAATAAGCGGACGGGCACTAACACTTCCATCGTTTACACACAAACTTCGCTGATAACGTTCTCGTCTTCTTTCTTTATATTTGACACCGACCCCGAAGAAGTTTCCCGTACCCTTATGAGTTTGGATTCGAACAGTGCTCCTGGATGGGACGGCATTACTACAAAATTTATACAAGAAGCTAAAGATTTTCTTGTCCCTCACTTAACGACATTGGCCAATATGTGTTTTCAAACAGGTGTCTTTCCTAAAATACTTAAACGAGCTATCGTTACACCTGTGTATAAGGGTGGAGACAGATCCGACGTTAACAATTATAGACCGATTTCTGTTTTGAGCGCTATATCCAAAATAATAGAAAAATTGTTAAATGTGAGATTATTAAGTTACCTAAACAATTTTAAAATTTTATCCGATGCCCAGTATGGATTTAGGAAACATCTTTCCACACAGGATGCTATTTTGGACCTTACGACCATGATTGTCAAAGAAGTAGACAAAGGTAACAAATGCCTTGCAGTGTTTCTAGATTTAAAAAAGGCCTTCGATACTGTATCTGTCCCCATCCTTATTCAGCGGCTCGAGAACATTGGTGTTCGAGGAATTGCCTTGAGTCTTTTTAAAAGTTACCTAAGTGATAGAACTCAGGTAGTTAAAATTGATAATTTTAGAAGCACCGAAAAGCAGGTCTTATACGGGGTTCCACAAGGGAGTGTCCTTGGTCCAACGCTTTTTCTAGTCTATATAAATGACCTTTGCAATTTACAGAGCGTTGGAGGAAGGATCTTTTCCTATGCCGACGACACTGCTATCGTTTTTACTGGCAAGTCTTGGGAGGACGTCTCAGCCAAGACGGAGAAAGGGTTAACTACTGTATCTAAATGGCTAGATGATAATCTTCTGACACTAAACATATTAAAAACCAATTATATATGCTTTACCCCATATAATGCTTCACAGCCGGGTCCGGGCTTTAGTGTTAGAATTCACAGTTGTTTCAATGTTCATGAAACACGTACTACCTGCAACTGTCCATGTATTGCAAAAGTGACCTCTACAAAATACCTAGGTGTTATGGTAGATCAAAGACTGAGTTGGCATTCACACATTGAAACAACTGCAAACAGAATCAGGAAACTTACTTGGATGTTTAAATCTCTAAAGTACGTCATGTCGTCTGAGCTTTTGAATAAAATCTACGTTGCCATGGCACAATCTATTATTAACTATTGTATCACAGTCTGGGGCGGCGCTAATAGGACAAGCTTCCTGAGTATTGAAAAAGCTCAAAGATCTCTCATAAAGGTTATGTATTCGAAACCCCTCAGGTTTCCTACATGCACGCTATATGACATTTGTGGGCTACTGTCAGTCAGAAAGCTTTACATACTCAGCCTTGTCCTAAAGCGTCACAAAAGCTTGCCATATGATCATCTCAACCAGAAAAAGCGTAGGTATGACACAGTTCTAACATCATACGCAACTAAAACTGTTTTTGCCAGACGTCAATATGCTAGCCAATCCTCATATGTATATAATAAATTAAATTATGTCCTTAAATTATACCCTATGACACTGTATAATTGTAAAAAGGTTTTGATTGAGTGGTTGAAAAAGTCTACAATTGATGATGTCGAAAATCTATTAGTTAGAATAACGTAACCACATAGTTGTAAAACCTACATATGCGCGCATACACTCACACACACACACACACACACACACACACACACACACACACACACACATACACACACACACACACACACACACACACACACACACCACGCACACCACACACACACACACACATGCAAACACACATTCACGTACACGACTAACATACTTTAATTATTTTCCTTTGCTTACTTAAAAGCTATATTGTTCATCTAGAAATTATGTAACCCATTTGGGGAAGTTGCGAGTCATTCCCATTACAAGTATCTTTGATAACTTACTGGGAAGTCTCAGCATAAATAATTGTTACTAGAATTTCTTGAATAAACATATTATTATTATTATTATTATTATTATTATATATTAAAATATATATTATATTATAATTACTACTACTCGAGACCCTTGGTCCGTGGGGTCCTAGTGCCATAAGGCTTTTTAAGGAAATATCTAAAAGGTTAGTCGACATCACAGGAGACCGAAGAGCTGGCAGCTACCTCGGACAAAGAATTAGTCTAGCTATCCAAAGAGGGAACGCTGCCAGTATCTTCGGAACCTTGCCTAAAGGGACTCCTTTTAATAATATATTTTAGTTATTATTTTATATTTATTAAGGTTTTTAGTTTTAGTAATAATTTTAACAGTAATAGTAAAGTGTATATTTTCTTTGTGTATATAGGTAGTTAAGTTTACTTTTAATTTCCTTTATTGGAAATATTTTTCTTCTTTAATTCCTTTATTATACATATATTATTTTAAATTTAAATCAACTATTAAAATTACTAAACATAATAATGTACCTGTTAGTTAAACGATTGAACATTCTCACATACATACATTAAGGTACTTAGTACAAAATACCAGAAAATTTGTAGGAAGACAAGAGCATCATTTTCCTGCAAGACTTAGTATGTCTGTCGCCTATTAAAAGTTTTTCGCTAAGAACGTTCAAGTGGAAACTTTGTTGAGACATCACAGAATTTCTGCTTTATAATTTCCTTTGAGATTTTGTTTCTTTCGTAAAATTACAGTAATTACTACAAAAGGGCAATCAATTTGTACAAAGAGCGATATCTTCATCAATTATAAGATTTAATGATCCTTTCCTAATGAATAACCATGCCTTTTGATGAAAAATTTAAACTTGTTTAGAAAAACAGTAAGTTTTCATTAATCTGAATTCCTGAATGTGAATTACAAGCTTATTGGATTCATAATGAAGCTGCATACATTGAGGGATAAAATATTACTATATTATTACTAATCGTGATCATTAATACTGTTCTCCGGCCAACTATGCGGGAGATATTATAGTGCACAAGTGTACGCGCAGACACAAGTGCACTCTCTATTCTTGTCATTCATACTCTACTAGTGTGACGAGTGGGTTGTTGGTTACCAAAGAGAAAAACTGAATAACTAATCAAGACATCAAGACAAGTCTCGATCCGGGACTCAAACTCAGGACCGTGCTGCCGTGCATGCTAGCCACTACACTAACGAAGCATGTATGTATATACATAGTATAGCTCTATATACTCGTAATATATATGTGCCTAGACCAATAAATATGTATAAATTATAGTAATTCATATTAAGAAAAGTTTAATTATTTAAGTTTAATAAAAGAAAACAAAAAATAATGAAATCAAAAATGTATATTTGAGATATATACTTGACACTGTATATCTAAAAGCACTGTGTAAGCTTATATCCATATCAAACTAGACACTAAACTTTTGATGTTATTGGATTAAGCTCTTGAGACTATGTATTGCCAATATTGATAAATCTATTTATTTCTTGACACATTCACGCTCTAGGAAACTGTATTTGAAGGTGACTGTGAAGACAAAATATACCTAGAAGTTGTGTATATGTATATATGAAATAATATATTATGTACTTTGTACGATCCAAATAATAAATTATATCAAAAATAAAAATAAATAAATAATAATAAATATGTTGGTACATTATTACACACAGCACTCTAGCTCCGCGGTAAGTTACGAGGCTTGTGTTACGCAATATAGTAATACCATAGAACAGAGAACTAACATCGTAACAAAATTAGAGAATGCTATCTCTCTCTAACTCTGTTTGTTACCTTTTCACGCTAAATCTACTGAACAGATTTCGATATAATAGGACATGATGCGTGTTGATGAGAGAGATAGACGAAGTCGCGGACAAAACCCAGTATTCAATAACATTCTTATAATGAAGAGTAAGTATAATTTCAATTCTTATTTCCATTTCCACAATTCATTTATTCTTCATAGCTTTACAATAAATAGTATTTAGCCTTTTTAAGCTGCTGAAGTGCCGGTTGGCTGATTCCACAAGACATTCGTAAACTTTATTGATTGAGACAGACAAAATGAAAAAATGAAAGGAAATGATTCGAACATGAAAATATCAGAGATGTGAGATTTGGGATTTGAACCCACTTCACTTAGTTTCCCAAGCGATCGTGTCACCACTGCTATATAGCTATCACTGCCTTGATATTGAGGGGAATCAGGCCATAGTCCACCGTGCTGGCCTAGTGCGTGTTGGTGGACTTCACATTAATTGTTAAGTTTTCTCAGACATACAGGTTTCCTCACGATGTTTTACTTCACCGTAAGACAAGTGGTAATCATGATAGAAATGATTGGCACATGAATATATCAGAGATATGAATCAAATCAAATCAAATCAAATCAAATCAAATCATGTGTCATATGTCATATGTTCGGTCATAATAATGCTTGAAAAATATTTAGATTTTTTTAGGGAAGTCAGGTAGAATGCTAGTCACAGCCACCTAAATGTCTCCTGAGCGTCTTTTCAATTTACAAAATCTACTTTGATGGCAAAACTTTAAGACAATCAACGTCTGAATCAAGCAAATTATATGTAAATAAATATTTTACACCAGGCCAATCGTCTTAGATTGGTTAAGGCTCTTACTTCAAAGAAAAAAATATATAAAAGGACTTTCCTTTTAAAATGTTAATGTTTTTATTCAAATCATTTTAATTTTAATGGCAAAGGGGTTTTCAATTTGGATGAAAATATTTTTTGTTTATAATTATATCATTAAAAATACCTTGTCCGTTATTTTTAATAGACGAAACGTTTGGCTCAGTTGGTAGTGACCCTTCTTTCTGCGCCAGCGGTCGGGGGTTCGAGTCCCGCTGGGGCATTCATTTGTTGAGCACGATTGTTTGTTCTCCAGTCATGGGTGTTAATATTTACATTATGTATGTATTTAAAATGTATATGTGTAGTATATCAACTATCTGGTATCCGTAACACAAGCCTTGTAGCTTACCACGGAACTAGATGGCGTTTTGTAAAAATGTCCTAACATATTTTTTTTAATCTATATCTTTTTTATTTTTTCTTGAACATATTTTTAACTAGCGACTCACCCTCGCTTGGCCTCGGCCTCACTCCTACTGAAAATCAATACCAAAACTTTCACACGGGAAGCGAATATTTTGTGAGGATAAGTAGTAAACTATGTGTTATTCCAGACAATCCCTACTAATATTATAAATATGAATGTCAGTTTTTTTTGGACGTATTAGAAGTAACATAGGATACTTTTTATTAAAAAAAATATTTTTTACGAAAAATTAAAAAATTGTTTGTATTTACAATGGGTTCTGAAATAGCTAGAGTAATTTTAAAGAAACTTTCAGGCATTCTACAGATCAGCCCAATGAGGTCGATTAGCAATTAAAAAAATGAACGCGGGTGAAGCCGCGGGTAAAGCTAGTATTATATATGTGAAATCGAAAAAATGTTTAGTCTGTTCATTAATAAAGATATTACACACTTTTATTGATTCTTTGCCTTGTGATTTCATTTACTTAAAGAAGAGTTAGAAACAATAGTTTTAAACATGAAGTGGCCAAATTGAGATAAAATCAATTAATTAATGAATATTCTAATACATAGCTTAGGGATATTCTCAGGGGATGATTTTTTTTTAATTTATATTAAAAGGCAACGACACAACAGTTCAGTACTTTCTCCTCTGTATGTGAACTGAATTATTTTTTTTCTAATGTTGGGACATTATTACATAGCCATGTGATTTCATTTACTTATATGCCAAATTTCAGCCAGTTATTTCAGTCGTTTTGGTCAAACTTTAACATTTATAATAATAGAATAGTAATAGTGTAATGAAATAAGCTTTTTATACGAAAAAATAAAATGAAACTAACTTTTAAAGGTGCTTAATCTAAAAGCGACTTTCAAGGAGCAAGATTCAACGGTTGTTATTGGATTCCCTTATATTTATCTTTTCCAAGGGATCTTTGATACTTATCGAGTGTGTAAATTCCATAGGAAAAAATCTATTGTAAAGGCGTTTAATCTATATTGGTAATGAAATAGAAGTAATTCTAAAATAGGCCCTAAAAGGAATTTAAATAGGTCAATTTTATTAAAACTTTCTTTGTTCCTTTGCTTATTCATTTAAAAATCTAATATTGTATTTAAAATTTTTCTGTCTATCACATGATTGGCAAGTCAATTCAATCTGAAATTAAAATGCTTAAATAGCGTAAGTAATCGTTTATATTTAAACTAAAATCTAAAACTACGTGACATTTTTTCGTTTTCAGTTTCTCCACAAGGCTATTCAAATTAAGCTTAACAATATAAGCTTAATAACGCGAATATTTGACATTGAAAGATCAAAATAAATCCACATAAAATCAGAAAAAAATAAGCCATATATGCTATCCAAGTTGTTTGAAACCAATATTCATTCCTCAGACAAGCACATTTCCTCACGATATTTCTTCACCACATTAACAAGTTTTAATAACATTGAAAATTATTTAAAAACTAGCCTCTCCCGCGGCTCCGCTCGCGTTCTAAAGGCTGAAAATCAAAAAGAATGTTTCAATTCGGACCAATAGTTTTCCTGAGATTAGCGCGTTCTACCAAACATACAAACAAACAAACTCTTCAGCTTTATAATATTAGTATAGATGAAAAGCTCAGAAGCACGACAACTGGATTTACTTTACGTAGGCATTGCATTACCACCTTGGAATGTACGAGTACTATTACTATTTAACTTAGCAGCAAGCAACGATAAGCCACATGCAACAACTACGTTAAAGCTTAGAATATATGAAGTAACAATACACTGCTTAAAGCAAAGGGGCAAAATTAACATAGTCTTGCCATAACCAGTCCTGTGTATGAATATTTATTAAATGACCGGTTTCACTTAAATTTTGGGACCTCAAATGGTAGATATAAAGCCGCATGAGGGATGATTCGTGTTAAGGATTTTTACCAATTTGAAGGGTTTCGGCTTGAAAGCTTTTTGGGAAGAATGTGATGTTTTTGTAGAACCTATTTTCCTTTTAGTATTTACTTTTATTTACTTTACTTTTTATTTATATTACGACTTTAAAAGAAGGTTCTTTGTTTTGGGCACTCAATTTGGTTATTTTTTTTATTTTAATGATAAGCTAAATATCTATAAAGAGACCTGTATCATATTTACGATATTAAATATAAATGTTTTATTAATTCGTGTTTGTATTAATCAGGATTAACCGTATTTTAAATAAAATTTCTTAGCCAAATGTATAAAAGTAGATTAAAGCTTAGCCCCTCATTTATAATGAAAAAATAAAATTTGTTAAAATTTTTGTGTATTATTTTTATTTCAAACATTTATATTGTTAAATGTAATAAGGTTTCTAAAATGGTCCATTTAAAATAGCTTTATACGATAGTGGTTTCAAAACAAAAATAAATGAAAGATATCTTACATACATAGAATATAGTCCCCGGAGAGTCATTTCCGGCGGCAAGGAAACCTCGCTTCCGTAAGGGGCTCGGGGCTTCCTTAGAAAATCTATCCATAGTAATATTTCTATCTGAAAACTCGTAAATTTATGAAAAAATCTTTATAAATCATATATTCTAGTAAGATAAAGGTAAAAGCTTGTAAAGATAGAAAGTATATCTGCGTTGGAGGCCCAAAAAATGGGTCCTTTATAATAGTTTCTGGCTTTTTGTCACATTATACATAATATTTACACGTAATATGTACATAATATGTTTGACGACACGTTTGGCGCAGTTTGTAGTGACCTCACTTTCTTGTGCCAGCGGTCGCGGGTTCGAGTCCCGCTGGGGGCATTCATTTGCTAAGTCTGGATGTTTGTACTCCAGTCATGGGTGTTTATATTTATAAATTATGTATATATTTAAACTTATATATTATGTAGAATATCAATTATGTGGTATAACTGTCCGTAACACAAGCTTCCTTCGTAGTTTACTACGGAACTAGATGGCGCTGTGTGTAATAATGTCTCAACATATTTATACATATTTATATTTATGTTAGGTATGGTGACTAAATTTATCGACTATCGTCATAATAAAATTCATTAAAAACTGTATAGTGGTGTTCTTATGAGGCGGGAACAGACAGACAGAAATAAATTCTAAAAACTATAGGTTTAGTTAGGTATTATCAATACAGATGCCATTGATAATAATAACTATCGATAATAATTATCAGTAACTATCTGTACCCGCGGCTTCGCCCGCGTTCATTTTTTTAATTGCTAATCAACCTCATTGGGTTGATCTGTAGGAAAAAAAATTGTCTAAAAAATAAAAATAAAAATTTAGGGGTGGACTACCCTTGACATTTAGGGGGATGAAAAATAGATGTTGGCCGATTCTCAGACCTACTCAATATGCTCACAAAATTTCATGAGAATCGGTCAAGCCGTTTCGGAGGGGTATGGGAACGAACATTGTGACACGAGAATTTTATATATAAGAATTACTCAGAATTGTATTATGTATAGAATAGATTTAATTTTTTTGGTGTAAATGGTGTAATGGACACCATTTACTCGGAAATGTAATAATTTGTTTTGGTTCTACACTAAAAATTAAGTTTAAAATAAAACGCAAACTAATTCGAAACTAAAAAGATCTGAGAACTTACACAGATTTAAGTATTCGAAGTAGAATTTTTCCGTATAAATACGGTTAATGCAAGTTAAAGTCACCTAAGTTTGGAAAGAAAACCTCAGTCCTGAAATAGCGGTAGAAACTCAGCGGCACTTTGTAATTTTGCGACTTAAGATTTGGAATTTTTACATAAATTAGCATGATTCTAACACTATCTCACCTCTGTAATAAGTCTAAATCTTAGTGAATAAATTGTTCAACCAATTCTTTTTGTACTTTACAGTTGAGAGATTTCCTTAATTTTAAAAAGAGCTATATTTCTAAGATTTACAAGTATACATATAATAATCGTTACGGATACCAAATCTGTAGTTTTCAGTAATTTGAATTTGTGTTTGTCTGTTTGTCAGTCTGTCTGTCTGTCTGACTTCATCACGAGAAAGCACTGTACAGATTTTGATAAATAAATAAATAAATATGTTGGGACATTTGTACAACAGCGCCATCTAGTTCCGTGGTAAGCTACGAGGCTTGTATTACGGATATCAGATAGTTGATATACTACACATAAAAATTTAAATACATACATAATATAAATATTAACATCCATGACTGAAGAACAAACATTCGTATTCAACAAATGAATGCCCCTAGTGGGACTCGAATCCGCGACCGCTGGCGCAGAAAGTAGGGTCACTGCCAACTGAGCCAAACGTGTCGTGATAAAAATTGATAAAGGTAATAATAGTTGGTTATCAGTTTACTTTTTAAACTTTTTATAGATAATGTCTAAAGCTCTTTAATTACGACATAATTCATAAAATATTAAATAAATTCACAAAAAGAAGAGGGAAAGCTACTAACCTTTTTTATATATTTGTTTATAATATAGTGTGTATATTATAAGTATATTATTTATGTAAGTAGTAGTTTATTTATACATTGGTTGATTATATATTTATTTTTTTCTATTTATTTATATTTGTTTAAGTATATTTTATAAATTTACATTCTATTTTTCTATTTATTTATATTTTGCGCCCCCTCTTTCTTATATCATTTTCCTACACCTAAAGGTTGCCTGGAAGAAATCACACTTTTAGCGATAAGGCCGCCTCTTGTACTTTTTCATTTATTTTCTGTTTCAGTTTATTTTCTTCTATTTTCGGGTGTACAATAAAGAGTTATTATTATTACTAACTTTTTGTCTTTACGTATTTAAATACAAACTGGAACCTATGTACATAATTCAAAATTCCACCTATATTTTAATAGTAATAGCAACACTGTACCAACTACATGAACAATTTAGCTTTCTATATTATATATAGATATATATCTAGTATATAATAGAATAACCTCAATGTGGTTGAAAACAGAAAGTGCTGATCGAATTTAATTAATTAACACTCGCAGAGCTTCGCTTTGATGGAGGCAAGGGTGAGACGAATGTATAATTTGCTTCCGATTGAAATAACTTGTACCATTTTCATTGAGGGTTGGGGGTAGGAAATATTTTGTAATATTTTACTTATATACATATTAGGGTGGCGCAAATAAAACGACTACATTTTTTTTTGAGTCTCGCGTGCAAAAATGTTAGTTTTTGATGTTTTAAGAGCTCTCTCCAAAGGACAGCTAAAAAAACTGATTTAGATGTCGCTCCAAATTTTTTTTAATATCAAAAATCGACAAAAATTGAATTTTTATATATAGGCAAAGCTCTGCGAGTGTTAATAAATTTTAAACTGAAACTTTCAGAAACTTATTGTTTTGTGGTCTATAAAATTATACCGTAAGTAGAAAAAAATAAAAAACAAATAAAAAAAAACTATTTTTGATGATTTTTGAAATTAAAGAAAATTTGGAGCGACCTCTCAATTTTTTTTGAGCTGTCCTTTGGAAAGGGCTCTTAAAACATCAAAAAGTAGCATCATAGCTTTTTTACTAAGTGCATTTTATGTAAATATGTACGGTACATATAAGAGAAACAGAATTTTTAAACATCCTTGTCTATCTATCGGTCTGTCTTTTTGTTAATTTTTACAAACTATGAATGTCTTATTTAATTTAAATATCTAATAATCAAAAGCTTAATAAATCAGTTTCAAGCTCTTAGCTTTTTATTTTCATTCACCGTAAAGCAATAAGTAATCACTACATAGTATAAAACAAAGTCGCTTTCTCTGTCCCTATATCCCTATGTATGCTTAAATCTTTAAAACTACGCAACGGAGCTTGATCCGTTTTTTTTAATAGATAGAGTGATTCAAGAGGAAGGTTTATATGCATAACTAGCGGATCCCGCGGCTTTGTCTGTGCTAAATCTAGGGAAGAGCCCGAGCGAAGCGAGGGCGAGTCGCTAGTAGTCTTATAATGTTGAAAATAATTAGATTATCGAAGTTGCAAAGCCCAAGAATAGAACCTGCTTCACGTAGTTTTCTAATCGGGCGCATTACTATTGGCTAATGCTTAAATAACTATTTTAAAACAGCAATGTATACATAATAACTAACCTCTTCTACAACATGTATAGAATTTCAATATAGTATTTCGATGATCGTTACAACGCATTTCAGACTTTGATTTTTATCAAGTTTAAAAAAATTTGTTTCATATATCCAACTGAAATCATTCGAGCGTTATGCTAATGGATTAAATAGTTTTTGTATGATATGTGCTCAGTAGTTGAGTTCAGTTCAGTTAAAGTAGTGTTTATAAGGTAATGATAGCAGGTTTTATTCCTGTGTTGTGCAAAAAAAGATACGGGTTCGCGTTATAAAATAATATAGATTGTTATAGTATATTACACGACTTTTTAAATAAATATTAAAATAAAATACGTTAATGTAAATCCAGATCTCTTAAAAGGATCTCATGATCTCCCAAATTCCATTTGAGTTTGTCCCATGTCAATATATGTATATATCCTTGACATAAAAGCTGAACGTACAGTGTTTATATTTGAACTAGCGATTCGCCCTCGATCCGCTCAGGTATAATATTTTCTTATAGTAACAAGTATTTTATATATTGACTTGGTTATTCAAACAAAATTTCATCGAAATCTATTCAATGGTTTTCTTATCACACAAACAAATAGACAAGTATTTAAAGCACTATAGATTCTGCCTTTGTACCAAAATAATAATATTTCAATAAGATTTTCTTATAAATGTGGTACAAATACGACTTAGTATTTTTATTTATATATAATACTAGCGACTTCGCTCGAGATCATCCCTAGATTTAGCGCGAGCGAGTAAAAAGTCAGTCGTCACCTCCATTCGTACCACTTAAATTATCAGTTTTTCTCTACTACACTATGCATTATACATGTATTATACATATAAACTATCCTTTTGAATTAAGCTATCTATTAAATAAAACCGCATCAAAATCCATTGCGTACTTTTAAAGATCTAAGCATACATAGGACAGACAGACAGCGGGAAGCGACTTTGTTTTATGCTATATAGTGATGATATAAATTAAAAATTCTACGTTGAATTTCTACTAAATTTGATATTAACATTCATATTTGAAACGATTTGGCTTAAACCCCGTAATATAAATTAAGCTATTTATATACGAGTATTCAGGCCATTTTAACGTCCCGTCGTTAGATAACTGATAAACATGTTGAAAATGATTCGCATATGAAAATGCTAGTGGTACGAGAGGTGGTATTCTAACTCGCTATATTGGGATTCCCAATCTAAAACCTCTGATATTTTCATGTGTGAATAATTTCTATCATGATTACCACTTGTTTCACGGTGAAGGAAAACATCGTGAGTAAACCTATATGTCAGAGAAAACCTAGCAAGTTTTCGAACGACTTGTGAAGTGCACCAACACGCACAAGGCCAGCGCGGTGGACTATGGCCTGATCCCTCTCGTACTGAGGGAGGCCTATGTCCAATAGTGGGACGTTAAAAAGGGCTGAAGACAAGAAGGCAATAATTATAAATATGTCAGCAGGTAGGTACATATTTTAAAATCTAATGTAATTCGTCCAATAAACACATACAAAAAGTTATACACGTAAATAGAGTTCTTCCTTTCTTGAAGTTGGTTAAAATAAATAAAACGAGTACAACTTATTCCCAGTTAAGATTAAGTACAGACAAATTAAGAAATTCCAAATTGAAGTGAAAAAGATACGTTCAAATTAAATATAACAAGGGCAAACCTTTTAGCGATGATTGCAAGAATCACATCACATTTGAAATCTCATTACGCTTAATGCTGTTGAATTTACTTGCAAAATTCGTCGGCGGATGCTTAGTATGGATAGGAAAGTGATGAAAACAGTTTTATCTATACTAATATTATAAAGCTGAAGAGTTTGTTTGGTTGGTTGAACGCGCTAATCTCAGGAACTACTGGTCCGAATTGAAAAATACTTTTTGTGATGGATAGTCCGTTTCTCGAGGAAGGCTATAGGCTACATTACATCGCGCTACGACTAATAGGAGCTAAGCATCAATGAAAAATGTTGCAAAAACGGGAGTAAAATATATCTTTTTATTTTCAGCTTTTAGAACGCGAGCGAAGCCGCGGGAAAGGCTTAAAACTATTAAATAAAACATTTTTTTTCTATGTTTGGTTACCATATAATACATATCGAATGTTTTACAATTAACTGCAAATGGTAAAGACAGACTAAAGTATTGATTTTCCCAGCGGTAAATAAATAAGGTACTGTAACTTATTCCATTTATTTACATACGCTTCGCTCAAGACACAATTGTTAATCGGTATTTAAGTTACGTTTCAATTTAAGATATCTCGTTAGCTGCTTCGTTGATCTAATAGCTAATTAATACGGTCGTAGAACATGAAGTTCTTTAGGCTAAATGTACTATCATACTTGTCAATGGTACTTTAATGAATTACATATATATAAAATTAAAGTGTCTGTTTTTAATTACAAATTAATAGCTTTTCGCTAAATGCATATGAAAGTATATACGGTACTTACATCAAAAAAATTTTGTCTGTCTGTTTGTTCCGGCTAATCTCTGAAACGGCTGGACCGATTTTGACGTTACTTTCATTCGCAGATAGCTAATGTTATAAGGAGTTCTTTAGGCTACTTTAATTTATTAAAAAAAATATAAAAATTGTTTAATTTAATTTAACTTACGGGTTAAAATAAATTAAACCTGTTTGCAATTGTGTGAATAAATTGAGTGTTGTTCACAAAACCGTAAATTGTAAGCAATTGTGGAAAAAAGCTCTTGCGGCTTCATCACATTGGACTAATGAAAAGCTTTTCATAAATAAGGCTATTGGAAATCGGTTTTTTGTTTACTATTCATGTAAATGGTGAGATTGAAATTTCAATACACTTGATAATATTTATTATGCAAGCGTTAAGTTTAACTTGAAAAATAGTGAAGTACAGTCTACTAGTAATGTAGTAAATGGCAAAAAGTTGTTTTTTTCGCTCTAACTGCAATAACTACAAACTGGTTATACATGAAACTTATTTAATATAATGCAGCGTTTTTCGCTGTAGGTTATAGTATGTGTTAAATATAAGAAATTAGTTTCCGGTCCTTAGAATGAGAGAGCCACGCGACATTCTAGACTTTCATTAACCAACGAATGAACTTGAAAAAAAGCTATTTATAAAATTACAAGTTAATCTATACATCTTAAATAAAATTGAAGTCTCTGTTTTAATTTTAAATTATCAGCTTTTCACTAAATACATTTGAAAGTATATACGGTACTTACATCAAAAATCATTTTATAAAATTTTTGTCTGTTTGTCTGTTCCGGCTAATCTCTGAAACGGCTAGACCGATTTTAATGTGACTTTCACTATACGGATTAACTTATGCTACTTTTATTTTGTTAGAAAAGTAGTTTTTATAATTTTAATTTATTTTAACTCACGCCCAGCGAAGCGGGCCAGGTTTGTTAACGTTATACTCGTAAGTATGTATCAAATCCTTTACATTTCAATTAAGCATTCAACATATCTTCAAAGGAAAAACAACATAATTACAAATTGATACGTACTAAGATTCACAACTTGGAACAGTGAGTTAAAAATAGGGTTTAATCGACAGTAAATAGAACTTCGCTATGATTATTTGTTCGGAGCTACAGATATTGCGAGGAAATATTTCCTTAGACTTTCTTAGGTTTACGCGAATATTTGACATTATAAATGAAACTATCTTTTCGGATTTTGTCGCGGATTTATTATGATTTTCGGTTCCCGACGATTCGAATACTTTACAGCAATTACGGTCACGGAGACAAGGGGTCTCACAACAAAAAATCAAAATAAATCCGTGACGAAATCCGAAAAGATAGTTTCATTTATAATACTTCCTTAGATTTAAGTGAATATTTTATATTATAAATAAAACCATCTCTTTGGGTGTTTTTCGCTTTTTCAGGTTTTTACTTTTGATTTTTGATTTCTGATTTATTGCTGTAAAGTAAATGAAACGTCGGGGACAAAAAATGTAAGACATAGCGAAAACATTTGAAAATATATATAAGGTAGATTTAACCTGACCTTTAACTACCGGGGAGACAGTCTCCCCGTGACCACGGCTGTGCATCCCGGCTGAAACGTCGGGAATAAGGTATTTTATTATTATATATAATCTACTTTTAACTAATACACGCGTTAAGTCCCGTTATACGATATATGATAGTTACGAAACGCGAAAGTTTAAAAAGTTATGTTTGAAAATATAGTTTTATTTAAACCGTAGCAGTAAAGTATGTATACATGTTATAAAACTAATGCAAGTATTGAATTTACTTACTTGTTGATTGAAATTTTATTACTAGGGAAGTTTTTCGTATAACATATATTATATATCTTTGGACTCACCGTAAGTATGTTTATTCGTGTACGTACGGTTTCTAAAACAGAAATATTCTAAATTAATAACTAAAGCATCAATTATTTGGAGTTATGTTCTTTTTAAAATCGGTTCAGTAGACCAAAAAGTTTCCAAAAATTAAGTTTTTGCTATGGCAGATATTAATATTATAATAAAAATCTATTTTTGCATTCATTCTTCGACCAAATTACTTTTTAACTTTAAATAAATAAAGTATGAAACTAAAACTTAAATAGGGCATCTAGACGAAACTATCCAAGCATAAGATAAACATAATATTTTAATGTTATGTAAAGTGTAACTTATAAATAATAAGCAGTAGCCTGAGTAGTGAGTAAGCTTTAAGCATCGCATCCACTAGAGCTTACGGAGTACCCAACTTTAGTAATACTTGTCGCGATAATAGAACAGAGTAATTTGCCCGAGTTGGTCTTAAAGAGGATATTGTACGTATTTACGTTCTGACGTATATAATATAATAATAATAAAAACTCAGGTTTGTTTATTTATTTATTGGTGAGTTACGTTAGCCACAGACGGAAGGTCGAAAAAAAACAAAAACTAATTTAAAATTATTTATTATAATATAAAAATTAACTTTAACAATTTAAAATTAATTATTTAATCTAAAACTAATAAACTATGTCTAACCTACACGATGTAAGTTAATAATCTAATCTAAAAAATGATATAAAAGTAACATTCTTATTTCTAATGAAATTATATCTATTTATTGTTGAAGTAGTGGGAATTAATACGTCAGCTATCTAATATAATTAATACGGCTGGAGAGCCTAAGTACTGGATTTGAGCCTCGGCTCAAGCAAAATATATTCTAAATGTATGCAATGACACGCCTCGTATGGCGTAGTTTGTAGTGACCCTACTTTATTGCGCCAGCAGTCGCGCGTTCGAGTCTCGCTGGGGGTATTCATTTGTTAAACTTGGATGTTTGTACTCTAGTCATAGGTGTTTATATTAATGGTATGTATTTAAACTTATATATGTAGTATATCAACTATTTGGTATCCGTAACACAAGCTTTCTTCGTAGGTTACCATGGAGCTAGATGGCGCTGTGTGCAATAATATCCTAACATATTTATTTAAATGAATCATTCAAAAGTTACTCACTTTGAACTAAAAGAAGAAAAGGTAGGTTTCTGATTCAACATTTTATCAAAAAAGTAAACGATGAGAACAAGTGAACTTAACGGTGAAATAAAACTTTTGCAGAATGTTCCAACCCAGCAAATTAATGAAGGCAACTAATTATATTATTTTAAAGTTTAAAGTCTAATTAGCTTTCAAACTTGCTTGTCCCTTCTTTAATTTAAGAACAAATAACTAAAATATCTTTAGCAATTAAAATCATAATGAATAACTTATGTTTGACATTTGACTACTATTCAAAGAGCTTCTACTATCTTCTCGTCCAAGTTTTAGTTAATAATTCAATCATAAGATAAGGTATTATTAATTTTAGATTGTGCTATGTTCAAGAAACAACAAGATATTATTAAAATCATAGAAAAATTATAATTTTATGAATGGCTTTGAAATGTCAAAAATCATTGTCATTTAAATTAAAAAGTGTCATTTTATATTTTTGTAGGTTTCCATTACTCTACAATTGTAGATTGACATCTTGTCTAAGTTCCAATATCCCAATGTACTCCCAACAGATGGAAATAAGATTTAGCAAATTTTAACTCAGCTGTGTATTGTTACAGACAGTGGTAGCCCAGCGGTAAGGCGCTCGCTTGTACAACCGAGTGATGCGGGTTCAAATCCGGGTCTCGATATTTTCAACCTCTGATATTTTCATGTGCGAATCATTTCTATCATGATTACCACTTGTCTTACGGTGAAGGAAAACATCGTGAGGAAACCTGCATGTCTGATAAAACCTAACAAGTTTTCGAAAGACTCTAGGCTAGCGCATTGGACTATGGCTTGATCCCCCTCGTACTGAGGGAGGCCCGTGCCCAGCAGTGGGACGTTAAAAATGGCTGATGATGATGATGATGTGTATTGTTAAAGTAAAAATAATACATGAATCATTAAATGTTTTCTCTTTTAAACCAATATCTAAACAATACAAACGACTCACCATCGATCTACTAGGATCCGTCCGTTTTAGCGATCAGTATAGATTTCTCTAAAATATTTTCTCATTATGAATAGGTAGTATCCGAGAAACCAGCTATCGTTATACCAAATTTCATCAAAATCTATCGCGTTTCTAGACAGACAGACAGTAATAAAATTCTTAAAATTGTATATAATATATACTGTTATTATATTATGATTTATATTTTTAAGGTAAAAATTATTATTAGCATCTTATTTCTTCAAAATTTACTATCAAAACAACCCAAGTCACTACAAACTTTAATATTAATTGTACAAGTATGAAAAGACTTATAGCTTCAATTACACAGTACAGGTGTAGGAATTTAATTAAAAATCGATCGAACTCTGTTAACTGAAACGTGTAAGTGAAGTTAGTAATTCCGTACAAAGTTCGAGATGCTTTCAAAGTACCAAGTAACCTAGTATCAAATTTTCAGTATTAAGATATTGAACGACTAAAAGTCACTATTAATTCATTGATTGAAGACATGTCTGGCTCAGTTTGTAGTAACCCTACTTGCTTATTGGTCGCGGGTTCTAGTCCCGCTCGGGGCATTCATTTGTTGAACAGAAAAGTTTTTACTATAGTCATAGACGACTGGATAAATGGGGGATATTTGGATAGTTAAGTTATATATTATGTGTATTGTATCAACTATCTGGAATTCGTAACACAAGCCTCGTAGCATTCTACGGAACTGGTATGGACACGGGAGGCACTGTACGTAAATACGTACGTACGTGGCAACAATTTTTTTATTTATTTATTGAATGGAATAATTCATGTGGAGTAAAAGGAATAAAAATAGAAATGGGAAGGCGATAAACACAGAAACAATATTTCTTACTATTCTAACTAGGATTCTAAATGAACAGTGTCCTAAATAATAATAAAACCCAGTTTTAAGATACATGACTTTAACTTTATTACAGCACGCTTTGAAGCCATTAACAAGTTATTAAATTTTCATGTCATTTTATGTGTACTAATGTTCCGAAATATTATATTTTTTATTAAATGTATAATTTGTATTGCACATAACTGAGTTTTTGAGGTTCCTGTCCTTTTTTTATATATACTAAAACTACCAGACACACTCCCTAACAAAACGTAAAAAGAATCATTGAAATCTGGTCAATCCAATTTGAATTTAGCAATTCTGACAAACATCGATTTATTTATTAATGCGTCAGCAAAGCCACGGGTTCCGCTACTTAAAATAAATAAAATTTCTAGTACATCCTTTTTTAAGTCGATTAAAAAGTAACCTTAGTCACGCCTTATAACATTAGCTATCTGCGAGTGAAAGTCCCGTCAAAATCGGTCCAGCTGTTTCAGAGATTACCCGGAATAAACAGACAGACAGACAAAAATAAAAAAATGTTGCTAGTATCGTATATACTTTCATATGCATTTGGTGAAAAGCTGTCAATTTGAAATTAAAAACAGACACTCCAATATTATTTATATGTATAGATTGGATAAGTTATCATAAAGAATATTGCTTTTCATGCACATAAATAAAATTAACGACCCTTGACTTTCAATATTTTTGCTTAATTTTTTTTTTATTTTTTGACTATCAGTGTATTGACTACTATCAGAATAACAGCTATCGTACATGAATGTAGGTATACAGACCACTCGTATCTACCTCGCGTCTCTCGATAGTTTCGACTCATCCGCTTTAATTGCTGATAGGATTCACCAGGTAGAAAGCCAGGAGACAAAAGCTAAAAAGTACAATTTAAAGAAATATAAGCTAATCTTCGTCTAAAGAAAAAGTCCGTGCTTAATAAGAAGACGTAATAAGGCCAATTATTTAATTTCGTATGTTTTTATTTTCAACTTTACGCCTAATTCCCAAGTAATAAAAAAAACGTGGTAGTGCCATGCTTATTACCTTCGGGTAGCAGCCGAATGGGCCGGCACGCCCCGTATAGTTCATTAGTACCACTCTCTCACAGAAGACCGGCGTGAAGTGGCAGCTATGCTGTCGCGTTTCGTCCGGTGAGTGAGAGTCCGGGAGGCCCACTCTCCTTCCCCCCTCCCTCTTCCCTTAATCCTCCGCCTTCGTTCCCCCCTCCCTCCCACTTCCCTCCCTCCTCCCTCCCTTCTCCATCCCTCCCTTTCCTGAAAGGCCGGCAACGCATCTGCAAGCTTGGCTTGCAGATGTCCATGGGCGGAGGTGATCACTTCCCATCAGGTGAGCCTCCTGCCCGTTTGCCCCCTTTTTACCATAAAAAAAAAAGTCAATAACTAAGCTTGGTCCAACCCGAGAGTCGAACCTGCGACCGCTGTATTAGTCGCTAGCCGTAGATAAATTTGTGGATTAGTGCCAATTTCTGCACTCTAGTCATGTTTACGTATTTAAAGTTATATAATTTATGTATTGTATCAACTATCTGGTATCCGTATTACAAGCCTCGTAGTTTACAATGCTGCTGTGTATTTGTGTCCAACATATTTATTACTATTACATACTTAAAGTACCAAAATACACCATCTTATATAGTTTATTTGCAAAACAATATATTCGAAAATACTTTAATAAAATACGCCTCCAGCTCTTAGACTATAGCGACATGATTACATAGACAGCCATCGCCGGCAGACGATTTGTCCTTCCCTCTAATTAACTAATTGAGTTTATCCCACCACTTGTACTGTATTGTTTGATCTATACTCTAGAATTTTGAGTAATGTAATAAAAATGAACATTTTTGACTATAATACTTTCTTATGTTTACACGAATATTTGACATTATAAATGAAACTATCTTTTCGGATTTTATCGCGGATTTATTTGGATTTTCGGTTCTTGACGTTTCGAATGCTTTACAGCAATCATGGTCACGGGAGAGACTAAGGTATTAGACGTCTCAGGGGGTTATATACTTGTTACAGACAGTGCCTACCCACAATTTACAAAAATTCTAAATGAGTATTTTTAATTTATATATTTATAATAAAAAGTTATATAAAGTTTTACCTCGGTGTTTAACGGGTATTTAAATATGCCATTCTACATAAAAAAACTAACTAAAACAAAGAGGGAAATTATATTATTATATTCCATTTTGTATAATGTGTATACGAATATATTCATATAGTTAAGTTTACTTGTATTACGAGTATATTAAATGTTTTACGAGTATAAAAAATCAAACTATTGAGAAATAGAGTATTTCTTTCAAAGAGAGTCAGTAGAATTGTTTCTACAAGATGATTTTTTCTATTATGTAGTGGTAATAAATTTTCATGTTAACCTAAGAAAGTATTAAAATATATCTTTAATCTTAATATAGCCAACTTTGCACAAGATATTATATCAAGAAATAAGACACTCTCGGGCATGTCTATACAACATTTTCAATATCCAAACTCCAAAGTTCTATTGAAACTTGTGTGACAAGAAAGCCTAAAGCCAATGATAGACCCATGTCACTCCCAGCCAAGCTCGTTAATATGAATCCCGTAACCATGACTTTTGTAAAGAATCCCTAACGTCAGGAATCCAAAATCAAAATAAATAGTGTCCGACCGAAACTGGTTTTTACGACCGAAACCGAAACCGAAACCGAATTTCGGCGACGGTCTCAGTTTCGGCCGAAACCGAAACCGAAACCGAAACCGAATTTTCTTATAAAGATCATGTTTTCAGAAAAAAATAAAGAAAATGTATTATAATCAGTCAGTTTTCATTAGTAAAATAAATGTAAGTGTTAATTTTATAAGGATAACCAGGTAGGTATCTACTCGTTTAATTATAAGTGTTAATTTGTAAAAAAAACAATTATTATATTGGTACCTACTTAATAATTATTAAATTGAACGCGAAACTCTAAATCCTTAATATTTCCACTAATGCACTATAGTAAATACCATGTACCCAACTAATGTTTGTTTACATCTACGGAAACCTGCTAAACAACATTATTTGAAAAAATTAGTTAAATACGTGAAAATTCTTATCTTTTCAAACTCTATAAACTGGTAAAATCGGTTTATTGCTATGTTAAATACTTTAGAGTTAGTTAGTTATACACAACAAATCGTTCAATACTCTACTGCTAAAATATCATAAACGACAATACATACTAATAATTTACCTACTAAATGTTTCATGTAAAAAATTGAAATAGACATTTTTACCCGACTCCGCCAGAAGGAGGGTTATGTTTTTCGAGAGTATGTATGTTTTATCGGTATAGAGGCCAAATCTATTGTTTTTATAATTTTTGTCTGTCTGTCTACCTGTCTGTCCGCATCCGAATCACGAGAAAAGCACTGGACGGTATTGCATGAAATTTGGTATGATGATAGCTGTTTACCCGGGTTAATACATAGGATACTTTTTACCGCTGGAAAATATCTCATTTCTGAGAAATCTCGAGTAACTGTTAAACACCGACTGTAAAACGTCACGCGGTATGTGAAATCTGAAAATTTTGTTTAGGGTCTTTAAAACGCGGGTGGAGCCGCGGGAAATACTAGTAATGTGATTAAAATAAGTCATTAGCATAAAGATTGTGCATTTACTCTTCTACTTTTTGTTAATAATTCTTGAAAATCAATAAATATTTTCAGGTAAAACCAGCTAACTTTTTTTCTTTGTCAGACCAAACCATAAGTTCCCACTTTTAGCATTATTTATTTAATCTATAATACAGTATAATATCAAAGCTACCTAATTTTCAACATAAATCAGATTTTTAATTTTTTATGGTAAACTTGATTCTACTATAATCTAGGTACTCCTTTGTTATATTAAATTACTTTTCGAGGTACTCTTATATTATATGCACTGCAAACAAACAGGTTACGACATGATTACACACGTGGACGCGGCCAAATGTCATCGTCGCTTGGATGTCATTTACCGCGCTTAACACACCCGAGCACAGCGCGGAAACTCCCGAATGCAGTTTCGGTTTCGGTCGTAGTTTCGGCAGGTTTGCTGCCGAAACCGAAACATAACCGAAACTCGTTTTTTTGCCGAAACTCGACCGAAACCGAAACCGAAACCGAACATTCGGTCGGACACTAAAAATAAATCCTTGAAAATACCCTAAATAAAAAGAGTTATATTAAAATGTTATGTAATGGTTGAGTTATGTAATGGTTGAAATATTAATTTAGTTATAATAAATTTTAGTGGTTACGAATAACCTTCGAATAACGATTTATGTATGACTAGCATTTCTCGCGGCTTTCCACGCGTTCTAAAGACCGGAAACCAAATTCTTTCTGAGTCGCGTGGTAACTCTTCCCGTTTTTGCAAAATTTTTAATTTATGCTCCGCTCGTATTGGTCGTAGTGTGATGTAATATAGCTTATAGCCTTCCTCGATAAACTGACTATCTATCACAAAAAGAATTTTTCAATTCGGACCAGTAGTTCCTGATATTAGCGCGTTCAACCAAACAAACAAACTCTTCAGCTTTATAATATTAGTATTGATATAGGTAAGTACATATAATAAAATAAATACAAAAGCGTATTTTCATCTAATGTAATAATCCGATAGCTAAACTTCGTGACATGATAATTTATAACTAAGTTCTACATTCTACACAAAATCTTTAATTCCCGGAGGAAAACACAATAACTGGTTCTGTTGAATTGCCCTTAGAAAATTATGACTAACGCTTGCGAAATCTTAAGAAACATCAATACAGTACTAGAAAATCGTAGGTCTCAAAATGATCTACAGGATAGTCTGTATTATCTTATAAGGTACACTCGTAATATCTACTTCTTCTATTTAAAATGCTCTTAGTCATTCACCCTAATAAAGTGGAGTAGTTTGTATAAATAATTATTTCTGTTATAAATAAAGCAATAAAAGTTATTCAAAACATGAAGTACGACATTAATGCATCGCCGTGCACTAAAATATTGCATGTTATTATACTAAAATATAAACGAGAAAATTGGTCCAATAGCAATTAGTAGCTAATCGAAATCCGCCGAAAATATTAGTTCCATAAAATTATTTAGTCTCTATATAAATATTAATTTTAACAAAAATGAAGAAAATCTATGGAAGCTCGTTCAAATATTTTAATATTTCGAAGAGCTTTTTCTTCTGAAAGTCAAGCTTTTAAATGTTTACTTAGGATCGGCTCAGCAAATCAGGAGAGACCGTAGCTTTTGAAACAATGATTACTTCTGTATTTACATTTCTCTATCATTACACAAAAAATTGGTACTTTTCATTTTGTATTAAACGATTCCTTTATATATTTGTCCAATAGAATATGCAGTTAAGTGTGTAATAAGTTAGTATTAGATCGTGGTTCTGTCTGTGATTCAATATAGCTTAGTTAGTTAGCTTAGGGTTGATTTATAGAAAGTAATAATAAAGAATTTTTGTAATTGAAATTAATTTTATCGTATAAGTTATAGCCTGCGCACTAGCTTAGCTATATAATAAGCTTAGATAACCGAGTGAAGATATTTTCATGTGCGAATCATTTCTAACATGATAACTACTTATGTTACGGTGAAAGAAAACATCGTGAAGAAACCTGCTTGTCTGAGAGAACCTAGCAAGTTATTGAAAGACAACGAAAGTATTTCTAAATATCGGTAATACCAAAATCGAGTTTTACTATCATTCAGTACATATAAATAAAATTGAAATGTCTTTATAATTTCAAATTAACAGCTTTTTACTTAATGCATATTACGAAAGTACAGACGGTACTTATATCAAAAAAACATTTTTTTTATGTCTGTTTGCTCGAGCTAATCTGTGAAACGGCTGGATCGATAATGATAGGACTTTCACTCGCGGATAGCTAATGTTACAACAAAAAGTTCTTCCCTTATAATTAATAACAATCATTCATCGTAATTCTTTCTTACCACTAATACGCTACATTACACATAACAAATCAAATCGTCTTTTTAAAATTTTGAATGTATTTGTAAACATTTTACTTAGTCCTTTTCAACATCTCAATGTGCCTTCTGTTGGCACATAATATAAACGAGTAGAAAAATATATATTTAAATATTGAACGTCAACTGTGACAACGCTACATCTTTACCAGGGGCTGGAAACTTAGAACATCGACAACAGATAAAAAATTGGTAGTGTCATCTATTGCGTGTCACCCAAAACTTTTGCTTAAATTTATCAGCGACTATAAGTCGGTGTAAGAGATGTCGCTACGGTCGCAATCGTCAATCCAGCAGTCCAGTACACGCATACCAAACAAATTTGCATGCAAAAAATTATTAAATTTTGAGAAAAATAAGCATAATGTCACATAAAAATAATACTGTTCATTGCTTAAAATAACAATTTAAATATTTGAATCGATATATTTCATTATAACTTTTTAGTGAACCACCATTTCAAACAAATAATAAATTTATACAAATGCGTGAATTGGATAGCTTGCAACATTGTTTTGTTTTTTTGACATTTTAAACTTCTTTAAATTTTATTATTTTGACGCTTAATAAAAATATTAAATATCTTAAAATTTAGTTGGGTTTAATTTAGTTATAATTCGCGTCATGTAAAAAGAACGCTGGCTGTCAAGTTGCGCAGAGGCGATTTATCGGCCAATTTGGTGGTAAGACGCGGGGCGCGGGACGTCAAAGCACGCGCCGCATGCTTTCTGGCTCGCTATTGGTTTGTCAGTTTAAAATACCATCGCGCACACAAAAGTTATTAATTACGAAATGATTTTATATAAAAAATAGTGAAAAAATATTTTTGAAGCATATTGTTTTATAAAGAGAGATTCTGATAATAATGCAGTTAATAATTTAAAAAAATATATTAAACGAAATAATTTAATTTTTTGTAAGTAGATTAAACATTCACACTGAATCAAACATATTTTATTAATTAATAGAATTCTATTTAATGACATTCTATCAAATATATTTTTCAAAGTACGTACCAATAATCAATATACATCGTGAGCGAAAGGCTAGTTCAAAAATAAAAGAATAGGCTTAGGAATTTCGTATGCGAATGTACCGATGCGCAAACACACCCCCCACCACTCTCTTCCAGCGTTCTTTTTACATGACGCGAACTGTATATGATATTGACACTATTTTAAATAAGCAGTCTAAAAGTCGCTTTATTTTGTGTTGTCTAGTTTAAGCAGTTACGCCTAGCTTAAGCCGTTGTGTCTTTGGGTGTCTGTATGACCAGAGGTAAGATTTTATATCTACGATCTTCATGTCTACGCTCTACGTAATGCCACGCGCGGCGAGCTGTGTTATACAATAACTGTATTACACTAAAAATATACAAAATAAAGTTTAAAAATAACATTTTCTTGTATTATTTATTACATAGAACGACAGTCTTCAACCCTACTTAATTATTTAAGTAGATCGATTTTAAATTTGTAAATATGGTGATGTTAAGTATATATTTTTCTTGCTTCTATTATTTTAATGTTAATAGATATAATAATATCATCACTATATTTACACATTTAGAATCGATCGACTTTAATTTTAAATATATTTTTTATGATATCAGAAGGACTAGTATAGGCCATGGGGTGAAAAATTACAGATGGCGCTAGTTTAGTGTTGGCAAAAAAAACGGTAGAGAGGGCTCTCTATTAAAAGTATAATATTACTTTTCTCTATGATCTTTACCATTCTATTAAAAACCTTTGTACCGTTTTATCAGGTTATGGGCCCAGACCGTTGTTTAAAATTAAAATAATTAAAATTTACACATTTTAGTATAACGGTATTTGCATTTACATTATATATATAAAAGAAATTATTATATAATAATAAAAGTATTTGCAAGAAATAAAATTATGGCGTCGGCAATGTCATATAATATTCCCGTCGAAAAATTAAAGGGCTTAGAAGATTATAATCATTGGAAGTTCACGCTAAAAATGATTTTAATGCATGAAGATCTTTATGATTGCGTAACGAACGAAGATGTAAAAGACGAGAAGAAAAAACAAGAGGCGTTAGCCAAGATCTGTTTGTCCGTCGGTCCATCTGCGTTGGCTCACGTACGCAATGCGAAGAATCCTTATGAAGCCTGGCATAATCTCGAGCGTGCTTACGAGGATAAGGGACTATGCAGACGACTGGGATTGTTGAGGTCGCTATTTAGTACAAAACTGTGCGAGACGGAAGGTATGCAAAGCTACTTACTAAAAATTACGGAGCTTGGGCAACAGTTATCAGATATGGGATCTGCACTTGACGATGAATTTCTAGCTGTAATTATGCTCAGTGGTTTGACGGAGGACTTTGACCCCTTGATAATGGCTTTAGAAAATTCTAATATAAAGCTCACGAGTGAAGTGGTCAAATCAAAGTTACTGCAGGAGCAACAGAGGCGAGATGACAAGAGTCAAGATGGGATTAACGCATTAGCTACTAAAAAGGAAAAGATATCAAAGGTCATGTGCTTCAAGTGTAAAAAACCTGGACATATGAAGAAGGACTGTACCAGTAAAGTGTACAAAAATAATTCTGTACAAGAATCTACTGGGAAGAAGAATCCTGAGACGTTGTTTTCGTCTGCATTACGTGTGAATCTTCACTGTGATATGTGGTGTATCGACTCTGGGGCTACTCATCATATGTGTAATAATAAAGATATTATGTATGATTATGAGAATGTAAAGTCACTTGAGGTAAATGTAGCTAATGGATATACATTAACAACAAAGGGTCACGGTAGAGTAAAGGTACAATTAAGAAATGGTACTAAAACTATAAATAATGTATATTTTATACCTGAACTTAGTGTAAATTTATTATCAGTAAGTCAGTTAGGTAGGAAAGGTTACAATGTTATTTTTAGTAATTTAGGTTGTAAGATCATGGACAATAAACAGGTTATAGCTACTGGTACTTGTAGAAATGGTGTCTATGAACTCGACATTATTAAAACTGTACATATGTATGATAGGGAATACAGTAAGAAACAAGAATCAGGGATTGCTATGAACACGGTCCGTGAAGAGAGCGAGGTTAGGGTATTTTCAGATGAGAGCAAGGATTCTACACAGGCAATTGTGCAGAATGCAGCATCACAGGAACTGTGGCATAAGCGGCTCGGTCATCTGAATGCACGAAGTATGAATTTAATGAAAAATGGTATAGTATCAGGTATGAGTTATAAAAATACTACATTCATTCCTTGTACTGCTTGTCTTGAAGGTAAACAGACAAGGCTACCTTTTCCAAAGAAAAGTAAGAGTAGGGCTAATGATATTTTAGGACTAGTACATGCGGATGTGCGTGGTCCTATGCAGTCACCTTCTTGGAGTGGAGCACGGTACTTTGTAACATTTATCGATGACTTCACTAGGAAAACATTCATTTACTTTCTTCATAGAAAAAGTGACGTATTTGAAAAATTTAAATTATTCAAAGCTTTAGTAGAAAATGAAGTAAGTAGGAAAGTGAAGGTCCTTAGAAGTGACAATGGCGGAGAATTTAATTCTGTAAAATTTCAGGCCTATTTAAAAGAAAATGGAATTAAACATCAAACTACAATTCCACACTGTAGTCAACAAAATGGTGTTGCAGAGAGGGCAAACAGGACGATTATGGATAAGACCCGATGCATGCTCCAGGACGCCGGTTTAGAGAAATGGTACTGGGCTGAGGCTGCTAACACGGCTGTCTACCTGAAGAACCGTTCCCCTACTAAGGCAGTAAAGGGAGTAACACCGGAAGAAAAATGGACGAATAAAAAGGTGAACATTGGACATTTACGAGTTTTTGGTTGTGTAGCATATGCCATTGATGATAATGCTAGAAAATTGGATGCTAGGAGCAAAAAGTATATTTTTGTAGGATACTGTGAAGATAGCAAAGGCTATAGGCTCATAGATCCTTCTTGTCCTAAGAAATGCATTAAAGCGAGGCATGTAACATTCATTGAGAACCAATTTGTAAATAAAAATGTAACATACGAATTTAATGATAGTTGTAAAATTAATAAAAATAAAGACACTTTAGTAGTTTTAGACTCAACTAGTTCACAGAATTTTGTAGATAGTACTCTAAGTCCAAATTCAGTACAATTACCTACAAAAACTAGTCAGTTATCTCCACAGTCAATAGTATCAGTAAATGACGAGTCTATTTGTGATGATGTAGGTCAGATAAATACTCGCAGGCAAACAATGTTTGATCTAGATGAAACAGAAGATTTAGTTGCCTCAGATGATTCGGCCGACCCCACTTATGTTCCAGGTTTATCAAGCATTGACTCTGAGGACTCTAGAGAGGAGGTATCATTTGAAGAAGCTCAATCATATGAGTTCGCTGGATTAACAGAGATGCATGAGGAGGATTTACCTAATAACGTGGAGGAAGCACTGAGATGTGGTGATTCAAAACATTGGAAACAAGCGATAAAAGATGAGTATGACTCTTTTATCACAAACAAATGTTGGACTTTAGTAGATCTACCTCCAGGTCATAAGCCTGTAAAATGCAAATGGGTTTTTTGCAAGAAGAGAGGGCTTGATGGAGAGATCTTAAAGTACAAAGCTCGTTTGGTGGCCAAAGGCTTTACTCAAAAATATGGGATAGATTATCACGAAACATTTTCTCCTGTCGTCCGATACTCAACTATAAGAATTTTACTAGCACTAGCTGCTCAGTACAATATGTTGATTGAGCACTTGGACGTTAAAACTGCATTTCTAAATGGGATTTTAAAAGAAAATGTTTACATGGAACAACCCGAAGGTTTTAATGTTGATAATAATAAAAATAAGGTGTATAAGCTTAACAAGGCAATTTATGGATTAAAACAATCGGCTAAGGCTTGGTATGAGAGAATTAATGATGTTTTAATTAATAAATTACACTTTAAGAGGTTTAATTCAGAGCCATGCGTGTATATATATATAACGATGGTAAAGAAGTTTTGTATATAGCTATTTATGTTGATGATATATTGTTATTTTCATCTAAGACATCTCAGAAAGGAAAGCTCATCAAAGAGAAGTTGATGAAACAATTTGAGATGAAGGATTTAGGACTGGCGCATCAATTCTTAGGTATGAAAATTACTACATTACCTAACGGTGGCTATACTCTCAATCAATCCAGCTATATAAAGAAGATATTGACAAAGTTTAAAATGGCGGATTGTAAGGAAGTAAAAACTCCTATGGAAGTAGGATTAAAGTTACAAAGAGAGGGAAATGTCAGTAATTGTAACTTTGATTATAGGAGTTTGATTGGCTGCTTAATGTATTTAGCGGTATGTACCAGACCTGATATCGCTCACAGTGTCAGCTACTTGAGCCAATTCAATGATTGCCATGGTGAGAGTCATGCCAAAGCTGCGAAAAGGGTTTTGAGGTATTTAAAAGGCACCTCAGAGTACTCGCTAATTTTTGAGAAAAGTAATCTTGAAATTCTAGGTTTTGCCGATGCTGATTGGGGCGGAGACCAATTGGATCGGAGATCCTACACAGGGTACGTATTCTGCATTGGTAAATCAATACTATCCTGGGAAAGTCGTAAGCAGCGCACTGTCGCGCTCTCGAGCACTGAGGCTGAGTACATGGCGGTTTCTGATTCTTGTAAAGAAGCTATGTTTTTACGAGCGTTTATTAATGAGTGTACTGGTAAACTCTGTAAAATAACTTTGTATAATGACAACCAGTCTGCTCAGAAGTTATGTTCTAATGTTATATCGCATTCTAGAACAAAGCATATTGATATCAGATACCATTTTATTAGAGAATTGGTGGATAAAAAGATAGTTAAGTTAGATTATCTATGTACTGAAGATATGTTAGCTGATGTTTTTACAAAGGCTTTATGTATTGTGAAGCATAAGAAACTTGTATCTAAGTTACTTAAAACGTAAAGATATAAGTGGTATGTATGATATAAGTTGCGAATATGGTATTTTTATATTCGTTTAAGGGGTAGTGTTGGCACATAATATAAACGAGTAGAAAAATATATATTTAAATATTGAACGTCAACTGTGACAACGCTACATCTTTACCATTCTATTAAAAACCTTTGTACCGTTTTATCACCTTCTACTACTGTTACTTCACGTATTCTATATACGTTTTTATATTTCATATGAGTTTCGTTAATAATTGTTTATATACGAGACCTTTTAAGAGTGACAGAACTTAAAAATATCAATTCTCCTTTCTTCCTTCCTTATTAATATTTTTAAAAAGTAGAGTTACAGAGAAAATCACAACATGCCTCCACCACAAGCAAGGAACCAATACGAAGTTCAATAAAACATTCAAAATCCCTAACATTATATATGCATCACACAGCCATTTAATTGGTCTAAATTTAAACATATTTGACGGTGAACATTTCAAGACTTGATTGGGGTCGGTTGTACCCGCCCTTAATTATGTTTCCAAACTGAACAATTTCTAAGCATAAATTCACAATTTTACATTTTTAATGATACCGTGGATATTTTTAACTTAATTCTTTGAACGACTTTAATTTGTATGATTGACTCAATCTACTGTAGTAGATTGAGTATATGTAAATAAAATATGTATGTATTTAAAGTTACATATGCGTAATACTTTCTTAAGTTTACGCCAATATTTGAAATTATAAATGAAATGAGCTTTTCGGATTTTGTAGCGGATTTTTTGGATTCCGCGACGAAATCCGAAAAGATATTTTCATTTATTATATATGTGTACTGAGTAGTTCATCAATTATCTGGTATCCGTTACACAAGCCTCGTAGCTTACCACGGAACTAGATGGTGCTGTGTCTAATAATGTCCTAACATAGGTATTTATTTATTAAATCTTAGAAGAAAGCCATGTTTTTAAATAAGAGAATATAATAAGCTCTTGTATAAATAAGCATAATATTTCTGAAAAATATATTCAAACATTATAAACGTATGTGTCTAAGGCTAAACCCGAGCAGAATGAGGGCGAGTATCTAGTTTTAAGTAGTTAGTAGGTTTACTATTTTGATTACAAAAAAATAATCTTTGGCCCTTGATTATTTATATTGATCCTAAGTCTAAGATTTTATATTATATATTATGAAATTACAGTAATATACTCTTATTCCATGTAAATAACAATAAAAATAAACATTTACGCATTACATAAAATAAGCTTTAAGTGGGAATCAAATCTACGACCTTCTGGCATATAACAGCTACGTCAGAATTCTTCATTTATAATTTTGAATGATGTTCCCTAGAAGAATGTGAGCTCGTAAATATGAAAACAAAAATACAATCGGACATAATTGGCGGGTATAAAATACGTATTTAACGTGTCGTGCGGTTTTTTAATATCCATCTCAAAATAGATTGGTTCTAACAGTGCACGAGAATTGGGCTTAAATAAGTTAAAAATCTATTAAATCTTCTCCTTATAGTTTATTTACATTTAATTTATGTATATTTAAAGTCAAATCATGGTTATGGGACTTTAGCTATCTGTCAGCAAAAGTCCTCTTAAAATCAGTTCGGGCGTCTCAGAAAATAGAACAATTAAAGTAAAAGTAAGTTAAGTTAAAATTCTGTTACGTATGTATTTATTAAAAAGCTGTTATTTTTATATTACAAACAAACACTTTTATTTTATTTATATGTACAAAAGTTAAATACTTGCAAAAATCTATAGAAGTATTATTTAATTATCATTTTTTACACAATTATTCAAAAAAAAAACATTTGATATTTAAGTTTCTAGAAAAGCTACTTTTTATTACAGTGGAAACAATCATTATCATTAATTTTCATTAAACAGAGACGAGACTTAAGAAAAGTTAGAAAGGACAGCAAATTTTTAAATTTTTCATTCAAAATTGATCGGAGTTTGAACCATTTAAGACGGTTCGCTTAATTATATTCCTCATTACTTCTTTCTGAAGATGTTTTAGAAAATATGAGAAAGTTCGTATTAATTATAACTTAGTATACATCTTTTATTGTTTTTATGATTTGAATCCGTATATTTACGAGAATTTTGCCTCCATTTTCGAGTTGCAGATATAAATTTTATAAGAATAACGCGAATATTTCACTTTTTAAATATGACTATTAAAATGTTATTGCAGTTTTATATTGATGTTTGCTCCTCACGGTTCGAATGATTTAGAGCAAACATGGTCAGGAGATGTTTTTGGAATGACTCAATAGAAGTTTTTCCCGCGGCTTCAGTCACACATTTGTATATATACAACTATCTATATAAAAACTTCTTACTTAACCTATATGTAAATGAATATAAAAACTAATATACTTAAAGCTTCCTTGAAAATCACTCTATTCATTGGTGAAAATAACATGAAGATCGGTGCAGTAGTTTCTGAGTTTATCGTCAACAGAATGAGAGACGCGGCGGCGAGTGATTGTATCAATCTTATATTATTAAGTGGTAGTGCCATGCTTGTTACCTTCGGGTAGCAACCGAATGGGCCGGCACGCCCCGTATAGTTCATTAGTACCACTCTCTCACAGAAGACCGGCGTGAAGTGGCAGCTATGCTGTCGCGTTTCGACCGGTGACCGGTTCCGGGAGGCCCACTCTCCTTCCCCCCTCCCTCTTCCCTTCATCCTCCGCCTTCGTTAACCCCCTCCCTCCCACTTCCCTCCCTCCTCCATCCCTCCCTTTCCTGAAAGGCCGGCAACGCATCTGCAAGCCTGGCTTGCAGATGTCCATGGGCGGAGGTGATCACTTCCCATCAGGTGAGCCTCCTGCCCGTTCGCCCCCTTTTTACCATAAAAAAAAAACATGGAAACTTGATAAAAAAATAACTTCCCTACTAATATAAGCATATTGTTACTCCTATTTCTTTTCGTATGTACCTACGTCCATAAAAGAACTATGTGTAAAAGGGTGATAAATAAAGAAAACAGAATGATAAAGCCATAGTAATGAAGTAAGAATCATCCCCTAAGATTTGAAAATATATAATTATTTTCCTAGTTTTTACATTTTATATCAATTTTGTAAATTATTCATAAAGTATATATAGTATGTCATTATAAAAAGATGTATATATAAATATTAAAGTATTTGTAGAGATTTCTCATAAAGAGAAAATTTCTCGCAGCAAAAAGTACTATATAACCAGCTATCATCATAGGAAATTTTATCAAAATCTGTGCATTGGTTTTCTCGAGATGCAGTCAAAAATCGAAATAGACAAAAAAATCTTAAACTATTTTGATTTTCAAAAAATTTATTATACTAGCATTTCCCGCGGCTTCGCACGCGTTCTAAAGACCGGAAACCAAATTCTTTATAAGTCTCGTAGAACTAACGCCTGCCCTTCCAGTTTTTGCAACATTTTTCATTGATGCTCCACTCCTATTGGTCGTACCGTGATGTAATATAGCCTATGGCCTTCCTCGATAAACGGACTATCCAACACAATAATAATTTTTCAATTCGGACCAGTATTTCCTGAGATTAGCTAGCTCGTTCAACCGAAACACAAGCAAGCAAGCAAACAAACAAACAAACAAACAAACAAACTCTTCTGATTTATAATATTAGTATAGAATATATATTACGGTAACATTTTATTGTATTAACAAATAATATGTTCCTTCCTTCTAATAATAGTGATATAAGAACCTATATATCACATCGCAATTCGCAAAGCGTACGTTATTTTCCGTCTACGATCTTGCGCGATAAATTATGCAAAAAATGTCTCACCCACTTTAATAAAAGTTCATATAAAATATTAGATTCTGTCCGTTATATTATCCCGTAACGAATATATATTAGTGAAAAAAAAAATATCTTCGACACTGAGGTGTTCAGGTTCACGTTTGCCATTTTTATCTATCTACAAATTATGAATTGCGAATGGTTAATCATGGAATCTGAAGTTTGGCCATATGCAAATTTTATAACGAAACTGTCTCACCCGTAACTCTTATTGCTGTAAAACATTTAAAGCGTTGCAAATCAAAAGTTAAAATACATGAGCGAGGAATCCGGAAAAGCTATAGTTAGTTTTATTTACAACTAGCAAACCCAGCCAACTTCGCTGGACGTAAGTTAAAATAATTTAAAATTATAAAAAGTAATTTTTCAAGTAAATAAATGTAGCCTAAGTTCAATTCAATTCAATTCTCTTGTTAATGGCTTCAAAGCGTGCCAGTTGAGCACAGATTATTTCGCCAGTGTCACGTAGAAGAGCCTAAGTTACTTCATCACTACATAGTATAAAACAAAGTCGCTTTCTCTGTCCCTATGTCCCTACGTATGCTTAAATCTTTAAAACTACACAACGGATTTTGATGCGGTTTTTTTAATAGATAGAGTGATTCAAGAGGAAGGTTTATATGTATAACTAGCAGATCCCGCGGCTTTGCCTGTGCTAAATCTAGGGAAGAGCCCGAGCGAAGCGAGGGCGAGTCGCTAGTCTATTATAATTAGCTATTTGTTAGTGAAAGTTCCGTCAAAATCGGTCCATCTATGTCAGCTTAGATAGAACAAACAGATAATAATAACATAGATAATAATTTAAAAAAGTTGATTTTTGATTTTACTACCGAATATATTTTCATATGCATTTAGTGAAAAGCTGTTAAATTGAAATTAAAAACGGACACTTCAATTTTATTTATATGTTATATTCACGTAGATTACAAAGTAAATTAAATCAAATTAAAGTAGTAGCAATAATAAAAGTAATAACATCAAAAATGATATAGTACTATGTAGACTGAACTAGACTAGAAAGTATCTAATATGAAAAGCATTTTAGTCAGCTTTTGTATGAAAATCATTTCATACAAAATCAAATCATCAATTCTTTAACGCGGGGAGAGCCACGAACTAATCCCAGTCGACTATACGGTATTTTTTGTTCGTCCAACATAAAAGAAATGTAAGTAATTTTTCAAATATAAATTCTATTTCCGCTATAATTTGAGATTTTTCCATTCAATTTTATTATTTATTTTTAGTTTCAAATGGTGCTTGAGTACAAATTGCTATGTCAATGTCACGCAGAATGGATAATACACGAAGGATTGGTTGGTATACTGCCAGTTTCTATAACCTATCTACCGATAGACCGGTAGATACTTTCATACGATTTTGACAGGTTGTAACTTTTAATACTAATATTATAAAGCTGAAGAGTTTGTTTGTTTGTACATGTATATTGTATTTATAGTACCTATATTTAATATTGGAAATTGTTTTAAGTCCTACATACTTAAGCGTTAAAAACAAAATAATAATTGGTTACGTCAGTAAATGAGTAAAAAAAATGTTATATTACTCAAACTTCTAGGAAATACTACTAGTAATTACATCAATGAAGTTGACTTAGAGGGGGAGAATATCTTAGGTAGGATGAACAATAGGACACTTAAAAATTTACCTAGTATATAATTTTAGATTTAAGTACTAAAAAATTATAATAAAAAACAAGAGTGAATAAAAACGAACTAAAACGATAACAAGTTGATAGATATATTATTATGCAGTAGATAGACTTAGTTAAGCTAGTATAAAAATGTACTATACATACTCTTTCGCACTAGCGACCCTAGTTGTTATTTAGGATTATTTTATTATAGGAATACATAAATATTTTAAATATATGGATAGAATTCCATTGATAATTGTTAAGCATTCAAACTCCAAGAAACGAAATAAATTCACAAAAAAATCAAGTTTAAAATATATTTTTTTCTTTAAAATGTCAAATATTCGAATAAATCTAAGAAAATGTAATTATACATAATAATAGTACTCGTATATGTCATACGAAATATGCCAATAAAGTGAAATGTTACCTCTTGCAAGAGTAATATTATTTCAAGCATAAGAATTTAATACATTCCACAAAAAACACCAAAGTTAAAAAAAGCATATTAAAACAAACCTCCTTTCATTTAAAATCGGTTAAATTAAAAAAAAAACGCCATAACTCATCCATTTCCCGCGTTTTCCCGCCGGCGTAGCTCCCAGGTCAGTCGTGGTTGGACCGTCGCGCGATTCGCACGTGTCGTAGTGATATTAAAATAAAAATTTCGCTTGTCGCAAGATGACGCTATTTTCGTTTAAGTGGATTATTAATTAGTGACAGTGAATATACAGAATGTTATAGTGTAGTGAAAAAATCAGTTTTGTATTTGGAAATGTAAGTTTGTATGTATGTATGCTTGAGTTTTATTATATATAGTATACTAGTGCTGGGTTAAATCGATTTTTATATACAAATTAGCATTATAAAAATATTTTTAATACTATTTTTTATATTATACATGTTTACGTAATATTTTTTTAATTTATTATATCTGATTACAAAATTAATGAGAATTTTATCCGTTGAATCGCAAAAGAGGTGCTAAACACGATACTCCTTTTGAAATAAACTCTGTATAACAGATTACTTTTTTTAAATATTATTTTTATAACTTAAAATTTTTAAAGAAAAATTTATCTTTATTATAAATTGTGAAACCTAAGAACGTTTTTATGTTTAAATGTCACGCTATATCTATTTTACGTAGCAAATGGTGTTTTATCTATACAATTAATATTTTTTTATGATAAGATTTTCAAATCTATACTAAATTAAATATTTTTAGAATTATTATTGAAATAGTCGTTTCAATATAGATGCCGTATCTATAGTTTATAGATTTTTGTAGGTCTGTCTGTAAAAACCATCACGAGAATGGACAGATTTTAATGATATTTTGTATTATGATAGATTGCTATTCGGGTCAACATAATGTACTTTTTACTACGGGAAAATAATAAAAAAATTATAATAATTGTTAAAACGTATAGGGACAAACTAAAGCAGAGTGAGGTAGAGTCGCTAGTATATTTATAAATAAACAAGTTATTGTATTAGAAATACCATAAATTTCTTTTTGAATCGTCTAAATAACTTGTCTCATATGGATCGAGGAATGGGAGAAGATGAGATATGCATGGATTGCAACTCTTGGCACTCTACACTCGGGCTAATGAGTCATATAAAATCGTAGAATGATATGATATACGACATAGTTTTCTTAAAATAATACTGTCTTTTTATTTAAAAATCCTGTACTATATCTATATTTTATTCAATTCAATTCAATTTTTTGTTCAATGGCTACCAGAAGTGCTAATTGGGCACTATTTACTTTGCGGATATTTTATAGGAAATAGTGAAATACACTGAAATTCATTTGATATTAAAATTAAGCGGTTTCAATTTAATTATTCATAACTAAGAAAAATAGTATTTCCTTTCATATAAATTTAAATATTTCATACTAACTTTAGATACGATATTTTTCACTGACACACGCTACTTATATTAAACCCAGACAGAAATTTATTTCTAGATCTAGATCTGAAAATTTACTATAGTAACACCTACCATTGTATGTACCTATTTTAATTTTACGCTTTTCCCGTTGTGGGATACAGGAAATGATTTTAGGGATCGCCCATAAAACCCGAGATTGTCATCTTTATTTTAGACCGTCAATAACTCTCGAAACTACAAACATCAGTTTATATATTATTATATAAATAAATATAATGACTTCTCTACATAGATACAAACAGTTGGATAGATATTTTAAATAAAACTATACTTTCAAATTTTACGTGGACTTATTTGATTTTTAGTTTCCAACGTTTTCATATTCGCGGGAAAGATTACGGTTTTAGATGTCTTAAAGGTCAGGTAGTAGTTACAGAAAGAAACTCACAAATATGTGTACCAAATCGGTTTGAAACTGGACTATTCATATTTCGTAGGCTACTGTTATATACCTGAAAATATATAATAATATATAGATACACGTATGGCTCAGTTGGTAGTGACCCTACTTTCTGCGTCAGCGGTCGCGGGTTCGAGTCCCGCTGGGGGCATTCATTTGTTAAACTCGGATGTTTGTACTCCAGTCATGGTCGTTTACATTTATAATATGTATTTATTTAAATTTATATATGTGTAGTATATCAGCTATCTGGTATCCGTAACACAAGCTTCGTAGCTTACCATGGAACTAGATCGTGCTGTTGTAATAATGTCCCAACATATTTATTTTTTTTTTTTTTTTAATATTTTATTGACATGCAAAGAAGATATATTAGATATATTATTAGAGGTATATTATTGATTTTATAAATAATTAGATAATGTTGTATATGTATGTTATAAGTGTGCTTCTAGAAAGAAAGAAAAATATTCATGTAAATTAGGATGTCACTTAGAATTCAATGAAAACATCAGCATGAGAACGTTTAAAAGGAACCAAACAGAATAATTCAAACTCGTTAAAACCATAAACTAACAAATGATTACAATAACAAAAGACAAAGTGTACAAGGTGTATATTTTAAAAATTGCTGAACGCTACAAACGTGTAATGGCTCGAAATGTTTTATTTTAGCCATAAAATCTTAACGAGTTTTGTGGTAGAGTGGTGTCTGAAAGTTATTTAATATTACATAGGATATCTTTAAATCGAATAAAGTGTATATGCAATCGATATCCAATAGTTAAATTCGCTAGAATATAGCTTTTGCCTTAACTTTGCCTAGACTTTGTCAATATTTTAACCTACAAGCATTACCTTAACAATTGTAAAATATTTGATTGCCTGTAAAATGACCGGTATAAATAACAATTATAAATTTTATTTATATTATATAGATAATTATGAAAAAAAATATATTATTCTTATCTCTATAGTATTGTCAAGGGTCTTGAATGATTAATTTAAAATAATCATTCATTTTGACATAATTTTCCGGTGATCAAATATTTCGGAGAAAAGTAAATTTTATGATGGCTAATTATCCAAAATTTTGCTTCGACAAACTCTATGTAATGTCAATACAACCGAAATATATAGAACCAGGGGCTCGCCCTTATTCTACTCGCGTTCGTCCCTTGATACGTTTTAATGATTAGTACAAATTTCACATAAATAAGATATTTTCCCGCAGTAAAAAGAATCTTATATGTCGACCCAGAAACGAGCAATAATAATCAAATTCCTTCAAAATATATCAGTCTGCCTGGGAACGGGCAGATCTTTGTTAAGGGGGAAGCCTGCTTTAGAGGCTTCAAAAAAATCGATTTTTTCGAGGACTTTTTTGCGAAGGAAAGAAATATTCGATTGAAACGAAACTTTCAGGTTTTATTGTTAGGTATATATTTCAACAGTCTTCTCAAATTTTTTCATTAAAATATATTTCATAATATTATGCCTGGTACGAGCATTTCGTCGAGGCGCCTCGAGCGTGCACCGTGCGGCGGGAAAGATGCAGGTTGCAATTTCCATCTGAAACAAAAAACCCATAAACATTTTTATTTCTAATAGTATAGCTTCTAGTTAAACCAAGAAAATTCCACAAAAAATGAGAAATTCAACAATTTTTCGCAAATTTCCCCCCTTAAGCAGTCAGGAAAAATAAAAACAGTATTTTTTCACAAATCATGCATTACACGTGTTAAGGGAAAGGAACAACAATATTGTTCTTAAGTTATGTTTCTAAAAGTAGGTTTATTATTTTAGGTTAATTAGCACTTTTTTTGTTGCACTTATTTGTTTAACCGTGGGGATATGGCGCTGACAGCTGATGCACAGTATTTGACTGCAGATGCTATTTATAAGATATACGCAACAAATTCATGTACTTATTAAGTTTTTTACCATATAACTTTTGTTATATTTTTTTTTTGTATTTTACTTTTACTGTATTTTATTTATTTTTTTTGTTGGTGTTTTTCACAAATCACTTTATATTATAGATTTTACAATTATAACTGTTAACTTTCTTTTAAATCTATACACTTTTAATTATAATGATTAAACAACACTTTAACACTGCAGAATAATTAATTCAACCCCAAATAATTCATTTATATATATATCCTACGCTATCCCCGTCAACTCTCTATCTACTTGCCTTACACTTCACACCGCTACACTAGCGCCTCCTCTCTAACACCCGCTCCTCACTTCACTTTACTCGTTACATCTTAATGAAATTTAGGATGATGATAGCAGCTAGTTCCGAGTAGGTCAGCATAAAGGATACAATCTATACTTTTATTTATAAAATTTACCTATTTACAAATCAGAGCTGAGTGACATATTTATTTTTACTAAAGCCATGAGATACAATCTTTGGTATGTACGAATTCGTTTTTTTAAAGAATATAATATGTTTATTATTATTTTTTTGCTAACAAAAGGTACTACTATTACTACATATTTCTTCGATATTACGAACGAATCTTAAATACTACTATTACTAGAAATATCGAATGAATCTTAAAATGTGTTCGTTCAAAGAAGCACTATTACGTGACGAATGCGATTTTATTTAATGAATTGTTAAACAAAACAAATCTAGCGTAATATCATGTGATTCGTGCTAGAATTGAACTGGTGACCTTTCATAGAGAAGAAAGTTCAATTATTGAACTACACTGAGCTATATAATATGATAATTGACAAGATATTTATATTAAACCAAAATATATGCTATCTCTTTGCCTCTTTAATCAAAAACTTTACGTTTAAGACGGATCATAGTCTATTTATGTTCATTTCAACCAAACTTTTTTCAAGTGGTATGATACTGTAATTATTCTGACGGCTTCTTTGTCATATTGACAGGTGTTTTACTTTAACTTACCATTTACTACGTTTGGCTCAGTTGGCAGTGACCCTACTTTCTGCTCCAGCGTTTGTTCTCCAGTCACGGGTGTTAATATTAATATTTATACTATGTATGTATTTAAAATGTATATGTGTAGTATATCAACTGTCTGTTATCCGTAATACAAGCCTCGTAGCTTACCACGGAACTAGATGGCGCTGTTGTAAAAAATGTCCCAACATATTTATTTAAAATCCCAACATATTAAAGCTGGTATTAACTCAAGATAAGTTAAACTAGTTACTGTAGGGCTTTTCTGGTTTGAAATTCTGTCAGCCCGAGGCATAGACGTGAAGATGATGTTCTTAGAACCCTCCCTCGTCTTAGACTTTGATTCTGCACCTTGTAGTGTTAATACCTAAATAACTTTATAAAATTTGACAGCTTCATTCAAGAACAGACGGATCTAGCTGTCGAGTTACGTAAAAGTTATAACAGTATACCTTATCGATCTTTCTCCGATTGAACCGTTCTATCAATGTACTGTTAAAATTAGTTAGAGATTAAAAATTGTAAAATAAAAAGTGAAAGTGAAAATTCGTGGGCAATGTTGCCATGAAAATTATATTTTTCGTTTTTTATAAGAAATGCCGTGAAAAACTTAACAAGGATAATATTATGTATTTAATGATATAAAAAGAAAAAAATATACTTTCTTATATTAACGCGAGTAAGCGACAATAACAAACTTTTGGCCGATTATTGATTTATTTCCATTTTTAGTTCAAGACGTTTTAAATGTTTTATGTCAATCATCATTACCTACTTCGAAAAATCCGCAAATAAAATTTAAAAGAGATTTATTTAAAGGGAAATATTACAACTATTACCCTACAATATAATGACCTGGATAGCCTACTTCGCCCTCTCATATTCGTCTAGAAAGTGAAAATAAAAAAATATATTACTTATAATATCCCACTTAAAGTTTTCACTTTTCCGGGATAAAAAACCAATGCTATCCCAGGACAGAATATTACTCTATGTCCTGAATCATTCAATCTTTCTGTCGTGATTGAGTAACAAACATACATCCAAACTTTCGCATTTACAGTATTTTTATTTTGGGGATTAAAAATTCCTATACTAATATTATAAAGGTAAAGGGTTTTTTGTTTAGTTGAACTCACTAATTTCAATAAGTACTGGTCCGAATTGAGTAATTCTTTTTGTGTTCGATAGTCCGTCGGGGAAGGCTATAGGCCATGTTACACCACGATACGACCAAAAGGAGGGGAGCATTAATATGTTGTTAAAACGGGAAGGGCGTGCGTTAATCCTGCAAGGTGCCATACCGCGGGACTAGAAAAAAAATGGTTTCCGGTCTTTAGCATGCGAAGCCGCGGGAAATGCTAGTGTATATATAATAGAACCATATCAAGCTTAAGTATATGTAAAAAATATGTAAGTCTTCTTCTAAAGATCTTTCATACATGCCTGTAATGTGTGATTGATGATGATTATGAAAGGGTATTTTTTTCTCGTTTACAAAACTCATTACACGAAGCAGATAATATTATCTTATCTTATAATATTTAATAAGCAATTCTTGTGTTTTAATTTATTTCGTGTAGGTATATTGGAAAAGACAGTGGTAGCCCAGCGGTAACGCGCTCGCTTGGATAACCGAGTGATGCAGGTTCAAATCCAGGTCTCGCACCTTTGATATTTTTATGTGCGAATCATTTATATCATGATTACAACTTGCCCTGTGGTGAAGGAAAACATCGCGAGGAAACCTGCATGTCTGAGAAAACCTAACAAGTTTTCGAAAGACATGTGAAGTCCGCCAACTCGCACTAGGCCAGCGCGGTGGACTATGGCCTGATCCCCTTCGTACTGGGGAGGGAAGGAGGCCTGTGCCCAGCAGTGGGACGTTAAAAAGGGCTGACGATGATATCGGAAAAGGCTTTAACGATTAGGATCAAAGTATGTGTGTAGATAGTTTTGCTTTTTACGTTCTATATAATATCTGTTTTGATTTTTGTAAAAACAAAACAACATTTTATAATTGAAATGCTGGACCACTGAAAACTGACAGAAATATTAGGGAAAAAATTATATAGTAAGTAGTATATGAATATTATGTAAAACATAATGTTTCAAAACATTCTAAACATAAAAAGTAAAAAATATACAATAATAATTCATATCTGGTGCTTATACTAAAATATACGTAAAATTATATTTAAAATGTTTCATCACACCCGTATTCCTTTAAACGAATTTAAATTAAAATGTTTAGAATAAAAATTTTATAAAGATGGAATTTTGATTTTTTTTGTAACAAGTATATTAACCACTGAGACGTCTAAAATACCTTAGTCTCTCCTGTGACCATGATTGCTGTAAAGCATTCGAAACGTCGGGAACCAAAAATCAAAATAAATCCGTGCATAAATCCGAAAAGATAGTTTCATTTATAATGTCCAATAATCGCGTAAACCTAAGAAAGTATTAAACCAAGGTTGGTTTCAGATACAGACATTAATTTGATTTGACAATTAAAATCTATAGACAATTAAAATCTAACGAGCCCACGAGATGCATGAAAAGACAGGAAAAAAACTAATATCAATACAGTATCTTAAATTTTCATAACAGTAATTCCCGTAAATCCTGAAATTCATGAGCGATGAAAAATTTGGGCAAAATGTAATATTTATTACGAGGTGTAAAACAAAATACAAAGATTAAATATAGCATTCCCTTTCATAGATGAGCGAAAAAATAAATTTCCAAATCAATGGTTTATTAAATCCGGGTCATCCGTTGTTGGATGTTTAAGATTTTCTAAGCCATTTGTTAGAGATAAAGTAAGGATTTGTGCGGAATATTTTGAGTTTTAAGGATTTATGTACATAGAAAATTTCTATTTTCTGGTTTTGTTTGAAGATTTTTTTTATTATTTTGCCCGAATATATAATATACTTATTTTTGTGATATTTGAAGACACGTTTGACTCAGTTGGTAGTGACCCTGTTTTCTGCGCCAGTGGTCGCGGGTTCAAGTTGGGGGCATTCATTTGTTGAGCACGAATGTTTGTACTCAAGTCATGGGTGTTCATATTTACAATATGTATGTATTTTAAATTTAATATAGTAGTAACTATTTGTGTAGTGTCTCAACTATTTGGTATCCATAACACAAGCATCGTAGCTTACCACGGAATTAGATGGTGCTGTTGTAATAATGTCCCAACATATTTATTTATTTAAAAAAAATAATTGTATTATAGTTCAGAGTTCACAAATACGATACCTGATTGAGTATGACTTGAATGATAGATTAGGCAACATTTTATCACTAAGAATAGACTTACTTATACAACCAAAAGCTAAACGAAGTACAAATGTTACGTAAAATTTAATCTTAGTAGAGAACGATTATCTCAAATTATTTGAATTGAAGACATATGACCTAATTTAATAAATACTAAATCATTGATTATATCCTCATAAATTCAGCCAAACATATGAGAAAAATATATTCATAGGTTTGCATGTATGTAAATTTGTTTGGCATAGCCTACCAAAACAACAATAGTGTTGGTCCAATGGTCTACTGTGCCATTAGAGAAAACCCAGGAGCAACCCACATCAATCGTCTACTGTGGTATCAGAAACAACCCAGGGGCTACTTCCTAGTGAAAATCTTGGCTACACCCTCGGTTAGATCGCCAACAGGAGGAAAGTTGCCACAAACACCGATCAGATCTTATATTCTGTATTAACATACAGGCTTTAACGATATTACAGATTATAATTTTAATTCTTACACCAACAAAAAAAAAGAAAATAAAATAATAAAGCTCTTGTACAAATACGATTCTATAGATATTCTAACCAAAAAACCGATATTATTCCAATTGGATGTGTAATTAAGGCAAATATTAATCATATCCGTAGCTTTTCATTGAAGAGATTTCATTAAAATTTTAATATAACATAAATTTTGGTGCCTATTAAAAATTTAATTACCATTAAACAAATCCGAATCGGACAATCATTAGTGATTTTAATTGGTACATATTAACGTCAAGGTTGGCTCCAAAGAGATTCGTTTTGCGAATTTTCCACGTAAAAAGCTCGATAGCGAAATTTTTCCATCCATTTCGGCCTTGACCAAAAAATGACGACAAATGTTACTCTACTTTAGTTCTTTCATATGCTTTTGTATATACTTTACTAGCGACTCGCCCTAGCTTCGCTTGGGCTTTTTCCTAGATTTATCAAAAGCCGCGGGATCCGCTAGTTATGCATGTAAACCTTCCTCTTGAATCACTCTATCTATCAAAAAAACCGCATCAAAATCCGTTGCGTAGTTTTAAAGATTTAAGCGTACAAAGGGATATATGGACAGAGAAAGCGACTTTGTCTTATACTATGTAGTGATGCACATACGGGACTTAGTTTCGACTAACTAACCTATATTATATTAACATATTTAAGAGATACACTAACAAAACAACATATTAGGGACTATTATCGTAATAGTTAGTATTTTATAATAGTAATCGTAAAATAATGTATGGAAATGACATGACGTGTACTACTTGTGTTTTAATCTAACTGATTTAATTTATTAACAAAATTTAAAATATACTTTATTCAACTAGACTTTTATAAGCACTTTTTAATTGCCACCTTTTATAGTATGAAAATATAGAATTTAAATTAAATGTATGTCTCGACTACACAATATGTCGGACGTCGGTGTACATAAAATAATATATTTTAGTTTTTTTTATTCTATAACAGGTATAGAAAGTTAACACGGGTGAAGTAAAGCCATATTAAAAACGATTAAGCGCGAGCATAAACCTTCCTATTGAATCACTCTATTAAAAAACCACATCAAAATCCGTTGCGTGTTTTAAAGATCTAAGCATACGTCTAGGGACAGACAGACAGCGAGAAGCGACTTTGTTTTATACTATATTGTATGTTTCCTTTAATTTCTTTTGACTTTCATATCACCGTACAGCTATGTAATATTAATAATTATTTATTTTTATTTTATTAAAGTTTTCATTCGCCTTGAGTTTTCGTTTGTTCTAGCTAATCTCAAAAACTACTGAATGGATTTTCATACGATTTAAATAGTTTGTTAACGTAGTGTTATTTTCTTCCTATACTAGAAATAAGGATAATCTAGTCTAGGAAAGTTTAAAAAGACTACATCTTTTAGTTATATTACCAATATAAGCTATATCGAAAATTGTTTCGAAATATTGTTAATGTGAAGGAAATTCCGAATGAAACCGGAATTTAATAGATCTATACATACAAGCGAGCTGTAGAACTTTATTTTCTAAAAGAAAAATATGAAGTAAAACGTACCTAATAGCAAACGACGGATCGTTGCTTGAGATGGGCGGTTAGTATAAAATAAAAAGTAGGCACTCAATTTAGAAAATCAGCGAGGCTTGAGCGTAGAGCGAGGGCGATTTATTTTTACCGACTCTACAAATAAGTAGTATCCAATTAATTTCAAATGTGAACTCCTTTTCATAGTTGTATTTGTAAATAACTAAGCTAAAACCTCTAGAAGAACTTACTATCACTTTAACTCCATTTGTATTATATAAGTTTATAGAAAAAAAATCTAAAATTACTCAGCTAAAAGTAATTTATCTTAATAATAAATATTTTACAATAAATAATTTTACAAAAACTTAAATCACACTAAAACTATATAATTTTTAACTCGAAATCCAAAATATTTGCTATCGAACAAACGAACTACATTAAAATCGACACAACTGTTATAAAATTTAACCGTTTGTCACATTATAACGGCCAAATAAAACCAAGCATAGGCTAACTAATCACTACATAGTATAAAACAAAGTCGCCTTTTCTGTCCCTATATCCCTATATCCCTATGTGCGCTTAAATTATTTAAAACTACGCAACGGATTTTGATGCGGTTTTTTCCAATAGATAGAGTGATTCAAGAGGAAGGTTTATATGCATAACTAGCGGATCCCGCGGCTTTGCCTGTGCTAAATCTAGGGAAGAGCCCGAGCGAAGCGAGGGCGAGTCGCTAGTATATATATATGATTACAAATTTATAAATAATTAGGTACAAATGATTTTTAGTTTGCTACCATAATTTCCAATTAAGATAGCTTTCTAAATATTTTACTTTCATGCTTCTACGGAAGCGGCAGTTCCCTTATATTAAAGTTTCAGACAGTATGTTTCAGTGCAATCTGCTACTAATAAAACTTGGTACGGTTCTGTAGTTTCGTTATTGCGAGAATTTAGTAACAACTTTAAAGTATTCTATCTAATAACAGCACGTAGTGGAATCGGTTTGGTAAATGAAAACGCTTTTTTTTTATTTTTTTTTATGGTAAAAAGGGGGCAAACGGGCAGGAGGCTCACCTGATGGGAAGTGATTACCTCCGCCCATGGACATCTGCAAGCCAGGCTTGCAGATGCGTTGCCGGCCTTTCAGGAAAGGGAGGGAGGGAGGAGGGAGGGGAGTGGGATGGAGGGGGGAACGAAGGCGGAGGATGAAGGGAACAGGGAGAGGGGAAGGAGAGTGGGCCTCCCTAACTCTCACTCACCGGACGAAACGCGACAGCATAGCTGCCACTTCACGCCGGTCTTCTGTGAGAGAGTGGTACTAATGAACTATACTATACGGGGCGTGCCGGCCCATTCGGCTGCTACACGAAGGTAACAAGCATGGCACTACCACCGCTGTGCGAATTGGGATATAGGCATTATTTTTTGCTTTTAGTACTAGGTTTGGGCCTGGTTCTACTTAAGGGTAATTTTAACATATGTTAGTATTGAAATTATTGATTTTCATGTATAATACAAAATAATATACGAATAAGTTTAATTTATAAGCATATATTGATTATGATACTGTTTACTAGCTTTTGCTAATTGGCTCAAGGTTCAAAGGTAGCCTACATACGTCCTATTCCAGGTATATCTGCAAAGATTTATGTAATTTTACCTATATATAAAAATACAGTCGAAAATATAGTAGAAATCCTCCTACTTTTTTGAAATCAGTTGAAAAATGGCTTAAAGTAAATGAAGCTACTAAAAATATGCCAATTTATGAGAAAATATCATAGTAATAGACTATCATATCTATTACAATTGATCTAGATATAGTAATTAATAACAATTACTAATAATTACCACCAATTAAATAGTGTTTCGGAAACATCTGACTTTGACAAATGCATGTGCGATCTGGGTGGATCAATAAATTGAATACGATTTTGGAGGATCAAAATACTAACCAAGGCAGAAGTATGATTCGGAAATAGGATATTTTTTTAACTAAATAAATAAATATATTGGCACATTAAGCAAACAGCACTATCTAGTTCCATGGTAAGCTACGAGGCTTTTGTTATGGATCCCAGATAGTTGATATACTACATATGTATATAAGTTTAAATACATACATATTTTAAGTATGACCATGTATACCATGACTGGAGTACAAACATTCGAGTTTAACAAACGAATTCCCCCAGCGGGACTCGAACCCGCGACCGCTGGCGCAAGAAAGTGGCACTACAAACTGCGCCAAATGTGTCGTCAAATTTATTTATTTATATTTATTAACTTATTCTAGTAGTTTAAGCCTCCCACAGATTGTTATAAAGTCTATCACGTATGCAAGGAAAGCTGTCAATCCTTCACCTTGATCTCTCCCTGGTCGTGTCAGATAACCGTCCCATCGTAACATGAAGATAGTGAATTATATATAGTAAGATGGTCGGCTTAACTGAGATTATAGGATATAGAAATATTGCATTTTACATCTTTATTTGATATTTTCATGTGCGATTGATTTTCAATATGATTAGTGATTAAAAGAGTCCAAATAATGTTCATCTAAGTTGAGTTTTATAGGTTTAAATATAATATACAAAAAATACTAAATTAAAACATGACGACGTTTGGCTCAGTTTGTAGTGACCCTACTTTCTGGGCCAGCGTTCGCGGGTTAAAGCCCCGCTGGGGGCATTCATTTGTTAAGTATGAATGTTTGTACTCCTGTCATGGGTGTTTATATTCACAATATGTAAGTATTTAAAAGTTATATATGTGTAGTATATCAACTATTTGGTATTTGTAATTCAAGCTTCATAGCTTACCACGGAAATAGACGGCGCAGTGTGTACTAATGTTCCAACATATTTATTATTATTTATTAATTCTATCTTAAATGCATTGTTTAAGATACTCAGAAGTGGTTTCATAATTTTTGACTTTGCTTTAAGCGAAAATCTTCCAGACTTTGTTAAGAAATCCCTAGACTCTAGAGCATCGAATTTGACCTAGTCATTGCGTGTTAGAAGGTAGCTCTCTAAAATATATACTAAAAGAAGAAAATGGAATTTTAATATACTTTTTATTTATACAAACATTTTCCTGTTACTTCGTTCATAAATTGTATGTAACTACATTTTTCTTTATATGCTGTGACATTATTATACACAAAGCCTTCTAGTTCCGTGGTAAGCTACAAATCTTGTGCTACGGATACCAGTTGATACACTACACATATATAGCTATATATATAGCTATATCCGTTTTAAAGTCCCACTGCTGGGCACGGGCCTCCCTCAGTGCGAGGGGGATCGGGCCATAGTCCACCGCGCTGGCCTAGTGCGAGTTGGCGGACTTCACATGCCTTTCGAAAACTTGTTGGGTTTTCTCAGACATGCAGATTTCCTCACGATATTTCCTTCACCGTAAGACAAGTGGTAATCATGATATAAATGATTCGCACATGAAAATATCAGAGGTGCGAGACCCGGATTTGAACCCGCATCACTTAGTTATTCAAGCGACCGCATTACCGCTAAGCTACCACTGTCCAATACATACATATTATTATAAATGTAAACATGTATAACTGGAGTATAAACATTCGTACTCAAAAAATGAATGCTCCAACGGGACTCGAACCCGCCACCGCTGGCAGAGCCAGTACACTAGAAACAGAGCCAAACGTGTCGTGAATATATAATGTACATTGTACATAATATGTATATCGATAAGAGTCTGTAATAATACAAGTTAAACTTATTACATCGTGTCTTTCTTGGAATATTGGTAAATGATAATAAATTATTTTAGAGGTAATAAATAACCACTCAATACAACAACGGAGGTAGGTGATACATCACTATTTGATGTATTTTAAGATATATTCTACTTAGTGATGTATATATATACCTAAAATATACATAATATAAAATATATGTGTGTTCAAATATATGTATATTTGGACGCTTAAGCTTTTTACGAATTATATCATATATCGTATAACGGGACTTAACGCGTGTATTAGTTAAAGGTAGATACCGTAGATGTAGCCATGCAATATTTACGATTTTTTGTGTAGGTATATAAAAAAGACAATTAATTAGTCAAGCGGTTTGAGCATGAAGAATTAAATAACTGTCATATTTATAATAGAAGTATTATTAACCCTTATTAACGTCCCACTGCTGGGCATAGTCCACCACGCTCGCCAAGTGCGGTTTGCCGAACTTACAAATCATTCTTAAACTTCTTCAAAGTTTGTAGTGACCCTACATGTTAAGTCAACGGTCGCGGGTTCGAGTCCCGCTGGGGACATTCATGTGTTCAGCACGAATGTTTGTACTCCAGTCATGGATGTTTATATTTATACTAATTATGTATTTAAACTTATATATGTAGTATATCAACTATCTGTTAGCCGTAACACAACCTTTTTTTGTAGCGTACCACGAAACTAGATGTCGCTGGTATTTTCATTTACCGTAAAAGTAAGTGATAATTGGAAACCATTCGCACATAAAAATATCAGGAGTGCGAGACACGGATTAGAACCCACTTCACTTGGTTTCACAAACGAGCGCGTTTCGACTGTTCTACCACTGCCTTAATAATATATTGATATATTATTGTACCTGTAAAGCATTTGTGCTATACGTACCTATTTAATAATGCTTTGTTATTATGATAATCATACTCATAAGTACCAATTAGTATCAAATAACCTCTACAAAATCAACTCTCAACGGAATATTATAATGGCTTACTGGCATCCTCTAGTACGTATGATGTTACGAGTTCTATTTCCATACGTTGCTGATATTTATTTACACGCTTTGATTAACTTCAGTAGTTACTAACTAGCTTACTTGCCATATTGTAATCAATATTGGAACGAGTTTAACCTAATTTAATTTGTCCTTTTAATATTGAACTTTGTTTATTTGGGATAAGATGATTCAGATCTAATCTTAGTGGTCACACGCTAGTTTAGGGAAAGTAGCGAATTCACATCTCGGGTCTTGCACTTCGAGTATTTTCATCATTATTACCATAATTTTTTTAAAAGACATATGAAGTCCGCCTCGCACTTTGAACAAGTCTATGCCCAGCAGTGGGACTATAAAAATATTTGAATACGTAGCCTTCGAATTTGGGCACATTTAATTTACTCTGACGAGTTCCATTATATTACATAGCAATTTAGTTATAAAAAATGAAAAGCAGTGCTTTTTAATTTCGAAAACTAATTTTAATCATTAAAAACAACTGTAAATAACACTTTGCATGTGAGCTTTGTATGTTTATTTAAAAATACAGTGCTTTTTTGAAACTTTCACAACAAATTTTGAAACCCATTTAAACTATTGGTGCTGTAACAGAAAATCAATTTCAAAGTTTCAGGGACTCGAATGAAGTATAATAGCATGCGATATTTTAACACCATTTTAGTTTATTTTTCTACTTTAAATGAATTGAAAATGTTTATTTGGTAAGGTGCTTTATATACGGACAATATTTTTTTGCAATATGTTGCAATATGTGGCCGGCAACATTGCAAGCAATACAAGCAAAACTATGCAATATTGCAGTACTGTTCTGGCTATATCGGCAATCATGTTAGGTATGGCCGCGTATGTCCGAAATTGCCGGGCTTCGATTTTCTGCAATATTGCCCGGCCATGCATATTATTTTTTCGGTCGCTCTCTATTATTATGGCATAGTATGTCCTTTTTCTACGCTACTGAAGTTTGCTGTGAGTAACGCCGTGATTAATTGCTATATTCTGTGCTATTGTTGTTTTGTCAGTTATTATGTTGCCTTGACAATAATATATTTGCAACATTGCTCGGCCATGGTTGCAGTCACAAATTGCAGAAAAATATTGCCCGTTTAGGAGCACCCGTACAACAATTGCTAAAAACGAAACGTTACGAAACAGTACGTCTGAAGTTAGCTCAGAGACGATTCTGCTCTTAGATAAGATGACTTTTTCAGTCGATAACGTTAATGGAAAAATAAAAAATATACGCCAACAAAAAACTCAACAATACCTCATTTATTTAATATAGGTATTTTCTTAAAATTCATCTACTTATACTGATAAATGAAATTGTAGTGTCTTTTATAATATCAATTGAACAGCTTTTACTAAATTATATACCGTATACTTATAAGAAAAATACAATTTTTCAAATGTTTTAATCTCCGATGCTGCTGGGCCTAATATTATTAGGAGTAACTTAGGCTCTTTTAGAAATAAAACTAGAGTTTCAGTAAAATAAAATATGACATATCTAGGGACCTAAGCAAAGCTAGAGTAAGTCGCTTGTAATGTCTGAACCAGGTTTACTCTCCTGAATTTATGTACACAACGGTGACTTATACTCAGTAGTAGTAGCATTTTCAACTACTGTGGGTATTTTATCGTTCTCTACAATGAAAATATTTTCAATTTTAAACTAGAACATATAATTATATATTTATACTAGCCTTTTCCGCGGCTCCGCTCGCGTTTTAAAGGCTGAAAATCAAAAGATATATTTTCTCCCATTTTTACAACATTTTTCATTGATGCTCCGCTCCTATTGGTCGTAGCGTGATGTAATATAACCTATAGCCTTCCTCGATAAACGGACTTCAATTCCAACAGAAAAAAAAAATCAATTTGAAACAGTAGTTCCTGAGATTAGCGCGTTCAACCAAACAAACAAACAAACAAACTCTTCAGCTTTATAATATTAGTTCTTCTGTTCTTGAGGTACATAGGTATAGATTAAATAGAATTTTTTTATTATTTTAGTTATGATTTTTTGTTTAATTGTTGAATGTGGAAATGCTATATATACTTGTAATTGATATATAAGATATATTTTTATTGTAATTCATTAAATACAAAATGTTCTATATGTTGTACGTGTGCTTCTACGAATAAATAAAATAAAATATTACTTTATATGTATTAAATAAAATATTACTATATTATGTATATAATTCTTTTTTCGGTGTGTATATTACTGAGCTGCTCCTAACCAGCTGTACTGATTTTGATATTCTTTGTGTATATTTGAGTCCATTTAGTTTCAAAAAATAAATCGAGTCGTAGGATTTAAAACGTGATTCAATTTTGATTTAGATTTTATTCGTTAATAATATTTGTATCTCATGACCTTCCATTAGTTATACCTACAAAAATTATGTACACTACAACTATTATGTAACAGTACCTTCGTTTTTCAAATTGGAAATAGAAATAGTAAACGTTTGGTACGTTGCACGCCTCAACGCTCTTCCTGACCGACATAAAAGGCGAACTAGTTTTGACATAGGCTTGTGTTCAAGTAAAAATGAAACAAATAAATTCTATTTTCTCTTTTGTGAAGTACATAAATATAAAAATGTAGTAGGTATATATGGGAAATACAATACTTAGGTACATTTATGGTGATGATGATAATGATGATGATTTAAGGTCAAAGTTGTACGAAATTTATAATATATTTTAGTAACAAATTATTATTTTATAATAATTTAGCATTAAAACAAATCAAATCAAAATATTTTATTCAGCATAAAAACCAGTATTACAATTTCTTACTAAACGTCATGAGTCTACCACCAGTTCGGAAAGAAGAAACCTTTGATTTGAGAAAAACTGGCGAAAGAAACTCAGCGGGACTAATATTATTTGTTTATCTTAATGTTTCTTGTTTCAGATTTAAATGAAAATTGACAATAATTCTATAGGCTTTGGCCTCAAATCTGCTATTTTACATGAATAGTCATTATAGAACAATGCAATTTTAATTCAATTACCATTAGTCAAAAATTTCGTAGTCTACTAAATTTACAATGGTCGTCGTGGTTTTGTCATTTTGACAATTTTTCCAATAAGGGATCGGACAATTTTTCAGAAAGTGTTTTAAATTAATCTTCATGGATACTTATTCACATAAAAAAATTAATTTAATTTATTTATAGCCTTTTAGGTACTCAAAATCATGTTTTAATATTGTTTGTTTAAAAATACCGCCAAAACGACACGTTATACGCGTGACGTCACTTGTAAATGTCATCAATATTATTATTCTGTGGTCATTCATAACATAAACAAAACGACTGTATGAACATAAGTTCGCAAGAAGTTTTGTTTCGTGGAAAATATTCTTTATTTGTTGTTATGGAACGAAAATCATTGTATTTAATTGATAACTGAAACTAATATAAGTTTAAGAATTATTTATTAATCGATAGATTTATGTGTGACAGTTTTAGTATTGTTCTTTTATATAATATATACTGTGACGTGCTGTCAAATGTCAAAATTCAACAAATGACGTCACGCACTGTGTTTTGGTGTTTCAGTACAGACTTAAAATCTTGTAAATAACAAAATTTTATTTCTTCATTTTAAAATATTTAAATGAATTATATTTAACTATTATTCGATAAATAATCGTTAAACAGTGTACTTATTTTATCTAAGTATATTTTAGATTTTTATCTGATTACTGTCCGATCCCCTATTGTAAAAGCGTTCGTTAATCGTTTATTTAGGCTAAGTTCGATTATATATGTTATCAATTTATGTTTTAAAGACTAAGCATTATGTAAAATGATCATACAAAGCCAAAAAGATAGATTAACAGACTACGCAATACGTTTGATCATTGACTTGTCATTACGTACGGGACTACCAATTATTTGCAAAGTGTCATTGAAGTGTCATTGATACGCCATTGGAAGACCATTGAATTAGTAGACTACCAAAATTGCAAAAAGTAGCAGTTACGATGTCATTGATAAACAATTAAGTAAGTCATTGATAACACCATTGCAATAGCAGACTTGAGGCCCTGGAGGCGATCACACCATCCCCAAGGCTGTCTGTTTTCTAAAAACTGATAATTCATTTCTTGTCAACTCTGTAAACTTATCATCAAAATAAATTCAACATTACAATAGCATTAATTAAAACAAGAATAATAACTCAATATCAAAGCAGAGATTCCTTTTACTATGCTTTTATTATTACACTGGAGTAATATTCACTTAGTATTTACTAAGACGTTATAGATAAGAAAATACATTGAAATTACAAATAAAATTTTTAACTCAATAATATGCAAGGGTAGAATAATATTATTACGAACGAAAAAGACTCTTTAGTCTAGAAGCTAAAGTGTACGATTACGATGACGATGAGGTTCTAGGTTCAAGTCTCGAGTTAGACTTAAATAGTTACTCGAAACCCTGAACTCTCTCAATCAATCATCTTTTCAAATCTTCTTGAAAAAGTCATTATTATCGATACAAAGGTCAAATCTATAGCTTTTAAATTTTATACCTGCTTGTCTGTGTGTCTGTCTGTGAAATAGCAGGACAAATTTTAATGAAATTTGGTATGATGATAGATGGTCATCTGGGCCAATATATAGGATACTTTAACTGAGGAAAATTATGTATTTTCTAGAGAGTAATCTACACTAACTTTAAAAAACGAGCGAACCAAGGTCAGTCACTTGTCTTGCAATAAAATGAGAGTAACAGGAATAGATAGTGATATAGAGTCTTAGCTCACACTTTGTAGAGATATAATAAAGTGTACAATTTTATTATTCACCTCTGGCTGATACGATGGCTGTAACCGAAAACATCTGAAATAATATTTTAAAGAATATTTTTTGAATTTTTCGCAAAGTATCTCTCGACTATGATTTCTGTACAGCAATCGAAACTTCAGGAACCAGAAATGAAAATAAATCCATTAAAAAATTCGAAAAAATATTTTGAAGTAAAATCGGAATAATAAGAGGAGATTATTATTATTACGAACAAATTAAATTGATTAAAGCAAAAAATCTCAGCATTTTCATGAAAAACCCTAAATTTTTCAATGTAATTCAGCCTTTATCTAGTCAAAGGAAAATCTGAGAGGATTGGCAAATTCGATTTCACAATAAAACTACGTAATCGTTTGTAATCCACCGCGTCCTACCAATGGATACAATTTTCGGGATTTCGAGTAAGTCCTCTTTAGAACTTCGACTAATAAAGAGGGGTTGAAATGTTTCTATTATTCCTTTACTTATATAAAATAATATTTTATAAAAATATAATATTTTATAAAATACTCGGGTTCGTAGTGAATAAAAATGTTATACGGGAACCGTATAAAGACGTTGGGACATTATTACACACAGCACTATCTACTTCCGCTGTAAGCTAGGTACGAGGCTTGTGTTACGGATAATAGATAGTTGATACACTACACATATATAACTTTAAATTCACACATATTCTAAATAGACACTTATGATTGAGTACAAGCATTTGTACTCAACAAATGAATGCCCCCAGCGGGACTAGAACCCGCAACTGCTCGCGTAGAAAGTGGGCTCACTATAAACTGATCGAAACGTGTCGTCAGCCTTATATTTTCCGTAATAGCTATTAATATATAATCTGTAATTCGCTATTCGAGAATGTAATCTATCTCAGTGCTGATTTTCATACATATTTGTTCAGGCATTCTGGTATGATTTGTTTAATATAATTATTTTAGCCATATAAAAAAACGTTTTTTTACTTAAATAACATAACACAAGTGACTTGCATTCATCGCTTTTTAACGTCGCACTGCTGGGTATAGGCCAATGTTTTCTTTTACCGTCGTGATCTCTTACAGTGTACATTCACACGTGTGGCTATCTGATTTGCAAGACCCGGGATTACAACCCGCTCTATTCCCTGACAAATGCCACTACGTTAAATTACCACTACGTTACCATTGTTTATATACGAGTAACTTATAGGGAGACTAGCAATACACGTCTTCGGCGGCTTCGCCTAAATAAAAATAAAAATCTTGCCAAAAATATTTAAGTTTATTATAAACAAATAAAAAATAGGGGTTGATCGTAGAGGGTTGAAAATTTAGGATTGTTTTTTTTTAATATTGTATCATAAAAAAATAAATAATAAATAATTTGTCCCAAAATTAAAAAAAAAATTAGGAGTGGACTACCCTTAACATTTAGGGGGATGAAAAATAGATGCTTTTCAATTCTTAGACCTACCCAATATGCACACAAAATTTCATGAGAATCGGTCGAGCCGTTTCGGAGGAGTTAAACTACACACATCGCGACACGAGAATTTTCTATATTTGATAATACAGAGAATAAAAATATTATAGATAAGCTTAATAATTATACCCTAGATAACAAAATCATTAATATAATAATAAACTTTCTCATAATCACAGTCTATTTTTTGCTTTTTCAAACTGAAAATACGTAATACAACGTTGAAGTACTCCTTCGCAACGATGAAGTCTGCAAAAAACGGTTAAAACTTTATTTCAGTACCAATTTCTAGCATCGCTTTTTCAATAATGGCTGAGTTTTCTATTTATGGACTTTATTGTAAAAGATGGTTTGAAAAAGTTCTTGCTCTATTTCTAATGTCTTTTCGAACTGACACTTAATCAAGGAGCGATATGGAATAAAAAGCGTGTTATTGTTGAAAACGAATGTAAAATAATAATAACTCTAATATTTTTCGAGATTTTTATACTTCACTATTGAATTTTTCGATATTTCTAATGCAAACATAGTAAGGGGAAATGCCAAGATTTTTTACCTACTAAAAGTCTTAGCTGCAGATGGTTTTTTTTAATAAATATATAGGGACATTATTACAACAGCATCATCTAGTTCCGTTGTAAGCTACGAGGCTTTTGTTATGGATACCAGATACTTGATACACTACATATATAAGTTTAAATACATACATATTGTAAATTTAAACGCCCATGACTGACATCCGAGTTTAACAAATGAATGCCCCCAGCGGGACTCGAACCCGCAACCGCTGGCGTAAGAAAGTAGGGTCACTACAAACTGCGCCAAACGTGTCGTCAAATTATATTTCCAGATTTCAAATGTACAGATTTGACTAAGTTTCAATTTTATAGTATAATGTGAAGATTAATTTTATTTTTTCGATATTACTACCAATATCAAATCATTACCTGAAAATTACTTTTTTACCTTATGATCTAACCCATTTACCAAATTACCTATTATAGGTAATATTTTGTTTTTTCAATTTTCTTAGAAGCTTTAGACTGGTTTTCAGATTATACCACAAATACGTACAGCTGTAAGTAACATAGCTGAAGTCCGCCATAAAAACCAGTTTTTACGACATGTGCTGAGTTGAGAAAGGAAATATAATAACATTTTGTACTCTAGTAAAATGGATATAAGATTTCTAAATAAAATAGTAAATATTGTATTATTGCTGTATATAATAACTTCAGTTAATTATGGTAAAAATTATAATTTGAAAAAAAAATCTTCCTCAATCTTAGTATATTTAACAGTCCTGAAAAATATGGTTAAGAGATTGAGGAACCTTCAGCAAATTAATTGATACAATATTTTTAAACACTGCCAACTTTCTAAGTCCTAGATAAAATAAAATAAATATGTTGGGGCATTATTACACACAGCGCCATCTAGTTCCGTGGTAAGCTACGAAGGAAGCTTGTGTTATGGATACCAGATAATTGATATACTACATAATATATAAGTTTTAAATACAACATATTATAAATATGTTATTGAGATTCAACAGATAGACTCATTAACTAAACTTGGTGCGACCTGAGACTCGAACTCAGGACCTCCGAATATTTTTTTACCTGATTATAATTAAATAATTATTAATTTAATATTACATCTGAGGAAAATAACAAAGTAAAGCATAGATATAAATTCTAATACTTAACAGCATTTATGTATAACTTTTACCCACTTTTGTGAAAAACAAAAGATTTTCCTAAAGACATCGCTATCTTAATTGGAAGTGGTATCGATAACATTGAAAAATGGTACCGCGTATTTCACCTAGCATTTTCCGGTGAACTTTGGCTGTTATCCAAACATTTTATTTATTTGAGGCCTTATCTATTAAGAATAACTATTTCTTGTAACTGAATATTGATAATCAATTGTATTTATGTAATAATAGTTTCTCAAAAAAAAGTTTTAACTCCGTAAGAATTTGGTAATATATTTCTATTTCTTTTTTATTTTGTAACGTTTTAAAATTCGAATTAATTTTTTTTTGTAATTATAATATTGCCCTTCCGAACGATTCTAGCCACGGTGGCCATTATTGAGACTAGCCATCTGCGTAGGAGATTTTATAGTGTACAAGTGTACGCGCAGACACAAGTGCACTCTCTATTCCTATCACTCTCATACTCCGGTGGGACGACTACCAAACTCAACCTGTGACAATAAGGGCGCGGGACTAATATCTTTAGTTATATGTTCTCCATCGTATGGTGAAACACCGCCAACTTCCCACCTTCGGGCTGTTACTAAATAAAAAGACTTCATAACTAAACTTGGCCCGACCCGAGATTTGAACCTAGGACCTAAGCATGTCCAGTCGTATTTACAAGTCTCTACGTTGCTTCTTCTTGACTTTGAGCGGTCATTCTCGTCTTATTTGTTGACCTTTAGCAACTATTAATTACCTTTTCCCACACAAATGGTGACTTTAATAAAAGTTCTTAGTTACGAAAAATAACGACGTTTTTTACGTAAAAAGTTGGTCCGCTTAATTTTGAGTCTCTTGAGTATAATTAGTGGGAAAAATGTCTAAGCTATTAATCCTAATAATAAAAATTTTGAAGATAAGTTAAGCTCAGTTTGTTGTGACTTGACATACCAGCGGTTTTGACAGCCGTCGCAGGTTCGTGTCTCGTTGAAGGCTGATTTGTATGACATGACAAAAAATGATTGTACTTTTATTAAGCCATCTCTGGCGTATTCTCACTGGTGTGTTGAGTGTAGTCTCACAGTAGAGTGATAGGAATAGAGAGTGCACTTGTGTCTGCGTATACACTTGTTCTTCCACTTCACCCATACCTAGCATCATGCAGGAAGAAATAGAATTTGCGATAGAAACCCAAAAAAACGATAAAGCTCCAGGACCCGACGGAATAAGTAACGAAATACTAAAACAAGCGAAACAGACAATAACACCTGTTCTCAAAGAAATATTCAATGAAATCATCTACACAGAAACAATTCCAGAGCAATGGACTCAATCGAATACAATACTTCTATACAAAAAAGGTGATCAGTACGATATCGGAAACTATCGGCCCATAAGTTTGATGTCCAACCTATAAAAATATTTGCAAAGATCATACTCAAGCGAATGGAAAAAAAACTAGATGAGCAACAGCCAATTGAACAGACAGGTTTTAGAAGAGACTACTCGGTACTTGATAATATACATACTGTTAGGCAAATCATCGAGAAATATGCGGAATATCAACTCACATACTATTTAGCATTTATCGATTATAGCAAGGCATTCGACTCGTTAACACATTCAAGCATTTGGGAAGCACTAAGACTACAAGGGATAGAACAAAAGTACATAAGATTGATTAGGAATGTATACGAAAACAGCACGGCGTGTATTCAGCTAGAAAAGAAAGGAGATTCATTTAAGATACAAAAAGGTGTAAAACAAGGAGATCCTCTCTCTCCAAAACTTTTCTCCGCTGTTTTGGAAATGATCTTTAGAAGCTTCGAATGGGAAAATCTGGGTTTAAATATCAACGGTCGCACATTAACACATTTAAGATTTGTCGACGACATTGTATTATTCGCTAAAACGCCAGGAGAACTGAACAAAATGTTAAATGAACTAGCATCAGAGAGTGAAAAAGTAGGCCTAAAATTAAATCCCGAAAAGACAAAAGTTATGACTAGCGGAAATAAAAGCAGCATAAATATAGGCGATTCACAAATTAGTTATGTTGAAGAATATGTATACCTCGGACAGCTGATATCACCTAAAGATAACATAAGGAAAGAAATTGAAAGAAGGATAGCGAATAGTTGGAAAAGGTACTGGAGCCTAAGAAAAGTAATGAAAGACAAAAATCTACACATAACAACAAAGAGCAAATTATTCAATATCTGTATTCTACCAATTCTAATGTATGGAAGTCAAACATGGGCCATAACAAAAAACATAACCAATATACTTGCTACCTGCCAACGAGCAATGGAGAGATGCATGTTAGGAGTAAATCGGAGAGATAGAATAAAAAACATAAACATTAGGAAAAAGACTAGGATACAGGATGTTACACTAAAAATAAAAAGGCTAAAATGGAAGTGGTCGGGACATATGATCAGAGGAAAGGACAAATGGAGTAAGAGAGTTACAGAATGGTACCCAAGGGAAGGTAAAAGGAAAAGAGGTAGACAAGAAAAAAGATGGGACGATGATATAAGACAGGTTGCAGGCATAACATGGAGTAGAGTAGCTAGAGAGAGATTAGAATGGAGTAGGTTGGAGGAGGCCTTTGCCAACTGGCAAACGGATCTACAAAAAATAAAGAAGCACCAATTACGTGAATAATGTTTAGTTATGTAAAAGATATAAATATAACAGTGCGCTAGTGTAAGAAACAAAAATTGTAAGACTATTATCCGAATAAAAAGGCTTTATTATTATACACTTGTGTACGATAATATCTCACGCACAAATAGCTAGTTTCTATAAGATTCACCGCTGTGATCGAAATCGTTTAAGATATTATTACTTCTTATTCAAATTATTAAGTAATTATTACAAATACTAGAGTTTATAAGTATGTATGTGTGTTTTCTTCTAACATTAAAACTAATGAACCTATTTTAATGAAGTTTAATATAGATAGATATTATGATCTGGAATAACAGACAAGTTTAGGGAAACAGAATAAGTCAGTCTGACTCTAAAATGTATATAAAATGTATAGTTACCGAGTAAAATAGTAATTAACAATGGTCGTGAGCGTAAGAACGAATTAAAATGTAATAATGCAACATTTTTATTTACCATAATATAACACGTGCTAATGAATATGGTACATTGAACCTGAGATAAGACTACATAGTACATAGAGCCTGACTGTATATACACGTTTATATGATTTTTCAAGCATTAATTTTCTTATGTATTTGCTGTTTTATTTATTTTTTATACATAATATGTTATGACTTTTAAAAAGTTAGGGGCTTGATATTTTCTTTAAAGTTAACAGATTTTCACGATTACTTTAAGTTTACGTAATCTTAAGAACAATTGCAATTTTATTTTATATCAGTCGGAATAAAAAGACTCATCACTTATCAAATTATATAAATTGTGTTTTTTCGCGAATATTTTTATACATTACGCATATATAATGAAGCTTCATTTAATGTTATTATTTTGATATCACAGACAGACATTTCGATTCAATTTTTCTATATACCAAATTATAATACTGTGATCGATTATAATACTACTCTTTTTCCTCGTTCATAGGAGTATAATAGATTTTTTTATAAATAAGTTGGTACATTATCACACACAGCGCCATCTAGTTCCGTGGTATGCTACGAGGTTAGTACGGATACCAGATAGTTGATATACTACATATATAAGTTTAAATACATACATAATATAAATATAAACACCAATGCCCCCAGCGGGACTCAAACCCGCGACCACTGGCGCAAGAAAGTAGTGTCACTACAAACTGCACCAAATGTGTCGTCATGTTATACATAGCTTATAATATTTCAACTCGCTTAATATGTCTATTAATCATTAATATAGGCATGTAATGACATTTGACCTTTACACACTAAACACAGCTGTGCTAACTGAAAGTATCTCTTATAATAGATCACTATTTACACCCTACATTCATTTAGTTAAGACAGTCGTGGTATATTTATAGTACACTCACTAACTGGTATATCATCATCAGCCCTTTTTAACGTCCCACTGCTGGGCACGGGCCTCCCTCAGTACGAGGGGGATCAGGCCATAGTCCACCGCGCTGGCCTAGTGCGAGTTGGCGGACTTCACATGCCTTTCGAAAACTTGTTAGGTTTTCTCAGACATGCAGGTTTCCTCACGATGTTTTCCTTCACCGTAAGACAAGTGGTAATCATGATAGAAATGATTCGCACATGAAAATATCAGAGGTGCGAGACCCGGATTTGAACCCGCATCACTCGGTTATCCAAGCGACGCGTTACCGCTGGGCTACCACTGTCTTTTTTTATTTAACTGGTATATGAGTTTTCGCTTTTACAATAATAGGTCTCCATTTAATATAAAAAAGAAACCATAGTCCACGATGGGTAAATGAAGGCAGACTGAGGATGTCTTTGAAAAAGTTGCGTGATTCTCTCAGGTATTCAAATTTCCTCCCAATGTTTACCTTTAGAGGTAATCATGGAGAAAAAGATATAGAACTCATGAAAATATCAGAAATACAATTAGTCTCGGGATTTGTTGTGACCCTACTTGCTGCGCCTGCGGTCGCGGGTTCGAGTCCCGCTGGGGGCATACATTTGTTGAGCACGAATGTTTATACTCCAGTCATGGATGTTTATATTTATAATATGTATGTATTTAAACTTATATAGGTGTAGTATATCAACCATCTAGTATCCATAACACAAGGCTCGTACCTTACCGTAGAACTAGATAGTGCTGTGTGTAAATGTCACAACAATATGTGTCCCAACATATTTAACCCGCTTCACTCGGTGTCCATTGCTCTACCACTGAGCTACTACTGCCGTAAATTATGATATTAGCATCTTAGAAATCCTACAAATTAAAGTTCCGTTCTCGTACGAAGTAAGCTTTTAAGCTGTAGGACTTCAGAAGAATCCGTAAGACTTACATATCAGTTCATACCTAAGGCACCTACATAGTACGTACATCATTTAATTTTAACTAAAAACTCTTACATTAATTAATTTTTTTATATTATAGTTCAATACGTAGTGGATTACTACATATTATAAAACAAAGTCTGTTTGTTCGCGATAAACTCAAACACTGTACCGATTTTCGTACTGTTTTCTCAGAGTGGTTCTCGAGGAAGGTTTTAATATATAAACTATACAAAACTATAAATTTTCCCCAAAAAAACCTATCAAATTATACGTAAAAGGTTTAAAATATCGTAAACCTAAAAGGCCCGAGTGTTTAAAAGTCTAAAAGCTACAAGGGTCCCATATGCCACTAATGCAAATGACTGCCTATGTAATACGGTCTCTAGTGGAAAGCTATGTCTAATATATGACTACTTAGTTCGTGTATCACGCAAAAGCTAGTCTCATATCATCAAGATATATTTAGATACTAGCAAAACTTTGCTGGGCGTAAGTTAAATAAATTGAACGGTTTTTATTATTTTCTAATTAAATAAAAGTAGACTAAGTTACTCACTATTACATTAGCTATCTACGAGTGAAAGTCGCGCTAAAATCAGTCCAGCTATTTCAGAGATAAGCCGGAACAAACAGACAAACATATTTTCATATGCATTTAGCGAAAAGCTGTTAATTTGAAATTAAAAACTTCAATTTAATTACATGTACTGATGTACTGATAATGAAAACAGTAATAACTCTTTGAAACGATATGAATAGGATTCAAACCCCGGTTCTAGTAGAAATTTTCGTGTACGAATATCGATTATGGCGAATGTAGATTTGCACTAGCCAAATGGTACAGGAAAATATTTTAAGGAAACTAGAAAGGGATTTACCAACTCATAGAGATGAAAGGGCCAAGTATATATACAACTATTCTTTTTCACACTTCTTTGTGTGATGGAAATTGAATATATTTACACCATCTTATCTAATCCATAACACAAGCCTCGTAGCTTACCATGTCCCAACATATTTTTTTTTAATTTATTAATAAAAATACTATTTCCGAACTATGGAACTATTTTTAATTTGATTATTTTGTGTAAGTACCTATTCAATTACTTTAAAAGAGGTGATAATTTTATTTATAAATAGCGACTTACCTTCACTTCGTTCGGGTTCGTCCCCAGGCGAGTTCTGCTAGTTAAAATAAAAAGAATACTGAAATATAACCTCCTCCTTTTTTAAAGTTGGTTAAAAAGTAGTTACGCCTTATAACATTAGCAAGTGAAATTACCGTCTAAATAGCTCTAGCCCTTTGAGAGATTAACCGGAACAAACAGACAGACAGACAAAAATTTTAAGTATTAGTAGTAGTTCCGTGTATACTTTCATATGGATTTAGTGAAGAGCTGTTAATTTGGAGTTAAAAACTGACACTTCAATTTTATTTATATGTATAGATGTATTTATGAAAGAATATAGTATAAATAAGGTTATGCTTTTGAAATGGGTAAAAATTTTATTTTTATAAAACTAAAAACTTAGACACTACTTCAAACATCAATAGACCTCGGCTAAGTGAAAAGTTTCCAAATGCTAGCTTACAAATAATTTTAAATCCGTTGTAAAATCCTTTCATACTTGACTTATTATGGCGAAATGCCAAGAAGAAATAAATAAATCTTAAGGCTTTGTTGATTTTTGCTTGCTGTTTCTACTGATGCCATTAAAATTAAGGCCTAAGGTATAAGATGCTGTAGTAGGTACATCTTTAACAGATAACCAAAAAATGTGAAATAAATGGAAGGAGTTTTCATTTATTTAATACTAGAGACTCGCCCTCGCTTCGCTTGGGCTCTTCCCTAGATGTAGCACAGGCAAAGCCGCGGGATCTGCTAGTTATACATATAAACCTTCCTCTTGAATTACACTATCTATTAAAAAAAACCGCATCAAAATCCGTTGCGTAGTTTTAAAGATTTAAGCATACATAGGGATATAGGGACAGAGAAAGCGACTTTGTTTTATAGTATGTAGTGTGAAATAAATGGAAGGAGTTTTCATTTATTTAATACTTGAGACTTGCCCTCGCTTCGCTTGGGCTCTTCCCTAGATATAGCACAGGCAAAGCCGCGGGATCTGCTAGTTATACATATAAACCTTCCTCTTGAATTACACTATCTATTAAAAAAAACCGCATCAAAATCCGTTGCGTAGTTTTAAAGATTTAAGCATACATAGGGATATAGGGACAGAGAAAGTGACTTTGTTTTATAGTATGTAGTGATTATCCTTTACTTTCTTTGTAGTGACCTTACTTGCTATGCTAGCGGTCGCGGAGTCGAGTCCCGCTGTGATAGCATTGATTTTTTAAACACGAATGTTTGTACTCCAGTTATGGGTATATATTTATAGTAATATGTATTTAAAGTTATATATGTGTAGTGTAACAACTATCTTGTATCGGTAACACAAGCCTCGTAGCTTACTAAGGGACTACACGTTGTGTATAATAATGTCCCAATATAATATTATTTTTTATTTCATCATCATCATCATCATCATCAGCCCTTTTCAACGTCCCACTGCTGGGCACGGGCCTCCCTTAGAACGAGGGGGATCAGGCCATAGTCCACCGCGCTGGCCCAGTGCGTGTTGGTGGACTTCACATATCTTTCGAAAACTTGCTAGGTTTTCTCAGACATGCAGGTTTCCTCACGATGTTTTCCTTCGCCAGTAAGAGAAGTGGTAATCATGATAGAAAATATGATTCGCACATGAAAATATCAGAGGTTCGAGAACCGGATTTGAACCTGCATCACTCGGTTATCAAAGCGAGCGCGTTACCGCTGGGCTACCACTGTATTTTTGTTTATTGTTTTTTATTTATTGATATTTAACTAAACAGATTGTTTCAAAATATAGAGCTGCCCTCGAACTCATACGTATATTACTATATCTATACATCCTATGTTTCTTCACAATATCTAATTAAATGTAATTACCTATTTTTTAGTAAACAGCAGGTGTTTTATAATGTTCCACTTTCGATCCAATTTTTATTAATTGCATCATTAAATTATCAAATTAAAAATATACTACTGGTATTACCATGGTTTCCCTCGGATATGTAGCAAAATTAATTTTGTTTGTATGAGTTATTGTGAAATGTGATGTAAACAAATAGAGCACCTGGAGATATCAACCTAACAAAATTACAAACTTTATGACAAACATCATATTTTTATTTATTTTATATGAAAATTATTTTTTAACAAAAATGAAAACCGACTTTAAAACGTTACAAATCGAAACTAAAAAGAAAATAATAATAATTTTAATTACTTAGTTATTGTTGGAGTCGGTGCCAGCCAAAGCATATAATATAAAATTTGAGAGTTGCCCTCGATTTCCCTGGGATTCCATCATCAGATCCTGACTTGGTGACAATGGGAGGTATACCCTACTGGACAAAGGAAAACTTTTAGAAATCGGCCCACAGATGACGAAGAAATCAGTGAACATACATAAAAAATATATATACAGTGGTACATATAACCTCCTCCTTTTTTGAAGTCGGTTAATAATGTTTTAATTTAATAAAATAATCATATTTTCTAAATAAGACTAGCCAACTGCGCAGGAGATATTATAGTATACAAGTGACAAGTGCACTCTCTATTCCTTCATGTGCTCTTTGAAGGGTTGAAACATTGCCAACCATTACTATTTCTACTGAACGGATAGACTCAATAACTAAACTTGACCTGACCCAGGACTTGAATCCAAAACCCCAAATATGTAGAATATGTACATGCCGAAAACAAAATCTATTTATAAATTAGTGTTGATTAGAAAAATAAGTTATTAATAACTTCTCAATATTAATGACAGCTGGTATTAAGCAGGTGCCCGCGAATTTGATTCTCGTATGTGAATATTTACTTGATTATTTTTAAACGTATTAATAACACCATCCATCGTTACACAATTTATCTAATAATATTATGAAGTAGTTATATTTGTTAGTTAGTCTGTTACTAAAAACCTAAAACTAATGAATTATTCTAAGTATTTTTTTGTTTTATTTATTTATACATATAAAGAAAAATGGTAGAAAGTCCACTGCGGTCTCCAGATTAAGCAAGCAGTAATATGAAAATATGCCGACAGTAATAAAAGAAAAGATAATCATAAAAGAAGAAAAAATTCGCAATTATATAGTAAAATGCAGCTATACCCTAAAGCCTAGAGACACTTATATTTTCACAAAATGACTACATAATAAAAAGTAATAGGCCAAAAATTCTTATACAATGGTCATCTCTTTATAAGAGCACCCTAGAGCTCCATTAAAAGTCCCTTGATATAGTTCCTGCCATTTATTTTTGTTTGCATTGTCTTATACATTTCTATTCTTAATATAAGCTAGCTAAAGAAAACAAAATATCTGATATAATTTATTCCTTAATTTGTTGAGACATTATTACACACAGCGCCATCTAGTTCCGTGGTAAGTTACGAAGGAAGCTTGTGTTACGGATACCTGATAGTTGATATACTATATGACTGGAGAACAAACATTCGAGTTTAACAAATGAATGCCCCCAGCGGGACTCGAACCCGCGACCGCTGGCGCAAGAAAGTAGGGTCACTACAAACTGCCAAACGTGTCGTCAAATTGGTTTACTAGAGAATCACCCTCGCTCAGTTCGTGATAGCCCCGGTACTTTTTAATAGTATAGATTTCTCAGAGACATCAATTTCCTGAAGTGAAAACTATTCTATACATTGATTCGAATAACGAACTATCATCATACCAAATTTCATCAAAATTTATTCAGACGTGGGAGAAAAATTCTTAAAACTAGATTTGGCCTTTGTATCGATAATCTTAGTGTCATTTATTCTAAAAATAGTATTAATTACTATACTATTTCATCATTCGTAAGGACTTCATTTATACAAGATACGTTAAGAGCCAATTAAAATTTTATTTATTTCAAACTAGTGAAGAACTTAACTCTTAATACAAAGTAAACGTACTCGTGTAATACAAGCATGATAACGTTGACTTTTTATACAATATTTTATAGGTCAAAATTTTTTATTATTATTTTTATAGAAGAACAGTTGTAGCCGAATGGTGATATGCTCGCTTGGAAAACCGACTGATGCGGGTTCAAATCCGGGACTCGCACCTCTAATATTTTCATGTTCGAATCATTTTTTTATTTTACTCTTGTCTTACGGTGAAGGAAACCTGCATGTATAAGAGATCCTAGCAAGTTTTTGAAAGACATGTCCGCCGATCCGCACTATACCAGCGTGGTGGACTACAGTCACAAATCCCCCACGTATGGGAGGGAGGCCCTTGCCCAGTAGCGAAATATTAATAAGGCTTGAATACACATTAATTTTCATAGATTCGTCGGTTAACTTAAGAATATGTAGCTGATTCTCCACAGAAACAATCATCCCCTATAATTTAAGCCTCGTACATATGCCATACAATACCGATATAAGTCACGATCGTTAATTAACAAGAACGGTGAGAGATCATCCGCAGGATCGACAACTTAACATGTTCTCTGAGATCATACAGGTACGAAACCGCCTAATTTTCAGCTTTAACAGAGTATATCATAACATAATAAAATAGTTATTACCTGGGACTCAAACCGAAACTTTCATTGCAGTTGTATAATTAGTCACAGTTATACAAAAATAGTTATAGTTGAGCATTTATTTTTGTAAATACATATAAATTTATGTTTACGCGAATATTTGAAATTACAAATGAAACCGAAAAGATATTTAGGATTTTGTCGCGGAACCAAAAATCAAAATAAATCCACGTTTCATTTATAAGAAAAAAGAAATTTTTACTACGTAATAGCAAGAAGAAAAATCTTATGAATGAAATTGAACGAAATTTGAATGTTTTGGATACTATATTAATGAATTCTAAATAGCTTTAAAAAAATCGTCATTTTATTGATGCTTTGAAATTTTTCTATCACAAATAATGCTTAAATGAATACATAAAACGAATGTTATCATACATTTATTACTTTTACATGACCGATAGTTGAAGATGTATTGTAGTGAATACATTGTAACCAAACAATAGGAAATAAATATAAAATATAGTCATATTATGTGGTGAAGAAAAGATAATAATAGTTTAGTTTAGATTACTCATTTTTAGGGTCTCGTATATAAGAATCCTAAATCCCTTAATTTTGTGCAGAGCTTATTTTTGATAAACTCCAAAAAGAATAAAAGTAATAAATTTTGATAGAGTTTTTGGGGTTTCGTAGCTAAGAGGCTAAAATAAACTTTTAAAATGGGTCACTAAAATTGAATTAGAGATCAGATAGGTCAGAAAATTCAGTAAATTAATACAATTAAGTTATTAAATACTTTTAAATATACTATTCCCCAAAAATATTTTAAGAATTATGTGTCAATATTAAGTTAGACCTAGCTTCTATCTAGGTCTACTTAGTCGCAATCACGTAACGAGGTCTTTTGTTTGAGGCCGTATAGTAGTCAAAGGTCATAGTACACATTTGGATTCACTCTACAGATTGAAATGTAACTTAAACTTAATAATATTATAAAATAGTTAGACTATGTCTCTCTCTATCTTATTAAAAAAAGTTAATTGTGACAAAAACTGACCAAATATTTGTTCATGTTGTACGTAATCTTAAAGGAGATCTACAAAAACATGTAAATGACATAATATTATTTTTGTAAAAAATTTACATTAAATTTTTCGTTTCAACACAATTGTTAAAATCGCTATACTTCAACGATTACGGAATCAAAACAAAATCAAATCAAAATATTTTATTCAACATAATCATTGTTACAATTTCTTACTGAACGTCATGAGTCTACTACTACTTCGGAAAGAAGAAACCTCTGACCTGAGAAAAACTGGCGAAAGAAACTCAGCAGCACTAATATTATTTTTTATCTCTCTTTTTCAAATTAAATTGCAATGACTTTTTTAAACGCTCTTGTTAGTTAATCCAATTCGAATATGCAAAAAATCTATTTAACTATTTCATAGAGACTTGCCGATACAAACACACATACAGACAGACAAAAATATTACAAAAATTTTTTTTTTGTATATAATTACAATTTAATTTAATTCTCTTGTTAATGACTCCAAAGCGTGACAGTTGAGCACAGATTACTTCGCCAATGTTTATTTTTCGCCAACGCCATTTAGTAAAAAGCTATTACAAACAGACGCTTCAATTTTATTGAACTGTATGACGTATGTATTTATATATTGCATGTATGCGACGACACGTTTGGCGCAGTTTGTAGTGACCCTACTTTATTGAACCAACGGTCGCGGGTTCCAGTCCCGCTGGGCGCATTCATTTGTTAAACTCGGATATTTGTACTCCAGTCATGGGTGTTTATATTTATAATATGCATGTATTTAAAAACTTATATAATATATAGTATATTAACTATCTGGTATCCGTAACTCAAGCTACCACGGAACTAGATGGCGCTATGTGTAACAATGTCCCAACATATTTATTTATTTATTATTTATTTATGTAATCACATCAAACGGTGATATTAAAAATGTCATGTTGGGACATTATTACACACATTACCATCTAGCTCCTTGGTAAGCTACGAGGCTTGTGTTACGGGTACCAGATATTTAATAAAACCTACTTTAAATATAAAAATAATATTATTAGTAATAACACCCATGAATGGAGGACAATAATAATTATTAGTGCTCAACAAAGCGGAACTCAAACCCGTAATCGCTGGCAAGGCAAGTAGGGTCACTACCAACTGAGCCAAACGTATAGTCATAAATATAAGAAAATCATAAACGAACATAAATAGAATTCATAGAGCTAATGAATAAAGCCATTCCCACTTCCCACAATGTCAAAACATTTGCCGCAAACCAGTGACAGATCATTTGCTATAGCAACCTATCTTTACACTGTGCCAATAACCATTGTATAGTTGATTCGATATAGAATATCATATTGTTTAAGCGTAGAGTCTAACAGATATTATTTCAATACATTCTTAAGACAGGTTGATTTCTCTAACATATTTCTGGCTAAAACTAGAATATTAAAATATAAATCCCTTGATTCTAATTAAATTTACAAGATCTAAACCATATAAACATAAATAAAAGCTAAGATTATAGATATCCTAATGGCTGCGCCAGCGGTCGCTTTGAGTCCCGCGTGAGGCATTCATTTATCTATGCTTGCACTCCTGTATTTACATTTATTATGTATGTATTTAAAATTATATAATATGTGTAGTGTATCAACTATCTCGTACCCATAACATAAGCCTCGCTTACACAAGCTTACCATGGAATTAGATGGTGCTGCGCCTTAGTGTTCTCCCAAGTTTTTTTATTTATTATAATCTATTGTGTTAAGAAAATAGGGGTCTATTATTAGGTCATTTATTCATTATTTTTCTAATTTAAATAGAGATAACATTGTTTTGGATAACATTTTACTTATATTTATAATCTTAACGTAATTTTATACTATGCTGACATGAAAAATATTTTCTCGAAGGTTTTGAATTGGATAAGCGTTGATAATTTACTAGTAAATATTAACATAAAAACTTAAAAAAGATACCTTTAGAATTAGTAGTAGATAGAGTCAGTAGTAGAATTTCAGTGTAATCCCGAGTGAAGCAATTTTAGTAGATAAAGTGATATTCAATAGCAGTGGTTTAAATAAAACAAAAGTCATTATAATAAAATGACTATATTATACACCTTTCCATTTAGCTGGCATAACCGGACTATTAGTAGTCTTCCCATTGTATGAAAATATCTAAATAGTTTACGTACCACGTAATATAATAAATAATAAGCTATATTGTAAATTACATTGGCTAAACCTATTTGTTTAAATCTATGGAAAATAAAGTGGGACATTTACGACTGTGTTGCTAGAAATGTGTTACTCACAAAATAGACCGTGCATTTTATTATCTCGTATCCATAACATAAGCCTCGCTTACACAAGCTTACCATGGAATTAGATGGTGCTGTGTCTTAGTGTACTCCCAAGTTTTTTTATTTATTACTAGCTGACCCGGCAGACTTCGTACTGCCTCAATCGATAAATAAAAGACCTAAACTTTTGTATAAATTAATTTCAAAACAAACAAAACGTATGTATAATATACTAAATTGCTGCACTAAATTGCTTAGACAACAGTGAGTGATTATAATTTAATATGAACTTTATTGAATAGCAATAAAGTTCAAATTGACTCTAGAAAACGTTTGTATGGGAAATAGAAAAGGGCTGTTTTTAGGGTCTTCCCGCAAATTATTCGATTTTTTCTCGCCTTTTAAACCTTCCCTAGACCTCCACGAACATTTCAAGACTAAGATAAGATAAATCCGTTCAGCCGTTCTCGAGTTTTAGTGAGACTAACGAACAGCAATTCATTTTTATATATATAGATAATCTATTGTGTTAAGAAAATACCTTCCAAAGGCTTATTATGATACTAGTTTTTGAATACCTTATTATTATAATTTATTAAAAGTAATGAAAATTCAATGACTATCGTCTAAAACAAATGTAGTAACGTAAAAGCGACGCACAAAATAAATGGCTTGTGATTTGTTTATGTCATTAAGTTATTGTACTTTGGTGACTGAATAAATATACAATATCAAATTGAAAATAATGGCTCTCTGAGCTCCAGTAAGCTTTCAATATACTTTACAAATGAGTTCCTAAGTTAAATATGCTTTCTCTTGTAATATTGAGTCATATCAAAACGTTACGTTAACTAGATTATTTATCTATTTTGCTCAACCGGGAATAAAATCTGCTATATGTTTAAAATGCACTAAAATATTCGTAGTATTAGACGGTGAGTTGGTTTTAAGCAGAGCGATTGCCATCTCATCTCCGAAACCCACATTTTGTGGGAAAACCTAGGGAAGGAAGTGGGACGTAAATATTCACGGGTCTATTATTGGGCCATATAGGTAAATAGAGTGGGAAGGGTCAGGAAGAAGGAAGAAGAGGATGGGACATCACTATTACGGACTAGATGAGGGTGTGATAGTGGTGGTTCGAGGAACCGGAGTTGAAACTAATGTCGGACAGATAGATGAGAGAATTCCAAATATTACTGTATTACAATAAATACTTTTAAATGTAAAGGTAACACCGACAATTTACTTAACATTGTTCTTTTTATGACATTACACTTTTAGTTTCGTAAAAATAAATAATATCCGTTTATATTTCCTCTATCTGACATCAAACTATCAAGTAACACATCTTTCGCTCCATACATTGTATTTTTAACTATAAAAATTTAATTTCTTCTCAACAATGTTGACATTATATATAAAGTATGCATAAATAATTGTTAATGGATTAATTTGAATATTGTTTAGAATCTTTATTTCTCATTAAGATAACAAATTCACTTACATGATAACACATTAAATTTTATAACATTTACCAAATGCGAGTACGTACAAGTTACATTTGTTAGAAATACATAGCATGTGGATAACCTTTAAAAATAATATTTAAAGCTACAAACAAGTTAACAAAACAGTTCATAGCAAAGCACTAAGAATAAAGAAATCATGGAAATGGCAAAGACTACGTTTTACTTATTAATATACAACAAATATATTGGTAAAATCTACTGTTATCAAACATTTACTTACAGGTATTTTGGGAGCTGTTGCTATTAGGATATGATAGAAGCTTCAATTCAAAAATGAAAATAATAATATTAAAGATTAGATTTCTTTTTCATTTTGAAATTAAGTTCTAAAAATAAATAAATGTTAAATATTTTTACAATCACCAAAATTAAATAAATTGAAATTAAACTAAAAGAATGTACATTTAATAGATATGAATATATATAACGTACTGGGACGTAATGACATTTTTTATTTGGTTTATAAGTACATACTTACTAATAAAAAAATATACCACTTCTTCATGTACACAATTAGTTCATAAGAAAACTTTTTGAAGAAGGAATGGAAATTTTGAGCTTAAAAAAGCTTTTGATTGTGCGTCTCATAAAATGTTAATCAAGAAACTGCATCACTATACCGTTAGAAATAAGACACTCAACCTTCGGACTTAGTATTAAAAAAATGCAAAACAGAAGGTGATGTAAATGGCAAGATATCTCTTAGGGCTCTACTATATATGGGTGCTCCACAAGGGTCTATTTTTTTTTATTTTTTTTTATTTTAGGATCACCAACATGATACACAGTAATATGACACACAAAGAGAAAATACTAAGCTAAATCTAACTGTAATCACATTTAAAGGCAACCACGACATCCATAAACTGTTGCACTGAGCTTCAAAATTTAATACACAACAATTTAAATTTTAATAAATATAACAATATGTACCTAAATATTTAAAAAACTAATGCCCAAATATAAATAAAAATATTACAATAATTACATAACTTAAGCAAAATTTACATAAAAAGCTTATAATAACAATAAAGCACAAGTTAACAGAACAACAAGACAAGCTATAAGCTATCACTATAAGTATCTCATTATTCATCTCATTATTGGGCCATTTATTAGAGTTCATTATTTTTCTAATTTAAACAGAGATAAAATTGTTTTAGATAACATTTTACTTATATTTGTAATCTTAATGTAGGTTTATACTTGATTTGCCTAATGCGTTGAAACTGATAATTTCCTAGTAAATATTAATAAAAAACTAATAAACTATATTGTAAATTACTTTGGCTAAACCTATTTGTTTAAATCTATGGAAAATGAAGTGGGACATTTACGACTGTGTTACTAGAAATGTGTTACTCACAAAATAGACAGTGCATTTTATTACCTACACATACATATTATGTGACAAGTAAAATTGTATAGAGATCAAGGTTTTTCAAATGCATATTTTTTGCAAGTTTCAGATGCATACAGATGATAATATAAACGATAAGTGATTTTTTTAAATAAATAAAATAATAATAAATAAATATGTTGGTACATTATCACACACAACGCCATCTAGTTCCTTGGTAAGCTACGAGTCTTGTGTAACGGATACCAGATAGTTAAGTTTACATACATGCATATTATAAATATAAACACCCATGACTGGAGCACAAACATTCGAGTTTAACAAATGAATGCCCCCAGCGAGACTCGAACCCGCGCGCTAACGCAAGAAAGTAGGGTCACTACAAACTGCGCCAAACGTGTCGTCAACAATATTTTTATATTATATAAATCGTATATAAATAAATTATTAAATAATAGTTTTACAATATGTAGATATCATAATATAGCAAAAATAAACTTTTTCATGAAAAATTTTATTATGAATATTGTGTTTGTTCTATATTTATTGCATAAGCGAAGTTGTAGAATAGATGTTTACATGGAAAGTTACTGAATAATTAACCGACTTCGTTTTTCTTTAGATCTCACAACTTTTTGCGGTAGAATAATATTGCGTTGTTAGACTTGCATTTTATACATGATGTTTTTGATGGTATACTTTAATGCAGTGGAATGGAAATCTGCATTGGCGTACATTAGCATTTATCGTTGCTTTCACTGTTGTATCATCAGAACAGCTACCAAAGTTTTGGAATGGATTTAATGTATTAGACGTTACCCATGTTATTTTAATTTATTATTTACCAGCCTTTCCCGCGGTTTCGCTCGCGTTCTAAAGGCTGAAAATCAAAAAAATATCTTTCTGCCGTTCTTACAACATTTTTCGTTGATGCTCCGCTCCTATTGGTCGTAGCGTGATGTTATAAGGCCTATAGCCTTCCTCGATAAACGGACCATCTAACACAAAAAGAATTTTTCAATTCGGACCAGTGGTTTTTGAGATTAGCGCGTTCAACCAAATAAACAAACAAACAAACAAACAAACAAACAAACAAACTCTTCAGCTTTATAATATTAGTATGGATAAATTCTCATGATAATCAGTAATTATGAAATATCAAATGTTTTGATTTTTTGCTTTTGCTACCTTCACCGATATTTCTCACCTATTAAGTTATATTTCTGCTTTCCAATATCGTTTCTTCAATAACATTGATGAAAAGGCAAAAAATCCTACATTTTTCAACGTATAATTATAATTTCATTTTGATCTTACCACAATCTCGTCATGACGTGATGCTAATAGCGTGATATTCACCGGAATGTCCCATATTGGGTACGAGCTAGCATATTTAGTATGTCATGCTAACAATAAGTAGGCCGTTTGTTATAAACGTCAAAGGCCTACCTCATAATTACTTGTATAATAGATTGCCTAACCCACTTCTATGGTTCAGGTAATATCATTATGAAATAACTAGAAAACTCCCACTTAGTCAACTTATCAATCGTCTCATTCTTACTAAAAGAATGTGAGGAAGAGGAGAAACGAATGCAAGCTACTTCTTACAGGCTGTAATTGAAAGAATATTTGTGCATACGAGAGTGTGTACAGAGAAGTTTGTATGTCTAATTGAAATACTTTCCGAAATAAATTAAACTGTAGCAGAAGTACGTTTTCTTTTTATCGGAAGTCAAAATTTTTAGTACAATAAAATTTGCCTAAGTAAAGTTTCGGAGATTAACTAAAACAAAAAACCGAAAAAGTATATATATTTTTGTTTTTTTCTTGTACATATGTACCGCCAATCATAAATTTCATAGATCATAGATTTTTTAATTTGAAAATACAAACTGACACTTCAATTTTATTTTATTTATATAGACTAGCGACTCACCCTCACTAAATAAAATATTTTAAATTTGAATTACATCACAAAATAAAGTAATATTAACATACAGTTCGCGTCACGTAAAAAGAACGCTGGAGGTAAGTGGTGGGGGGTGTGTTTGCGCATGGGTATATTCGCACACGAAATTACTAAATCTATTCTTTTATTTTTGAACTAGCCTTTCGCTCGCGTCGTATATTGGTCATTGTTAGGTACGTTGAAACATATTAGATAGAACGTTATTAAATAAAATTCTATTAATTCAAAAAATATGTTAGATTCAATGAAGAATGTTTAATCTAATTACCAAAAAATAAATTAATTCGGTTAATATATATTTTAACTGTATTATTATCAGACGTTTTCTTTATAAAACAATATACGTCATAAATACGTTTTCTCTATTTTTGATATAAAATCATTTCGTAATGAATAACTTTTGTGTGCGCGATGGTATTTTGAACTGACGAACCAATAGCGAGCCGGAAAGCATGCAGCGTATGCCTCTACGTCCCACACCCCGCGTCTTACCACCAAATTGGCCGATAAATCGCCTCTGCGCAACTTGACAGCCAGCGTTCTTTTTACATGACGCGAATTATACCTAGGTATCATTATTTAAAGGTCTTCAAGATAGTTTTACGTTGAATTATAAATGAATTTTAAAGCAAAATAATGTACAGCTTGAATAACATTTTAAATCAGTTTTGAAGAGCGAATGATATATGATATACCATTGTTTTTAATTATCCCTTGTAATACAAAAAAAAACTTATTATTAAAAATACTCTTTATATGAATGGAATTGTGAAGAATTAATTATTGTAAAAATTGTTGCAAAATGGAACAATGCAATATAAAATAAAAGTAAATTCTCACGTGTACCTTTGTCTTTAGATGTTGTCAGTAAATTATAAAAAGTATATTTAAAATTGTGATAAAATTTATAAAATTCTATATAGCTTTAATAAATTATTAGGTTTTCACTTAATGCGTATAAAAGTGCATACGGTAGTAACATAAAAAAATTAATTTTTAAATTTTTTGTTCGTCTGTCTGTTTTTTCGGCTAATCTCTGAAAGGCTAGATCGATTTTGATGGAACTTTCACTTCCAGATAGCAGATATATTAGACGTAAATTAGGAAACTTTTTGACCAACTTCAAAAAAGGAGAAGGTTATATTTTACAAAATTTTATTTATTTTAACTAACGGAGCTAACCAACGGGGGGTTCGCTGACGCCAAACCAAACCAAACTCGAGCGAAGCGAGTGTGAGTCAATGGTGTTAAATAAATAAATATTAGTAATGTGTAACCCGGTAAAGAATCATGTTTCCGAGATATATTTTTTGAGGTAAATGTTTGGCGTATAAAAAATAATATAAAATGTTATAATATCAGAAGAGCGCATTGTATCAGGTTTCACTTGACTAAAAAAATACAAGACTTATTATATGAATTGATAAAACTTCACAATAATAAAAATGTAAAATCGTATTCAACATAATATAATAAGAAACCGTTTTAAATAATAAATAGTCAAGTTGTATATAAAAATAAATATATTGCATACTTTGCTATTTATTGCTATTTGTATATTTATTTAGTACTAGCGACTCGCCCTCGCTTCGCTCGGGCTCTTCCCTAGATTTAGCACAGGTAAAGCCGCGGGATCTGCTAGTTATGCATATAAACCTTCCTCTTGAATCACTCTATCTATTAAAAAAAACCGCATCAAAATCCGTTGCGTAGTTTTAAAGATTTAAGCGCACATAGGGATATAGGGACAGAAAAGGCGACTTTATTTTATACTATGTAGTGATAAAAAGTAATATTACATAATACTCACATAAAATTTTATGTCTTGCCATTCGAGAACTAAGTTTCTGAACGCTTAGTAATTATTCTAGCTGAAGCTATTAATTACTAAGTACAAACGTAGTAAATATCAATGTCTTGATGCAATCTGAAAGATCTGGGATGGTTTTGAGTGCTTTGCGAGACAAAATATTACCGACTTCCCAAACTTGTGATTCTACTGAAACTTTCTGAACCGAAAAACTCAATGTCCCATATTGGCATGGCACAAGACTATCTTCAGAACTACCGTAAGCCACCAACCACCAAGGCAGTTTTAATACTTTCGTACATAAGGAATAAAGTGTAACGAAACTATTTTTCAAAATTGCTTCTAAAACGTGCTAATTAAGACTTAGTTTAAAATTTTAAACATTTTTCTGGAAAATCACATACCTCTAGTACTCGTACTTAACCTTATGAATGTTACTTTGCCAGTAAACACAACGTTACATAAGACTGTAGAGCAATTTCAAGCAATTTGCATTAAGTTATCTTGTCCAATGCTAAAAGGTAACAAATGACATAGATATTTTACACAATAATGCTCTTTTTCTGTAAAGAAATAGTATTTAATGTTATGCTGTGAGAAAAATGTTTTGTTTTCAACGCCAAATTCGAGTGCCTGCGTCTTACGTTACACGGTCAGTTGATTTACTCATTTCCATAACTATAGCCATAGCTGCTGGTTAGCCATGATTGATTTTATGGTTTAAATTTGATCTTTCGTTAAATTTGCTATCTTAGATACTGCTTTTTTTCAATTTACGTGAATATTTCATATCTTACATGCATAACTTATATTTTTTCAAAGAAAATATCAAGAACTAGCGGACCCGCGGCTTCACTCGTTAGGAGAAAAAAAAATGTATTTTGGCTTTATGATATTACTAGCATTTCCCGCGGCTGCGCACGCGTTCTAAAGATCGCAAACCAAATTCTTTTCGAGTACGCCCACCCCTCCCGTTTTTGCAACAATTTTCGTTGATGTTCCGGTCCGACCACCAACCATTTTATTTATATATATAAATTAACTCTCAAGTCTAAATAAAACTTCCTAAAACTAAAGTAAATTTAATACATATGATATACTCGTATTATCGAAAAAAGTAGTAAAAAATCGTGGGAAAAACCTTTGAGGCATTTATAATAAGCACAAAATTACAGCCAAAAAACAATAAACGTAAATATAACATAATTGGCATCATCATTTTTACTGACTAATGTTTATAAGTAATCTCAACCACCCAAACAAACGCAAATTTAAACAAAGGCTTAGCTTTTAAGTAGCCTTTGAGACACTATAATCAGTTTTCTTTGGGCTCTATCGAATCAGACCATTAACTAGTATCATCGAAATTACATACAAGTCACACAATAATTATAGGATATTATATAAAAAAATCTAAAATTCTTTTGAAAGTAGTCATTATTATCGATACAGAGACTTTAGTTTTCAGATTTTTGTTTGTTTGTCTGTACACAGTATGACGAGAAATCCATTATATATATAGATAGATTTTGATGAAATTGTGCATGATTATAGTTGGATAATATGGCATATTTGATTTTACTGCTGGAAAATATCTCACCTCTATAATATTATAGTATAAATAAATAAATATGTTGGGACATTATTACAAAAGCACTATCTAGTTTCATGGTAAGCTACAAAGCTTATGTTACGGGTACCAGATACTTGATATACTACATGTATATAAATTTTAAATACATACGTATTATAAATATAAAAACCCATGACATACAAACATTTGTGCTCAACAAATGACTCGACTTCGAACAAAGGAATTCAAACCCGCGACCGCTGGCGAAGAAAGTAGGGTCACTACCAACTGAGCCAAACGAGTCGTTAAATATACTAACTGTTATAAATTTACTAGTCAGTAATGAATCAAGTCTAGATATGTTTACACACTTTGCTATTCACATAAAAACCAGCAAATATTTTGAGTTAAAACGTATTGAAAACATTCATTGGTAGTCTGGTTCGTTAATTACACTACGTTATAATTTTATGGACTAGCATCAATTGACGTTGCTTCAAAGTAATCAAGTTTTTATCAACTCTTAAAACTTCCTATCTAATTAACTCTGACATCACTTGTATTTATTTGTTTGATATTATCTTTGTATTAAATGATATATATTAAGGAAATGAACACTTATAGATATAATAATTAAACTGTTGTCTGTATATTGCACTTTAAATCTTAAATTATTTTAGGCTTATTATTTTAATTTGTTGTGTTTTTAATGTTTTGTTACATTAAAATTGTTATTAGTTTAAGGAGTATGTTTGTATTTTTTCTGATTACGAATCAAATAAATAAATAAATAAAAAAAAAATTCACGATTCTTGAGCGGTTAGACATATTTTTAACGGTCACACGCACGCGTTGTTTTTATTGATGCGTCGCTACTATTGGTCGTAGCGTGATGAAATATAGCCTATACAGCCTTCCTCGATAAACGGAATATCCAACACAAAAAGATTTTTTCGACAAGTAGTTCTCTAGAATCGAAATTCGGATCAGTAGTTCCTGAGATTAGCGCAACACCAAACAAACAAACTCTTCTGCTTTATAATATTAGTACAAATACTATATGACATATAATAGGCTCATGCCTGGAGTTCAACACAATTGTCTAACGAGGGTTAGTGAACTGCGAAACGTCTTTTGAAAATTAAGTTTCGTCAGAAATATAGATTTGCTATAGATGTTTTTTATGAATGTCGAATGAATGCCGTAATTAAAATTTTCATGGTAAAAGAGTATTTAGACAAAAAAATCTAAGTGTGAGACCCAAGATTAGAACCTGCTGTACTTAATTTTCTAAATAATAAAGAGTTATTCTGCTGAAATATTAACATCTTAATATGGACTATTATGAATTTTATATGTCTTGATACGGAAGATTTTAATGGACTATTAGAAAACTCCTGTTTTCTGATAGTCCGATTAAGTCAGATTAAATGGATCAGTAAAAGTACAAGTTCGTAGTCTTAACGGGTTAGTTCATAATATACATAATCGAGAAAAGATTCGGGGATGATTTGCTACACTTATATCGCGTTGATGCTGTAGAGAACCTCACGTATCGTATAGCACAGCGTAACTAGGGCGTGTATGCCAATACTGCATAAGAAAGAATAAATTTATTTTTATAGCATTACAAATTCAACCATCTCTAGTAGTGTACTTTGTCAGCGGTTCTTGTGTTAAAATAATTCTCTTTAAACAAATATTTTTCCCTAATTAACAAAAAATGGGGTTTAAAGTTTTAGCACTGTACTTATTTTATAGTTATATAGTCTTGAGAACTTACATGTTATATAGTTTTTGTTCAATTTTATAATAATTAATTATTTATGATAAAGCATTTACACACAGTTAAAATAATTGCCTTTTAAATACTTAAATCTTTTAAGATTTTTCCGAGAACTTATTTTGATTTTTGGTTCTCGACGTCTTCAATAATAATGCTCTTTCTTTCTATCTTTTTCTCTCTCTCTCTTTCTCTATTAACTTGAAAGGCTAGACATATCTCTACTAAGTGTAAGAATTAAATTATAGTTCTATGCCGTTCTGTTTCTTTATTCTCCTAACTACATCCCTAAAATAGGCTCGATAGCATCGAAATATTATATTTTCATCCTTTTTACATTCTTTTAGGCTTCCAATCGACTCGATAGTTAGAAGTAGGTTAAAACCGACATTCAAGTTTTGATTACATAGTAACGAGCTAAGCGAACAAAAGGTTATTTTTTTCAATATTTGCTTTGTTATTTATTACACAAAACAATAGGAAATGAACAAAATATGTACATTTACATCAATAAATAGTAAAATACTACGGTGATTTATATTGAAATGTCATCTAATAAATATACATTGAGCTGTTGTATAACTATTCATATATTAAGTAACTAGCATTTCCCGCTACTTCACGCGCGTTCTAAAGACCGGAGTCCAAATCCATCCCGTTTTTGCAACATTTTTCATTGACGATCTGCTCCTATTAGTGGTATCGTGATGTAATATAGCCTATAGCCTTCCTTTATAAACGGACTATTCAACACAAAAATAATTTTTCAATTCGGACCAGTAGTTTCTGAGATTAGCGTCTTGAACCAAACAAACAAACTCTTCAGCTTTATAATATTAGTATAGATTTAGTGTATCTTTAAAATGGCTTTAACGATTTGCATTAAATTTTGTATAAATGTAAGTTTTGTAACAATGTTTTTTTTTAAATGGTTGAAAAGCACTTAAGTAAACCTGCTAAAACCTCGAAGCTGGTAGAGTTCTCGTAAAATATATGTAGATTAAGAGTAAAGAGGTGAAAACGATTTATTAGTATGAAAATCGATTAAATTTAAAACGTATACATATGTAGAGCCACTGGCAAATAATAAATAAATAAATAAATATGTTGGGACATTTACACACAACACTATCTAGTTCCACGGTAAGGTACGAGCCTTGTGTTATGGATACTAGAAGGTTGATATACTACACATATATAAGTTTAAATACATACATATTATAAATATAAACATCCATGACTGGAGTACAAATATTCGCGCTCAACAAAGCCCCCAGCGGGACTCGAACCCGCGACCGCTTGCGCAGCAAGTAGGGTCACTACAAACTGCGCCACGCGTGTCGTCAAAACACGCAACTATAATATAATAAAAAAGCATATATTTATGATTTTAAAATGAATATATTTCTATAAAAATATATTTTATCACAATAAAATCCAAGGTTGAGGACTACCACCTAACACGAGCTATATAAAAAGTCGCCACATCTGTCATTATATTCTCTTTGAATGGGACATAGCGTAAAGAAACATAAATTTTCCTGTTGTTCTAAAAACGGTGTTTAAAATAAAAAATACGTAACGTTGCTAGAAAAACATCGAGGTTCTGATGCATGAAGTCTTTGTATGGATCAAAAGTATAATAATCAGTACATATAAATAAAAATTAAATGTCTGTTTTGAATTTAAAATTGACAGTTTTTCACTAAATGCATATGAAAGTATATACGGTACTTACATTATTTCTTTTTTAATTTTTGTCAGTCTGTTTGGTCCAGCTAATCTCTGAAACGGCTGGACCGATTTTGACGGGACTTTCACTTGCAGATAGCTAATGTTGTAAGGAGTAATTTAGACTACTTTTAATTTATTAGAAAATTATGAAAATCGTTTAATTTATTTTAACTTAGGTCCAGCGAAGCGGGACAGATTTGCTAGTTTATAAAATAAGATAATGTTTTAAATAAGTACATACGTAGATATTATTACGAGTATTTAATTGATGGGAACGTACATAGATTTAATCACTACTTTGTTTGATTTTGATCTCTAACTTAGATTAATAATTATCATTCTAATGTATAATAATAGTAATAGTGCGTTTACTTCTAAATAGGATTTTTATATTATGTATGTATTTAAACTTTAAAGTTATATATGTGTAGTCTGTCAACTATCTGGTATCCGTAACACAAGCCTCGTAGCTTTCCACGGAACTAGATGGCGCTGTGCGTAATGATATTGCATCGATAGACAGCGGGACCTCGTATTGAAGATGAACCTTTTAGCCTTTGATATATCTACAAATAAATAAATTTTAACTGTCTGTTTCTAATGTCAAAATAGCAGGTTTTTTTACAAAATGTGATACTTTCATTGCATCCCTATGTATGCAAAGAAATTAGTTTTTTTACTTACTTACTACTTTACTTGTAATAATTGTCGGTATGTCAGTTAGTCCTGACTAATCTTATTAGTTTGGTTCTAGGCTAAATATATCAAATCGGAGTATAACTATATGAAGGTTTTTTAGCATATTATGTGTGACGCTAAACCGGCTTGAACTAAAACGGATTTGGATAAAATTTTCATATAAATACATAATCTGAACTTACACATAGCCTATAATACACTTAAGGAGTTACCAGCGACAAAATCAACGAACAAACAAATTTACAGTAGTAATATTAGAGAAATATTAATATTAATGAATTTCCTACACGGCTCTGCTTGACAGCTCAGAGCCGGGACAATTAGACAACTATCGTCCATTGTGTGGATCTAAAGACTGACAAGCATGATGATGGGTAATTTTGTGATTGGCCCATGTCAGAAAATTTTGCGTTTATATATTTTTTTTTTTAATAAATATGTTGGGACATTTACACACAGCATTATCTAGTTCCACGGTAAGATACGAGTCTTGTGTTATGGATACTAGATGGTTGATATACTACACATATAAGTTTAAATACATACATATTATAAATATAAACACCCATGACTGGAGTACAAACATTCGTGCTCAACAAATGTATGCCCCCAGCGGGACTCGAACCCGCGACCGCTGGCGCAGAAAGCAGGGTCACTACCCACTGAGCCAAACGTGTCGTTTTATATATATCTACAAGTACTGTCGATAATATATAACAAAGATTTACTTCATGTAGTTTGTATGCATATAATGTAATTAAAATTTCCAAGTTAGATAGCTTATAACTTTCTTAAATAATAAGGTCAAAAATTTCAAAGAGATTTTTTGAAATGTATTAATAGTTACAGACATATTAGCGCGTACAAATAAACAGACTCGTCTTTATAATGTGATTATACTGAGAGATGTCTTAATATTATAAATACTTTCATTTTTATAAGTGGTAGTGCGATGCTTGTTACCTTCGGGTAGCAACCGAATGGGCCGGCACGCCCCGTATAGTTCATTAGTACCACTCTCTCACAGAAGACCGGCGTGAAGTGGCAGCTATGCTGTCGCGTTTCGTCCGGTGAGTGAGAGTCCGGGAGGCCCACTCTCCTTCCCCCCTCCCTCTTCCCTTCATCCTCCGCCTTCGTTCCCCCCTCCCTCCCACTTCCCTTCCTCCTCCATCCCTCCCTTTCCTGAAAGGCCGGCAACGCGTCTGCAAGCCTGGCTTGCAGATGTCCATGGGCGAAGGTGATCACTTCCCATCAGGTGAGCCTCCTGCCCGTTTGCCCCCTTTTTACCATAAAAAAAAAATTTAGTTCAATCAGTCTAGTGGCACTTTAATTTGTTTACAGTCTAGTCCAATTTGTATGTTAGACTGTTTGGTTTCTTTTATAGAAAGAGTGGTCAATAGCTGTACCCTGGGCAAGTCTAGCTTGGCGGACTTCATAAGTCTATTGAAAACCTGCATGTCTATGCTCAAGCATGTAGGTGTGCTCACATTTTTTTCCTACATCGTAAGATAATTGGTTATGATGGAAATGATGAAAAAAATGAACCCACATGAAAATATCAGAGGTGCGTTACCCAATAACCGGCATTTGAACCGTCTTCATCTATCTGGCGTTCCAAGTGAGTGCGTTACTGCCCTATGTACTAAGCCCAGACCAGTAACGCGCTAGCTTATGCTATGTCACTGCCCAAATATACATACATATTTATTCTTTTCATTTAAATATTGTAATTTTTTAAGTGAAACTTCTTTAGAATCGATGTGATTTCAAACTCGATGAAACGAAAAAATAAGTCCATAGTACCAGGCGCTCAGAGACGGGGAAGAGTTAGCCTTATTTTAAATTCAAGTTTTACTTCTGACATGTGTACTTTGTACACACGCACTTTTTTTTAATATAATTTCCTTAGATTTAAGTGTAAATTATATAAATTCTATAGCTTTACTATTCATTATTGCAAACCCATTTAAAGGTTTTCTTGTATCAAAAAAATTATTTTTAGTTATTATTTTTATATTATATTTAAATCAAAAGTATGCAAACTAACATGAAATTAATTTAAATATTTAATACAATAAAAGATATTTTGAACTCATTTCAATTAACAGACTTAAAATCTGCCTTTATGAAAGATAAATATTAAATTACTATTCGCTTTTGCGACTAATAAATATTGTTATAAGTATAATAATAAAAGCTCTACACTCTGTAATAATGATTAGAAATACAATAGTAAATAATATTTGTTTCTTTAATTAATTTAAGATATTAAATTAATAATATTATTATTTTACGATTACTAAAACGGTGTTTTACTTTGTATAGATAATAATGATTTCCATAAAACTTCCCAAAAATAATTTATAATTTACACACATTCAACTTAGCTATTTATTAAATTAAAAAATAGGTTCATGTATAGATAAAATAAATAATTTAAAAATATATAATAAAAATAAAGAAAAAAAAATATATGAAGCTTAGTTTTGGACACCACAGTTCTTTTACTCAGGCATTACTTTAAATTATCTACTAACTGTCCTCTGTCGTCTGAAAATTGACAGCCATAGTAATTGGCGTAAATTAGATAACAACGTTGTGTTTATTATTTAGCAGCTATCATTGGTTTTACTTGCACCATTAGTATAGCCCTTTTTAGAGTCCCAGTGCTAGGGTCAGGCCTCCCTGCAAAACTAGAGGGATAAGGCCATAGTCCTCCATACTGGCATAGTGCGGGTTGGCGAACTTCTTGTAATATTTATTATAAAAAAATGAATCCCTATTTCACTTATATGAAGTGTACGGTACTTACATTATTATTTTTTTTGACATTTTGTATGTCTTTGTTCCGGCTAATCGCTGAATCGGATAGACTGATTTTGACGGGACTTTTACTCGCAGATCGCTAATTTTACAAGGAGTATCATAATCTACTTGTATTTTATTAGAAAATATTTGAAATTATGTCAACGTTAAAATAATTGTAATATCTCAACTGTCTAGAATAAACGAAATGCTAGTATTTGTTCAGTTATGGTTTGGTGCACTAATTTCGTACAAAATCTAGTCTTAAATAAAGACCTAGGTTTGAATTTATCTATAGACAGAGTATAATTGAGACAGAATGCAATGTGAATTGATTTAAGGAATACAGGAATAACTGGAGATGTCGAACTTAAGTTTATCTTTAATTTCTAGCTTAGAATCTACGTTTTCGCTCATCTACATTGTACTTAGTAGGTATTGTAAATGTAAAACTTATAATTTATTATAAATGTAGGTATTTAAGCGTAATGTATATGCCTTTCTTACCGTTACATTGCTAGTCAAGTCTTTCCTCAATGCAATTGTGGGGAAGAGACCATGGTCTACTACGCTGACTAAATAGGTACGTATTGAGAGTTTTGAAGTATCTTTCGAACACTTGCTTTTTCACAAACATGAAGGTTTCCTCACAAAATTTTCTTTCACAGTATCATTTCCTTGGTGATATTATCAGTCATTACGTTTAAATGTGTAATTTTCAACATAACAAGCTACAAGACACGCAGCAAATATAAAAATGGTTATATACTATATCCCACTACATTCTTCTTTAATTCTCATTATTGTAGTGGTCAACTTGTTCTCATTATTTTAGTTAACTGATTACACTTTTTGTTCTTTTTTATAATATTATCCTTTTTCCTACTTTATCTTTACTTTAGAAAAAAATCAATTGAGGTGTCGTATTTCAAGTTTACTTCCTTTTTCTTGGTTATTAAAAAATTAAAATATTTTAAGCATAGGGTCCTCCCTTTTAAAGTCAGCCGAAAACAAAATAATAATTATACAGTAAGATAAAGCTTATTTAAGTAGTTATTTATCGTAGTATTTTTATGAATCAAAAATATATATCGTACTGAGAGCACGTATTTTAATTTTTTACTGGTATAGAATCAACAGTTTTTACTGAAATTGAGTAGATTTTTACCTACTCGTGTATTCTATGCATACTTTATAAGGCATGGTTGTACAATGTATAGTGTACATTGAACTTGGGTTTGACTATTTTTTATTAATTTACTGATTCAGATAAAGATTTTATTTTTAACAGTTTTAGTTATAGTACAAGTAATAACTTACTGTGCTCTGATTCAAATTTTTAAAATTCAAATTCATTATTTATTTTAATACATATGTTGGGACATATTACGAGGCTTGTATTACGGATACCAGGTAGTTGATATACTACATATATAACTATTTAGTAATATAATATACGTACATGTTCGTTAGATACCTGTGTTTTTACGTTGCCTCATTTATATGTATGCAAAAATCAATTGCTATTCGATAGTCTCGCTAAAACTCAAAATCGGCTGAATTGAATTCAATTATTCATTTTTATTTGGGACCTGTCAGGAGTGAATTAAGTGTAAAAATAGGAAAAACTGAAAAAATCACAGCTGAAAAAACTGAAGTATGTATTTTGTATGGCAATCATTAACCGTCAAAACGTACTAAGGGGCTCCCTCAGGTACGTTTACAGGAACAATATGTCAAAATAATTTAGGGCATATATTGGTAAGGATTTTTGAAAATGCAACCCACAAAGGTGAAAGTTTATATACAAGTCCTATGTTAAATACGACAGAGCCGCGATACAATACTAGTTTTTTTTTATATACTGTGCTAAGAAAATCGCACATAATACTTTCTAAATATTTAAAATTCACGTAAACTATCCACAAGAAAATTCTAAGCCCCTTCAAGTAAATAGGATCTTAATTTCACACCGAGAAATCACATAAGTGAGAGACACTCGAGGACCCATCGAAATTGGATAATGGCGCAGAGTAAGCTATCAACAGAGTCACATTTATCTAACAAAATTACTACGTCTAATATAAAAAAAGATAATTGAACTTATGATATTTATACCATAATTTGTAATTTGCAATATTTTATACTACATTGTATGTATTTACCTATCCTCGTAAGGCCCACGGTCCTACCAATAGTACTTATTAATTATAGTAATTCAGACCCGACCCTACTACTCTAGTAGTTTAAGTTTAAAGTGCTTATTATGTTTATTTTCTTAATCGATCGTGACAGGTGGCTTAGATTATCTCAAGCTTTTGTATTAACTCTCAAATGGAGTTAGAACCTACTATGAATTTTCTATGGAGGATAATTATATAATATTATTATAACTGCATGACATCAAGCCTTTTGGTATCTTATAAATTAGTTGGACTTCACAATGAAATATTTAATTGCATAATATTCTACTTCTTAGTTTAAGTAAAAAAAACAATTGGTACCTCTGTATATTTTTACTCTGTATACCATATAAGATTTGAACTGATATGGACAAGTGATTTGGGTCCGGAATCGAACCCAGTCAATATAGTGGCAGTGATTTGAGGAAGATATGTCATGTGCTGTCAGAACTAACATGATATTAACATTATTATATTTTAGACGAAAATATTTTGATTCTTCACTATCATCACTACATAGTATAAAACAAAGTCGCCTTTTCTGTCCCTATATCCCTATATCCCTATGTGCGCTTAAATCTTTAAAACTACGCAACGGATTTTGATGCGGTTTTTTTTAATAGATAGAGTAATTCAAGAGGAAGGTTTATATGCATAACTAGCAGATCCCGCGGTTTTACCTGTGCTAAATCTAGGGAAGAGCCCGAGCGAAGCGAGGGCGAGTCGCTAGTTAATAATATATTATTCATAACTTCTACTACTTTTATTGTGAATAAAAACTCGTAGATTTTACTACATAGATTAGGATAAATCGAAGACGTATCTTGTTGTCTTATCACTACATATTATAAAACAAAGTCCTTCGCCACGTCTGTCTGCTCACGATAAACTCAAAAACTACTACACCGATTTTCATGTTGTTTTCTCCAATGGATAGAGTGGTTTTCGAGGAAGGCTTAAATATATAATTTATCAAGTTTTTTTATTTAGTAATGAAATCCGCAGCTTCACTCGCGCAAAATCTAGGGACTAACCCATTAACATAATAAAGATAACACAATAAAGTAATCTCGATGATTTTTCATTCATGGTCTCTATTCATCTCATTCTACGAGTATAATGCTATATAGAAACTACGCTCAAGTATACAAGAAATATAAATACCAGGCTTCAATAAAGCGTGCGAAGTATATCTGGGGCATACTGTAGAGGCAAATAATGCGATGAAGTAAAGGCTGTTTCATACTATCGTATTTCATATTTTCGTTTAGAATTATTATCGAATAATTGTTAGCTTGCTAAATTGATAATTTATATTTCTTTATATCGTAGGGAATAAAAGATGTTTAGTAATTTGTGTTCATATAATGTTTTTAATTACGAAAACAGCTTTTTTGCTTGGGCGATTAATGTCGATTCATAAATGTATTGTAAGTTTGTATGTGTACTTATTATGTATTAGCTGAACCCATTTGGATGACATTCAGTATAGCCCTAAATACTTTTAGTAGACCAGGAACTCTTCTCACTCTTCTTTCATAATACCATATAGTTTTACTATTTTTACTCTAATTTTCCATCTATGCTTCAGTAAAAAATAAATATATTATTGAGTCTTCTTTAAAACGAATATGTGCTTAAATACAGATATTCTAGTTACAGCTTTCAGAAAACCTAATGAATTCCACAAAATATATTACATTTTATCCATTTCATTCTCGGAATTATTTTACATGTAATTAAGATGTTTCATCTTGTGAATATGCCTCCATATTCAAAAGATTTTTAACCTAGTTTTTGACAATAGTAAGTGGAATTTAGTTAAGATTTTCAGGTTAGTTACTGATGTGGGTTTAATAAATTTTATATTAGTAGTAAAATGGTACAGTTAGTATTACAAATTATATATTATTGATTTGTTTTTATGTTTAACTAGCAAATCGCGGAGCCGAAGTTTATCGCAAACAGACAGATAGACAGACATATGCGGCGAAGGACTTTGTTTTATAATATGTAGTGAAGAAAAAGTAGATAGGTTAAAATAGATAAAATTAACAATATTTACTTACTTTTTTTACTTACTTATTCATCAAAAAAAAAATATTCATTCATTTGAAAATGTATGAAAATTAAAACAAAATTTAGAAAAAATATTGAAGCAAACTAAAATCGATTCATTCTATTTCAATAGGCAATTCTAAGAGATTGTGGAAGTATACCTATAAGAAAAGCATACAGATTTACCCATAGATTATAAATACTTACATAGATTCGCATAAATATAGGTCCCATAGATTATAGAACGACAGATATAAAAGAATAGCAGTATAATTTAAGCTATTTTTGGGTTATTTGTGCATAATAACTATGAATTCAATTCATTAGTTCAAGTTCGAGTCAAAACTATTGAACCTTGTATTTTTTACCGACGTCGTTTACTGTATTTGTAACTTATATATGTGTAAGTAATATAAAATTTAGAGAATTTTATAGAGGCTAGCTCCTTTTTCGCCCAAAAGAATCGGCATTGCTATTCAGAAGGGAATGCGGCTAGCATTCTGCCACAACTCCACACGGACATGACTTGTATAATAATTATTATATATATTATATTATTCACCTTTCCCTCGCCCCGTTTAGGTTTATCCCTAGATTCGTTTTAAAAGTCAGTATAGATTTATTTAGAGATACGCTATTTTTTGCAGCAAAAACTACCCTATATAGTAATCCGAAGTTATTTTCTTGTGATGCGGTCACAGACATACAAACTAACATTATAAAAACTGAACATTTCGCTTCTTTATAGATTTAAAAAAATCCAAAAAATGTTTGATTAATTTTGAAATGTCCTAAAACGTTTAGATTAAATATTATGTAACTAGCCTTTCCTGCAGCTCGGCTCGCGTTCTAATGGCTGAAAATCAAAAGAAATATTTTCTCCTGTTTTTTCAACATTTTTCATTGATACTCCGCTTCTATTGGTCATAGCGTGATGTAATATAGCCTTCCTCGAAAAACGGACTGTCCAACACAAAAATAATTTTTCAATTCGGACTAATAGTTCCTGAGATTAGCGCGTTCAATCAAACAAACAAACAAATTCTTCAGCTTAATAATATTAGTATAGATTTTAGATGTACTGTATTTTTTTAATACAATACATTCTCTAAATGTCTTTAGCATAGAAAATTTGAAATAATATATGAATGTATATTTCATCAAATCACCACAACAAACTTAACTACCCAACTTACTCGTAGAAAAACCTCCACACTAATAATACGAAAATAGGTTTCAAACAAATCACGAACAGGCGTAGTTCACTCTGACCTATTTTTCCTGATTTTACCACGTTTTAACTTTGAAGCCTCATTTGTACAAAGCTCTGCGTTTTTTCTCTTCGTTTTAAATCAGCATTTATTATTTTTAACTACTAAGGTAACGTGCTCGCTTGGATAACAGTGATGCGGGTTCGAATCCGGGTCTCGCAACTCTAAGATTGTAATGTGTGAATCTTTTCTGTCGTGATTACCACTTATCTTACGTTGAAGGAAAACACCGTGAGGAAACTTGCACGTCTGAGAAAACCTAGCAAGTTTTCGAAAGACATGTGAAGTCCGCTAACTCGCACTAGGCCAGTGCGGTGGACTATGGCCTGATCCCCCTCGTGTTAAAGGAAGACCCGTGCCCAGCAGTGGGGCGTTATAAAGGGCTGAATACATACATAATACTAAGGATAAAATTATAGTAATTTTCAGATAATACTCTAAAAATATCTACAGGATGATTAAAAATTTATGGTATAACTTAGATCATCGTGTCGTTCCACAATACAAACCGCGTGTAAATTTTCAACATGGTATATTTCCCGCGGCTTCGCACGCGTTCTAAAGACCGGAAACCAAATTCTTTCTGAGTCGCGCATGCCTCGCAGAACTAACGCCCGTCTTTCCTGTTTTTGCAATATTTTTCATTGATGCTCCTATTGGTCGTAGCGTGATGTAATATGCCTATAACTTCGATAGACGGACTATCTAACACAAAAGGAATTTTTCAATTCAGACCAGTAGTTCCTGAGATTAGCGCGATCCAAACAAACAAACAACAATTATAAATGAATAATTTAAGGTACTTTAATGCGATCTTGAAAATTTTTGTAAGTTGTGGGTAGGCACTGTCTGTAACAAGTGTATAACCCCCTGAGACGTCTAATACCTTAGTCTCTCCCGTGACCATGATTCGATTCAAGCATTCGAAACGTCGGGAACCAAAAATCATAATAAATCCGCGACAAAGTCCGAAAAGGTAGTTTCATTTATAATGTCAAATATTCGCGTAAACCTAAGGAAGTATTATATTAAACAAACAACAACTTTTCAGCTTTATTATATTAGTATAGATTACGTTTAAGAATATAATAATAAATAGTTACTTGTTCTAATACAATAGCTAACTTGTAAATTAATTGGTCAAGTCAAGTGCTAGTAATACCTATTATGGTTCAAAGGTTCACCTTTAAAGGTAGGACAAATGGGTGAACGGACGTGGAGATAGCGGGGTCACGACCCTACCCTTTGGCTACGGAACCCTTAAACAATTTATCTACTTAGGTTAGATTTATATTTAAGTACTACTTTTTCAGTCTGATAAATGTTTGAATAATCACTACATAGTATAAAACAAAGTGGCTATCACTATATAGTATTATAATTATAAAATAAAGTCGCTTCCCACTGTCTGTGTGTCCCTATGTATGCTTAGATCTTTAAAGCTACGCAACGGATTTTGATACGGTTTTGTTTAATAAATAGAGTAATTTAAGAGGAAGGTTTATATATTATATACCTAATTCATTACAGGAACCCGCGGCTTCGCAACCGCTAGATCTAGGGAAGAACGCGAGTGAAGACAGGGTGAGTCGCTAGTTGGTTAATAAATAATTAATTGAAAAAAAAAAGAAAATGTTATGGCTCTTTTGAGTTCGTAATGTTAAAGAAAAAGTTCAAAAAGATTTTGTAGGGTAGTTATATCTGTCCATCTAGAATAGAATGATAGAGTGTTCACATCTCAATAAGGTGCAAAAACCATGTTTATGAGCCCTTAACATGATAAAACTAACCCACTAAGCCAATGTAACCAAAGCACTACCATGGTTTTTGGTGCCCTTAGTCACCGTTTAAAAAGATCACTACTTCTCCTTCTATTTCTCGATCTATTTAGCTCTTATTTTCCATAGTGAAACAAATTGAGTACACCTTTTTAAAATTACTGAACAATAAGCAGTTACAATTTATTTCTTCAGCATTTCTTTGGTGATTAAAACATTCGCCCTAAGACTAATTGCCGCTTGTAAATTTAAAAATGAAAAAACATTATTCTAATATTTTACAATTCTGTACACTTTTACAACAATGTTCTTTTTGACGACACGTTTGCGGTTTGGCTCAGTTAGTAGTGACCCTACCTTCTGCGCCAGCGGTCGCGGGTTCGAGTCCCGCTGTGGGCATTCCTTTGTTTAGCACGAATGTTTGTTCTATAGTCATGGGTGTTAATATTTATATTATGTATGTATTTAAAAATTTATATGTGTTGTATATCAACTATCTGGTATCCGTAGCACAAGCCTTGTAGCTTACCACGGAACTAGATAGCGATGTGTGTAATAATGCCCCAATATATTTTATTCATTCCAACATATTATTTATATTATATGAATAAAATTATTACTTTATACTTACATATTATGAAAGATATAAAAACCGTTATTATGACGTTTGGCTTAATTTGTAGAGCTGTGCCAGCGGTCGCGGGTTCGATTCACGCTGGGAGTATATCTTATAAATATCATGGCTGTTTATATATTTTATGTATAAATACAAAGTGTTAGTACACAAGAACATACTCGTATTTTTATATTTATTCTGTGTATAACAGTAAATATACTATTGTGTGTACCTGGGTATATTGTAGTACTTTTTCTATACATTGAATATGAAGTATCTAATTAAAATGTATGTATATCGAATTAAAATTTGGACTTTACTTTTATGAAATGCATAATCAGGCCGACATTCTTTTAAGATAAACTTAATTCGGAAGCTAGAAACTGTAACACTTTGTTCTTAGCAGCTTTTTTAGAACCTGACAGTTACACGAACAAAGTTAAAAAAACCTAGTAAATTCAACGTGTGCTGCTTCAAACTACATTGTACATATACAAGCGCTATTCTAACACAATATGAGATATGCTAGTTGAAAAATTATATTAAATTATGGACTCTACCTTTTAATATTAAGGTGTAAAACTGAATGAAACGTTTTCCTTTGTAAGGGCCACAATGGAAGCGGGACAATCGTCTCTCTCTATTGTTTGTAGGGATATTTTTTGCAATCAGTTTTAATTCTGAGTAAAAAAAGCTTTTTTAAAATTCTTACTTAATTTGAATAGTTTAGTATAACTACTAAAGTATATTATTAAAAAGCTATAGGCAGTTCGATTCCTGGTTGAAGTAATACTGAATGCGTTTCAAAAACAGGTACTTTCTGTTGTGTTTGATTTTTTTATATTATGCTACGCGATATATCATAGCCTGGTCTTCGTTATGTTATGTAGGTGACGTAATGAAAATGAATTTGATTCGATATAGTTATATTTGAAATAATTTTAAATATTACTTATGACGTTAAAATGTATCTTTTTAACCGACTTCAAAAAAGGAAGAGGTTATATTTACAACTTTTTTTCATAATATGTTTTTTAACCGACTTCAAAAAGCAAAAAGTATTAATTTTAACATCCCTTGCATCTATGTAAATATAATGCTAGAAGTCCATTTTAACGTAGGTACTTGTATGTGACTTTCGATTTAAAACTTTATCTTCGTATAAATACGAATGATATTTCAATAATTTAACACTGATATGAGATAATGACAACAATCATGAGATCATGATGGGAGCCAACAAGTAGATAATTCGACTCTTATATCTCGGACGTAAACAGCGTTATCAATTTTGGTCCATTTGATTCCCATGAATAACTGTTTCCTATAAAAAAAACCATAAATTTAAGTGGTGAATAAAATGTGTGAGACAGTCATGGTACTCCTAGGTAAGTTACACGCTCGCTTGGATAACCGATGCGGGTTCGAAACCGGGTCTCGCACCTCTGATATTTTCATATGCGAATCATTTCTAACATAATTGTTGTCATAATTCAATTGTCGTCTTACGGTGAAGGAAAATATCGTGTCTTCTCTTTGAAGCGATAATAAAAATAGCGATAAGAAAAATATGTGAAGTACGCTAACCCACACTTGGCTAGGATAGTGGCATGATTTTTGCATTGAAGGAAGGCCCGAGCCTAGAAGTGGGACGTTAAAAAAGAGTCCAAAAGTATGTTTTCGAAGTCAATTTAAACGATAGTAAAATTATTCATCCCACGTTCAAGTTTACATCCGAAACTAAAAAACCAAAAATATAGTTTTACTTAAATCTTGTATGCAAAGAAAGCTATCAATTTTGGCAATAGTCGTTGAGATTAGGAAGTCATTTTTAAAAGAACTCGCTAGAAGGGCTTGGTACCGGAATAAGAGATACTCTGTCATTCTCCGGCTCATAAACTTTTTGCAAATAAATCACGTCTTTTTATGTCCTATTGCTCCTTGATATGAGGATACATCACGAAATACACTTTGGCTAAATTATATTATTTATTTTGCCTGACACTAACTACGTACATTCTAATAAATAACATATAGCAAGGTGCGTACGTGTGCATAATGCATATAGCAAGATACAATACGAGATGCGTTTTAACAATAAGTGAAGAAAGTAGATTTCTCATAGGCGTAACATTTTCCTACTATCAAGTTTTCCTACTATCATTAGCATACTGTTTGTTGACCCGGATAACTAGCTATCATAATATCAAATTTCATTAAAATCTGACTGGTAGTTTTCTAGTGATGAGGTCACAAACAGACAGACAGTCGTAAATTATAAAAACTATAGATTCAGCTTTTGTATCAACAATAATATCTTATTTCAATAAGATTGAGTCAACTCAGAATATTATTGTGCCTATGTATAGATTGTTCCAATTATAAAGGTAAAGTCAGTCGAATTAAGTCCAAAGGAAGTATTATAGCCATTAGAAGCTAGACCATGATTGCTAACTCAGTTTCTTGCTCTAAAGTATCCACAAAAGACGTTCAGAAAGTTCGAACGAGATATAAACTTTCACACTACACTTTATCTTGTATCTAACTAGATGTTTGCTGCAACTCCGTTCACTTATGTGTTTTAAGTTTAAATTTTAAGTTGAACTTAGTGAATTTATTGACCGAAATACGACCCAAAGTCAAGAGTAAAAATCTTTCAAGTCAAAAAACAAAGCTTGTGTCACGGATACTTGATACACTACACATTTTTAAACCATGATAAAAACGTACATATTATTATTATGAACACCCATGACTGGAATACAAACATCTGTCATTAACAAATGAATACCCGCGGGACTCGAACCCGCGATCGCTGCAATTAGGGTGCTACAAATTAAACCAATCGTGTCGTCGAAGTCTTAAAGAAGCTAGGATATATTCGAGAAAATAAAGTTCTTCTATTACAATGGTAAAGAACATCGTGCATGAATTTCATATCATTTCATTAAAATATAACTTTTATAAGCGAAAAAGTTCTTCGATGTCCAAAGCTTTTTTATATATACTGAGAAAAGCTTCAAATGTATAAGAATATTATTAACTACTAAACGGGTCGGGGGACTTCAGATTGAATGACCTATTTTGTTTCTTAGCGGTCCCCCGACTACCATTATTAACATAGTTCGTTTTTATTCGTCGTTTGTCAAAATTTATTACAATGATTTCCTCAAATAATAATTAGATATAGCTACCAATGATTTTATTCTTCCATACTTTATTTTCTTTCCTATTTATATAAATAAGCGTTTAGTTTTTTGAAATTGTATTAAATTATATGAAAAAAGTGCGTGTGTACAAAGTACACATGTCAGAAGTAAAACTTGAATTTAAATTAAGGCTAACTCTTCCCCGTCTCTGAGCGTCTGGTACTATGGACTTATTTTTTCGTTTCATCGAGTTTGAAATCACATCGATTCTAAAGAAGTTTCACTTCAAAAACTTATATATATTTCAATTAAATTTTCGGAATTTGATTACAAGTAATATTATTATAATACAATTTTTTTTTATGGTAAAAAGGGGGCAAACGTGCAGGAGGCTCACCTGATGGGAAGTGATCACCTCCGCCCATTGACATCTGCAAGCCAGGCTTGCAGATGCTTTGCCGGCCTTTCAGGAAAGGGAGGGATGGAGGAGGGAGGGAAGTGGGAGGGAGGGAAGTGGGAGGGAGGGAAGTGGGAGGGAGGGGGGAACGAAGGCGGAGGATGAAGGGAAGAGGGAGGGGGGAAGTAGAGTGGGCCTCCCGGACTCTCACTCACCGGACGAAACGCGACAGCATAGCTGCCACTTCTGCAGTGGTACTAATGAACTATACGGGGCGTGCCGCCCCATTCGGCTGCTACCCGAAGGTAATAAGCATGGCAATACCACTTAAAAAAACTATTGATTCACTATCTCTCCCTTTGAGTTCGTTTCATAAGTACGTGATAAAAGTTAGTACAGATTTAGAAGCGATATTTTCGTGCAGTAAAAAGTATCCCCTTTGTTGACTTAAATAACCAGCTATTGTGATACCAAATTTCATCAAAATTTGTTTTTTTTTTATGTAGATGTTCTCATCCACAGGCGTTAAGCGCCCATGCCTTTTTTTTTTTTTTTTTTTTTTGGCGTTTTACATTTTTAGACTTAAAACTAGCGATACATGCATTAGCATGTAACGTGGGCCGACACTGACTTTTTTTTTTTTTTTTTTCAGTCGACTTTTAGGACCCTAGAACCCCGCCCCATCCCGCAGTTGGGCAAGCACAGCCTCTGTGATTTTTTTGTCGCGTTTAAGAATGGACATTTTTAGGCTGTGCTCTAGGATGGTCTTCGCTGAGGCTCCCTCCGCTCGACGAATAAATTTGCCAATTGCGTCGTCGCCATCGTCAGAGTAATAGACGCAGGTCTTGGTGTGCCTTGTCACAGCGACGACAGCATGTGACACACTATCGTGAATGCGGAGCCTTTTGGTCTTCGTCCGCACGATGATGACCTCTGAATCATCAAAATTTGTTAAATTGTTCTCTCATAATCCGACAGATGGACAAAAAATCTTAATACTATAGATTTATTGGCCCGGCCCGAAACTCGACTAGGACCTTCGGATTTGCAGCCATACATGGTAGCCACTACACTATCGAGGTTGTTTAAATTATTGTACAATGAACTAACTCTATTTTTAAAGCATAGTTATTTAGAAAGTGCTTGTAAAAGGCCATGTAAATATTTAAATTTATTTTATTTTCAGAAACATTATTATTTAAGTGCGATAGCGAATAAAATTAATTAGTTTCGGTATTCAGTTTTTTAGATATCGAATTTAATGATGTTAGATCATTTTCAGTGATTGATGTATATTTTAATCACGTCATTTTGAAATACTCGTGCCTATAGTATACGTACCTGTATCTTTATTAAAATACGTTTTACGACACGTTTGGCGCAGTTTGTAGTGACCCTATATTTTCTTGTGCCAGCGGTCGCGGGTTCGAGTCCCGCTGGGGGCATTCATTTGTTAAACCCGGATGTTTGTACTCCAGTCATGGGTGTTTATGTAATATGTATATTGTATATATTTAAACTTATATATCTAGTATATCAACTATCTAATATCCGTAAAACAAGCTTGCTTCGTAGCTTACCACGGAACTAGATAGCGCTGTGTGCAATTATGCCCCAACGTATTTATTAAATACAAATGTATGAAAATTTCACTTCAGTGTTAATTGAAGTTGTGAAATTTAAAATAATAATAATTCGGTAATATAAGATATATTCTAGCAATAAATACCCTATATGCTGATCCAAATAACCAGCTCTCTTGACATTTTATTAAAATTTGTGCAGTACTTTTCTCGTGATGAAATCATCAGACGGACAGTCAAAAATTCTAAAAAGTATATGTATCAGTAATGTCCACTCCAATACGAATTTCTAAAAATATTTAATTTATAGAGTAAAAGTCGTATACATTTTGTAGTATGGATATGAAAAAGTATGAAAAGTCAATACATTTCCGGCTACAATGGAGGCAAGATTAATAACCATCGAATACGAAAAGAGATAATAAAAAAGACGCTACGTTCTCACACTCGATAAAATCTAGCTAAAGTCAGCTTTATTTTTGTGCTCATAGCAATTTCTAAATGATTCACGAATATGTTATTTTGTTATTATCTAACTTCCTTGGGGCAGAATGTGATTCTCCTCACGGTGATGTTGGTCTAATCAAAGTAGTTTCTGAGATTAGCGCATTCAACCAAACAAACACGAAAACAAACACAATATTAGATATGAAATACTCAAGGATAAAAAATCCCAAATCTAACAAAGTAAAATAATTCTAAGTCAACCCAATCAAAAGATACGATTTTAAAGTGGTAGTGCCATGCTTGTTACCTTCGGGTAGCAACCGAATGGGCCGGCACGCCCCGTATAGTTCATTAGTACCACTCTCTCACAGAAGACCGGCGTGAAGTGGCAGCTATGCTGTCGCGTTTCGTCCGGTGAGTGAGAGACCGGGTGGCCCACTCTCCTTCCCCCCTCCCTCTTCCCTTCATCCTCCGCCTTCGTTCCCCCCTCCCTCCCACTTCCCTCCCTCCTCCATCCCTCCCTTTCCTGAAAGGCTGGCAACGCATCTGCAAGCCTGGCTTGCAGATGTCCATGGGCGGAGGTGATCACTTCCCATCAGGTGAGCCTCCTGCCCGTTTGCCCCCTTTTTACCATGAAAAAAAAAGATACGATGATTTACACTGGATATTTGTAAGGGAATCTAAGCCTATAGGGTACTTCCCGTTGACCTAGAATCATGAAATTTGGCAAGAAGCAATGTCTTGTAGCGAAAGTATATAAAAAGTTGAAACCTTAAATTTATAGATACATCCAAATCCAAATCGCACTTGTCAATTTTTTTGTTTAGTATTTAATTAATATTATATTGTACAAGGCTTGTAAACGTAGCTATTCTCAACACTTTAATTAAGATACGAGCTTGCGGTAGTAAATTTAGCTCGCGAAGGAATATTTGATTACTTGTACTGATTAATATTATAAAGTCGATTTTATAGAGACGTATCGATTCTATTTTCATTTTCTTATTTTATGTCTATTTGAAAAAACTTTTTTTATTTACTTTTTATGAATTTTGCGTATGCAATATTTATTTCATTTTCAGTAAAATAAAGCATTAGAACACACACACACACACAACTTTGCACATAAGCACACACACGCGTAGAAGTACGTCGTCTGGTAGTAGGTATATAAGATACTAGCCACTCACCCTCGCTTTGCTAGGGTTCGCCCCGATTATATCGTTCGTATGGCAAGTTTTAGCGCACATCATAGTTTTCAGAAATGAGATTATTTTCTGAAACTGTCTTTAAAAAGTATACCTCTGAGACATCAAATACCTTATCGTCTCTCCCGTGACCATGTGCGCTATAAAGTAAAATCCATTCATTTATAACATAAAATATTCACGTAAACCTAAAAAATTATTATAAAAACTATCCTATATATTGATCCCAAAAATCAGCTATCTTCATACCAAATTTAATTAAAAATCTGTCCAGTAGTTTGATTTTATAATTAATATATACTGTACAGATGTGAATAAATTACAATCGTATTATATGTATGTTTACACACATCACTATAAGCAAGAATTTATGCTATGTTAGGGCGAGGTGCCAAGAATTATAACATTCCTCAGATACCTCTAAGATTTCAAGCTCTAAGCTTTGTTTTCTGTATATATATATCGAGGACGAAGAAAAGAAAAACTTTAATGGTTTCTTTGTTTATACGAGTATATTAAATCATCGATTGAAGTGAAGTAAAATGAAATTAATATAAAAGCCATAGTAGAATTGATTTAGTCCTTGTAAAGTTACTTTAACTTCTATTTATTTCTTAACTGTTGATTTTATTTCGACTTATACATATCTACATATTTAAATGTAGGCAAAACAAAACAGTTCAGTAGACTCTCGTCTGTTTGTCAATCGATTAATTTTAAAATTGGCTTAAAAGCTTTTGATTTCAAAAAAATATATAATTTTTATACTAACATACATGTTATGATGTTTCTTAAATTAAGGATTAATAAAATAATGTGGTTCAGACCATCAGTCAGCGAACAATAGTTTATTATATTATAGAGAAATCACTATCATTCAGAGCCTAGCAGAAAAGAAAACTCCACTTTTGTTTTTTTGATGATGCTGTAGAGCCGATTATTCGGACCCTGCCGACCGTTTTCGGGCAGAGTATACTTACATCGGTTTAGTGCAATGGAGCATTGCACAATCGTGTAAGAATTTGTATTAGCCGAAGAATCGTTTTGTGATTAATATAATATTTGATATTCTACATTTCATGATACAGCGCATTAGTTTTAAAAATGATCTGTTTTACGCGCTTTTAAAAAAATTAAATTTTCCAAAAATGGATTCTAAAAAAAAATTATTATTAATTAACCAATAATGATAGCAGTGGAGCAAGAACGGCTTCTGCTGTAGCATTTGAGGATAAAGTTTTTGAGATATAGTTGAAAATAAAATAATGAATTTTCGCGCTTTTATAGCAAAATTAAATTTTCAAATACTGATTTCTAAAAAAGTTAATTATTAATTAACCAATAATGATAGCAGTGGAGCAATAACGGATTCTGCTGGAGCATTTTGAGGTACAATTGAATAAAAAAATACGAAGTGACCGCGCCAACTTCTTTTCTAGTCTGTTTTACTTATACAAATTTACTTCTTAAGAATTTTCATGCTAAGCGTTTTCATCATTTGCCTAATCGTGGCATTGTGACGAAACCCTTCATGTCTCAATTCAAATCGAAAGACTCATAAAGTTCAACCTGTACTTTACCAACCAATGTGGTGGACTATGTCTTAATTCTTGTTATATTGAAGGGAGGCTCAACCCCAATAGTGGGTAGTTTAAAAATAACCAAGTTCAAAGTACTATACTCTTTCTCCTAACTATAGAGTTACTATTAAAATATAATCGAAATCTCGCTTCATGAATCTCTCTAGGTTAATTATAGCCAATATTATTAAATTCAATAAGATGGACGTGCCAATGTTTATCGTTAATCAAGCAATTACGCGTCAATGATCCATTTGCCAAATTTATTCGCCAAATCCATACTAGATAGGCAATCTATTGTATAGTTATTTATAATTGCTTAAATATAATTTTATAATTAACTAGCAAACCTGGTCCGTAAGTTAGTTATAAGTTAAAGTAAATTAAACGATTTTATAATTTTCTAATAACATAAAAGTAACCTCTCGTCAAAATCGGTCCAGCGGTTTCAGAGAGTAGTCGGAACAAACAGACAGACAGGCAGTGTATGTCTGCAACGGACAAAAATTTTGAAAATGGATTTTTTTGATGTGAGTGCCGTAGATAATTTCTTCTTCAATTTAATTAATATAGTATACTAACTAAAGTTTGTTCCTAGATACGTTTTCATTATAATAGTATAGATATCTCAGAAATGTGATATTTTCCTGCAGTAACACTAAATAACCAGCTATTATTATAATATCAAAAATCAAAATCTATTTCTCGTGATGTGATCATAGACAGACAAAAATTGTAAAAACTCTTCATTAAAATATTGTGTCGATAATAATATTTCCATAAAATTTTCCAAAAGGAATGTAATATACAGATTCGATTACGTTAGAATACATTATTATTATATTATTATTACGTTATATTTAATGTTATAAGCTTGCCAGCTCTAGTCTACAATGTTTTATAAAAAAGTTCCTCAAAACGGATATCCTGTAGAAAAATTTTATGTGCTAACATGAAAAGTAACCTATTTTTTTATATTATACTTACACTTTGTAAAGTAAATATAAACATCTCATGAATTATCATCTGTTCTGAAAGAACAAAAAGCGTTATAAAATTTTCGGGGTTTTTTAAAGTTTTTTATTCATAAGGGTTGATGACACGTTTGGCTCACGTGCCAGCGGTTACGAGTTCGATTACCGCTCGGGTACTCATTTATGTGATAAGCAAGATTATTATGAAGTTGTATAGTCTATATTTCATGATACAGCACATTAGTTTTAAAAATGATCTGTTTTATTCATACAAAATTTACTTCTCATTATGTGACATGCTAAGCGTTTTCACCATTTATCTAATCGTGGCATTGTTAAGAAACTCTTCATGTCTCAGTTTTTATAACATGTATGTACCTATTAAAAGTTATTTATATGTGTAGTATATTATAATTATTTTAATCATCGATTAATTTAATAGTTTCTAAAGTATATCTTCTATTCTTTAATTATTTTAATTTAAAATCTAATATCCATACCACAAGCCTCGTAGCTTACCATGGAACTGGATAGTGCTGTATGTTAAATTTTCAACATATTATTAAATAAGTTAGTTAGTCAGTCAGAGGTTATTAAGTCATTTTACTATTATAAGATGTTGACGATTGACGACATGTTTGGCTCAGTTGGCACCCTACTTTCCGCGCCAGCGGTCGCGGGTTCGAGTCCCGCTGGGGGCATTCATTTGTTGAATGCGAATGCTTGTTCTCCAATCATGGGTGTTAATATTTATATTATGTATGCATTTAAAAAAATTATATGTGTAGTATATCAACTATCTGGTATCCGTAATACAAGCCTCGTAGTTTACCACGGAACTAGATCCCAACATATTTATTTATTATTTATAAGATGTGACTTACTATTATATAATGTTAAAATTTTACTGGTTTTTTTGATGATTTTAAAAAAACAGAAGTCACCAAAATTCTTCGGTAGTTCAGACAAAAGTCTTCTACTACATTTCTCTTATTGTGCATTTCACAAAATTATAACAAACCTTTAGCATATCATAAATCTTTTGATACCATTCAACTAAAATATCGGAAAATATCTACAAATTGTTAAAACTTTAAAGAAACTTCCGAACTTTATCTTTAGAATTTCTTGACGTACCTTCTTTTGTAGAAAACGAAATAAAACTTCTAGTGTTTACTTATATTTTAGAACAAAATATATATAAATTTTATACAAAAAACCTAAAATTGATATAATATAAAGTATTAAAAAGGGTTAAATCTTGCCTTATTATAATTTTAAATATACCAGTTTTTCGATATTTAGTCGATAAACAGCAAAAACCAATGATTTTTCCAAAATTTAATCTCTATTCAAAATTTCACTCAAATTATCTTCACTGCATGAAGTAGGCTCAAGCATACTCGTCTACTAAGTTGTCCTCAGTTGTCTTCAGCCTTTTTAAACATCCTCCTGCTAGCACGGGCCTCCCTCAGTACGAGGGGGATTAGGCCATAGTCCACCGCGCTGGCTTAGTGCGTGTTGGCGGACTTCACACGTCTTTCGAAAACTTGCTAGGCTTTCTCAGACATGCAGGTTTCCTCGCGTGTTTTCCTTCACCGTTAGACAAGTGGTAATTATGATAGAAAAGATTCGCACATGAAAATATCAGAGTTGCGGATTTGAACCCGCATCACTCGGATATCTAAGCGAGCACGTTACCGCTGGGCTACCACTGCTTGCCATTTACTAAGTACTTAACTTAATCTTAATGTAATTAACACAAGCATCTAAAATCTTTCCGTATCTGTTGAACTAACAAGTTATAAAGAAATAAAGCTGATTATGCCACTAATGAGACAAATTCCAGCGAAGTTCGGCTTCTAACAAATAACAAGGCTGACTAAAAGAGGGAAGGAGGTAGCTAAATGTCATACTTATTGTGTATACGAATTACGGCTGAGGGAATGCGAGATAATCTAAGAAAAAGCAGTATTTGCATGTATGAGCAAAAAAATTTGAATTTCTTTGGTATTTTAAATGAGATTCTTGCCTTTTCTGCTAAAATGATGAACATTGCAAAAAATATATTTTGATACATGAAATACTTTGCTATTTTTGGAAACGTATTAACTTACATATTTCAAATGATTAGAGGTTTTTTGAGTCTGATTTGTTGAATATTTCTCAGCTGTAATTGGATAGATTTTATTATTGTGTAGGTAATAATCTATGTTTATAAGAACATTTTTTTCGGATTTGATCCTAGATATACTTTTACGGGTTGTGTAGATATATAATTATATGTTGTAAGCTACGAGGCTTATGTTACGAATACCAGATAGTTGATATACCGAATACACATATATAAATTTTAAATACATACATATTATAAAGTACCGCTGGGGGCATTTATTTCATGAACACGAATGTTTGTACTCCAATAATGGGTGTTTATATTTATCATACTAATAATATGTATGTATTTGAAGTTAAATATGTGTAGTGTATCAACTATCTGGTATGTGAAATACAAACCTCGTAGCTTACCACGGAACTAGGTAGCGCTGTGTGAGTAATAATGTCGTAACATACTGGATGTTTAATTTAAGAAGAAAGCTGAAGTATTTAAATTTTAAAATATCAAGAACATAATATTATAATTGCTTTTTATATAAACTTTTAATATAATGTTAGAAAAAGTTCTTGGTATATAAAAGAGCAAAATATTGAGGAATTAGCATATCTCGGCAGAAGTTCCGAAACAAAACTCGATACTGTTCTTTATAAAAGGTCGATTTAATAAAACTTTGCACTCAAGTTTTCAAGATTTTACATTTTTAGTATACATTTTGTAAGGGTAAGGAGATTACTTGGAAGATTTACAGGGTCTATACATTAAATATAAAAATAAAAAAAGTGCGTGTGTACAAAGTGCACATGTCAGAAGTAAAACTTCTTTGGCAAACTAATTTTTAAATCTCGTTAATATTTATACTAAATAACCCCGTCTAAGCTCGTTGAGAGAGGGAGATGGCGCGATGGTCACACCCACGAGTTAGACGGAGTTATAAATGTCACTGACTCGCAGTGGGTGAGATCTAACTAAGACTAACTCTTCCCAGTCTCCTGGTACTATGGACTTATTTTTTCGTTTCATCGAGTTTGAAATCATAACGATTCTAAAGAAGTTTCACTTCAAAAATATATTGAAATAGTTATTATTAAGGATTCAGAGGTCGAATGTAGTTTTAGCTTTTTGTCTGTCTGTCTTTCTGCCTATATCTGACCTCCCACTACAAGACACGAGCCTCCCTTCCATATAAGGGATCAGGTCTAAGTCTTCCACGCTGGCTAAATGTGAGCTAGCATACCTACTTCACAAATCTTTCGAAACTAAGTAGATTCTCTCAGTTATGCAAGTTTCCTCACGATCCTTCACAATCAGATAAGTTCTAATAATGTTTGAAGTAATTAACACATGAAAACAGCAAAGGTGCAAGACCTGAGATTTGAAGTCACTTCACTCGATTCACAAAGCAAGCGTTACCTACCAACCACTAGGTAGCTAGGCTACGACTGTCTTCTTTTTTTCTCTTTATTTAAACAGCTTAGTAGAAAGTTCACTATGTGGCTATGAAAGTTAAACACAAATTATTTTCTTAAATCTATCTTAATCTACGATGTGTATCTTTGCTAATTTATACATAAGACTGTCTTATAAATGTATTTATGCATATTCTAACTTTAAGAAAAACAAGGTTAATCTACGATTAATTCTAACGTAATTAATTATTGTTAATGTAATGTCTGAAGAAATGGATAAATTGTTTGTCAATTAGTATGAGACCGATTGCAGTCGATATTCTTAATAGAACATCTAATCAGTATCTTTGAAACGGCTGGACCGATTTTGACGAGACGTTCACTTGCAGATAGCTAATGTTATAAGGAGTAACTTAGACTACTTTTATTCTATTAGAAAATTATAAAAACTGCTTAATTTATTTTAATTTACTTATAAAGATATATATTATAATATAACTTAGTAACTTTGTCTGTCTGTCTGTCTTTGGAAAACCAGATTCGCTAGAAAAAAATATTAATTTAAATTTCAATCTACTCCATCTACCGTCTATATCTACAAGAGATAAGCCAAGATTATGCAAGTTAAAACTTCTGCTAGGCTAACTTCAGTTGAATTGAACTAATAAAAAGCACATGGCGTCTCGCGGATATCAAATACGAGTTTCTTAATGAATACTCTTTGTTACAGCATTTATGAATCGAGTTTTGCAAACCTCTTTACTTTTTAACTTCAATAATGGTCGGCGATTTAATGCCTGGCCTTAATTAATTGCACTTGTTAGAATTTGTCTTAAAGTTATGAATATATTTTTTGACTTCTAAAAAAATGTTTGAACATATGTTTATATATTGACTAGCATTTGCCGCGGCTTCGCACGCGTTCTGACCGTAAATCAAATTCTTTCTGAGTCGCGCGATATGGTACCTCACAGCGCACAACTAACGCCCACCCTTCCCGTTTTAGTTACATTTTTCATTAATGCTCCGCTCCCATTGGTCCCAGCGTGATATAATATAGCCTATAGCCTTCCTCGATAAATAAACCATCAGGATACCCATCACAAAAAGAATTTTTGAATTCGGACCAGTAGTTCCTGAGATTAGCGAGTTCAACCAAACAAACAAACTTTTCTTTTCAGTTCAACCAAACAAACAAACTTTTGAAAAGAGTTTCTTCAGCTTTATAATATTAGTATAGATTAGATCTTATCATATGTTAACAGAATAAGTAAAATGTGCTTAATTGTGTGGAAAGAGATATTATCATAATTATCAGAATGATATAGTTATGTGTAATTATATACAGAATACAAGTTATATTTGTAACACATTTGGCACTTGTAGTAACCGTACTCGCTGTGCCAGCGGTCACCGCTTCGAGTCCCGCTGGGTGCATTGATTACTGTGTTTAACACCAAAGTTTGTATTCCGGTCATGGGTGTTTATGTATGTATTTAAAGTTATATTATATGTGTAGTGTATCAACTATCTGCTATTCATAACACATGCCTTATAGCTTACCATGGAGCTAGTAATGTACCAACATATTTAAACATTTTTATTATATTCTTTAAAATATAAAGTTCCAGCAATAAGTTAATTTCCATAATTATGTTATAAATAAATCGATTCCCTTTATTTCAAGAGCTTAAAGTTTCATGTATCATATAAAGCGAAGATTATTTTTATAGCTTTGTAGTAAAAAGCTTAGGAACTACCACAGTTTAATGAAAATCTTCGCAATAAATTAAAGTTGAATGTAAACTAACTGAAGGTAAGACATTTTTGCACGATTTTGCATAATTTAATAACTTGTCCCATTCATCGTGTCTGGTAGAATTGTTTTCATATACTTACGAGTATATCTTGTCCGTTGTGTAACCCTTGCTTTGCTCACATTTTTAATTTTACATTTAATTTTGATGAGCGGAACCCTAATTATTTTTCTAAAAGCAAATAAGATTATTTTACTCCTTATCAAAACAGCTATCTGCAAGTGAAAGTTTTGTCAAAATCTATCTAGCTGTTTCAGAAACTAGCCGCAACAGACAGACAGAGTGACAGATAATTTTCAAAATTCTTTATATACATTATATAATTACATAATATGCACTTAGTAATAAACTGTTATGCTAATGTTACATACAGACAAAAATTTTATTTATTAGTATGCAGTTTATGTATCAGATAGTTGATTTACTACACATATATAACTTTTAAATATAAACATAATTATAAATAGAAAATACAAAAAATCGTGCTTAACAAATGAATGCCCAGCGGGACTCGAACTCACGACCGCTGGCGCAGAAAGTAAGGCCACTACAAACTGAGCCAAACGTATCGTCAAATATTTTTTAATACATATTTTTTCATTTTAAAATATCAAAAAGCTTTATTGTTACATTTTCATTCATTTTTCAGTATAGAACGATATTCTTCATACAAAGCACTCCTATCCCATCCATTGTACATTTAAATTCGATCTATCACATATATTTTGACCATATTTTCTACTCTCGAGAATTTAACGATTCGTAATAATTTAACGATCTATATAATAGCCTGAGCCATTGTGAAATCTTACTAACGATGGTATGGACAAAAAATGTTGAGACTTGCCATTTGTAAGGTAAGGTTACTTTATGTATGAGGTCTACTTCAATTTTTGAATGGATTTCTTTTCTCGCAACCTTAATTACTTGCTTCCAATATAGATTATATATTTAAATTTTTACATTTATTGATTCGTTTGTATTAAATTATTAATGTATTCGATATAAAGGTAATAATAATATTTGTTACAAGTTAGGAATAAAGCGCTTTGGTAGTTGGCATGCACCAATGGATGTCCTGGGTTCGATTTTGTGGTCGGGCTCTTATATTTATTTTAGTGTTTATGTGAAGAAATTCTTAGTAACAAAACTAATTACGAAAAGTAAGTGGTGTTCACGTTTGTGCTTCAGAAAGCACATGCAGCTGTTAGTTTTATGCTTATTCTGTGAGAATGAAAAAAAAATTGTGTGTTTGAGTTTACTGCTCTTAAACTCATACGCACTCTTTATTCCTGTCATACACGCAGCATAACATCTTCTTTGTGCGTGAACTCACCAGCCCTAGAAAATATTGAAGTGCATAATTGTGGGTGCAAATGTACAGAGAACATGAAGTGATTAAATTAAGCCACTTAAAAGCTTGTGTGATAAAAGCTTATAAAAAGCAACTAATAAAAATGTTATTTGGGTTATGTAACCAGTGAGTTGGATTCAAGCGCCTACAATATTTTAACACATTTACTTTTTGCTAATAGAACAAAGCATCATTGTAAACCTAAATACCCGAAAGGACCAACTATATTATAAAAAACGTGCGTCTGAAAAAGAAAAAGTCTGTCAATCTATAAGGGATCCATTGATGTATATTATTATTACCTATATTAAAATTCTCATTGAGTCGAATGTCTATATTCAGTAAGTTATGGAGAATCTTATTGATCTAGTCATTATTATCGTTATAGAAGGACGAATCTACAGTTTTTAGAATTCTTGTCTATCTCTCCATCTAGTAATTCTTCACGAGAAACTGCTGCACAATTTTTTATGAAATTTGATGTTATGATAGCTAGGTTATTGTTAACATATTGGTTACTTGTTATTGCAATAAAATATCACAATTCTGTGAAATAAAATAGTAACCGTTAAAACGTACTTAGGGGTGAAACCGAGCGGAGCCAGGGTGAGGCTAGTGTAAAAAATAGATAAATATATAAATTTTATCGTTAAAAAAACAAAAGTTAGTGAGAAACACTCGCACAGTAGTAAAATATTCCATCATTGTTTAATCAGGTCATGTAACAACTTTATTGTAGCTCTCGACGCAGAACTAATCTCCGATCACACCGTCTGGGACCGCTTCCGGTGGCAACGATCAAAAAAGTATCTAACATTTTGTATTGTTTTATGGCAGTATTTTGTAATAAAATATGACTAGTAATTCACCCTCGCTTCACTCGGGTTCGTTTAAATATATTTAAAATTTTTGGGTGCGATACTCTTTTTCTAAAAGTAGTAATCAAGTAACTTTTATAATAACAGCTATCTGCCAGTGAAAATCCCAAAAAACCTACTGAGCTAAACTATCGAAGTTTTTTATGGCACCAAATTGCAACTATTCCGCATCAAACAAAAGAAGAATCACGTAAATCGGATCATAAATCACAGAGTAATCGGTGTACATACATAAAAAAATACCGATCGAATTGATAACCTCCTCCTTTTAGAAGTCGGTTAACAAAAACCGTCTAGCCGTTTCAGAAGTTAGCTTAAATACACTACTAGAGACACAACCTTGCTCCGCTCGATTTCGCCCATAGGTATATTTAACAATTAGTACAGATTTTTTTAAAAATTAGACAATTTCTTGCAGTAAGTACTATCCATATATTCACCAACCAGATGGTATCATACCAAAAAACATTAAAATCTATAAAGTGAAAATTCTAGTGTTGCAGTAACAGTCGAAATACTACAGATATCAAAATCAAAATTTTAAAACTAAATTAGACCTCCGTATCGGTATATAGTGACTATTTTAATAAGATTTTGTAGACAGTGGTAGCCCAGCGGTAACGCGCTCGCTTGGGTAACCGAGTGACGCGGGTTCAAATCCGGGTCTCGCATCTCTGATATTTTTATGTGCGAATCATTTTTAGCATGATTTCCGCTTGTCTTACGGTGAAGGAAAACATCGCGAGGAAACCTAGCAAGTTTTTCGAAAGACATGTGAAGTCCGCCAACACGCACTAGGCCAGCGCGGTGGACTATGGCCTGATCCCCCTCGTACTGACGGAGGCCCGTGCCCAGCAGTGGGACGTTAAAAAAGGGCTGATGATTATCGCTAATAGTGACTTATTCAATAAGATTTTCAAGGAAATATATAATGTACATATTCGACTTTAGAATTATATTATATGTATGAATATAAATGTTGAGCTTTAGATGGAGCGTACGAAATTCAAATTTAAGCCTGTGTCTGTCGCGATATACGACCAAAAACGGAATATTCGATACTTTGGCTTGAATCCAAAGTAATAAATAGTCGTACTACAATGATTTGAATAAGTCCATATAGTTTACTAGGCACCATATGCTGGGACTGTATTAAATTTTTCTACACTGACTATTAAAAAATAAAAATAACGCATAATCTATATATATATAAAAGAAAGTCGTGTTAGTTACACTATTTATAACTCTAAAACGGCTGAACCGATTTGCTTGAAAATTGGTGGGGAGGTAGCTTAGATCCAGGAGACGGACATAGGACTTTTTAACCCGTTTAACCGCGTTCCCGCATGACGTAACATAAAACGTCAAAGAGAATAGAAGTCACTATAGATAAAACATGGAATAACAAAACGCAAATAACAGCTAAGCGTAATTTTTTCTATGATTAAGTATGGTTAAAAATTTGATAATTACTTATAAATTTTGTCAGAAATCAATAATCAGTAATTTGTAATCTGGCGGAACAGAGTTCGCCGGGTCAGCTAGTCAGTAATAAGATATACCAAATGTACAAACATCTAAATGTTGTGGCAATATTACACATTATTACACACAGCGCCATCTAGTTCCGTGGTAAGTTTCGAGGTTTGAATAACGGATACCAGATAGTTGATATACCACACATATATAACTCTTAAATACATACATTTCATAAATATAAACACCCAAGACTGGAGTACAAACATTCGTGCTTAACAAGTACTGAACACCCAGCGGGACTCGAACCCACGTAGTATATGCATATTAGTATTTTAAATCCTTTACTTAAGAAATGATTACTTCCCCAAATACAATTTCATTCCACTTTCCGCCACCTTAAAGGATGATTTCCAGAATGAAAATAACGTCCTTCCTTAAATTATCGTCATACCAAAATTTCATCGAAATCTATTCAATAGATTTTACATTTATCCATGTTTATATTTTCGTTTTAACATACAAAAATCTTATATATATATATATTATCTATAGTAAAATAATAAATTTATCATTTTCATAATTATATGGAGTAGCTAACTCTATTTTTTAAAAATTTTATAACTAGTAATGGATGGATTTACTGCGGGCCCCTATGTACGCTTAAATCTTTGAAACTACGCAACGGATTTTGATTTTTAATAGATAGAGTGATTCAAGAGGAAGGTTTATATGCATAGCTAGCGAATCCCGCGGCTTTGCCTGTGCTAAATCTAGGGAAGAGCCCGAGCGAAGAGAGGGCGAGTCGCTAGTAGTTCATAATTTTGTTCTGTTTTAAAATATTTTCTTTAAGCAATGTAAGTCATTACTACGCTTTTATTAGCTTCTAACTATAACTTCTTTCTATGTATTATTAGAAATCAATTTTAATTTACTTTTAAGTGACTTCAATAATTTGCTTTCCAACTAATCTGATGATAAAATCATAATTGTAAAACTTTTTAATTATAACTCATTTGAATGAACGAACGAATAAAGGAAAGAATGAAATAAACTTTATTCAATTAGCTATATTTTAACTTTTAATCTATATATAATACTAGCTGTACCCGCGGCTTCGCTCGCGTTCATTTTTTTTAATTGCTAATCAACCTCTTTGGTTTGATCTGTAGGAAAAAAAATTGTCTAAAAAATAAAAAATAAAAATTTAGGGGTGGACTACCCTTAACATTTAGGGGGATGAAAAATAGATGTTTGCCGATTCTCAGACCTACTCAATATGCTCACAAAATTTCATGAGAATCGGTCAAGCCGTTTCGGAGGAGTTCAAGTTCGAACCCCGTGACACGAGAATTTTATATCACTACATAGTATAAAGCAAAGTCGCTTTCTCTGTCCCTATGTCCCTATGTATGCTTAAATCTTTAAAACTACGCAACGGATTTTGATGCGGTTTTTTTTAATAGATAGAGTGATTCAAGAGGAAGGTTTATATGCATAACAAGCGGATCCCGCGGCTTTGCTTATGCTAAATCTAGGGAAGAGCCCGAGCGAAGCGAGGGCGAGTCGCTAGTATAAGATAATTCTAATTCGAATCTGTACATTAAATGTTTTTTGGAATTGTTATTGAAGCAGTCATTATTATCTATATATCTATATATCAAATCTATAGGTTTTAGAATATTTGTTTGACATCTTGACAGACAGACAAATTTACAAATTTAAAATTACGTACTGACTGACGTACTTATGATCGTACGTACTATGATCACTTTACAAAACAAAACTACTAGAAAAACTAATATTTTTTTATGATAATAGCTGGTTCGACGACACGTTTGGCTCAGTCTGTAGTGACCCTATTTTCTTGCGCCAGCGGTCGCGGGTTCGAGTCCCGCTGGGAGCATTTATTTGTTAAGCACGAATGTTTGTACTCCAGTCATGGGTGTTTCTATTTATAATATGAATGTATTAAAAAGTTATATATGTGTAGTATATCAACTATCTGGTATCCGTAACACAAGCTTCTTTCGTACCTTACGGCGGTACTAGATGAACACTTTTAACTACGGAAAAATATCTCATCTCTTAGTTTATGCCAACGTACGTAGCGTTTCTCTAGTGCATAAGGTTTTATGTAAATTGATAGCAAAACTGGCACATATATGAAATATTATTGTAAAAATATAATAAAAAACTGAAAGGTCGCTCACTCACTCACTCACTCACTCATCACGAAATATCGAAAACTGCTTGACGTATGAAGATGACATTAGACAGGTAGTTTATAGTTAGTAGACGTCTGCTAAGAAAGGATTTTATCACAGGGCCGGATTAAGACTATCATCTAGGGACAGACCCAAGCAAAGCCAGGATGAGTAGCTAGTAAAGTCATCATCATCAGCGCTTTTTAGTGCGAGTTGGTGGACTTCACACGCCTTTCGAAAACTTGTTAGGTTTTTTCAGACACGCAAGTTTCATCACGATGTTTTCCTTCACCGTAAGACAAGTGGTAATTAGGATAGAAATGATTCGCACATGATATCAGAGGTACGAGACCTGGATTCTATTCTATAAAAAGCGTGTTTTTTAGTTTTTTTTTTAACTATTATTTATTTAATAATAATGTATTAAATTTATATTTATTTATAAATTACTTTTCACTAAACGTATTTATAAAAGTATATACGGTACTTACATCAAAAAATAGTTTTATTTTTATGTCTATGTGATCTAAAATATAGATATCTCATTAAAATGATGAAATTTCTGGACCGATTTTGTCGGAACTTTCACTCAGCTAATGTTATTAAAGGAGTTTCTTAGTATACTTTTATTTTATTATAAAACTAGCGACTCGCCCTCGCTTCGCTCGGGCTCTTCCCTAGATTTAGCACAGGTAAAGCCGCGGGATCCGCTAGCTATGCATATAAACCTTCCTCTTGAATCACTCTATCTATTGGAAAAAACCGCATCAAAATCCGTTGCGTAGTTTTAAAGATTTAAGCGCACATAGGGATATAGGGACAGAAAAGGCGACTTTGTTTTATACTATGTAGTGACTATAAAATCCTTTTAATATATTGTAACTTATGCCCTGCGAAGCGGGCAAGGTTTGCTAGGTCTAAATATTATTTAGTATATCTTAGGAATTTTGTATAAATATTTTTATATAGCTATGACAATAAGTTTATGTGGTTTTGTTTGAAGTACGTAAAATAAATTATCGTATCTCACAATTTGGTTATCGGTGAAGTTATTCAATACAATTTTTGTTTAGTGGCTCCTAAGAGTGCTGTTTGTGCACAATTTAATTTCTTAATGTCGCGTAGAAAAATAATAATAAATATTATTACAAAGGAATGACATATTAAAGAGGCATGTCAAAATATGTATATTCAACTGTCAAGGTCCACTGAATAGACTGATTCGGAATTCTTGGATTCGATTTTCGGGTTAGGCCATTGTACAGTTATGAAGTTTTAGTACTGTAGTACTGTAACTACAGTTAAGACATACTTAGTAATAGAAGAACTATGATCACAACAGTTTTTGAAAGAAAGCGCTTGTGTTTTTGTGCATACTTTAAAAAATCTCCCATTCGCTAGTCTTAGTGAGATTATTCGCCATTGTCAAAATTAGTTATTTCATATCATCTAATGTATAAAAATCTCGTATCACAGTGTTTGTCATCGAACTCTTCCGAAATAGCTTGACCAATTTTTATTATTTTTTTGTACATTTGGTAGGTCTGAAAATAGGTCGTAGGCTATTTTTTATTCCTCCAGGTGTTATGGATGGCCATTTCCACAATCAATACTTTTTTTAATAGCGTTTAAAAAGCTGACGGAGCTGCGAGATTTGCTAGTATTTCTATAGTTATCTATTAAAGATGTCGTTTTTTGAAAGTCAACTTGACTTGAGTGGTCTGGTAATGCAATTAGAATTGTCAATATAAAGCCCAGCTTAAAAATTTATTTGAATCCGAAACTTTAACTCTCCAGTTTAAATTAAATAAGTACTTGTAGTATATTATTATAACAGACGACTCACTAAGTTCGTCACTAGATTTAGCGACAGCGAAGCCACGGGTTCCACTAATTAAAATTAATAAAATTTCTAAAATATAACCTCCTCCTTATTTGAAGTCGGTTAAAAAGTAGTCTAAACTACAATATAATATAACATTAACTATCTTTAAGTGAAAGTCCCGTCAAAATCGGTGCGGCCGTTTCAGAGATTAGCCGGAACAAACAGATAGACAGACAAAAATTAAAAAATTGATTTTAAGATGCTATGCTATATACTTTCATATGCATTTAGTGAACAGCTATTAATTTGAAATTAAAAACAGACACTCCAATTTTATTTATATGTATAGATGTATAGATAAAGTATTAACATCAAAGTCATAATATAGTTAAGTAGGACATAAACATGCTAACTAATACTAACCAGTAAAATTTTTTTTGATATTTATGACTTCATTATAGTATACTAAAAATATGTATTTATCTTTCAGAATCATCAATACATCAGCGGCTCGCGTACTGAAAAGTTGGTGAGTGGAATAGAAGCGATGCATAAATGGCTCAATCTATTTAAAATACACTCTAAATAGACTTAAATATACCTATTTGTGACCAATTTCGAAGATGAAGATTAGCATTTGCGAGTATTTGACTACACGATTGAAGCAGTAATAGTGACCCTACTTTATTGCGCCAGCGGTCGCGGGTTCGAGTCCCGCTGGGGGCATTCATTTGTTAATCTCGGATCTTTGTACTCCAGTCATGGGTGTTTATATTTAAAATATGTATGTATTTAAAAACTTATATACATATGTAGAATATCATCTGTCTAGTATACGTAACACAAGCTGCCTTCGTAGCTTACCATGGAACATGGAACTAAACAGTGCTGTATTATGTATTGTGATGTAATAATGTTCCAACAAAAATAAAATAAAAAATTTAGTAGTAGTTATTTATGGTTAATTTGAATGAAAAACTAGTAAAACTGCTATAGCTTAGTCAACTTATTGTAAATTCATATTAAGGTCATATAACGCAGCAAAGTAACTCCCACTTTAATAAGGAAACTAAAAAACGAGGGGTCTCAGGCCTTAGTCTATAACTTAGGGGTCGTCCATAAATCACGTGATGTTTTAATGGGGGGGGGAGGGGGTTCGGAAAAAATCACGAAATATCACCAGGAGGGAGGGGGGGTGTAGTGAGTTATCACGTGATTCTTTTTACTCACCGTTGGGATTATCCCGCGCGCCGCGACAATCGCCGAACTTTTATAATAATAAGCCTAGTCACCTCCAAAACTTCCCTGAAAAGACATGTACGGGAACTACTATTGCAAGAAATGGCACTATTAAAAGCTATGCTATGCTTTAAAAAATCATGTATTATAAATTCTTCATAACAGTTGATGAGACCAATAGGATGGGATAAACATTCCCCCACACACGAAGCGTCGCTATTAGTAAGAATGGAAATGTAATAATGAACCTATTGGTCTTAATTGCTTTGGATGCTTATAAAAAGTATTGACTTCCATTAATATCATGTATAAAAATTAAGACATACATAAACTATGTATAAGTAACGTTACATTGTTATTGTAGTAGTTATAAGTTACAGACAGACGAATTATACATTTGTAATGATATTCTCAAAAACTTTTACTATATTTACATATGTGAATATCAGCACTGAAAGTTTAAGAAAAATGAATACTATTTTGACTTAACATTAGCGGGTGATGTACCTACCCAGTGCTCAAAGTTAATTGAATTTGACGGCCGAAACTAGAGGGTATGCATACAGTCAAAGACCATACGTAAACCACCTAATCCCATTAATTTTGTTAATGAGAAAAAAGAAAATTCAGGCAGGATTTTAGTCTAGTCGTAAGGATTCTGTAGGTGCTAGTGTACAAAAAAACTACGGAAAAAGGAGCAGTAGTATATTATGCGTCACTCCCAGTCACATAGGCTAGACTCATACTTCCGCATGACTCTTATGGAACCCAACTTGATGGACAAGAAAGGACAACAGATCTTGAAAAAATTTACTTTTAAAAAAGGCTTCAGAAGTCCACACAGAAGTGTGAAATAATAAAGTTATCGACAGCCACGACGTCTGAGTAGAGTATGTCGTATGTCGAGTAGAATGAGAGTGCTTCATTCTATGACTTCCTTCTCCGCAGTAGTATAGCGAGCATGTGTGAGAGAGCCAGTATTTGCTTCAGGTACAATAGTAAAATTTCACGATTATTATTTTAGTCATTTATTCTTCTTAATTATAATTTTTACATTTTTATCACGGTGCTTAATTTACCAAAATTATATTAGATTATACCTGTTAACCTTTATTTAAAAATTAATATTCAGATTTTTTAAGATACTTTGAAAAAAATACACGTGATTTTGAGTGGGGGGGGGGGGGGTAATCTTAAACCTCACCACGTATCACCATGGGGGAGGGGGGGTCTAAAAAGTTGCTTAAAAACATCACGTGATTTATGGACGACCCCAGGTGGACTGTACATATTTTTCGAAAACATGCAGGGTTCCTCACGAGGTTTTTCTTTACCATAAGATAAGTGGTAATGATTAGAAATGATGCAATGAAAACATTAGAGGTGCGAGACCTGGATTAGAACCCACCTTACTCGGTTTCCCAAAGAACTGCTTTACCTCTTGGCTATTGTTGCCTTTACACAGTTTAGCTTATTAAAATTAAACAAGACCGATTAAAAAACAAGTTAACTAACTAATTATAAGCATTTTTTATAAGAACTATAAAAATGTCAATGATTTCGTGCCAAAATATAAAATTTTATTTATTATGTATATAGTAAAAGTATTCCGATTTATTAGGCTTGTTTTTTATTTTATGTATGAGTCTTGTATTCGGCAATATCTCTTCATACCAAACTTCATCAATTTTAGTTCAGAAGCTTAGACGTAACAGACAGAGTAATTTTCGTAGATATAATTTTAGTAATGGGCAGTCCATTATTACTAATATTATATATATGCGAAAATTATAATGATCATAATATATTAAAGCGAATAATTTACTTTCGAAATAGTCGCAATGCAGATATTATAGTTTCGTATGAAATTGCAACTATAAATATTTGATTGTATTATGTAAATAGGGTACTGGTTGTATTATCTTATAATTAAGCTTTAAAAGCTCTATTCACATTTAGTTAGTTCAAAGTTTTTTGACTTTAAAATACGGTAAAGATTGTTTCTTCGAACGTTTTAATATACCCTATTGATATTATTATAGAGTTAAAAGTTAGCAAGGAAAAATTTAATCTTTGAAATTACATGCACATTAGATTAACACATTAGATTAATTTGTAGTTAAAAAGTAAAATAAAAAAAAGCAAAATAAAAAAATCTGAATTCAACATATGAATAGAATTTTTACACGCCTATTGTAATATTATAATAATAAAGATTTATTAATATTTCTTTAAATCCTACTTATAACACCTTTGATTCACTTTAGTTATAAGGCGCACCTTTCATAACTTTTATTATTAAGAGTTGAAATATTACTCCAAGTTATAACGTATCTGTATTCAAAATTTTCATTTAAACCAGCTTAGCTATTTAACAAAAAAAAACAAACACATATACATACCTAAATATATACAAGCTTTTACATTTATAATAGTAGTGCGAAATCCCCTTTTTAAGCCTTTTTTCCAAAATGCTAGTTTTGTATCAAAATGGTTTTTAGACAACTTTAAATAATATAAGATATCTTATTATTTTATATTAATTTAAATTTGCAAATTAATACTTCTACTAAAACGGGTCACCCATCCAAACGTAAGCTACTGGAATTGTAGCTGTACATTTTTGCACACAAGCCGTGACGTGTTTCAAGCCTAAATGAATAGCTTAGATTGAATATAATGGGTTCATTGACCACTTTATTGAAATAGTCCACACGTAACGGTTGAACAACAAAACAATGTAATTTTGTAACCGTCAACTACCTCATTCCATACTTGTACAATACTAAGCATTTTACGCGGTTTTGCGTCTTTTGTTATAGAATTAGCTAATTTAATTGTTAAATTTCGATGACACGTTTGGCACAGTTTGTAGTGATCCTACTTTCTTGCCAGCGGTCGCGGTTCGAGTCCCGCTGGTGGCATTCATTTCTTAAAAACTCGGATGTTTATACTCGAGTCATGGGTGTTTATATTTAAAATATGTATATGTATCTATATAAACTTATATATGTAGTATATCAACTATCTGGTACCCGTAACACAAGCCTCGTAGCTTACCACGAAACTAGAAGGCGCTTTGGGTAATAATGTCCCAACATATTTAATAATTTATGTTACTCAATTATTCCATTTTAGAGTTTTATGACATATCCTGTTATAAAATATTTATTTTATATTAGTTATGTATATTGTATAAGTCTGTCCATCTTCCTTTCAATTACTACTAATTCTGCTAATTCTGTTCACTCGGGTTCGTTACAAGCGGAAAACAAAAGCAAATATAACCCACGGGAACCGTATTTTTTGTGATAAAAAGTAGCCTATATGCCATTCAAATCTGTAACCTATATCTATTCCAAATGTTATCAAAATCAGCTTAGCCATTCTAATATGAAAGAGTAACAAATATTCATTCATCCACTCTCACAAACTTTTACATTTTTTATACATATTAGTATGGAATAATGGAAAAAAGTATATTGGAATATGTTCATATTTAGTATATCGGTCAACTATTATGAAAATGCATGAGTATATTTATTACTCACGTAGAAACGGCTGTACCAATTTCGATGAAATTAAGCAGAACAGATTTTCTGTGAAGTGAAATAATACATAAGCTACAGTTCACAGTATACGTACATTTTATCTACCCGAATAAAATATGCCAAATTCAAATTTTATTAGTAAAATTATTCCTTACACGATTTTCTACGTGATCTGAATTACCGACCAAAAGATAGGGCAAATAATGACGCCTCATTGCCTTCTGATATATTATATTAATACTAAATGTATTTGAATTAAAATAAAATAGACTTTTTTTCTGAGTTATAAAAGCCCTTGATAACGTAAACTTGATTAGCAATGATAATCGTTATAAATGTATGAGTGATTTGGTGTATATTATGGTCAGCATGGTGGACTATGGTCTTATCCCCCTCATATTAAAGAAAGGCCCGCCCAACAGTGGTACGCTAAAAAGGGCTGACTATGAGTAATATTTACTTATAAATGAAACTATCTTTTCGGATTTTGTCGCGGATTTATTTTGATTTTTGGTCCTCGAAGTTTCGAAAGCTTTATAGAAATCATAGTCACGGGAGAATCTTTCCCGAAAAGATAGTTTCATTTTTAATATCAAATATTCGCGTAAACCTAAGAAAGTATTAATTTTTACTTATTTAAGTTAACAAAATTTTAGAAACACAAAAATACTAACAAAAGAACAGTAAGTAATCTGGTCGTGAGCCAATAAAATTCTAATAATAACATTAATAAAAAGTGTTTAGGCCAATATGTTACTAATATCATTTCTCTCTATTGCTCTATAACACTTGTAACACTCTTCAATATAGCAAGGATTGTTGAATTTTCTATATCCGTTTCTCTAAAGCTCCTTGCAAGATGTTCACAATAAGCTCCTTCACCTAAGAAGTAGATGTATCCTGAAAATATGTGAAAGAAAGAGAAGTGTAAGAAAGAAAGAAAAAAAGTATAAGAAAATGCAAAAAAGCTTGCTTTTCCCGAGAATGAAACCCGTTCCCGGAAGTTATCGGCAACAAACAGCTGTATTAATTTAATTCATATTAATTACTGAATGGTTTGATATTTTTTTTTGATTAATGTTTGTTGACTAAATGGGAATAAAAGTGCTTTTAATATAAAATGAATAAATTAAAAATTTATTCTGACCGACTTTTAAAAGATAATACCTATCTCTTTCTATTTTAAATCGTTTAACAAAACAATTCGATTAATAATTATATTTAAGACAGTAGTAGTGTAGTATGTAAATAGTAAAGACACAAAATTAGTATAACAAGTTTTATGTTTACGTATTTATCTCTGAACATAACTAATCTGTAGTACATGACTCAAAATATGAAGTAAACCATGAAAAAATACATTAAAAAATTAACTATAATGGCTATACTTACGGTCCCACATATTTTTCCCATATTTCCCTAAGCCACCATTCATCATTTTATGGCAGTTTTGAAGATCCAGTTCACATATACTGTGATAGGTTTCGAAGCTCTTATACATTGGGTCGTACCCACACACTGGATTCAAATGGTTTCTGAATACAAAAATCGTTTATTTAAACAAAAACTGCATATATAAAAATATTACTAATAATTCACGTTTAAAAACATTTAAAGCAGAAACAAATCGTTGTATTTTTGGTCACTTTAAGGTATCATCATCAGCCCTTTTTAATCGTACTGTGTTAACAGTACGATTTGTACGATCAGGCAATAGTCCACCGCGCTGGCCTCGTGCGCGTTGGCGGACTTCATATGTCTTTCGAAAACTTGCTAGGTTTTCTCAGACATGCAGGTTTCCTCACAATGTTTTCCTTCACCGTAAAACAAGTGGTAATCATGATAGAAATGATTCGCACATGAAAATATCAGAGTTGCGAGACCCGGATCACTCGGTTATTCAAGCGAGCGTGTTACCACTGTCTTTTTCACATTTTAAAGGTATAGGTAATAAAAATATTTCTATTATTAAATAATTGTACCGTGTATACTATAGCTCTTGTATTATCATACTAAATTTCATCGATATCTGTCCAGTAGTTTCGTGATGAGAAAACAGACCGACAGACAGACAAAAATATTAAAAACTAGATTTCGCCTCTGTATCAATATTACTAATATTTATTTAATTTAATAAGAATAATATTTTAATAAGAATTTTCATAAGATATTTATTGAACAGACTCAGTTATATTATATAAAAGATAATTTCACTATATAAAATATGTACATAGATATTCGAGTATGTAAGTATGTAGAAGTAATAAGATTTTATATTAATCAATTTTAATGTTTACATGAAGCAAAATATTGTCCGATATAAAAGAATTTTATTAGACGTTTAGGCGTTTCATTTCAGTACCATTTTTATTTGATATCCGAACTTTTTATTGGACAATCGGATTTTGGTCGTGAAACGGAATAGCCTGAAATAATACACGGAAAGGTTAAAAGCTCTTGGCTTAAGAATTGTTTGAGATAACAGAGCTTTTCGGTTTTCACTACAATAATATGTTCTAAGATTTCTTTGTTAAATACGATATACCAGATAGGCTTCACATTTTAAAAGTAATATAGGCTGTCTTATAGAAAGGAACTTGAAGACACATAAAAATTGTAAATTGTTGGTACTTTTATCTAATATTACAGAACATTAATTTTATATTGAAGTATTGAATGTATGAAATAAATACGCCTTAGTTAATATTTATCATATATATTAGAAATCAAAAGGATGTTATTGAAAATAGAGCAAAACTAATCATATTTTTCAAATACTTTAACAATTTTATGGCTATATTTCTAAGAAGTAATTTTAATATTTTTCGAACATTAATATCCAGAATAGCAGCATAAAAGTCAATACCACACTATGAGTATTATTATTGATTTTAACGTTATTTTTGGTTGACTCTGTCTGTATAATAATTTCTCTTTATAAGCAACCATTTAATATATTAATGATAATTAATGATTAAATGATAATTAATAAGAAAATGATAGATTTAAAATATATATATATTTAAGTCAAAAATTTAATAAATCTTACCTCAATCGTATACATCGTTTTTGATCAGCGTAACAGCCATTATACTCATCTTTCAAATTATTTGGCAACTGATCATAGTCCACGCCTTCAAAAATATGTACAGGCTTTCCTATATCTGATAAGTCAAAGTTTGTTAAATGTGGGAAAGGTAACTTGCCTCTCTGTGGCTTCGCATTTATAGACACTAAAAACACTGTAAAGTTAAATTTTTAATACATAATAGTAACGTATTTTTAGAAAAATTTCTATTTTAGAATAAATTGAATTATTGTATACTTAAGTTTATATTTTAACTTTTAAAGAAAACGTTTCGTGTAAATAAATTTCCTAGAAGAGATACAAAACAGTACAGGAGTTGTTGACAAACTTTAACATGACATTGTGACTTGTTCTACTTGAGATAACCTTTAAAATATAAACTGAGAACTATGAAAGTTAAATGAAGCTTTTTTTTAAATTTCAAGCTTTTACAACATATATAATTAAATCATTAATATTATTTTTGGTAGTGATTCTGCTTTCTGCGCCAGCGGTCACAGGTTCGAGTCCCGCTGGGGGCATTCATTTGTTGAGCACGAATGTTTGCTCTCCAGTCATGAGTGTTTATATTTAAAATATGTATATATTTAAAAGTTTTATATGTGAAGTATGTCAACTATCTGGTATCCGTAACACAAGCCTCGTAGCTTCCCACGGAACTAGACGGCGTTGTGGTAATAATGTCCCAATATATTAAAAATAAATTTACTTACCAGCTATACATAGTACTATACGCGATATCATAAACTTTAATTGTGACATTATTCCTTTGCAAGAGTCAGAGTGAAATAGAGTGTCACAAATCGCTATCAACTAACGATCTTGACACTAAGATTAATGGTAAGTCAAATCTCATTAAGTTTATCTTGATTTCAGTTTACAAATCAATTACAGATTGTCACTTTTTGTGTTAAGCCTCTTTTACATTATTTTTTATTTTGTATACAATATTATTAAAATAATATTGACTTTAGTTTTTAAATCGAAATCTTAATTATTCATTATTGGAGCATGGGTTTTCAAGCTAAAACGTTGTTAACGGACAAAGTAAATAATATTGGGCATTTTCAGTGATACCTCGTTGTTGAGAAGAGCTAGATCATCATCATCATCATCAACAGCCTTTTGCAGTCCACTGCTGGACATAGGCCTCCCCCAAGGCGCGCCACTTCTTCCTGTTAGCTGCCGTTCGCATCCATTCGATGCCGGCATGGCTGCGCAGATCGTCTTCCCATCTCGCGGGTGGGCGTTACACGCTACGTTTGCCAGTACGCGGTCTCCACTCAAGGACTTTCTGACTCCAACGTCCATCAGTCCTTCTGCAGATGTGGCCTGCCCATGTCCACTTCAACGTGCTAATCCGACGCATAATGTCGGTCACTTTGGTTCTCTAACGGATATGTTATAAAAATTAGATTTTAATCTGTCTATTTGTCCGTCTGTGACGTAACAACCACTTAATAGATTTTAATTAAATATAGTAGGATGATAGCTTCAATATATAGAAAAAATTTTACTACGGGAAAATATTTCATTTCTGAGAAAATGTTTACAAATGTAAGTAAATTTACCGAGCAGAGCAAGGGTGAGTCGCTAGTAAACTATATAAACAGCACTGATAGTGGATATTCTATACTAAGCTTATTAATAGTCAATATCTGGTATAAATTTGCATATCGTAGCATAATGTATTTAAAAGGAAATATTGAGTTCAAATATGATATTAGTTTATTTTAACACATGTTTGCAAATCAATTAAGTTAATGTTTGCTTCCTCTTTTGCTTTAAACTGCATTTGATTTGTAGAGATAGTTAAAATGTATAATTAAGATCTTGCAATTGCTAATTACATTTATTATTTACATTCTAACCACTACTGGGCACGGACCTAGTTTTAATATGGGGGGGATAAGGCCATTGTCCACCAGGTTGACGTGCCGGTTGGTGGCCTTCATATGTCCTTCGAAGACTTTCCAGGTTCTCTCAAACATGCAGGTTTCCTCACGATGTGTACAAGTGGTAATGATATTTCAAAAGATGCGAAAAACAATGTCTAACAAGATGTAATAAGCTTTTTTTATTTATAAATATTTTTTTATTCAAGGCAGTGATAGTGTAGAAAGATACGGGTTTAAACCCATTTAGTTCATTTTCATTTTTAAAATGATTGCCTTTTATTAATACGGCGATTTGATATATCATGAGAAATGTCGACTACACGTTTGGCTCAGTTGGTAGTGACCGTACTTTCTGCGCCACCGGTCGCGGGTTCGAGTCCCGCTGAGGGCAATCATTTATTAAGCACGAATGTTTGTACTCCAGTCATGGATGATGTAGTATATCAACTATCTGGTATCCGTAATACAAGCACGGTACTAGATAGTATATAAAAAAACTATAAATGTATTTCTGAAAGAGAAGAACACTTTTAAAGCGTACATTCTTATAAACGACTAATGCAAATAGTACTTGAATTGACTTGTAAAATATTTTTTTATAATTTTCCTATAAATGTATATAGGATATACGATAAATTGAGCTAAAGCAGTAATTTAAATTATTCACTTATTTATTCTACAAAATGAAAGGCGAGCCTAAAGAATAATTTATAAAACTTAAGTAGTCTAACCAGCAACGGAACCATTCAATAAATGCAATAAATCACAATAACAGTAGTAGGTCCCTATCGAACGAAATGAAAAGATTGTTCTTTCAACGGAAGATTAGTAATTGGCAATCTGCGTGGCGCGCCGCGTCACGGAACATGTATTGATTGGATGTGAAGATATATTTACTGTATGATAATTTCATGTGTACTTATATATTCTTACCCTTGCTAAGAATATAGTGTTCAATGAGCAATTTTGTATGTATAAAATTTATTTTGTGTATTTTAGAAATGGCACTGACGATTTGGATTAAATTTCATAGGTAGATATTTATATACAGATAGAATATTTTCTACTGCTGGCAAATATCAGATTTTTGAGATAACTAATAATTAAACTAAACGTTATGCCATCACTAGTTTGTTATATTATTTTCAAAAACCTAAAATATCCAGAATCTTAAAGATTTATGAATAAAATATATTATGGTCAAAAATTGCCGCGATAGTATCTTTCTAGACCAATAGACTTAGTCTCAACCTAGTATTACTTCACAAGTGGTAAGACGATATCGCTTGAACGTAAGCATGGTAATGTAACAATATCTCTTGCATCATGAGTCACTCCATTGAGACTTGGCTGTTTTTTATTGTACAAATTTTTACTACAGCTTTGCTTATTTTGATTTATTACGTCTCTATCAGTTTTTTCTTTATAATATATTTAATTTATAATACAGACACAGTTTATATAATGATTAGATAAAGATATATAAATATTATAAATTATCTATATAATTTAATAAAACTGAAATACACCTACTGACTTACATACCTTTAAACACATACATACACAGTATTCAAAATCATAACTTAATTCCTTTTGCGTCGGAATAGTAAAGTAAAAATAAACACAAATTCCTATAAACTAACTTTGCATATAATTTTAAAATACAGTCTAATGAAACCTTACTACATTAGAACAACATAAGTGCACAAAAATATAGCAGAAACGCTGCTCACATCTTAATATCTCAATTTTTTCCCATCCTGACATAACAGAACAATAAAGACCTATTATACGTACGTATAAAATTACACCAATGAAATGATCGACAATGGCTACGAATTGCCCATTCAGCTCGCAACGCAATCGTAGCTTAGCATATTATTGTCATATCCATAAATTATGACTCCCAGTAACTGTTGTACATTGAAGTACACAGAAAAAATTATGTGTAGAAGTGGTATGCATCATTATGATGTATTATTGTGTTGTTATTAGAATGTTATTAAAAGCTATATATATATATTTTGTATTACATAACAATAATTTGAAAACTATGATCAAAAATAATATACTTGAATTTTGAAATAAAACTTATTAGCTTTTATTTAATTGAATATTTAATACTGATATATACAGATATTTATATTTTATACAAATGAAATGACATCAAATCAAAATATTTTATTCAACATAAAAATTATTATAATTTCTTACTGAACGTCATGAGTCTACTCCAATTCAGAAAGAAGCCTCTGACCTGAGAAGAACTAGCGAAAGATACTAACAGCGGGACTAATTAATTACATATTTTTTACTTTTTAAGCTTACTGAATTGCAAACTTAATTATTTAAAGCATGCTTTAAAGCTCTATCTAAATTTCCTACATATACTGTTCATCCCTAACAAAATAAAAAAAATATTTTTGATATAATTTTTTTCATACCTTAAATTTTTTTGTCGTCAAAATAAAACAAGTAGTATTTTGCTTCCAGACAAAAATACTCCATTATATAAGAGCATAATACACACAAAACTCATTAAAATCGAACCTATAACCAGGATCAAGAAGCCAGTATACCATGATAATTATCTTACATTACTCAACATTAGTTACTGTCAAGGAAACTCGACAGCATTTACAATACACTGTTCTAGATTTCGACCTATATACAGCTACATTCATCCCGCTGCATTGCGCTCGTACTGTGTTTATGAATGTGCCTGGTTAATGATTTGATGACACGCTATTGTGGTATTCCTAGTTTGACTGCAACATGATGAGGTTTTTACCATTGGAGCCAAATATCCGATTTAAATTTGATTATTATTATTACAGACATTATATTACTATATTTAATAATAGTTTTATTAAAAGACAAAAGATAAATACAAATAAAAAAGAGTTACTTTTGTTTCTTGGCTTTGGCGCTTTTAAGTACCTATTTCTAAGTTTTTTTTTCACAGATTATAATCTATACTAATATTATAAAGCAGAATAGTTTGTTTGTTTAGTTGAACGCGCTAATCTCAGACACTACTGGTCCGAATTGAAAAAATCTTTTTGCGTTGGATAGTCCGTTTATTGAGGAAAGCTATAGGCTATATTACATCACGCTATGACTAATAAGAGCGGAGCATCAATGAAAAATGTTGCAAAAAAGGGAAGGGTGGGTGTAGTCTGCGAGATACATATACCGCGCGAATCAGAAAGAAATTTCCAATTTTCATAAGTTTCCGGTATTTAGAAAGCGTGTGAAGCCGCAGGAAATGCTAGTACATAAATAAAATAAATTGCTCTAGTGCCATTCGCATCCAGTGAGCTTCAGACTTTAACCAAGTTATAGGTCCACCTTATGGCCTGCCCCTTCTTCACTTTCCGGTACTTAGCCGCCACTCGAGAACTTCTCGTCATCGTTATTCCTTCAATTTAATCATAATATTTATAGTACATAATATGAAAAAAATTGATTTTTTTAAAAAATTAACAACTTTTCACTAAATGCATATCACAGTGTATACGATTACGTCAAAAATCAATTTTTAATATATAATTCTATCTGTATGTTTGTTCCGAAAAGGCTGGATATATTTTGACGAGACTTTCACTCGCAGATAGCTAAAATTATAAAGAGTAGGTAATAGGCTACTTTTATTTTATTAGAAAATTATAAAAAGCGTTTAATTAATTCTAACTTACGCCAAGCGAAGCGGGCCGAATTTGCTAGTATACTGTCGTGGACTGTATGGGGTTCTTCAATAAAACACTATTTTCACTTGTAATTCGCTTGTATTCACTTGTTGTAGCTTCTTCAGTAGCTGTCTTCCGAATGGTGTGGAGGAACAAAATGTTCCGCCTTATATACAAATAAAAGGGGGTGTGGCCAAATTTATTATCTTACAATAGATAGTAACCTAACGAGCAAACATGAGTATAATTAAGGAATAAGACTTATAACTAATATAATCGGCAATCTTCGTGCGTTGTCGCTGCCTCGCCGTCGGGTGTCGTCGCTGCTGTCTCGCTCTCGCGTGCCATCGTGCACGCTCGGTCATTGTCGGTCTTCATCCACAACAGCTCTCCCCCCGGCGTAGCGCTGCGAGCCTCCTCCTTCAACAGCACGACGATCTTCGTGACGGGGCGCCTGAAGACGCCGCTCCTGGTCCGGACGTCTGCCACTCGTACGCCGCCGTCGGGTCCCTTGTATACTCGTTCCACGATGCCCATAGGCCACACGTTGCGTGGCAAGGTGTGGTCAACTACCACCACGATGTCTCCCCTCTCCAGCATCTTCATTTTAGTCAATGGCGCGCCTCGAGGCACGAGAGTTGGTAGGTACTCTCGCACCCATCGCCGCCAAAAATGATCCGCCAGCGCTTGACTGGCTCGCCAGGTGCGTCGGTCGTTGTCTTCACAGGGCCCAGTCGTAGGTAGGCCAGCTGATGACCCTAGCAGAAAGTGATTAGGCGTCAACGCCTCTGGATCGTCCGGACTCACGCTCACATGAGTCAAGGGTCGGGCGTTGATGGAGAACTCTGCCTCAATTAGCAGAGTAGAAAGCACCTCCTCGGTCGGCTCCTTCTCCTTCAAGGTGGCGGCTAGTGCGACTTTGACTGAGCGCACCAGTCGTTCCCATGCGCCTCCCTGGTTCGGCGCACCGGGAGGAATGTATCTCCACTCCATACGGTGGAGAAGGCCTTCCTTCTTCAGTGCAGGTTCCCACTCTTGATATGCAGCCCGCAGTTCGTTGTCCGCTCCTCGGAAGTTGGTTGCGTTGTCCGAGTGCATAGTACTCGGCCATCCTCTCCTCGCCGCCATTCGCCTCAACGCCATTATCGCCGAACTCGTGGAAAGCGACGGGACGATCTCGAGATGTACTGCGCGTGACGTGAGGCATGTGAAGAGCGCTCCCCATCGCTTCTCCCGGCGTCTTCCGATCTTCACCATCATTGGCCCGAAGTAATCCATCCCGCAATGAGTGAATGGTCGGCGGAAAGGTTCTAGGCGAGCCCGTGGCAGATCCCCAGTGGCTGGGACCTGTGGCTTTGCCTTTCGTACTTTGCAGAGTGCGCACTCCCTTTCTATGGTGCGCACCGTAGGTCGTAGATGAATGATCCAATATCGCTGCCTTAGATCGTTCGTCACACGCTCCCGATTGGCGTGACCCGCAGCGCAGTGCTCCCGTAGCACGAGAAGTCTCGTAACGCGGTGACGTCCATCGAGGATGATAGGTCTCTTCGTTTCAAGTGGTGCGGTGGCAGCCCCTATGCGGCCCCTCACTCGTAGCACACCATCCTCTAGCACTGGATCCAATTGGTATAGTCGGCTCGTCTTTGGCAAGGGACGAGATGATCTAATTCGTGCGATGTCTTCCTTGAAGCTGTCAGCCTGCGCGCGGCGTATAAGTGCGCGTTCAGCTTCCTTCACGTGCCGATGCTCCAACTCCGTCGCTTTACGTCGACATTTGTCCACGAATGCCAGGACTCTTGCAGCTGCTCTCACCAGCGTCTCAAATTTTGAGAAACGTGCGGGATCCGGTAGCCATTCGTCGTTCTGTGTGTCCTTGTGCAGCTTCTCTTCTTCAGCAACGTGCAGCAGGACTTCCTCTTCAGCAACGTGTAGCAGGACCTCCTCTTCTGTTGCAGGTACCCCTTCAGCGGGCCACAGTTCCTCTGGCTGTCGCAGGAATTCCGGCCCACGAAACCATCGATCTTCACTGGTGATTGGAGTGTGCGCGAATCGGGTAGCATCGTCGGCTATATTCTCACTCGTGGGAATCCATCGCCATTCTTCAGGTTGGGTAAGTTCTGCTAACTCCCCAAGTCGGTGCGCGACGAACGGTGTGTATCTTCGCGCGTCGTGTCGTATCCAATGGATGACAGTTGTGGAGTCTGTCCAATACACTGTCCTCGGGACCTCGATCCTATGTTCTTTCTTGATTGTATCGGCCAATCTGGCGCCGATAACTGCTGCTTGTAGCTCCAGTCGAGGTATAGTCTGCGTGCGCTTCGGCGCTACCTTCGCCTTGGCAGCCACGAGGCTCACGTTCACTGTCCCATCTGGTCTGGTGATGCGCCAATAAGCCACAGCTGAATAGGCTTGTTCGCTCGCATCACACAGCACGTGCAGTTCCAGGTCCTGGTAGCCTCCCAGGTCGTAGCAACGTTCCAGCCGTAAGCAGTCGAGATCCTGTAGTCGTTGCAGCCAAGTCGAAAACATCTCATTTTCCTCTGCAGGAATTGGTTCATCCCATGACATCTTGATGCGCCAGAGACTCTGCAGGATGATCTTCGCTCGTATCGTGTAATGACTCAGCAGTCCTAATGGGTCATATATGGACATGACCGCGCTGAGTGCTTCCCTTTTCGTCGGCGCCCGTTCTTGGGCGCGCACTTCTGCTGGAACCCTGTTCATTGAGGTGTTAAATCCCAGTTCATCCTTTTGGGCGTTCCAGTGCAGACCAAGTATCTTGTTCTCAGGCCCGTCTCCTCCTAGACGGGTTGGTGAGGTTGCCAGCAGCTGCTTGGGTACGTCGCCTAACACTTCAGTCTTGTTGGCGTTCCATCCCCGCAATGTGAAGCCCGCCACTGAGTGCACTTCCCTGATCTCCTTGATGGCTTGTCGAGCGTCCTCTTCAGTATCATAGCTCGCCACCAAGTCATCCATATAGTGGCTTTTGGTAATAGCTTCCAGTGCACGAGGATGCGTCTTCGAATGTACCTCCGCGTTGTGATTTCTCACGTAGTGGGCCATGAAGGGTGAACTCGCTGCGCCGAATATCATACTCGTCATTTTAAAATGTCGAGGTGGATTTCTTCGATCGGCGCCCCTCCACAGAAACTGCTGAGATGGCTGATCCTCAGGACGAATCTTCACTTGCAGGAACATTTCTTGAATGTCGGCGGTGATAGCCACCGGCCGCTCTCGAAACCGGAACAATATGCCTTGGAGCGATGTCAGCAGGTCAGGTCCCTCTAGCAGATGGTCGTTCAGGCTGACACCCCTGCTCTTTGCTGCTGCATCAAACACTAGTCGCATCTTTCCCGGCTTGTTCGGATTCTGCACTGCAAAGTGTGGTAGATACCAGCATACGTCACTTGATCGTTCCGTGCCGTCACACTGTACTGCGTACCCCTTCTCAAGCAAGTTGTCCACTTGCCTGGTGTACTCCTCGGCGAAGGTTGGGCTGGCATCCATTTTCTTTTCCACGTTCACTAGGCGACGGAGTGCTGCGTCGTAACTTGGTGGCATCTTCACGTCATCTTCTTTCCAGGGTAGTCCCACTTGATACCCCCCGTCGATCTTCTTTAAGGTCTTCTCTACAATCTTCGTGGCCCGGGAGCTCACATCACTCATCCTCGACTTGTGAGCGATGCCGAGCGCGTCGATCCGAAAATGCCCTTCCACCAAGTCGTGCAGGCGTTGGTCTTCCTGTTCACTTGAGTCCTCATTCATTCCAGGTGTGAAAACGTGAAGAACGCCTTCTTGGTTCTTTACTATGCTGCGTGGTGTCGTACCATGTATCACCCAGCCGAGTTCTGTTCTGGAGGCAGCTGGCTGATTCGGGCCTCCAACTCGTAGTTCTCTTGATACGATTAGCTCCCAGTGGTCTGTCCCCACCAGGATTCCAGGATGTGCCAAGTTGTAGCAAACTTCATCCTTCGGTAAGTCTTGAAGGTGCTCTTGTTGCAGTAACGTGCTGGGAATGGACTGCTGGTGAAGCTTCATGTTCTTGATTGTTCGCGCTCGAAGCTTGTGTCTCTTCCCATCCTTCCCTTCCAGGTGCACCGCGACCAGCTGACTGTCCTCTTCGCGTTGGGACATGTTGACTCCGTGCATGTGCAGTGGTGTGAGGGGTCCCTTGGCACCGACGCTCTTCGCCAGGTCCTCGTCGATGAGGGTAATGGTTGCCCCTTCGTCCAGCAGGGCATGGGTCTTCTTCTCCCCCCGTGGTCCAATGACAGTCACTGGACACATCTTCAGCAGCACCGCTTGAGGGTTGACTGTGGCCTTGGTTGCTACTGCCAACACTGCTTCAGCTTCCTTGGTCGGGGTCGAGGGTCTGGATGTCTTCGCTTCTTGGTGCAGGGTCGGATGATGTGGACGGCGACACTCGTTCACGCCGCACAGCTTGGCCTTGCAGTGGATGCGCCTATGCGTCTTCATTATGCACTTGAAGCACAACTTTTTCTTTTTCACCAGCTCCCATCGTTCTTCCAGCTGGAGTCCTTTGAACTTGGAGCACTGCGGTAAGGCGTGGTTCTGCTCGCAGCAGGGACATTGGCTGATTACTTCCTCTTCAGCTTCTGTCACGTTGAACACAGTGCCCAACTTCTTCCTTTGGATCTCGTTGTTCATCGAGGGTCTGGTCTCCCTCCGGACTGCAGGTGTTGAGGTGCTTGTGGGAGGGGCATACGAGTACTTCAGTGCCCTATCGGCCTCGCGCATGAGGAAGCGAGACAGCACCACAATCTCTGGATCCGACGTACCTTCATGCTCCTCAGCGTAATCGCACCAGCGTGACTTCAGGTGAGGACCCAATCGATCCAGGACCTCCCTTGCCAGCATTGGGTTGTACAAGTAACCCTGGCGCCCGATGCTCTTCAACACGCTGACGACGCTCTGGACCTTCACGGCGAAGCTGTTCAGGTCGACAGCTGATGACCCTATCTTCGGCAGCTTCTTCAGGTCCACAAAGACTTGATCGATGATGGCTTCCGGCCGCCCAAAACACTGCTCGAGAGTCTTCATCACGACGTCAGGATCGGTGGCAGCATGCAGTAGAGCAGCCACGACGTCCCGTGCTTCTCCTCGGAGGCAGCTCCTCAGCCTCTGAAGATTCTCGATCGCCGAAATCTGGTATATTCTCGTCGAGTCTTGATATGCTGCCTTGAATGTCAGCCATTCGGTGTTAGCTCCTGCAAAGATCGGTAGGTCTGTGCATCTTACCCTGGGTCTGGCCATCTTCTCAATTGCTTCAGCCAATTGCTCGATGCCTGATCTCGTCCTCCCTGGGGTAGGTGACCTTCCTCTGGTGTAGAACCGAGGGTGCCGTTCTCCTTCCGTCTTTTTTGCTTCCACCTCCTCCCCCCGTGTGCTGACGGGGTTGGTGCGGAGCCACATGTCCACCTTCTGGTGGTGATTCTCCAAGTTCTGCTCTTCGTGCAGACTCTCTTGATCTTCCTGGATGTTGCAGACGTCCGCAGCCAGACGCTTCCTGATGAGCTCAGCTTCGATCTCCAACTCCTTCTTCCTCAAGACTGCCAGCTTCTCTGCAGCCTCAAGTTCCGCCAGTCGTACCCTCGAAGCCACGGTAGCCGTCGACCGCACTGAATGCCCTGGAGACCTGGTCCTTGGTCTGTCTCCAGTCTTCAGGGGTCTGAAGGCCGTTGAGGTTGTGGGGGCAGAGGCATCAGCAGTGGCCCCTTGCCCAACCCCAGTATCCAACCGTGTGGCTGGCGAGGCTGGTGGATCCCTGGAGAGTCGTCTTCTCCGCTCCAGCTCGATGCGTCGCTGCTCTTCCAGGCGTTGCAGATCTTCCAGGTGTTCACGAACTTCCAGGTGTTCCCGACCTTCCAGGTGTTCCCGACCTTCCAGGTGTTCCCGACCTTCCAGGTGTTCCCGACCTTCCAGGTGTTCCCGACCTTCCAGGTGTTCCCGAGGTTCCAGGTGTTCCCGAGGTTCCAGGCGTTCCCGAAGTTCCAGGCGTTCCCGAAGTTCCAGGTGTTGCTGTTCTTCCAGGTGACGTCGACCCTCCAATCGTCGTCTGGTTACCGGTCCGCGCTGCTCTTCAACGCGGCGCTGACCCCCCAGACGGCGCCGTTCGGACGCCTCCGTAGCATCACCTTGACTCCTGTCGGTGACCATTCTTCAGACGTTCTTGTCGCTGGATATTTCTTCACTCTTCAGATCTTCAATCTTCAGATCTTCAATCCGGCGTCGATGGACCAGCTTGTCGTGGACTGTATGGGGTTCTTCAATAAAACACTATTTTCACTTGTAATTCGCTTGTATTCACTTGTTGTAGCTTCTTCAGTAGCTGTCTTCCGAATGGTGTGGAGGAACAAAATGTTCCGCCTTATATACAAATAAAAGGGGGTGTGGCCAAATTTATTATCTTACAATAGATAGTAACCTAACGAGCAAACATGAGTATAATTAAGGAATAAGACTTATAACTAATATAATCGGCAATCTTCGTGCGTTGTCGCTGCCTCGCCGTCGGGTGTCGTCGCTGCTGTCTCGCTCTCGCGTGCCATCGTGCACGCTCGGTCATTGTCGGTCTTCATCCACAACATATACGATATAAGCATAAAAAAGTTTCTGCAGCTTAAGCTTTTTAATTCAACTGGCGGTAAGCTCAATATTAAGTTGAATAATAAAAAAATATCAATTTTGACCTACATAAGAGACTGTCAGCTATGACCTTATTATGCGAAAGGTCAAAATTAAAGGGGTCTAAAGGCTATAAAGACTATCGAAGTATGTACTCGTATAACTTTGCTTTCGGAAACAAACATGATAATCTGAGACGTGTAAATCAACTATTTATATAATCGGCGCCGGTGACAATGGTAAATACTTCTTTATAATACATCTGCAACTTTAAAGTTCGCGAAAATGTGATGAAATTCAGTACAAGTTACATATTTTATTATTATATAATATAGGCTTCTTTTTACTTATCATAAAATGCTAACGAATCGAAAAGCGAAGACTTTAACTTAATACTATCTAAGTATTGTAGAATTAGGTCAATCTCTTACCACAGACTAGCGTCTTAAAAAATAAAAAAATAGCCTTTCCACCAACTGTAATGAATAAAACTCGTTGAAACGATTCAAATCAGCTCAAATTCAAAGGTTTTAATTTAGTAGCCGTTATTGAATTTCATTATTTAGTGTAGTTCCAAGTTATGATCAAAATGAAGGCATTAAAGAGCTGTACGTCCATTTTATATACAAACCTTACAATGAATAAGACTACTTCTACTATGTAATAGACTTTAAATTAAGATTTAAATAAATAATTTATAAGTTACGAGTGTAGGCAGAGTAGCTCAGTGTATGCTTACTTGGGAAACCGATTGTAGCGGGTTTAAATCTCGTCGTGAAACATTTCCAACTTGATTACCAATTGTCTTACGCCAAAGGAAAACGTCGAGAAGAAATTTGTAAAAGGTTATAGCAAGTTCAAAGTATTTGTAAAGATCTCCAACCCACACTCCTTAAATTGAAAAGAATCGCGTGCCCAATTGTAGAACCTAATTGATAAGAGTTAAATAGAAACAAGTAAAGCTAGTAATACTTCTTAGGTTTACGCGAATATTTGACATTATAAATGAAACTATCCTTTCGGATTTTATCGCGGATTTATTATGATTTTTGGTTCCCGACGTTTCGAATGCTTTACAGCAATCATGGTCACGGGATTAAAATTAAAAAAAGTGGAATTTTCAGATAAAAATGCGATGCTTCATGCGAGAATCGAATGTATAACCTCATACATACTACTTGCTGCATTATAATCTTCAAATAATCTTGTGGGCAGTAAAATACTTCTTTCCGGGCTCATGTCTATCTCAATATATATAATAAGCTAAACGTTTATAAATAATAAGGATGTGGATATCAAAGATTTTTTAAATAACCTCTTCTTTCAGATTCGATTCGTATAGTGTATATAGCGAATCGAATCAGTATTTCTGTTAAGAAAAATTGTGAATTTTTAATATTAATTGTGGTTTTAAGTTTCGGATTGATCGTGGCTCCGCCTGCGATAAGGTATGGCCATAATTTTGGATTATAGATATTTAAAAATTTACAGAGATTTTAAAATATTAGAAACTAGCATTTCCCGCGGCTTTGAACGCGTTCTAAAGACCGGAAGCCAATTTTTTTCTGAGTCGTGCGGTATTGTACCTCGCAGAACTAACACCCGTCCTTCCCGTTTTTGTAACATTTTTCATTGATGCTCCGATCCTATCGGTCGTAGAATGATGTAATATAGCCTTTCTCAATAAACGGATTATCCAACATAAAAAGAATTTTTCAATTCTGACCAGTAGTTTCTGAGATTAGCGTGTTCAACCTAACAAACTCTCAGCTTTATAATATTAGTATAGATGTCGTGAAACAAACATCAAATTAAATTCGTCGTTCATATATAACTACCGTCCCGTGACAGGTACTTATTTCCTAAATAAGATTAACTTTTGGTGCTTGAGTTCATGAGATCATTTGAATCATGTCATACTAAGTAGTCTACATGCTTTTCAATAATAGTGTGTACCTAATTTCATCGAAATTACACGAGGCTTAGTTACATCAAGCGATGGTAAATATTTACTTAATTGCCTTTATAGAGATAGTTTTAATAAATAAATATGTTGGGAGAATATTACAACAGCACCACCTAGTACCATGCTTGTGTTACGGATACCAGATAGTTGATATACTAAATATATTAGTTAAAATACATGCATATTATAAATATAAAGACCCATGACTGGAGTAAAAACATCCAAATTTAACAAATGAATGCCCCCAGCGGGCTCGAACCCGCGACCGCTGGAGCAAGAAAGTAGGGTCATTACAAACTGCGCCAAACGTGTCATCAAATGTAATTTATCAAGATTTTAAAATTGAAACATAAATAATTTCTAGTATTTATAGGTATACGTTCTGCTAGCTCCCACGTATCGCATCAGACCATTACAATTGACCAATATGCTTTTAATTGACCACTTTACTTTAGTGGTCGAGCGTCATCGGTGTTAGTTACGTTGAATTATATGTGACACATTAAACTAGTTTATTAGCGCGGCTCCGCCTGAGAAGTAGATTGTGCATAGATGAAAAAAAGACAGTTTTAGTCTGGATACTCGTAAGTTATATGCATTTTCCAAAAAAAAAACAGTTCAATACTTTGTTTCCTGTTTATCATTAGATATTTTTGTCGTATTTTTAATAGTTATTGACGAGCTTTAACTTTAAATTTGAATAAAAAATATTATAGTACATAGAACTTCTACAACCAAAACCTAAAAATAAACATTTTCATGTTCAAAAATACAAAATAAATTCAAATCAAAATATTCTTTATTCAAATAGACTTTTACAAGCTCTTTTGAATCGCCATTTTTACATTATTAAAATTAAATGTCAGTCTGTAAGTCTGTGAGTAAGCTACCACCGGCTCGGAAAGCTTTTCTGCTGTGAAGAACCGGCGAGAAACTCAACAGTTGCTCTGTTCAAAAAAAATATTTGGTAACAATATTTAATAAACTTATCATAAATCAAAACTTTTTTAACTAATGATATAAAATAATTTGGTTTGATAATGTATTTAAAGTAAACGTATATTCCAATATAAAGCAATAATCTTGCATTGACATTGTTATAATAGTAGGTAATAATGTAATTTGACTCCTATAGCACCTCAAAGCTCAAGCCCCTTCAATGCGAAGGGGCAACCTTTCAACCTTAGTGCACTATCTTGATCATTAATTAAATTCTCCCAGATTTATAGGTTTTCTACAATGTGTTTTTAATATTTTAGTACATAATCTAAAATACTATTCGTACATAAATTTCTAATTTTTCAGACGTACAAGAATCAAGTTTAAACCCACTTAGTTTAGCAGGAAAAGGATGTTTTTTAAACTAACTACTGTTTTGGTAACATCACGAAGTATCTAAAAAGAAGAAAAATGTTGGTTACAAATACTTATGAGGGTTAAGTCCTAGGCTAAATTTATTTCTTATTTTTCCCATGGGATGACCATAGGTTATTGAATAATGTTACTAGACGCTGGTGTAGTTAGTAATGCATAGAACTATTTGCCCCAGTTAGTTACTAAAACGCTGCGTCCAAATCTAATCGATACTCAAAATGCATCGTCAGAGAGAAGTTATGAACAAAGTTGTGACTCCATTATATATTATTATATGGAATCTCTATTTCTTGGTATGAAATGTACTCTTAGGTTAACATTTGTCATTTCTAAAAATAATAAATTAGTTTGCAGTGAACCAATTTTCTTACGCCAGCGGTCACGGGTTCGAGTCCCGCTGAGGGCATTCATTTGTTAAACTCAGATGTTTGCACTCCAGTCATGGGTGTTTATATTTATAATATGTATGTATTTAAACTTATATATTATGTAGTATATCAACTATCTGGTATCCGTAACACAAGGTTCCTTCGCAGCTTACCCCGGAAGCAGATGGCGCTGTTGTGATAATTTCCCAACATATTTAATTTAATTTAAATATCAATCAGAAAAAAAAACAATACTAAATAAAAATAATAAATTTACTGTATTAGTAGTATTAGAAGGGAAAATCGACTGAAACGTGTTAAATTTCCGGGTATCCTATCTTACCTCTGCAATTTTTAAGTGCATTTACAATATGATTACCACTTATCTTACGATAAAAGAAATCATCGTAAAACCCCATTTTACTGGAGAGAACCTAGTGTGTTTTAGTCCAACCCATCTTTAGCCTAGCCTAATTGAAGGAATGCCCAGCAGAGAAACTTTGAAAATAAAAAAAATCTTAATAAAATAATGAATATCAATGTAAGATCATCAAATCATCAAAATACCAAAATACAATATACTGTGAGAACTAGTAAAGTCTAGTTTTTAAATTAAAAAAAGGTTTATGTTTCTACTTTACAATGTAAGCGCAACGAGTTTAATTTATGATTTCATTAAACATTCCGTATCGTAGTTGAAGAGAGTCGTTTAGAGTTACACGAATGTAAATGTGCAATTTAAATCGTGTACTCTTTATGCAGTTCGAGAAATATTCTCATAATTTTAACAATACTTTGCTTTATCACTTTGAGTTTTGTGTTTGAAAAATTCTCTCTTGTTCTCAACGTAGTATTTAAAATTTACAATTTGTTTGTTAGAATTATTTTTATTATTTTACTTTAAACTTACTCACTCAGATGCTTTGTCCCTGGAAATTCTATGAGTATTTTCGTTTATTTATACTTAAGACTTTTAATTCTTCAATGCAATATAATAATATCTACGCCTTTTTTACTAACAACTTAGGCCACTTTTTGTCAAAATTTTATATCTTACCACTACTTACTGTTTGAGTATGAACTGTCATTCGAATCGCTCATGCTATTTCGTCCTGAATTACATATACGAGGTACTTGTAGCTACAGTTTTCTAAGAAAAATAATTCCACTAACAGTTCTGATTTTTTGAAAGTGGCACTTACTCCTTGTAATCTGTGTACCTTCTATTACTTTTTGAATGTTTCATAAACAAAATTGAATAAATCCAAAAGTTAATAGCTAAAAACATTATCTTTTCTTCGGACTGCTCCAATATTTATAAGTACCAGTTAAATATATGGGATATCTCAAATAATATAAGCAAACTTAGCGTAATAAATAAAAATAAATATTTTCTTTGCATAAGGAGATTTGAAGCAAGTAATTCCTGCCTGTGTTAGAGGACCCCAAAAAGGTTTTAGGATTTAAAAGACATTTAAACCTCAGAAATTGTTCAAATTATTACTAATACGTATAATATTGAGTAATAATCATATTAATATTTAACATTAATAGTCAAAATTCATTATAAATGAAACTACCTTTTCGGATTTTGTCGCGGATTTATTTGGATTTTTGGTTCCCGACGTTTCTCTCCCATGACCAAGATTGCTGTAAAGCATTCGAAACGTCGGGAACCAAAAATCCAAATAAATCCGCGATAAAATCCGAAAAGGTAGTTTCATTTATAATGTCAAATACTCGCTTAAATCTAAGAAAGTATTAGTCAAAATTCACTTAACTTAAAAATTTGATGAACGAAGAGAATCGAACCTTCTACCGAATATACTATGTAGCTAGCAAAATAAACAGAATAAATATATATTACAAGTGAGAAAGTTTCGATGGATGGATGTTTGTTACTTAATCACGCCAGAACGGTTGAATGGATCTGGATTAAATTTGGCACAAAGATGGATTGTAATCTGAAATAGCACATAGGTTATTGTTTATTCCGAAAAGATTTGTTTTTGTTTTACCCGAGTTAAGGGATCGACTATCTATTACTACTACACATATATATAATAAATAAATATGTTGGGACATTATAACAACAGCGCCATCTAGTTCCGGTAAGCTACGAGGCTTGTGTTACCAGATAGTTGATATACTACACATATAAATTTTAAATACATACATATTATAAATATGAACACCCATGACTGGAGTACAAACATTCGTACTTAACAAATGAATGTCCCCAGTGGGACTCGAACCTGCGACCGCTGGCGCAGAAAGTAGTAACCAACTGAGTCAAACGTATTGTCGAAATACATATAGGTATATACTAACAGTCAAATGTACGAGGTTACAAGCCCGAGCAAAGCAAGGCCGAGATATTAGTAGTATATCATTAGTACAATTATATCAATCCAATTTAGTCGGTGAAATATACCATACTACCTATATTGTAATTCATAAATAACAAGATCTCTTAAGAGCAGAATGACCGTATTCACCGATCTAAACTCCAACGGTAATTGACTGCGCTTTAACTATCCTAGATTTCTCTCAAGCATCATTTGACTTCGTTAAATGTAGTGCAATTGTGAAATAATGGAATTGTTTAGAAAATAAAATGTACTATGAATTATACAGTACTTACTGATATAGACATCATGTTCTATAGTAAAATTTACAGTTTAAAACCAACACAATCGATATCTAAACCCAAAATTTCCGGGTTCAATTCCCGAGCTGAGAACAAGTTTTTTCTATAATGAATGCGGTTTATCTTGTTACTAAAATTGATGAAATGGTACCTAAGAATAGATCTTCGTATGTCTTATAGTTTCAGACTTCCCCATACCCATTTAAATGTTACACCCGGTATATATAATAATATTTTTATAAATCCATAGGTTTGTGTGTTTCTATTGATGGATATTGCTTCTTTGCGGTGATGGCTGAATTTGGATAAAATTAGTCACAGATAGATTATTATAATAATAAAATATAAAATGAAAATATACGACAACCGGGTTTGAAGCCACTCAAATTTCCAAACGAGCGTGGTACCACTAGACCTCTATTGATTCCAAGTTGCAATAAAGTATTAATTAATGTACAATAAATGAAATTACAAGTAAAATTAACCATAAATATATACAAAGCAAATATACACTTAATTATTAACAATTAAAAATTAAGTATTTTATTAAAAATATTACTTACCCGACCCGAATCTCGAACCTACGATGTTCAAAATTAAAGCTGCTACAACACCATTACAGTTAAACATTAAAGGCCAAGTAATGTCATATATAAAAAAATAATCTCTAAAAAGCAAACATTTATAATACCATTTAAGCTACCTTCTTTCATCTTATTCCATTATGTCATCAAAAAATCATTACATCATATATTATTCTATAAGAATCACATTCATTTATTACATTGTTTTATTTTTAGATTCTGATATCTAATTTATAAAAGATATTTGAAGGTTGAAGTCGACCTACGCGTGCATTACAGTGACAGATAATGGGGAAAAATAATGTACTTTTTTATAATTTTTGATGAATAAGTAATTTTTCTTGATTTTCTCTTTATTGTATTAAGACTGACTTATTATCCAATTTTTGTCTCATTTGTTTACAACAAATGAGACAAAAATTATGTCATATTAATATTATTATGCCGAAGTAAGACTGTCGGTCTGTATGTTTCATTTTCGCTCTTAAGCTGATTTACATGAAATATTGAATCGAGATAGAAATATTCTAAAATATATTAAAGTTTTCTTCCCAGAAATCCCTTAAGTTGGTAAAAAGTAAGAATCAATGCAAAGTTTAATTACTAGTTTTCTTATGTTCTTGCTGAAATTGTATCAAAAACTTCAAGTCTATAGATGGACTTTGATGAAAAAAAAGATAGGTAATAACCTAGATTGACAAAAAGGCTAAAACATAATATATAAACTAAAAGGCTAATATATACAAAAAGAAGCAAGCAGAGCAAGAATATATCGCAAGTTAAGAATAGTAGTGATAATGCAAATTCCAGCATCACCATTTTCACTTGTAAATGTATTGAAAAGCAATTAATTCGAAGTATAAATCCATGTTAGTTTTAATATAAGTTTAACTTATCATTGATATTGTACTAAATCAATATGCAATTAATTACGTATCGTATATGAGATTTCTAAGTAGTTTAATTTGACTAATTAGGAATGTTTTTTGACTAATTACGATTTAATATAAAAATAAATGTTTACTTTTTTAACAAGTGTTTTGCGGACTTTTTTATTAGACGTACTAGATATGTTTTAACGGTTAGAATAGATTTCTTATAAGTCCCCCCAACGACAACATATATTAATAAGTTTATGTTATATAATATATATTATGTAATAAATATATATGTAACTAGGAGCTTGTGCAGGCCGACTAGGTTAGGTTGATCGTTATCGGTATGTCCTAGAACAGATGAATTCGTGGATTAAAAAAATAAAAAATCAGGACACTGAATAAAAAAATAAAAAATCATCCTACAAAATGTCATCAAAATCGTCATTTCGTGATATAATAATTAATTTTATTTCGTATTATTATGACTAATAATGGCACTAAAACAAAGTTTAACGCAAAAATACCAATTAAGTTAATCAGAAGTAAGAAGAAGATTTATCATCAACACAAACCGCGATCCACTCTGCCTATTTGATAGTATATAGATACTATTTGAGCCGGTGATAGTTTACTCACAGACTTACAGACTGACTTTTAATTTTGATAATGTAAAAATGACGATTCAAAAGAGCTTGTAAAAGTCTACTTGAATAAAGTATATTTTTATTTGATTTGATTTGATAATTAATTATTCGTAGTGTAAATCAATTAACATCTGTCAGTTCGTAATTACAACCTAAAGAACTGATGTCGAATCACCATATCTTATTTAAGTTCCTAAATACTGTTTATTAGACAATGGTCAACAAAATATTTCAAGAGTTATTTTTTTATGTATGACCTATAATAGGCAATAATGTCGTAGTCCAGTGTAGTGAAGCGGGTTCAAATCCCAGTTCTCGTTCCTTTGCTATTGTGATGTGCGTGTCATTTTAGAGTACTACTTCTTTTTCGGTAGCACGTTTTCGAAAGACATGTAAAGTCCACCGTTTAGCCACCACCCTTCCTATTGAAGGGAGGCTTGCGTCCAACAGTGGGACTCAGTTGGTAGTGAACCTACTTTCTGCGCCAGCGGTCGCGGGCTCGAGTCTCGCTGGGGGCATTCATTTGTTGAGCAAGAATGTTTTTTCTCCAGTCATGGGTGTTAATATTTATATTATGTATTTAACATTTATATGTGCAGTATATCAACTATCTGGTATCCGTAATACAAGCCTAATAGCTTACCGCGGAACTAGATGGCACTGTTGTAAGAATGTCCCAACATATTTATTTATTTATTATTATAGTTGTGGAGTGTGGTGCCTAGGTTGGATCTAGCTATATCTACCAGTGCTGATCCATTGTGACAGATAACATGATAGAGTAATTGAACTAAAACATAGTAAAACAGGTATTCGTCACTCTCACATATAAATAAATAGAAATTCACAAACGGTGTATATTAGACGGGATATAGCACAATTTACGTTGGTATAACGCCTAAATGCATACTACTTGGGTAGTCAATTATGTAACTCGTCGCATAAAGTCCCGTTATGTAACATTATAGTGAAGCGACCGTGTAATTTGGACAGTTGTAGTGGCGAATAGTTCATTTATTCGCTAGTTGAGTACTGCTGTATAAGCAATACGAATCTCTACATTTGAATATAGCGACATATGAATTTTCAATGCTTTTAGTATTAATAATTGAATATATTATTATGTGTGTAAAAAATTAGGCAACACCATATAATACAGTCTATTTTATTTTAGTTTTATCCAAAACTGTCCAGCCGTTTCAGTATGAAGAAATAACACAGACGTACATACGTCATATTATTATGCATTAATACATAATAAAACAAGTTTACGCAAATATTTGACATCACTACATAGTATAAAAAAAGTTGCTTTCTCTGTCCCTATATCGCTTTGTAAGCTTCAATCTTTAAAACTACGCAAAGGATTTTGATGCGGTTTTTTTAATAGATAGAGTGATTCAATAGGAAGGTTTATATGCATAACTAGTGGGTTCCGCGGCTTTGCCTGTGCTAAATCTAGGAAAAAGCCCAGGCAAAGCGAGGGCGAGTTGCTAGTTTTAAATAAAATCAATTTAAAAACCTCCTAGGACAGCATTTAAAACGTCAGACTAAAAATCAAAATAAATCCGCAAATAAATCGGAAAAGCTGGTTATATTTAGAATAATAATTATTTATAAACAAATCAATTTCGTAAACCACTACTAAAATATAATAGAAGAATTAGATTTTAGTAGTTTACGAGTTAAAAGTTTTACTTTTCCTCCATAATACAAATTCTACATACATATCAAAGAAATTTTTATAAAATAATTTACGTGATTTTTCTTATACTTTATCTTCTTTTAAAACTCATTGTTCTGTTTTCAAACACACAGTGGTTTCCTAATAGATTTGTGACGCCATATACCAATAGTTATAGCTAATCTATAGTAATTTAAAGCAGAAAAATATTTCTTTTGAGCGATTCCGTCACATACGCTGCGTAAACGGTTATGCAAAAATTATGTATGACAGGATTGCTCCCCATTAAAAGTTCTAAAAAAAAGTCAGCAATGGCATATGTCTATCTTTTAACGTTGACTCGCTATAACCTTTTGAAAATTAAATTAGTATTATAATATTGCATTATTTGCGAAAGTGTTTTATAAACATGGTTTTAATCCTTAACTAAATAAATAAGTCACTCATCACAAGTACTTATTAGAAAAAATTGCTCTGACATCATTTGATTTCGATGAATATCTAACGAGATAAAAATAATTAGTAGTTAGTTTCCAGTCTTAAGAACGCGAACGAAGCCGCGGGAAAGGCTAGTAAAGTTTATATGACAAGCTTGTTTGACATAAAAGCTATTCACACATTCAACTATGCAACAATTTTCAACATTTTCAAGTCAAATTGTCGACAAGTTTTGCTTAGAAAGCTTTCCGGGAATTTTGAAAATTGGTGTAACGGGGAATTTTGTGCAGTTATAAAATTCTCGTAGAACTAAGATCAGCTTATTTCTCTTAATAACAATTTGTGACATTATCTTCTTCCAAACGCTTTTTACGTTGAATATTGTGTTGTGATTTTACTCGTCTTAGATATTTGCTTCAATCGTATATTTTATGGGAGAACGGCAAACCCAGCTCGCTTCGCTGGGCGTAAGTTAAAACAAATGTAACTTTTTTATTAATATTCTAATAGAATAAAAGTAGCCTTATTTACTCCTTATAACATTAGCTATCTGCGAGTAAAAGTCCCATCGTAATCGATTCAGTCGTTTGAGAGATAAGGAACAAGCGGACAGACAGACAAAAATTTTTAATATTGATTTTTTGATGTATATAATTTCATATGATTTTAGTGAAAAGCTGTTAATTTGTAATTAAAAACAGACACTATTTTATTTATAATTATGTACTAATAGTCCCATGTAAACATTTTTAATGATTGTACTAGTTAATGCTAAATATCTACTATTCAATGATACACTTAGTTATAAACCAAAAATAACCGAATAAAATCAGATGATATATACAGGAGAAAAGCATACTAATCTGTTTAATTTATTTTACAATATATGCCTAAGCACGTTTAAACTAAATTATAAATTATATCTATACATATTGTAATGAAATTCTATCTAGATTGAATCTGTAAATGTCAAATCAAATCAAAATATTTTATTCAGCATAAAAATTGTTACAATTTGTTACTGAACGTCATGAGTCTACCACCAGTTTGGAAAGAAGAAACCTCTGATCAGAGAAGAACTGGCGAAAGAAACTCAGCGGGACTAATATTTTTTTTAAATTAAATTAAACTGTATATTAACAATAATTCTATATGTTGAAATAGCCTGGCGGCGATCACATCATTCCCAAGGCGTACTGTCTTCTAAAAAATCGTTAATCGAATAATAACCTTTAGTACACAAACGTTTCTTCACATTTTTTTTAATTTGGCCATTATTATCAATACAGGGGTCCAATCTATAGCCTTTTAAATTTTTGTCTATTCTTATTTCGGAGTAATGTATACTAACCGACAAGTCGATGAATATACACAAAGCATTGTTTATATAGATTAAAAACCAATCCAATAAACCAAAGTAGTTATCGCCACTGCCTTTGTATTCGTGTGATTTGTCACCTGAGTTCGCTGAATAACCAGTAATTACGCTTGATTAGTGCTTTCAATAACCGCCTCCATAATCCAGACCGCTTCAAAGTACAATCTGATGTAATATTTTAATAGTTTGGTAACAATCTGTAAGCTGTTGCAAGTTTTGTTTGGTTATGAGGAAATAAAAAACTTACTCCTCTACCTCAAGGGTTGCCTGGAAGAGATCGCTTTAAGCGATAAGGCCGCCTTCTGTACATCTTTTCTTTTTGTGTTTTTGTGTCTATTCTTTGTGTTGTATTATTGGTGTACAATAAACAGTTAAATAAATAAATAAATAAATGCTGATTCTAAATGATTTCGACCTCTTTTTTCTTAAAAAAAACTTATATGTAAATACTAGTGATTCACCCTTGCTCCGCTCGAGTTTGCCACCATATACATTGCAACGGTTAGAATACATTTTTATCATAGATAAGACTAATATTCAAAAAAATCATGATATTGACTCACATTAATAGCTCGTAGCATCCAACATTTCCTGAAAAACTGTCCTATGGTATTCTTGATATGCGGTCATAGACGAACAGACCAAAGATTCTATAACCTACAAACTCTTTATTGAAATCTAATATAATATTAGTAATATTTGCATTATTCACAGTACATATATAGAATATGCGAGCAAAGCCACGGAAAAAACTAGTTATATCATAAAAAAAAGAATCTGAGTGTCTAAGCGAAACGTTAGTGTTCTAAATATAATAGAAATAATAGGTTTATATGTATATAACTAAATTACAATATTAAGGCTACTCAAGGTTATATACGAGTAATTGCTATGTACTGGTACTATTGTCTAGTTATCTTTAATAAGCAATCAATGAAGTATCACTAGAGTATTGTCTTAGACGCTAATTGGTTGCACTTAGCTTAGATCTCATGAGATTCCCAAATCCTATAGTTGAAAATTTACTACCATTATAATGTAAGGTTATTGTAAATATGTAATAATAATGGACTCATACATCTGTCTATGAACTTTCTAAATATTATATGTATGTAATCTATACTAATATTATGTTGCGCAGCTTCATTCTTTGCGATTTTGATTTACATATTGTAGATGTATTTCCAACTATCAGCCTAGCACGGAATTTTAAAGCCTTTGCCTGTCTTTTTTTTTTTTTTTATAAATGGCAACACTTACTTTTTACACCCCACTTTCTAGTCCCCACCTACCCATACTTCATCTATGCAATATTTCGCGCGGCTCCTCATTATGTTTTTCCGTGCTGAAGCCTACGCACGTCAAAACTATCTCACGATAAAATTAAGTTTTTTAATAATCACAAAGTGAAGAAACTATTTGAAAAGAGACAAGAAAATAAACTGCAAAGCATTGTATTTACTAAGTTCATCCGATAAAGATATTCAGAGTAAGTATTTTTTCTCTAAAATGGACGGTAGATGTGAATTCAGAAATAGCAATCAATTTAAACGTTTATTTTATAATTTTATTTTTAAATACTTATTATTGAAATTATATTGTTAATTTTTGCCGTAAAATAACCTTTAAAATTTAATATACTACAATTTATTCACAAAAGTGATGCGTTTTCACCATCACGATTAATTTGATGCGTTTTTACCATCATATAAGGGAGCTGATGCGTTTTTACCATTATGCTTGCCATATTTGACGATCTGGAGATCGTTTTAGTAAGATGTGATGAAAATTCCATCACGATTAATTTGATGCGTTTTTACCATCATATAAGGGAGCTGATGCGTTTTTACCATTATGCTTGCCATATTTAACGATCTGGAGATCGTTTTAGTAAGATGTGATGAAAATTCCATCACGATTAATTTGATGCGTTTTTACCATCATATAAGGGAGCTGATGCGTTTTTACCATTATGCTTGCCATATTTAACGATCTGGAGATCATTTTAGTAAGATGTGATAAAAATTCACTGGTCCATGCGAATACTAGATTCGACAAGACGACAACACGACATGAGTGTTCACAACATGTGAGGCATCCTATTCGCCCCGAACAGAGGAGACAACGGACTCTGAACAACGGGATGGTTTTCACTTTATCACTACAAACTCAACTACCAATGGAAAAAGTTGAAGATAAGCTAGGTGAGGGTATTTTAGAAATACTTAGAAATGCACCTGAATCAGACACCACGGACAAGGACATAGCTTCCAGATGGATGAAGATACTGTGGAAGGATTAAATAAAGAACAAAAGGACCTAATGGCTAAAGAATATTTAGTTCCTAGTAATTACGAGTTACTCGTACCGCCTGTTTTAAATCTCGAAGTAAAAGTTACTCTATTGGAGCAATTTATAAAAAGAGTTAAAATTATCTTATATTTATATATCTTTATCGAACAGACCAAAACCATTCGCTAATTGGTCTTACTATTCTAATTATTTTTTCGTCAAATTTTGATGAAGTATTTGACCAATTTAAAATTTCTAAAACCATTCAGTGGTGTAAGTATGTAAAATTGTATGTGATATGCATCACGGTGAGACAATTACCTGACTAAAAAGTTTGTAATTCTATCTATTAATACCACTCACATTACCAAAATCTGTGCAGTGTTAAAAGTAACTCAAAAGCAACTATCTAGAACTTATTTTAACAACAATAATATTTTTTAACAGTGAGAATAATTTATGTATATATTGCCACTGGGTACAGCGGCCGCCTCCGCCACCACCGCTCTCAGCACGCCAGCCTCCTCCGCCGGTACACAGACCGACTCGCAAATAAACGAGGTACAGTACGCAGGCCGATTAATGTTCTTTATATCCAATTGGAACAAGATCACTAAGTGATCCCATAGTATTGTCTTGGATTTATATATATATATAGAATTCCTTTTCTTTCTTTACAAACACAAATAAATTGTCCTTCAATATACTTCGTAATTGAATCATATTTATGATTATGAGAAATCAATTGCAAAATTATAAAAAATTTGTGCCATAATATGTAAATGTAGCCATGAAAATTTTGAATTTTTATCACGAATTTTTTCTGGTTCTTAAGCCTAATCGTGACGAAAGATTAATTTTATACATAAAAAGATTAAATAAATATTAAAAAAAAAAATATTTCAAAATGGCACGATTATCGTACTGCATCAAAGTTTTAAGTATAGTACGAAAGTAGTTACGTACTCGTATAAGTTTTAATTTTTCGTTTTAAGTATAACGATAGTCTTTTCGAATTCACCTGTTTACCATTTGACTTATACACTGTAACATACGTATTCACAAACTTTCTAAATCCTATCTTAGAATACATTCGTAGTAAATATATAATATTTTATAAGTAATTTATCTATAGAAATATATAGATCTTTTATGTTTTTAAAGATACTTTTCAAGAGTGTCAGAATAATATTTTTTGATGTCATAAGTTTTATAATAAGTAATACTGATAAAAGTTTCTTAACCCCTAAACAACAATGTAAATTTTTAGGTTTTGTTTACGACTCAAAAAATATGTTTCTGCAACTATCCGAAGATATTAGATAAAAAATGTAAAAAAGAAATGCTATTAAATTTTGTAAAATTGAAGAAACGTAAATTACGTAATTTTGTGAGTCCTGCAGTAGAATACTCCTGGCTACACACAAAACAGTTTGAGTACCATAAATATTCGTGTTTACATAAAGATTTTTCTTATGATGAAATAATTGATGTACATTCTAATTTAAGACCAGATTTAAACACATTGGTGGTTAGCTAATATAGAAAAGTCTTAGTGTCTTTTTAGATTTAACAATTATTATCACTTAGAGATTTTTCTAATGCATCTGTTACTGGATTGAGTAGTAATTGTACTAATAGAAAAGTTTACGGAGTTTGGAAATTGGAGAAAAGTCGTCTACACTTTAATTAGTTATAAAATTTAAACTGCTCTTTTTTACATTAAAAGTTTTCACAAAAAATATATTTGGCATAGAAATCTTTTTAAGCATTTATAATACAACCGCTACTTCATGATCGGATCGGATTGCTCACTCCTCGTGTGCAATATCCACATCTCGGTCAAATACGAGTAAGTAAAGACATATGGAAGTGAGTCGCATAAACTATATACCTATCTTTGCATCATATATTTATACAAAGTATAATACGTAAAAAGATTCAGGACACAGAATGAGAAATTGCAGACTATGCATTTCGAAAAATTGTGTTAAATTTTATAAAATGCGTTATTGATTTATAATAATTGCAAGTCGGTGTAATGCAAAATGTAAAAAATATATTGGACGCAGATGCATTATCTATTGATGCTTTTACTGTGTCCTGCAAAATTATATCCATATATTTATACCTTTCCTCCTTTATTTTAAGATTAATAGATTTGCTAAAAATTATATCGCATAGAGCAGAAGGTGTTGTTCCACACTAGCCTACACAACCCTGGCTCCCCTTATTTGAAAAATAGATTTGCTCACGTTGTGAACATATTTTAAGCCAAGCCTTATATTATTAATTTCTCCTTTCAAAACATCACACAGCCTTCATCAAACCTTGTGCTTAGTAGCCGCGAAGTTGTCAGAAATAAATATTTAAAAATGGGTCTTACATCTAGAATCGTTGATATTCTAATGAATTCACATTCAGGGAATACTTACAAACAGTATGACAGCTCCATAACATTTAGCTCCATTGGTTAGTGCATTGTAAGAATAAAAATTACGATTACTCCTATATGTCTATTCCTATTATATTAGATTATATGAGTAAATGCTTTCACAAAGACCTTAAGTAGGGAAAAATAAATTCACACAAATATGCCTAATCTCTATTATTTCCTAATATTCTTAAAAATGATGTAATAATAATAATAATAAAAAAAATATATATATATGAAAGGTGTTTTCAGAACGAGACCTTCTCAATCTAAATATAGTATTGTTCTTAGCTATTTGTCAGCACAGTGGCCACATGAACGTCTCAATCTGGAAATTCTCTCGAAAAAAGTTCTAACTTTGTTGGTCACCGCATATAGCGTACAGATTCTCGCCTTGATAAAGATTTCTAATATGAAGGTATAAGACTTGCATATAACAATAAAATTCCTGACCTTATAAAAACGTATTCACTTCAATCTATTCTTAAATATTCACTTCAATCTATAGTTAAAAATCAAAGTATATTCCCAGCTAAGTGTTCGTTAGATTACATAAAACTAGATCCTTACGTGGCACTAAAAATGATTACTTATTTATTATTATTATTATTTTAAAAAAACAGAATACGCTCGGTAAGAATGGTATAAACACTTCGATTTTTACTGCACATAGTACGCGTCACGCAGCTACTTCCACAGCCAAAAAACTTGGTGTTAATATTAATTTAATAGGCATGATGACTGATTTTGAAAAACTGGCCTATAATGATTTAAAGTATTTACTATTTCCAAAAAATACATTATTTCTGCAGGAAACAAAGTTTCATTACGAAAAAAATGCTATTTAAATTTTAAGTTTTAAAATTTGCTTCAAAACGATCGACGGTGTCATGGCGTCTGCTTGTGACGTCACGGCCGTGTAATCTGACTGTAAACACTAGGGAGCCAAAGCAACAAATCAGATAATTTGGGTTTAAATATGAATTCAAAAGTGTACAAGTGCTGTGCGGTCCCTCAGTGTGGATCTATAACAAAGAAATCGATATGTTATAGTCAATAAAAACAATGTTTTAGAAACAATCTCTAATCTATTACGTAGTGCTTTTTATTAATACAGAAAAAAATATTATAATTTTACGCGTTTGAATTTTTAAATTATGGTTTATAAAGATATAATAATGTACAGTCGTAAGCAATGACATGTATACATTGACAACTTTTCAAATATATGTAAACATCAATCGTTTCAAAAGAAAGTATACAAGCTTTGTGTCAAAATAAAGTATACGTAAGATGTTTCATAATTATGTATACATTTTTATCAATTCATAGTAAATAACATAAAACGAATACTATTATATACAAGTTTTGTGTTATAACTATGTAGCCATTAGTCTAAGAACTAAGAATAAAGCATTAAATGTTATTTTCGTATTTAACAAAGTTTTCTAATACAAATACTGTCTCTTTCATTAAATACGTGAATTCTTTAAACTGGTCGTTAGAAGTTTAATTTATTTTTATATGTTAAGTGATTGAATCAATTCGACTAATTGCGACCTGATTCTCTAGGATGCGCCTTGGATTCACTTTAGGCAGAGCTCTCCTAAACAGCTTTACCCAGGGTATATGAGATATCTTCTGCAGCCAACAGCACAGACAGGATTTAAAATATTGTAACACCATGATTCGTAAACTTATTAATTAGATAATTAACAGTAAAATATGTTTTAAGATCTTAGGCTTCTTGCATCGGAAAATGAAGCATAATACTTTGCTTTTAAAAATGTATTATTATGTATTTAAATTTAAATATTATAATACATTTTTAAATCATACGTATAATACAAATATTATCGCGTAATAGACTGTGCATATGTGTATGTGTAAGAGCGCTTGTAACACATTCACAACATTGGATGACAGTTTTAAACTTTTGACAATTCGGGGACAAGATCAGTTTATTTAAAATTTTAATGTGTGACAAAGCATTGAAAAGAATTCGAAATTATTAGAATTACAACTGACAATTCTCTATTTGTTTAGTTTGCGTTGTTATGAGAAACTTACTTTTTCATGAATTCGCTCAATGATATTAAGTTGTCATAGCTCAATTGGCGTAGTTGTAGTATGCGTATAATATCCTTGCGACGCGGGTTCAAATCCCGCGCGTGGATAACTTTTTTAATTTTTGTTTCGTGCGTATCTTTTAATTTATGCATTATATACTGGATGGCGATTTAGGGACAAGGAGTGAGCCGTGATGAACGTAGCTCGTCATCATCATTGAGTATATGTTTTCCACATTTGTGAATTTATAAGAATATACAATAATACGTATAATTATAATAGAACAGCGAGTTAAAAAATCTATACATGAAATTTTTTTTTTTGTTTTTATAAAAAAAATACTGTAACGTATAGTGCATTGAATATAAATCCCAAAAAATGTGTTTTAATTTTTTTGTCTGTTTGTATGTTTTCGTTTAACACAAAAAGTACTTGGCCGATTTTAACCAAATTGTGTAGTTACCTATAACATATTTCTCGGACCATGACTTAGGATACTTTTCATTACATAAAAGCATTTTAATTTACAGAAAAAAATAATAATTGGTTGTATTGAGTTTTCCTTGGATAGCTAGTGATTACACGGTAAGTTCATCTGTGTCTATTTTACGAGCCGAGTTTGAGCTTCTCGCCGGTTCTTCTCAGCAGAACAGCTTTCCGAGCCGGTGGTAGTTTACTCACAGACTTACAGACTGACTTTTAATTTTGATAATGTAAAAATGACGATTCAAAAGAGCTTGTTAAAGTCTATTTGAATAAAAAATATTTTGATTTGATTTCATTGATTTACGCAAATTTTTGAACGTAAACCTAATTTTTTTATAATTAATATTTACCACTAGCGAGCCCGGACCGCTGCGCTCGGCGTAAGATAAAATAAATAAAACATTTTTCATAATTAAAAGTAGCATAAGTTACTCCATAAAACATTAGCTACGATATCTGAGGTCAAAAGTCCCGTCAAAATCAGTGTAGCCGTTTCGAGGATTAGCCGAAACTAACAGACAGACAGACAATTGATGTATGGATGTAAGTACCGTATATACTTTCTATGCATCGAGTCTTCTTCTTCTTGCCGAGTCGATGGCAATAGTTAAAGTAAGAAAGCCCAAAACCCCTTAAAAATAAAGATAAAAAAAAGAAGCCCAAAACTCGGCCACCATAATAATTGCATAAGCTCCTGTAAGATGCAGGTAACAGGACCAGGAGGTCATATAAGTAAGTGTAAGAGAGGTAAGAGAGGAAGAGCACAAGTCTGCGCTCCAGGTCAATTCGCAAATCCCCACCTGGTTGAGTATACTTATCTATGATTTTTATCACACTATGATTAATTCATATTTTATTTAGAAGAATATTTAAAAAAATGTATCTTTTTAAAAATGTCAGAAACTAGCATTTCCCGCGGCCCCGCCCGCGTTCTAAAGACTGGAAACAAAATACTTAGATTTCACACACCGTGTGACGTTTTATAGTCGGTTTGTAAAGGTTAGTCGATATTTCTTACAAAATCATCATCAAAACCTGTCCTGAGGTTTTCTCGTGATGCAGTCACAAAAAGACAGACAGACAAAAATTTTAAAAACGATAGATTTGATTGTATGGATAATAATGTCTATCTATTTTAATTACATTTTTATCTATTTTAATTAGATTTAAAAAAAAATTATGTACAGATTTGACTCAGTTACAATTATTTTATTATATATATTTATGATAGATAGTTAATTATTTGACTTTTCAAAATAGATTTTAAGTTAACGTCTTTGTATCGATGCGCAAAACGGCAACGTCGCGTCGCTTACGACGGTTGCCGTTCCGTCAAATAACATGTGGCCTAATATAAATTTATCTTGACACATTGTAATTTGTAGTAGCGCTGTGGTAACGCGCTTGCTTCGATATCCATGTGATGGGGGTTCAAGTCTGAGTTTGAGTTAAACGGGCTAAATACATATAAATTTATCTGCCAGTTACTTTATTGGGAAGTTTTATTATGAAACAGATAAAATATATCAGCAACCATTATCGCTAATCGACTACTAAACGCTTATTACCTACTAAGGTCAATATTTAGGATACCGTTTACTACAGGATAATCGTTTATTCTTACTGGATAATACAATAACTGGTTCTATGGACCACCCACATAAAAGCGTGGCGGAAATTTAAATGGGAATTGAATTATTATAAGTAATAGCATAATATTGTCATAAAATATGAACTAAAAAATGTTAATGGAAGAGACACACTATATATGCATTAGAAAACTTTGTTTCAAATACGAAAATATTATTTTATGCTTTTCGAGCGCAAACCTGTGCACTTTTTTGTGCACAGACTAATGGCTAACTACTTATATTACGAAAAGTATACAATAATATTCATTTAATGTTATTTACTATGAATTGATAAAAATGTATACATAATTATGAAACATCTTACGTATACTTTATTTTGACACAAAGCTTGTATACTTTCTTTTGAAACGATTGATGTTTACATATATTTGAAAAGTTGTCAATGTATATATGTTATTGCTTACGACTGTACAACTTACATTGTAGTCTTGACATTTCTAAACTCAGCTGAACAAAAGTCTTTAAAGACTCTTTGTTTGATGCCAAAAACTCCCCCAACATCAACAAATCAACTCTAGGCAAATTAGAGCTATTTCATATTTGCCTTGGTAAATCCTTGTTCCATGTTATGAAAACACAAACTAAGCAACTGATTGATAGAAATAATGAAATACTTCACAAAATACAAACGCAGAATGCAGATTTAAACGTACTTTATACAAAACAAAGTGACGTTTATACGGCCGTGACGTAATTCACTCTGATTGGTGTTCACCTTATCATGGCGGACTGCTGTATTTTGTCGTTTTATTTTAATAAATAAAATATCAATCTCGCCCTAAATATGAAAATAAATACGCGTTTCAAAATCTATTAATCTTATCTCATTAGATGAACACATTATTTTAG